>OX387194.1:11514928-12721065 GCA_947561395.2 Buxus sempervirens | reverse complement strand
TTTTATTTGTTTCACTTAAATGCAGTCTCTTTTACCAAAAAATTACCTGCCTTTCTTGCTTTACCTTCTCCTTCTTTTTTTTTTTTTTAATCAAAAAGTTATCAACTTTATTTATTTACCCCTTTTTATAACTCCCCACAAAATTGATTTGAAGAATAGATTCGTATTTTTATATCTGAAAGTAGAAATTGACCAAAAAGAAAAAGTAAAAAGTGAAAAGGAACAAAATTGATTTGAAGAATAGATTCGTATTTATATCTGAAAGTAGAATTGGACCAAAAAGAAAAAGAAAAAAGTGAAAAGGATTTAAGGAAAGAGACAATGAAGTAAAAGAAATGGAGACATGAAGAAAGCCTTTCCTTCCTTCTCTGGGAAAGTAGAGAAGAAAGTAAAAGGGAAAAAAAGGAGGGAATAAGAAAAAGGAAAGAAAGGCTGATGAAAAGCCCCACTTGTGAAAGAGTGAAAAACCTAATTTGCAAGAAAATATGATCAAAATCTATCAATTTTTGGAAAAGAGGAGGCAATGGATCTTCTTTACACATAAAATGATCTCATTACTCTCAAGAAAAGATGAAAATTGTTGCTTCTTGCCTAGAAGCAAAAAGTTGTTTTGTGTCCAATAGTGGCTTTTGTTTCTCAAATGTATAATTTTGCACTCAAAAGCAAGAAACACATTTTAAAGGCAAATCCAAAAGAGCCCAACTGTGGAAGAGAAGGGCTACAAAACCGCCAGTTCTAATGTGGTTAGCACACAGACTTAAGAACAAGTAGGTGAAGATTAGATGAAGAACCAACTCTTCTATGTTTCAACTTAGAGGACTTTTCAAAGACATAAATATATATAAAACCAAAATCAGCCAAAGTGGACCTTAATTTTTACTCAAAGCACACTTGACCATCCAAATAAATTTTTACCAAGTTGTTCATTTAAAGTTCAGCTTTCATAGTCCTCACATACTTGAGATTCATTGGTGGGTCCACAAGTTTTGATATTTTCAAAATTCACAGTTTCACTTCAGTTCATGGCCTATATTCCCAGAAAGAAAAAGTAAGGATAAGTCGTTACAGGCTTGTGTGTCAACCTCCCCAAGAGTACATCCAGCCTATGTCATCTAGACTTATACCAATAGATAGTCCTTGAGATTTATGTAGCATGAGGCTCAAATAGATCTAATGGAAGGGACCTTTAAGAGGGGGACCCAACTTTTTTTCTATTTTACTTTTCTTCTTGGTGGTTTGGCTTTTGCTTTTGTTTTGTTAGCTTGAAACAAGTATTAGAAGTGGTGATTGAAAATTGGAATCTTAAATCAAACCTGTTGGTGGTTTGTCAAGACAACCCAAATTGACTAGGCTTATATTGACAAATAAAGGTTAGTTGACATTCACTGGTTCAATTGCTTGAGTTGTATATATCTTTTTCTATTCCCCCTTTTGAAATATTTAATGGGCAGGCTGTTCTTGCCTTGCTATAGCCACAAATTACATCATACACTGAACCTTTGATTTTTTTTTTAAGGGAATAATGCAACAATCATATATTGGTGCTAACGGTTTCTGGTCGTTCCTAAATACAATATATTAGGTGAAAGCTCTTGTAATGTCAATCGGACCAGGCCGCAACGGCACGATTTAGCCGTGCCCGAGCATGGCACAGCATCAGTGGTGGAACTAGGACTCCAAATTTGAAGGGGCAAAAAAAATTTTCAATTAACACTTCTCATGAAATATAGAAATTTCAATGAGTTGGGGGGGCAAACCAGAAATTTTAAAGGGGGCAAAACATAAATTTTAATTAAAACATATAAAATATATTTTTTTTAATTAAAAAATAAAAGCTAGTGCGCGCGCCGCCCCCCCCCAGCTATAAGGTGGTTCCGCCACTGCAAAGCATGCTCCCTTGGCGTGCTGTGTCCATGGCGAGGCACAACTTAGAGCATGGGCACGACACAACACGACATAGGCACACCAAGCAAGGGTTCGACACGCCAACATGGTTTAGAATCCTTTGAATCTCAAATTATATCTGTAATGAACTTTAAACACACAACCTCTACAATAGAATAATAAGCTCTATCATGCATGGGCTGGCACGACATGACTTGTTTGACATGCCTACCAAAATTTTGTCCCATATTGGAAATGGAACATATATTTCAGGGAGTTATATTCAATGGTGTGTTATGTAGGGATAGAGCCCCTAATGAGAGATACACTATAGAACTTATTGAGGGGTCAAAGGATCTATCCTTTTAGATCACCCACCATTTGCTCACTTATATAGTGGCATGTGTCTATGCAGAGAGCATTTCGTCTCCTACGATTCGGTGATCCCATCAGTGATACGCGTCCCCTGACTGAAGTAAGCGTTAACGCCGTCTGTTTATTTTTTTTTATTTTTTATTGTTTTCTTCTTTCAAAACATGTTCAGTGCCAGACGAATTCAGTGCATCATTGCCATCTTCTTCTTCTTTTCATTTGTTGCGTAGCTTTTGAAAACCAAAACCCTTTTTTCTCTTCTTCTCCTCACAGCCTATGACCTTCGTCTCCTTCCCTCTTCTGCCACAACCCAGACCTCCTCTCATTGTTCTTCTTCAACAACTAATCTTTCTAACAAATTCGGCAACACACGCGATCGAGGATCTGGAGTTTTTTTTCTGAGAAGATCATTAACCTCCAAATTAGTGACAATCCCGTTGCGTATCATGGATGGCACCACTCAGTCGCCGGAGACAAAATGCTCTCGTCTATGCATACATGCTTATGCGATTTGGCACACTCGCTCATTCATCTTGAGATGGTTACCTTTTTTATAATTTTTCCATATTTCTTGCATAAAAAACTCAAAATAAAAAATGTATGACCTCCAATTGAGATCATCCTATGGATTACGATAATCTCTTTTGAATTATCACGCAGAACCCTTGTGATCAAAATAATGATTCTCATATCATAAAAAAGTCAGAATTCAAACCAAATTTGAATATGGCCTAATTGACTCTAAAGTCTACTACTGAGCAGTGCAACTTCAATCAATGCTAAATCCTCATGATAAATCCAAATAGAGTTGTACCAATTTCATTAGAAACTAAACTCATCAAAAAAGACTCAGAAATTAAAATCATTCAAAATTGAGTACATTTACTTTTGATCTTAACAAGTAAAGACTTCAACAAAAAAAATGACTTCTTCTGCGAAGAAATATTTGCTCAGAAAAATGTACATGTAAAAGAAAGAAAGCATTATTTCGGAAGGCATTTCACGTAATACTTTACATATGCCAATGCAATAATGCATGACAAGAATTTAAGAAATTGCAAAGGCCTGACCATTACCAAAAATAAAAAAAAGTGAAACGGCATGCGAACGTGATTAATGAAGGAAAAATGGGTTTTTAGTGATATTTTTTAGATATAAAGGTTCAGTCACTAAATCTTGAAAATTGGAAATTAGTGCTACTTAGCTAATTAAGAATAAATGTCAATTTGCCTTTCTTCCAAAAATGCCCTAAAGACTTGTTAACCTAATGATGGAAAACATGATTACAATTATTGGAAGTTGGAAATTGGTTTTTGTCTATTATTAAGTAAGGGAATCTATCTGTGAAGTAAATTAACACTTATTCTTAGTTATTTTAAAAACTATCACTAATTTCTAATTATTAAGGTTATTTCCCATTAATAAACCAATTTTCCCATTAATAAATTAATGATCAATTCATTTGAAAGATATTTCAAAAATTAATATAAGACAATGGAAGATTCAAATCTACAAATTTAAAAGGACAAAAATATATGAATATGGAACAAATTACACTTACATCCCTTATGGTTTTGACAACTACAAATACCTCCCTCAATGTTTTTGAAATGACACTTTTATCAGAGGTACAAAATCAACAAAAATAGTAATTTGAACATTTTATCTCTCGTTAATTTTTATTTGAAATAACAAAATCCCATAAATTAAATGATTTAAATCACCAATGATTTTTAAATTGATTATTCTTATCTCTGGACCTTAAAAAAATGAATTATCATTATAAAAAATCTAAAGCTTTTTGAATTAAAGAAGGGTAAATTTGTCAAAGACAATACAAATTTAAATAACATTAGTACAAAAGGGCAGGACATGTAACACATAACAAAATGAGAAGAAAGTTGTTGCCACTTAAAAAAATATCAAGGAAGGTATTTGTACTTTTCTCCATATATTCTCATAAGGGTAAGCCAATTTTGTATTATATGAGTATGAACTAACATATCTAATCAAAGATTTCCTAAATATTAAACTAGATTGGCTTGGCCACTCATTACCACAACCACATTAAGATATTTGGTCCTTATCTGTTTTTGGTCACAAAAAAAAGATTGGGGAGAGAAAAGAAAGAGAAGTATGAGATTACATTGACATCATGTGCCACTAAATATTCCAAATCAATTATTTAAACATCCAATCCATGGTGTTCAATAACCCATTAAAGATAATACTCACCACACCAAAATACTTGTCTTACCTCACAAGGGCTCCACTCCCAACAACTTGTACTCTTTTTTTTTGGTAGAAAAAAAGGTACCCAACAACTTGTAGTCCCCGCCCAACGTTTTTCAAGGTATCATTAAATGATTCTAGCCATTTGGCTTTCTTACCCTCACAAAGTTTCTTATAAGTGAGCCTATTACAGGGTCGGTCCCACTATTATTACAATTTTCCACGTGTCAGATATTGGGGGTGTTAAGGACCCTTACTTGGGTCCATAAAGCTTACACTCCATTAAAAATAATGTGGGTTGTGTTAGGGCTGCCATTGATTGGCCCTGACGTGGGGGATTCCCATTGGATGCTGGATCAAGAGATGATGTGAATCCCTTCAACAAAAAAAAAACCTATTCGTGGCCCCCATTTTGGATTGTGAAAATTATGAAAAAAGTTAATTTTTATAATTATTTATAAAAACAGTCCACTAAGATGCCAAATTGTAGAAAAGAATCACTTTTTGTTGATAATTATAAAAACAGTCCATCATAATTAAATTACAAGATCACTTTCAAACATAATTAAATTGAGGATTGTTTTACTTCGCACACATAGACCCATTGTATGTGAGATGCAAGATTCTTTATGTGGGATACGAACACATAAACAAGCGCATTATACGAGGGATACGAGCGCATCAAACTTGGACACAGGCGTATTTTATCTACAATAAAATGATATTATTTTTTAATTTTTATTTGAAAAGGGACTCTTCATGTTAATTACTTTTGAAAATTAATCCTTTTTCTAAGATTAGATCTTTACGGACTGTTTTTATAAATACGGATAAAAAAAATGACCTTTTTCATAATTTTCCCTTTTTGTATTCGAGCATTCGTCAATATATCACACGAGATCGCGCCACCGAGGCGGTGAATTATAACTGAAATCTCTTAAAACGTGATAAATCTTGAATCTTCCAAGTGTCCGAAGATCAGAAGTCATCAAATAGTCCATTTCTATCTCTCTCTCTCTCTCTCTTTCTATCTCCCACTCTGATATCATCGATTGGTCTCTGTGGCTCGCCATTTTTGTGTCACTATCTCTGTTAAAAGGTGTGTTGATGAAGTTAGTTTCTTGTTGAATACATTAATTTTTAAAAATTTTTAGTCTTTCTATAACGAGGAAATTCTGGGTTTCTGTTGATTTTGATTGTTTTGGTTTTTTTTGAGGAAAAACCAATCAGTTCAGTTTACTGGGTGTTTGTTTCAGTCAGGTTTGGTAAAGAACGGCGTGTGGAGGTCATCCTGGCTTGTGAGTGCATCAGGAACCCTATTTACCTTTCATTTTCATCTAATTTTATATCTAATTTTATGTGATCTCGGGTTTTCTTATTATTTCGTGGATGTTTCTGTTATATATCTAATTTCAGTTGATACTATTGCTTTTTCAATGTTGATTTTTTTTCCTCTCAAATTCCTGTAGTTTTTCTTATATCTGTTTAAATTTAGATCGTTGATGTGATGCATTTTCTTTTCTTTTCTTTTTTTTTTTTTTAACCTAATTGGAACTTCTTCATATGGGTTTGCTTCTATGGACTGGATATAGGATTTGGCTCCGAATGTGGAAATCTAATGCGGAGCATTTTTTGGTCATTTTTTTGTTTTTTTCATGATATTATGCCATTTATTTTTCTCTGCAAGTAGAAATTTTCATTTTTAGAGGGCCTTTGACTTGTTTTTGGTTCTTTAATATGTGTTTGATTGGAGGGTGTAACTGGTGCATTTTAGAACTTTGTTGTGCATCTTCTGTGTCTTTTGTAGTATTTGATTTCATGCCATTCATAGGTTCTTATGATTTTTATAATTGGTTTCATTCCAGCTAGAAATGGGGATATATCTCAGCAGCCCCAAGACTGAAAAGTTCTCGGAAGATGGCGAGAATGCCAGACTTAAATATGGTCTGTCGTCCATGCAAGGGTGGCGTGCGAACATGGAAGATGCTGTGAGTACCCAATTAAACCTTGAATATTTATTTATGAATAATCTCATACTCCTGAAGGCAGTATAAGATTTCCTTGCTCGTGTTTAGAGAAAATAATCTTTTTGTTGTTCACCAATTATATTATAATTATTACTGCTACTACTACTACTATTACTATTACTATTACTAGTATTCTAACTGCCACTGTCACTTGCACTCTTCACTGAATTTTTGTGGTCTTTATAGATGAAAAATTTTACAGTTTTAATGTTGTCAAATCTATTGTGTGGCGACAATTGTAGGAAGAATTATTAAATTGGTACTTTGTAACCAGGAAAATATTACAAACTATGGGATGACAAACATAAGGTGAAAACATATTGTGTGTGCCCAACATTCGCAACCTTAAGGGAATTTTCAACTGCCTGATTGCCAACAGGTTTTAAATCTCAACTGAAATATGAAAATTTAAAGACTTGATTCTGATGCACATCAAGAAATTACTGTTTGATGGAAATTTGAAGAAATTTTGATGTTTTTGAAGTTTTTTTTTTTTACTATACTAAGATGTTTTGATACTGAAATGGAGATTCGAAACCTTGATTGTTAATAGCGGTTTCCTGTAGGTACTTTTGACGTAACTGTCTCATCCAAAAGACGGACTTTAGTTCAAAATTGTTATAGTTCCATTTTAGATGGAATTCCTTTATGTAGGAAGCTTTTATGGGCAACGTCAATGTCATCCAAAAATTTACAACTTTTTTGTTATTTTTCCTTGTTTTTAGTTATATCATGTTTTCTTGCAAAATAATTGGAGAAAATAAATCATCTGTAGGGTGGTTCAACCACAATAGGACCATTCCCATGGGCGAAGACAATTCAAGAGTTTGTACTGTGATGGAGATGATAAAGGACCAAGTGTTTCCACTGTGATTCTTGGATCATATAGACATGACAAATACTCTCGACAAGTCTCTCCCGAGAAAGTATGCACTATCCAAGAGTGGATAAGTGAACTCGTAACGAGAATTACACTCCCGCAACCTCTTAATATGTGTCCAATAACAGGATGCAATCATCCCAAGGTCCATGAAGGAGAACTCTTTCCAAGATGAGAAATTTCTTTTCAGCTGTATTAAAACATCTAAGGTAATTTTATATCGTGGAACTACTTAAGTTAAGTCTTAAATAAACCCTAGAAATAGTTCAATGATTATCTTGGTTTTTGGCCTTAACCTTTTGGTTCTCAAATGTGATTGCCACTAGCACTTACCATAGTATTCGACTTCTTGAAATTTTAGGCACCTTCTTAACATTATCCAGCTTGACTCAAATTCCATGAAGCCACAACATTCTGCTAGTCTTCCTGTTTTCCAGATGATCTTGATATTCACTATTTCACATTCTGATCAATTGTATGGTACTCCTATCTTCTCCATGTTGTCTTTTTTCCGCACCTTGTTCAGAACCCTTTAGTCCATTATTCCTCTTGTCAAACAATTCCACCTTGGATTTCGTAATTGAGATCTACGGTGCTCTAGTATTAATTAGCATACAAGACTATCCCAATGATACATTGTATGATGCAGGAGAAATAACTAGGAAATAAATCTACATATTTGGTTCAGCACAATAGTGTTACATCTACAAGTGAAGACTACCAAAAAAGAGTTATGATACAGTAGAAATTATAAAGGATAAGAATGTTGACAGCCCAATGATTTGAAGCATAGTGACATCATAATCACTCTTAGTATGAGTTACTCCTGGATTTTGTGAGCACACTCTACTTGAGAGCCAATTCCTAACAGTTTCTAGGAAACACATTCTTACGACCTTGAGAGCATTCTCTTATCCAGATTTTAGTTTAGGGAGTCCCAAGACACTCCTTAACAAAAAAAATTCCCAAAGAGTAGCAGGACATGCCAAGATATCCTTGTGGACAATTCCCCATAGGAGATAATTTTAAATCTCCATGAATTAGAACTTCTCCCAAGATGACATCTGTGGAACTAACATAATTGAAAATTTAAAGCAAGACTTAAAAAGGACAAGGTTCCTATGGTCATGGTTCTTCTTACATTCGCCACTTATAGATGCATTGATATTCATATCCACTGAACTAAAGGGAAACACTTAACAGTTCTATGTCCAGTGAGGGGATAAAAAGTACGAAGAATTAAATATAGTACCATATCAGCATTTGTATTTTCTTTTATTAATATTGTTCTAGCTTAGCCTTGAAGTTGAATTATGCCAGTGATTCAAGAATTTCCCAAATAATATCATGCCTTTTAAGCTTTTTACTTACCCCAAAGGAAGTCTTTGAGTGCCAAGAAATCATTGTGGACACTTCCCTATAGGAGATAATTTGAAATCTCCACGAATGAGAACCTCTCCCAATATAACATCTCTGTCTATATACATAAAGAATATTAGGGCAATTTTATATAGTGGAACTAACATAATTGAAAACCAAATCAAGACTCAAAAAGGGCGAGGTTCCTATGGTCATAGTTCCACTTGCACTTGCCGCTTATTGATGCATTAATATTCGTATCCTCTGAACTGAAGGTACGCACTCAACAATTCTATGTCCAGTGAGGAGATGAAATGTAGGAAGAAATTAATATAATACCATATCAGCATTTTGTATTTTCTTTTATTAATGTTGTTCTAACCTATCCTTAAATTTAAATTATGCCAATGATTCAAGAATTTCCCATGTGGTATCATGCCTCTTAAGCTTTTGACTTACCCCAAAGGAAGCCATTGAATAGTCTAAAGCTCCCTTTAGAAATATCAACCAAATGAGGCTAATAACTGATTGGTTAATTAATATAGAGAGAGTAAAAAAATTTGTTTTTAGTAATTTTTTTTTATTTTAATTTTTGGATCATTAAAAGATGTTGATATGAATATATCCAGGAAAATCAAAAGCTTAAAGCTACTCGGTAGTACACAATAGGTGTCCTAGGGAACAAATTTGGTACCTAGATCTTATAAAAAGTGTGATTCCCAATCTTGAATAACGGACATGGGTGACATTACTTTCCAAAAAAAAGACATGGGTGACATTGAAACTCTGGGAGACAGGAAACCCAAGAGAACAACAATAAGTTCATCTTGGGCATAATGGCTTCAGCACATGACTCCTGGGGTTCAAATATTTATCTATTTCTTTCTTTCAAGACGGTCCAACAAATTGCTAATTGAGATAAGAAAAGAGAAAAGGGGAAAGTGTACTGTGTGCAGAGTTACAGAAAAGCAGACTATAAATTAATGAATGAACACTGCATAGAATTGAAAATAAAGCAATTTACAGAAAAACAGTGAAACATAAAATTCATTCTCTCATATCTGGAGACCTTGAATGATTTATGAGAGGCATAATCTGTCTACTTGGCTACTTGGTGATGTGCTCCAATGGACAATAGATGTCTTTAAGTCCTTTTTTTTTTACCTGATGTTCTCCAAAGAATCTACACTTCTACAGTACCATCAAAGATTCAAGTATCTCTGTCCTTCCAAATGCAGTCCCACTCTGAATTATGACATAGACATCATCCGATTCTGAATCCTACAGGTGCTTTTCATTCATCAACTTCCCATGAAGGGTTGGATAGGCTATGGACTAACCAAAGATATAGCAAGCCTGGACAAAACATGGTTTAACGGAGAGGTAGAAGAGGGGCAGTGAATAAATATATTATTAAACATCTCCAAGTCAGTCTTGGACACATATTATTTATGAATTGTCCATATTTGGCTTATAGCATGATAAATATTAGGATTTTATCCAACACACCTTTCCACACAAAAAGGCCACCCTATTTGGAGCATGAATTCTGTAAATTGATATTGCAAGGAAAGAAGTTGCTCTTTCTAATTTCAGTTCTCTGGCTAAAGGCCTTGCAGAGAATATAATTTTTGCTGTCCCTAATTCGCTAAGAACAGTACCTTCCATATCTTTCTTCCTCTTGAGAATCTCGCAATCAATACAAGTCTCCTAACACGCTGATCTTTGCATTTAAAAGTTTCATTTCTAGTTTAAATGGAACATTCCAAAAAATCGCATTCCAAACTCTCACCCATTAACTGCATCTCAAACTGTTATCTCCAAATGGGAATGTGTATCCAATATTATTCTGCACTCCCTTTGTAAACTCAAAAATCAAGCTTACCCTTGCCTTGTCAATCATCCTAGAGAAGCTAAATCAGAGAAGAAATAGGAGAGCCCTTGGAAATTTGTCCTAAAACCCCTGAAGAACTGTATAGAAGACCAATTCACCTGAGTGTTCAAATTGTCAAATGACTCAAATTTTGGCTGGAAATTGTGCATTGTTGAAACTGGAAGCTCTTCAAATTGACAGTTGAATTTGGATTTCTGTTGAGGTTCTGAGGATACTTATTTAACAAAATAAAAAAACGTTAGTAGTTTTTTCATTTGTTCTGGTGATCTTCTTCTCCTTCTCACCTCTTGTAACTGATATTAGTTTCACCAGCTGCACAATAGTTTCACGATCTTGTTGGATCTGTTTCATCGTATTTGGTTATCTGTGGCATTGAGGACCCATTCTTGATGCCCTGATTTCCAGATATGATTCTGAAGTTCTCATCATTTTTAAACAGGGTATTTAATGAATTCTTAGTTTTTTTTTTTACACATATTTTATACTATTTATCTTTCATTCTACATGCTTATACATGGTGTTCTATAGCATGCAGCATTTCCTACTCTGGATGATTCCACATCGTTCTTTGGTGTTTATGATGGGCATGGAGGTAAGAATTGGGGTTGGTATTTGTTTGAATTAATTGGAAATTTTTATTCTAATTTTTTTGGTAGTTTTTTGTCCCCTATCTTCTCTTTGGTGTTCATTAGTTAAGCTGTGTTTCTTTGTTGCCATGGTTTTTTCTTTCTTTTATTTTTTTCTCATATTTTCCCACCTAACTAGACTATTGTATCTTAGATGAGATGTTGTCTTTTTATGGTTGAGAGTCTAATTTGATTTAGATTTCTACTTGGTTTTTTATTTGATGTTGATGTTGAAGGTCAAGGGACCATCACTTTGTATGACGGTAAAAGCCTCAGGCTGCCCACATGAGAATGCATTTCGAGTCTGAGTGCAGCCACTTTTCATAAAAATGGTTGGGTCTCTTTCCAGTCCTCTTCTCACAGGACGAAACTCTGATGGGACCGAAACTGGGTTATGGTTATGATTGATTTTAAATTTCAATTTGGCTTTTGCAGTTGCATTGAGATTCTCACATAGATCTGGTACATTCATTGCTTGTTGAACCTTACTTATGTGCTAGAAACATGGTCAATTGAGCAGGTTGGTCCAACATGGTTGGGCCGGTTGCTATAAAATGACATCTTAAGATTTGCGAGTGCTCTAGATACATATGAACTAGAAACTTCTAAATTTTGGGGCTTGGAACTTAAGAAACGATATAGGAATTCATTCTTAAACTCAGACAACTTGACATGTGGCAGGCGCATGGTGTATCAAAAACCACCTGTGAAAGAGGTCCACATAAGAGAATCCCCAACAAAATATTAGTAAGATGGAAGAGTTTAATTATTTGATTTGCTGACTATTTTTCTGACTATTCAAAAGCTTTGTAGAGATTTTTGTCACCATCTAAAAGGATTTGATGAAATCAAATGGCCGAAGATGTTAGATGAAGTCATTTGGTAAACATAATTTCCTTAAGATTTTTGGGTACTGACCCTCTATAGCAGTAAGATGTGTCAAACCTGGGCCAGAGAGCTTAAATGTATTCTTATCTCCAAACAGTAGATTTTTCCATATGAATATCCACTATTTGCTCTGATTTCAACCGGCATATAAGAGTTTGATAAACTTGCTAAGTTTCAAAATAAAAGTCATTTTCAATCAAAAAATCCAAAAAAAAAAAAGGTTATTAATGCTTACCTTCCAAATAAATTATGGGAGAATGACTCCTGTGTTTTCTAGGTTCCAAATGCTCATATCTCTTTCTTAAATAGGAATTTTTCTTGGAATTGTCCAGTTTCTAACATTAAAAGTGAACCAATTTAACTGCTTGGACGGCAAATGAAAGTATCTCTTTATTGAATAAGAGTTGAAAATCTCACTTCATGTGCGTCTCAGCTTAACTTACAGACAACCCTCACCCCCGCAAAAATTATTTTCCCACTTTTGGTTGCAGAGATTCTTTCTCTCTGTTATCTGATTCTTTTTCAACTGGATTGAGTGAATGTAACACCACTTCATGCATGGTTGAAAAGTTTTGTTTGTTGAATTATTCAGGTCTTCATTTTTCCTCTGGGTTGAAGTGTAAGTCTGAGTTGAAAAGACTAACCTACCTATCTCTGCAAGTGTCTCTCTCCCTCCATCTGGGCCTCCCTCCCTACATAAGAATTTGGTTCCTTGGATGAGTAATCAGACTGGCTGGTCTGATTTAGGATTTATTATATTACATCTACAGAGCCTGCAGGGGATGGTTGCACCATGTGATCTTCAATAGTTGGGACAAGTTGAAATGGTAAAAATTGAATGCTCATCGGTATGTTATTTGGCAAACATATTTCCTGTTGTCAGTGAAAAGAATGACTATTTATGTCATATTTAAATGGTTGGATGATAACTGATAGTATGGCATGGGTGGATGGACAATTACTTTTAAACAAGTAGAATTGGTGGTGGACAAACTTATCACTTTAGGCTAAGGTGTGGCAAAGTACTATTGTTCTTATGGTTGGTTCAATCATCTTATATTATGTCATTGGTTCAGCTGGGTGTTTGATTTCCTTCTTGCTATGCAATAACTTTTCTTCTTTCACAGCTCATATGCGCGCGTGCACACACACACACAAAAAAAGCGTAGGCACAGCGAATGTGTGTCCTATCCCAACTCATATATGCTCAAAAAGATGCAGTGAAGATCAAGAGTGGAAGAAAATGACAAGCAAATTCATATGCTGCAGGTCTTTTGATAGTCTCTTTGTTAGTAATGCAAGCTAATAAATACCACTGACATGAAGTTAAGCGTGTACTGGAAAAGGGTTCATGCCCAAGTAGCAAGTATTCCTTGTTAGCATAAAATACAAATTTTAAACATTTTACAACATAAATCAGATAGAAAGAGACAGTGCAAAAGAAAAAAAAAGGCTAGAGTTAAAACAGTGAAAAAATAAAATAAAATAAAAGAAAGAGATGAGAGCTTTAGCTAAGATAGAATAAGAAAGGTCTAATGACCTGATGAAATTAAAATTGAAAGGTGGACGTGATTGAGAAAGATTGTTATTGGTTGTTGGTATAAGGTCATAAATCTTTGGATTGTTTTGTCTTCTATACAAAATTTCATCTCAATCTTGAAAAGTTGCTGATAGTAAATATGTAATATTGGGAGCACAAATGTTGGGGATGAACATTGAACATTGGGTTGCTGTGTACATAAGTAACATCATACTACTTAGCAGTATCAGCTTCTTAATTGTCTTAGTGGAATCGGTTCGATTTTAGCTTCTGTCTAAATCACTTTTTCTCTCTACTAGAGGGAAGCACGCGCTGTGTGCATGTTGAAATTGGAAAATAAAATGCTAATTTTCCTTTTTTCTAAGTAAATAGTTACATTATAATTATTACTTTACATAATAAAATTCTACTAAAAAAATTTTATCTATTATAAATAGCTTAGGTATTTATTTGAATAATTATCAATTTACATACTTATTTTAAATTGTGATAAAAACTTAAAATAAAACGTTATCTTGACTTCAACAAAAGAGATTATCTTTTGAAGGTGAATGTCAGTGAGAATTCGCTGGGTTCATTTTACAGTAGTAGATATCAGCCATTCTAGGTTGCTGATTGTGCTCTTTGCTTATACATGGATGCCATTTTTTAACATAGTATTGCTATCAGATCAGTAAGCTTGGGCCTGTGCAGATTTTTTTCTCTTACCCTTCCCATGCCACCAATGAGGGGCATTGCCGCTGCCTATGAGACCACTACAATTTTTTCATTGTCGCTTTGCTCTTAGTGTTTTGTTCCATTTTATGCAGGCTCTTATTTTTCCAGTTAGGTCAAAGAACATTTTATTTCATTTTATAGTAGTTTCAAGTAGAACCCATCTTCTCCATCACCATTCCTAGTATTATATCTTATTGGGATAAGTGGAGGGTGCTATAGGGTATTTTGTGATAGGTGTGTTCCACTTAAATTAAATGGTAAGTTCTACGGTACAGAATGTTGGGTAGCAAAGAAACAACATGTTTATAAGACAAGTGTTACCAAGATGGACATGTGTCAGAACTAGAAAAGACAAAGTAAGAAATGAAGATATTCAAAATGGTTACGTATAGGATGCATTAGGGATAGAATTAGGGAGAGTTGGTTTTGTGGTTTGGACATGGAAAGCGAAGACCCAAAGATGCATGTGTAAGAAGATGTGAGAGGATGCATATTGAAGGCCTAAGAGATCAAAAGAAAGACGTAAACAGACATGGATGACGTTAATAAAACAAGACTTATATAAGCATAATTAACTAAAGATATGATTTTTGATAGAGTAGGATGGAGAGAAAAGATTCGCGTCACTGACCTTAATTTGGTGGGAACTGACTTATTTTGATGATGATGATGATGGATCAGTTTCCATTTGGGTAGATTGGTTTCTATCTTAATCTTTATGTAAGGATTTAGTTGTGACCTTTGCTTCTAAAGGAGATCCCTTATCCTCAAGGGATTAGTTGTGCGTTAATATGGCACGTGAATTCTTAAGTTTGAAAGTCTAAATTCTTAAGGGTACTGTAGCACCGTCCTCCCTTCTCCTCAGGGGTGGTGGTTGCTTACAGATTTGCTGACCTTTATTTATTCTGATGAAAGGAATTTTATATTTTTCTAGGATATCGATAACTATTTACAAGATTGATTCGCATGGCAAATTCATAGTGATACATACTGCTGTATTAATGTGCACACAACCTCTTATTTGTAGATGAACAGACTACCGAACTTCTTCAGGAAGATTTCATCCATTCTTAGCCAAAAGCTTGTTTATGGTAGTTGACAGGATCTTGTTAAATCTATTTGATCAATATAAAATGTGCATATTTATCTAGGGATGGTCTATCAGTAAGAGAACGTTCAGATTTTTATTATTTCTTACGTCAATCGTGACAATAGGAAGTATAAGATGTGGAAAATTATTGATGTAGAGAATGGCTCTGGTGTCAATATCCACCATTCAGTGTTCATTTACTGCTTGGTATGTGTTGTTGCTTTAGTTTCACTATGGAAATTTATCTCAAAAATATCCAGCCTCCCTTATATCATGATTTAAATCTTTATACCAGTTGAGTACCAGGCTTTAGCTGAGTCAAGTACCATCATGCAGACAATTTTTGAAGCCATTGTCGAAAGATGCCATATAATCAAACTTTAGCTATGTTATCCGTTAGACTAAAGATTACAGTTCTTTTCCATCTTGCAGTTCTGGCTTTTTGCTTTTGTTCTTTTATATATCCTTTTGCTTTTGTTCTTTTAGATATCTGTTATGCTGACTAAGGGTGGTTGAAATCCCCTAGGCTTCTGACTACTATTCCTCCATTTAGAATTACTCTGGCCTTATACTTCTTTGTCTTCTTTCACTGTAACAAGTTTATCTATAAGTTGTAATCTATGCTGGTTATTGCTATTAACTGAAGTCCATTAATGCATAGGCAAAGTTGTTGCTAAGTTCTGTGCCAAGTATCTTCACCAACAGGTCCTCAAGAACGAAGCATTTTCAGCTGGAGATTTAGGCACTTCTGTTCAAAAAGCCTTTTTCAGGTTAATTATACTTTTATATCTTTATTTATACTTATTTAGATTTTGAGGGATGACATTGTCTAGCAAAACTGCACGGTAATTGCCCTCTTTTCCACCACTCTCGCATGAAGCCCGAAAGGAGTTGTCATTGGCTTGAAAGTTTGAATGAGGTTGTAGTCTGATAGTGGCAGCTGTAACCATATTTATATTGTCTGTAGAAAAAAAGAGTCCAATATACCCTTGATAGCCATTATTCATTATTTTGTGTAGAATATAGCATTTTAACATTATTTTGTTTATCAGTTTTTATCATATTAACATATAAAATAAACATTTTTAAATACAATTTTCTTAAGAATTTAATGAATCAATGCAAGAAGGAATCTACCTTTGTATAGCCATAGTTCAGCATGGTTAACTGGGTGAAAATTTCTGCGGTTTGTTATTTTAAACCTTGAACATGTAGCACTTGTCACCTCAGGAATTTTCTGAACCAGTCTAGAACAGATGTATATAATTTTTTTTTCTTTTTTGACAATAAGGAATTTGCTTCTAGTTTTACTTCATATGCTCTCAACTTGTGTTAGTTCTGTTGATGCAGAATGGACGAGATGATGCGTGGACAAAGGGGGTGGAGAGAATTAGCCGTCTTAGGAGATAAAATAAATAAGTTCAGTGGCATGATAGAAGGGTTGATATGGTCTCCCAGGAGTGGTGAAGTTAACGATCATATTGATGACTGGATTTTTGAGGAGGTATTCTTTGAGCTAGCTATTTTTCACACTTGGAGATACTTTGCTGTTTTTGTGTGAACCTACTTCATAATTCATTTCATATAATCTCTGTCTGTTAATACATCAATACAGAAAAGAAAAGTTATATTTTTTGAACTGTTCTATGTATTAAACCAAGTTAACTAAAGTCTAAAGATAGCTTTTTGGTCATATATAATGATATCCATAATAAACATATGGAAAACAAAGATAGAAAAAGAACTTAAGAGATACCTGACTGAAAAAGCTTTTTAGCACATCAAACACTAATATAGCTTTATCTGATTAGTAACATGCATAATTAGATAAGAAAAAAATGATGTTTGATAATTTGACTATTTACGTGGGTCCAATCTCAGAATAAATGATGACAGTTTATGTAAATTGGAAATTAATTATTGGGATCTTTGATGTAGCTTAGTGCCTCTTACTTCTGATGTGTGATTGTATGACATGCGTTGTAATGGAGGATACTATGTCATATATGCTACTATTAAATCTTAAAGTCACTTTTGAGGATTCTGCCCTTTTCGTTTCTTAATGGAATGCCACATAGCCTTTGGCTATAGACTTAAATAGAGATATGATCACAAGCAAGCAGTCAACTTAGGGACTTAAATTGGGTTCTGGGATGCGAATTACAATATGACCTGTTGCTACGACTTAAATAAGAGTATGATCACCAGTTGACTTGGGGACTTAATTGCTGTTACAATCTAACGAGTTATGGTTTGAATTTTTCTTGAAATCAAATCTTAACCCTAACAATTTGAGTCGTAATTCTGAATCCCTTCTAGAAAAATAAAAGAATCTCATATTCTCTATTCGAATTTTACAATTTGCATTTTGGCTCTTGAATCTTATTAAATCATATAGTTTGAGCTTGGATCAAGTGTCACTCATTTAAGCAAAAAGAATTAAAGCATGGTACCCGTTTAAATATAATGAGGTGGAAAAAGGATCATACACTTCTTTGCAAAATTGGAGAACTGTAAATTTTTTAAGGAAAGGTGAAACTTTTGGGACGTGGTGTCCAAGGCAAGATGAATATATATGTACTAGTGGGGTGCAAGTGCAGTACTGCACGTATGCAAATAAAAGAGGAAGGAGTTAGACAACTGGCTGGAGAAGTGGAAACCACTTTGTAACTGTTCATATTTAGGGAAACTTCAAATGTATTAGAGAGAAAAAGATAGTTATACCCCTATATTAATGAACTTCAACAATGATTTATAAGGAATTATGGACAAAAAGGATATGGTTTTTGGCACAAGCTTCCCTTTAGATATAGGCATATAGCAAAGATTTTAGGAATTATCAAAAATATAATATTTATTTTTGGTCAAGGAAGGATGTGAAAATACTTTGGTAGCTGGGATGTTAATTACCTATAAATATTGTATTGTGTAATTGGATTATGTATTTGGATATGTATTAGTGGTGAGACTCTAGAGGAAATATCTGTATGGTAAAAAAAATGGTTACTTGGAGGTTGTAGGGTGACCATAAGTCCAAATTGTAATACTTGCTCATCAAGTGTGCCAATCCGATGTGGAGTTCAGAATTTTCTGGTGTTTGAGTTCCGAAAAAAATGAAATAGTTGAAGGCTGTTAGACCTTGTGGGTTGAACGACTAATCCTCATGGTGCGTACATGGATTACTGGGGTATTCTGATATCTGCTGTTTAGTAAAGCAAGATCCAATGGCAGGATCCAAGTCAGAAAATGAGAAATATTGAATTATATATTTTTAAATTATATTTATAGATTTATTCTTGTATGAACTATGAAATGAGGATTCTTGTCACGTTATCTCTTAAGAAGGATTATAACTCCCCTTACTGGGCATAGTTTATTTTGCCCTTGCTTCGTGTAAATTTTTAGGCCGAATTGTGACAGGTTGCAAAGGAGAAATGCTTAGTGACGGATTATTTGTTATGAATTGTGATGAATTTGTTATCGAATTGTGACAGTGGAATACATTTGTTATGAACATATATTTATTAAAATTTTATTGGGACTCCCATTTGAGTGGGATTGTATTGAGAACCTTAATTTAATTTTCTTGATGTTATTTAAATTAATAAAGTGACATTTACAAGTGAAAGTTGTGATCTTTATTATTTAGTTGGAGTTATTAATGAGGAATTATATTGCGAAATTGGCAACATGTTTAGTAACATTCAGGTGCTTCACTAACACACATTATGGTGTATGGTGGTGGGGATCAGAGCATTACATTGACATAGTTACTCTGTACAAAAAATGCCAAAAGTGTTTGTAGCAAGTCAATCCTTCAGAGTACCCTATTTAGACAGGACATACATCATTTGTGATAGACACATGTATATATATATATACATGCACATATATACACATGTACACACATGTGCATACACATGCACACACACACACACACACACACACACACAGAGCACATGCAAACACTTACTAAAGTTATGCATTATATAGCTATTGAAACTCATAATTTGTATAATTTTCACCTTATAAATAAACTGTGATGTTTGTTTTTAATTTTATCTTCTACATAAGCTTTTTGTTGTATGCAAATTAAATTATGAGTTTTATAATAACTCATATAATCTAATAACTTCTATTACAATATATAGTATAGTAACTTGAACTATATAATAACTTGTATAATATATATTACATAATATAATTTATATAAGTAATTTGTGCGAGTTATAACTTATATAATACAAATTATGGTAATACCTTATATAAGTGAAATGACAGCACGACACGATATGAGCACAGCCCAGGCAAGCATGACAAGACTAATAAATGGACCATAGGCTATGCCAAGTGGACCTCTTGGAAAGTCGGCACAGCATGGCTGAGCTAGTGGTTTAGCACATGGGCGGCACAGCAAGGCCCGTTTGACACCTCTAAGTTTAGCCATTCATAATCCTTGCGACTTGCATAAGGTTTGCTTGAAACCTGCCTGAACCCAACTTGTGGTCTAGAGCCAGTGCCCCACCCATTATGCAGAACCATCTTCTAGCCTCTCGAGATTAAAACCTAGATGAGCAGATCTCGATGTATAATGCTGCATCAGAATATGCAAAATTATTACATCTAGCAAGTAGCTGGAGGAGACATGCTTTTATGGTCCAACCAACCCATTTATTTTCAATTCACTTAGCTTCATAAAATGCTGTAAAAAACAAAATATTCGGTTCATCCTATAATTCTTCGTAATCTTTAATTGGTGTGATTTCAAACCCACAAGCACATCGCGTGCATGTTGGGCTATGTTTTAGCCCTTTGTACAAACATTTGAATGGACTTGAGAAGATTTGGGATTTTAGTAGTTTTGTCATGTTATGTAGCATTAATATACATTTCTGGTGTGCCTTCAAATGTCACATCCCTTCTATTTCATTCTATTTTAGAGGAGAGACATAACAATCTACAATATGTTTCATAGGAAAACCTCTTCTGGTGACTAGGATGACTGATAACCGATCAGAATATAATAAAAAAATTGCACTGAAACCAAAAGTACATTTATGAGACAATTTTAATTTTGCACAATTCTTTCATATTACAACACAGCATATATGATACAGGCATCTTGCCTAGGTTTTCTCATTTCTCTCCAAGTCCTCTGGAAGTGGTCCTGTTCCCTCTTTCGTGACTGTAAAATAGTAAAGTAATTAGCTACACAACCTGGTAAGGAAATTCTACCGAAAATACAATTTCATTAACCACATATCAGTTCAAATGTCATATTCATCTACTCACTCAGGAGTAACAAAATCATATGTGATACAGCAAAATTATGTATGATATATAACCACCATCCATGATGTAGAATAATAATCCAGGGTATAGCACAATAATCCATGGTATACAATGATAATCCAGTTCATTCTTCCCCGAAGATCAACCGAACCACATTATTAAGTTCATTCTCCCTCGTAGGGCCAGCTGAACTACACTATAAAAGTAGTTCACTCTCCCTTGTCAAGCGAGATTGTGAAGTTAGTGATCAATTCTTTCTTGTCGGTCCAGTTGGATTAGATTGTTATCTGTGGCAACAATAGTTGAGTACTCTCGACCCATTATCTTCTGGGTTCTCTTGACCCATGAGTGCACCATTTCCATATGATTACAATATCAGAAAACATAATCATCATCAAAGAATCAAGTATCACATGATATGTGAGGCAAAATATCATAGTAAATCAATTTCCATGTATAGATTCATGCATGCAGTACTCATTCATAATCTCATACACGTGAGGCAAGTATTAATAAAATATCCAATATTATCACATTTACAGGTACTTTCATTCAATAAATAGGTATCATCAGTCATAAATTCTTATGTTTCAAGATACTCTAGCATGCCAAGGTGCTTTAAAGCACACCCCCTGGTCTACTAATCAAACACAGAAGACCGGTATCATAACTAAGGAAATTATATACTAGAATTTGTTCTAGGCTTTCAATATACAGCTGCCACTCTCAGCCCATCTAGTCATATTCGTGCTTTATTGGGTACTTTCTGGTCCCAATATCCTTGCATATTTCAAAAATGAGATTCGTTTTTCAAGTCCCAGATGCCAAATACTCATATTCAAGGTATTTATAGTGTTCCCTTCCAATAATTTATCATGTATATAGGAATAACATCAATTCCCAAATTAAACAATCACAATATGACTTGTTTTGCTCAATTGCACTTCTAGCGATTAAATCCCAAATAGTTGTCAATAAATCTCTAAAAATACAGGGCTATTCTGTAATTAATCGCCTGAATTAATTGCCCAATTTTCTTGATTAATCTCAAATAGTTGTCAATTAATTGCTAAAGACAGGTTTATTCAGTTGTAATCACCCAAACTCCTCGGTTAATCACCCAATTTTCTCAATTAATCATAAAAATATCAATTGATCTGATTATCAATCGCCAAATTCATGATCTTAGAACCACCCAAAAACAAGGTTCTCATGCAAGTATTACCGGCAGTCTCACACACTTTTACCAGCAGTATTCTGGTTTTTACCGGTGGTTACTTTTAACTTTTAAATTGCCGCTAATAGCCGGGATATAAAATTTTCCAGATTTGTAAACAGATATCACCCAATTCCCTATAAACCTTTATCTTTGCCAAAAACAAATAAATTCGCATACAAAGGAACTAGTTAGGAGAATAAAATGGTACAAATATGATCATACATCAGTCCATGTCCTTTATTCTCTTCAAAGTTTTAGCCAATTGCAAATTAGATGGATTGATAAATGCTAGTCACCAATAACATGCTAATTTAACCATTTTGTTATTTTCCTGCACAATATTTCAGCCTACACACCCAGAGAAATAGTCAAGCATTATTAACCAACAAAACTTCTATTTCTCATGCATGTATAATTATATTCATTGTATTATGCCAAAATTTCCTCACCTGAAGCAATTATTTCTTCTTCTAGGCTTCTTGTCTTCCTTCTCCATCCTTTCTCTTCCTATTCTCTTCTCCCATTCTGAATCACAACTCAACCGCAGGTGATGATGAAAAAACCCTCAGCTGCTTGCTTAAATTTATTTACAAACTTAAATATAATCCAGTGCATTGATTGCACACAAAATTATGTGCACTGTCCAATTAAATTGCTTCAAGCTACATGCCAATATTTACACACATTAGCCCAACCATATAAAATTTTAAATGCACCCAAGGAAAGGACAATTTTACCCTTCCCTCCAGTGAGCCTCGTGATACATGCAGAACTGGGAATATTACATGAAATGTGCAATTGCCCAAAACTAAACAAGTGATTTGAAGCTACATGAAACAGGTGACTTGGAGCTATATACTCTTGCATTTCTTTTTTGAAGGGTTAAAACTATTTATGAGTATTAATGATATTTTCGCTTATTTAAAGAAAATTGATAATTCCTACTTGTGCAATGTTTGAAAATTGATATATTAATGAGGAATCTGAAGTAAGAAAAGAAAAACGAAAATGTCTTGCAATGTGTTTTCCAAATTTGTAATACAAGGGTTTATGGTGGATTTTGGAGCACACTTTATGTGGGCTTATGTAGTCCTCAAATTTTGCTGTGGAAGAGAAACTGCTTTCTATATACCTGTTATAAAAAATGGGGAATATTGTTGTTGAGTAAGAAAATATAGCCTGTTCAATTAATATTATTGTTGAGTAAGAAAATATAGTCTGTTCAATTTTGGACACTACTAACACATGGCTTCATGGATTCCATGTAATTATACATTGAATTTTGAGCTTATCCTCATGTACATTTTGAGCATGCAAATGAGCATAGCAGATTAGGGTGCCTGGATGTTCTTATTTTCTCTGCAATTTATTTTTGCATTCTACAATTGAGATTTGTTTTACCTAAACATTTCAAGCAGGGGCCCCACTCTGATTTCTCTGGACCAACCTCCGGTAGCACAGCTTGTGTTGCAGTCGTTCGAAACAACCAACTCGTTGTTGCAAATGCGGGCGATTCTCGTTGTGTTATATCTAGGAAGGGTCAGGTATTTTTCTTAAACTTGGATCTTTGTATATATTCTGCAAATTATGTAAATGGAAGTGCTTTGCATCCATGGTATACGTTAATTTTGCATCCATACATGAAGTTGTCATCACAGAAAAGCTGTGATACTCAGGATTGCATCAAGGGCTTGGCTCTTTCATTGTTTAAGGCATAAAAATTTAGCTATACTATATCTTGGAGAAGATCTATGTATATGTATGTGTGTGCGTGTGTGTGTGTGATAAATTATTCATCTTTACTTATGCAGGCATACAATTTGTCTAGAGATCACAAGCCTGAACTTGAAGTTGAGAAAGAAAGAATCCTGAAAGCAGGTGGTTTCATACATGCGGGACGAGTTAATGGAAGTTTAAACCTAGCAAGAGCAATTGGTAGGACCCTGTTCACCAATTTTGTAGTAAGCATGTTATTTATTCCTTAAGCTATATATATACTTATTCCTTAACCTATAATATATATATATATAGTTAATGTTTTTTGTTTTTTTTATCCTTTTCAATCATTATCTTTCATTGGTTGCAGGAGACGTGGAATTTAAGCAGAACAAATTTTTGCCTGCTGAAAAGCAAATTGTGACAGCCAACCCAGACATAAACACAGTATGTTACCGTTCTGCCTTGTATACGATATTTGACAACTTTGGGAATTAGGATCCAAGGTGTCATGCCTGGGAGCATCACCTATATAAAAAAATGGGCCTTTCAGGATGATTTCATGCATATATTCTACCATTTCTATGCTTACAATAATTTAACCTTGCTTTTTTGGGCATTGGAGATAAAATTAGCCAGGCTTATGCACACACAAGACATAAAAGCCTCCAGTTTACATGTAGATATACCTATAATGTGTTTGGTTGGCAGGGATTCTCATCTTCATAACTGCTAAGTTTGGCTGCTTTTTTCCAGGATCTTTTCTACTGCAAAATTTGATTTTAATTCTTATACTTTCTAAAATAGGTTGAGCTTTGTGATGATGATGAGTTTTTGGTACTAGCATGTGACGGCATTTGGTAAGCTTTTACTCTTTTAGTTTTTTTTTTTCCAATTTATTTGCTAATTTTATTAGTTTAAAAATATTAGCTTCATATCAGAATGAAGACGATTGTTTTAGTTAAATGTCTGAATCTTCACACTCTGTTGGAGTCATTTGAGATTCTATATTGTTTTTATGAACTTGAATAGGGTTTTGGGTACTGCATATGAATCAGATTTGGAAGATAAATAATAAATGATAGCAAGGGCAGAGGTATGTTGGGGCTTGAGGGAGCAACTTCCCCCCTGAAAATTCAAAAACTTGTCCTATATACCAGCTTGGAGATAAAAATTTTCTTTAAAAAATTAATTTGTTCCCCAACTTAACCCTCACTATAGAAGCTTTTCTTTTCAATGAAATCCTAAATCTAAAACCCAATTGTGAATCTTAGTTTGTGGAGAAAGGGAGAGATCGTGGAGGATAAGAATTCTTCACTGGAAATTCTTCTTTGAGTCTTCAATGGTTGAAGGGTTGAAGCAATTTGCAACTGAAAAAGGGGTAAATAAGTAATAACAGCTGCCTAAAAAGAAATAATCACTAGGGTTAAGTGCAGAGATGATAATGAAGAGATAATATTCATCTTTATTTCTCTGTAATTTATATTGTCTATAAATTGATGGAAAGGGATAGAAAAAGAAAAACAGCAATGGTTTCTGAATCATGTTCCAAAAAGTTTTAGTTTAGAATTTCTATTTCTGAATTAATTTAATCCTATTATGCTTTGTAGTTTTAAGCCAGGAAAACAAAAAAGAAAAATAATAGAATTTTTTTTTTTTTTTTACTCATGGTTAAAAGAAAAAAAAATTTTTTAATGGCCAAGAACAAACATAGAAATTAATGTGGTGGAGTCTCCTCTCAAAAAGTTAAAAGCAATTACAACAAGAAGAATTTTTTTAGAAGGCAATTGTAAAAAGTTTATTTGTCCAATTTTTGCAGAATTTGTTATAGTTTCTCTAAAACATTTGAATTTTAATGTAATTGAATTTATTTATTGAATTATTGTTTGCTCCTCCTAAACTAATTTTCTGGCTCCATCCCTGCATGCTAGTGTAAGGTTTGGATGCTAATGCCACAGTCAGAACTCTAGTATAAGGTTTTGATCCTAGTGAAGTATCATCTATAAGTAATTTGATAATATTGAATGATCATTGTCATAGCAAACTTGATAAAGATATATGAATGACATATGCTACATCATAATCTATCAGCATAAATGTAATAGAAGTTGACAATCCTGAAGCTTGTATGAAGTAGGAGTGGAGGACTTAAAATCTGTTGTCTTACCTGAAGCTCTTGTGAGATTCAGAGTTCAAAATCCTTTTATAATTCGGAAAAGATACAGTTATGGTAAAAAGGAATAGCAGAAACCGGCAGTATTTCAAGTATTATGTTATGAACATACAACATTGATTTAGTACATAGGAAGGTGCCCTCACACTTGTTACTTTCTGGCATAATCTTGTTTAAAAGTTTGATTGGAATTGCAGTTGCTGCATTTATTTGATAGTTAGTATGATCTACAAAAACTTCTGTTATTCTTATTGTTTTTGAGAAGTATCTAAAACTTGTACTTTATATTTTCTTCTTCATCGATTGTTCCTTCTACCAACATCCACTTGACATCTGCTACTATTTCTGCACAGCCCATCCCTTGGGAAAAAAAAAAATCTTTTTTTCTCTACAATTACCTTTGACATCAAACATGAAGTAACTCAATAGAAACAGTATTTGTGGAGGTCTTCAAAAACAAATCTTAAATTTCGTAGCACCAAAAAATATTAGGCAACATGCAAGGTAACTTTATCTGCATAATTTTAATGGGCTCAAAAAGGATGCGATTACATATCAGCTTTTATAAAGAATGTTGCCTTCTTTGTCAAATGGAATCCAATGCAGTGAACCTTCCAAATATTTTTTAACTTCTACTCAAATGGATTATATGGAGTTCACATTTTTGCAGGAAATTCTCCAACTTTTCTTCTCTGAAAACCTGTAGTAACCGGAGGGCATCGCCTATTTCAAATTCAGGCTTTACTCCTTAAATTTTATTTACTTAGAATGAGTGAAAAATCTCATGAATCACAATGACCAAGATATTTTTCTCTGTGCCTATATGTTTCTTATTCTTTGACACCAGATTAAATGTTCAGTTAAACTTCTTGGTCTTGGATTTCTTTTTCTTTTTTTAATAGTCTTTGTATCATTTAATGACTGTTGCTATGAATTTTCTCACCAGGGATTGCATGTCAAGCCAACAGCTGGTTGATTTTGTACATGAACAGTTGAATACTGTAAGTTGATATCTTTCTTAATAAATGTATATATATATATATATGTAAATCTGGACTGATGTAATTGACCATATGCCAAATTTTTTAACTCTGTTCAGTTGCCAGAGAGCCTCATATTCTTAATTATTCTGATCCTTGTCTAGCATCAGAGTTTGTTTGCATGAAAATTAAATGGTATTCAAGAAGAACATGGATTTGAATAATTACAATCATTGATGAAAATAATTTTGGCTTCAGCTCATTCTGCATTCTAGATTGATGCATATTTTCTCCTCATGGACCTGAAGGTCGTCTAAGCAGATCTCTATCTGACATGGATCAACTTCCATGTGCAGGAAAGCAAACTTTCAGCAGTGTGTGAAAGAGTGCTTGACAGGTGTTTGGCACCGACGACTGCAGGTGGTGAGGGATGCGATAACATGACGATGATTCTGGTTCAGTTCAAGAAACCCCTAGAGAATGGTGCATCCCCAGAAGAACAGTTGGTACCATCTGTTCCAAAACCAGCAGAGACTGATCTGAAAGCAGAAGATTCCAATTCAAAACTGGAAGTGATGGGATCATAGAGCCTGTGCACTACAGTGTTGAAGTTGAGTGCATCCTATTTCACTCTGGAATTCCAGCGAGTACAAGAATCTGAAATCTTCATTTCACACACAACATGGATTCTCAAAATGTAAATGTAATTAAAATATGATTTAGAGTAGATTAAAATATGATTTTACCCGTTTAATGAATGTGGATGTCCTTGGTGTTGAGTAGTTTATCAGAATGAGATAATTGGAATAAAGTGTACAGATGCTTCTGACTGTAACTAGGTGATCATGTCGTCAGCCCAGGACATCTCTTTGATCAACTGGTTCATCATCTTGTACTGTGTCAATGCCAGTGTTGGATATGGTAGTAGATGGGGTATTGTATCTGATTACTTTTAAGACTTATAAGCATTAGATTTCATTGCTAGATTCACTTCACCATTACGACCTTCCAAAGTAGTATACTTCTATTAGGAGATTTTAATAATTAAATTATCTTTATGAATAATATTTTTGAGAATTATTAATATTGTCTTATCTATACAAGTTGTTTATTTATTATACAACATATAGGTAATATGAGCATATAGTTGTATTATATTAATACGACAAGTTATATTTTTAATATAATGCATCCAGAATTATCTATTATAATTTAATTGCTTTTAGATATTTCTAAATTTCTGTACAAGTAAAACTTGTGTATTTTTCATTTTTTAGAAAATAAATCATGTTTCCATAGTATTTATTACAATTTTACTATTTTAAATTGAGTTTTATATAAGCACAATGGAGTTAAGATAGAAAATAAAATTGATATAAAATAACGTTTGAACCCGTTAGTACGCGGGTGAACTCGACCCAAGCCATTTAGTCATCAACCCTTTTACAATCACACTCGAACTCGACTCATTCCCAGTGGCGGAACCAGGACTCCAAATCTGGGGGGGCAAAAAAAAATTTCAATTACACTTCTCATGAAATATAGAAATTTTAATGAGTTTTGGGTAAGTAAACCAGAAATTTTAGAGAGATTCTCATAAAATATAAAAATTTCTATAGGTTGGGGGGGCAAACCAGAAATTTTAGGGGGGGCAAAACATAGATTTTATTTAAAAAATATATAATTTTTTATTAAAAGTTAAAAATTAGGGGGGGCAATTGCCCCCCCTACAATCAACGTGGTTCCGCCACTGCTCATTCCCACCTCTATCGTAAAGGGATACCCTTTTAATTCAAAACTATCTCTACCTGTAGAGCTGGCAACGGGTCAGGTTCGGGTTGGGTCAGACTCAATTATGGCAATTTGGAAAACCTCCAATAAACGGGTTCAATCCGCCAACCCGTTTATTATTTTTTATTTTTCAAAAAATATGATTAAAATAGGGTTAGGGGGTTAATCGGGTCAGGATGGGGACACTTTTTGCCTCTCTTTTTTAATCGGGTTGACCCGATTACTGGCGGGTTGGGGTTTCTCAACCCAATTAATATACGGATCAACCCAACCCCCGTCTAAAATCGGGTTGGCCTATCGGGCCGAGTCACATTTTGCCAACTCTATCTACCGAAGGCTTTTTTAATTCAAACCACCTGTACCGAAGGCATATGCATTTCTGCATGTATTGAGTAATTAACGTAAAACTTTTTATTGTAGTTTAATGGGGTATTTATTGATAATATAAAATGTAGTTTTGTCTGCAGCTTTTTCTTATTTTTTTTGGGATTTTGAATGGTAGGGTATAACACTGAAAAAGGCGGGCCAAAATAATAGGTTAGGCACGTGATACGATGTGACAAAAGTATCTGCTTGGAGAGTACAAAAGCCTGAAAAGAAAAACGTTGTCAGCAATAATTTTTGTTGGATGACTATTTAACGTTTATCATCCCCAATTCCCCATTTCACTACCAAAAAAAAAAAAAAAAATTCCCCATTAATACAACTTTGGCTAGATTTTTCAAATGATATTTAATTATTTATACTCACATTAAAAAAAAATTTATCCAAACCATCTTTTAGGTTTGGAAAAACTACAAATATCTCCCTTTATGTTTCCAAATAAATGTTTACCTTCCTCTTAACTTTTGTTAATTCTGATGTGCACCTGCTTCTATTGAGTGATAAATAAAAGTTTAACCAGGTTTGTTAAATTCTTGCTACTTGAAATTTTTTTACCCTTATAAAACTTATAGTTTAAATAAATGTTATTCTTTATCTTGTAAAAATATCTAATTTTAGAAAGGAAGTAAATTTAAGAGGGTAATAGCAATTCTATTTAGGGATGGCTATGGGTCAGATTAATTGAGTAACCCATCCCAACAAGGCTTTAATTGTTAGGGATTGGAAAGTCATAAATTGAATTAGGATCAAAACCTAACCATAACCACCCTTGATACTTAATCTTAATTTATTAAAATATATATATTTTTGCATATATCTCATATAAAAAAAATGCTTGATTAAAGGCTTAGTTTGCATATAATTTTTTTATTTTTTTATTTCTAAACTCAGGGTATCCGGACTCGCTTATTTCTAGGCCCTAAGTATCGACCACGTGCATATAATTTTATATTAACTTTAAAAACAAAAAAATTAAATTTCATAATTCTTTATTTTCTTAGGACTTCATAGTTTTTATAAATAACAAACTAGCACGGTGCGCATGCAATATTATACTTAAAATGAGGAAACAATTATGCAACTCTTTAAATTTTTTACAAATAGACAGAGTTTTGACTATTTTAAGCATATATTAAAGATGTCTTAACAACAAACACTAGCTTTTTAGGGAAGTCATTAAGCAGTCTTCTAATTTTTTTTTATTTTTTTGAACTCAAGGTATCCGGGCCTGCTTATGCTCAACCGATTAATCCCCAAACCTCCTAATACCCCCTAATTGTTAATTGTTAGGACCCTTCTCAAGCGGCAATTCTCGTTAAATATAGTATAGAATTTTATATAGATAGGTAAAAGGTCTGAGAATTCCACCAAAAAAAAAAAGTAAAAGGTCTGAGCAAATTCTCGGAGTGAATCTTTCTTTTTCACTTTCTTCAAGGTTTCGTTGTCACGAAGTCAAGACGACTCAAACTCCAGTATAAGCTTCTTCTCTGTCTATCTCTCTATGAACGAGAGATGGAGTTGAGGCTTAGAGGAGAAGACGAATGGCCTCTGACTTTGCGTCCTCGTGCTCCTAGCTATATCCACATCACAGAATATAGATTTCCTGGTTTTAGATCAAACCCTTCTCTCGTCGCTTCAATCCGTATCTTTTTGTCCAGTTTTTGTTTTAATTTCTTATTTCGAGATTCTGTTTGGTGTGTTTCAGGGGTTCATGTCGACAATGCCATTAGAGGGGGCGAATTCGCGAGGAGTGCGATGGGTTTAAGCGAAGCGATTCGACGGGAGATCGAGAAAGAGCGGATAAGAGAAGAGATTACTTTAGAAGAGATCGTACGGAGGCGGATGTTAGTTGAAGAAGTCAAGGGGGAACTGCGAATGGAGAGAGAGCTAGCGCTTCGAAGGGCAGAGGGGTTCTCTTCTATGGCGTTGTCAACGAAACGATCGGAGTCTGATTTGATGGTGCCATTAACACGCTACGCAGATGTTAGTAGGTGCGAGGAGAGATTTCCTCCTCGGCCCTTACCGGAAACCGGGTTCTCTGGGGGTTTGCCGTTCCAACGCCGTCCGAGAGTCGCGTTGCCGGAAGTTAATTCTAGTCCTGAAATTTGCAAGCCGCAGGTGATGTTCTTGGTGAATCCTTTGCCTTATATTTCTTTCATGATTTTCGCGATGATAATAATGAATAGACAATGCGTGAATTGAAGACATACGTACACATACATGTATGTATATGTATGTGTGTATGTATATGTGTACATATGTGTTTATATTTTCTAAATGGAAGTTAATCTTGTTTATGTTCTTTTTCATTCATACATGATACATGTGAAAGGATGGTCCATGTACTATAGGACTTGTTAGTAGGATAGAGCTTCATCTTTTTATCCATTGAAGATTGTTTTATCTGTGATCCTCATGTTAAAGATTTTCTAAACGAAAACTACTGGGGTTGGATGAGATCATGAGACAGTAACCAATTCAAACTTTTTGATGCATTTGGATGGACAGAAATACACTGATAGGAAGTCCAATTGTTAAATGGATATGTCCATGTGATCATGTTATTTGCATTTTCTAAACTTATATGGGGTGCATGGATAGTACATTTAATTGATAATAACATGTAGTATTGTTTGACATGGGCTTGGTACATCATAGAAACTATGAGGGATTGGGATTGGGATTGTTTTATTGTGTCTCTTCCTTATTTGAGAAAATTTACAATGTTTTTCATTATTGCTTTTGGTCATTTTACCTTATACATTGTCAAGGAGGTGTAACCATGGTTCCAAATATCGTATCGTATCGCGCGATACTATCGTGCCTAACGGCACGATACACGCTATTGTTTCGTGATACAAGTCGAATCGACCTGTATCCACCATGTATCGACTATATCGAGTCGATACAGTCGATAATCGACTGCATCGAGAAATTAAAAAATGTAAAAAACGTAAAAACAGAGTGCGAAAGGGAGCAAGATAGAGCGAGAGAGTGGGAGAGAGCGAGAGAAAGAGAACGAGAAAGAGCGAGAGAGAATGGGAGAGAGCAAGGGAAAGAGAGCGAGAGAAAAAGAACGAGAGAGAGTGAAAGAAGGAGAGCGACTGAGCAAGAGAAAGAGAGAGAGCGAGAGAAAGAGAACGAGAGAGAGCAGCAAGAGAATGGGAGAGAGCGAGGGAAAGAGAACGAGAGAAGGAGAGCGATTGAGCGAGAGAAAGAGAGCAAGCGAGAGAGAAAATGACATAGCGGGAGAGAGCGTGAGAGAGAAGAGAGAGAGAGAGAGAGAGAGAGAGAGAGAGAGAGAGAGAGAGAGAGCAGAGGGGTTGGTGGCGTACCTGGTTCGCTGCCGTTGTTGTCGCCGCCCTTTTCTCCTTCCCTCTTTCTCGGTTTCTCCCTGAGTTCAAGTCGCGAAGTCGAATATGTATTGAAAACCAAAGGATTTCTTATAAAAGTTTTTTATATTAAAAACAAATGTTATATTTTATATACAAACAGATTTCTTATATATTATATATAAAAGAAAAAAAAAGTTTTCTTATAAATATAATAAATAGAATATGATAAAATTAATTATAAATATACATAAAATAATTAGAAAATTATATATATATAAAATTAGAAAATTATATTTTACATACAAAAATATTTGAATGGTAAAAAGTTATAAAAATTTTATTCTTATGTACACACATATATAATATAGTATTAGATAATTATATTTAATCTACATACATAATTATAAAAAATTTATTTGACTGGTAAAAAATTACAAAATTTATTATTATTTACAAACACGTACATATACATTAATTATTAATAATATATTTCTTGAAATTATTAATAATAATATATCATAATTATTACTCAAATATTAAATTTTAAATTGGTATGCACAATAAACTTTCTTACTCTATTTATTTGTTTATTTAGCATATTATGGCTTTTGTTTATTTTTTTATTAAATTTCCTAAAGTCTTTTTGAATATATGTTGATTTGTTTCCATAACACATAAATATTCTTTGTGTAGACCTATGATATTATAAACATGTTTATTTATCATATTTTTGACTTATCTTTCTATCTAGATAGGTTTTGTTTCATGTATCCACTATTTTTTATGCGTATCCACCATTTTAGTGCGTATCCATGCGTATCCGTGCGTATCCTCGATACGTTTTCATTTTTGGATCGTCCAATACGGCACGTCGATACGATACTTTGAACCATGGGTGTAACTAGCACAAGTGGACAAGGTGCCTGGAGGAATGCAAAATTTTCTTGCCCTATCGAAAAGTAGGCCAAATAGTGAATTATGAATTGTATTTGCCACCAGTGGAGCTTGTGAAGGCCCATAAATTTTTGCGGGAGGTAACAAGTGTTTCAAGTGTGGGTTACAATTCATGGGAAGAATAGAAACACAAACACAGGAACCTTTATGAAATTAAAGACATCATTTTTATAGATTTGGATGTAGATGTCAAGTGTGGACATTTGTCTAATAAACACTAGGTTTTGTCTAATTCACCAGTTATTAGGATCCAAGGACTTTGTTTGGAAGAGGCCCCCTGTTAGATAAAGGTAACTGGGCATGCATTTGTCAAAAACAGCTTACTGCAACGGTTCAGTGATATAATATAGGATACAGTAAGCTGTTATCCATTACTGAGGATTCATGTTTTTGAAGCTCTGGTAAAACTGCAGAAGTCCAGGAAAGCGAATACATAGATAGAAGGCAGGCAGATTAGAAGACACCATTTCTTTTAGATATAAGAGTGGTCTTTCAGTTGCTTTTTGTAACAAGAAAGGTCTGAAGTCCTCTTTCAATACAGGGAATCATGTAGAAACTGTAATTCTAATCATTGATCTGCAGTACATGAATTTGAAAGAGCCTGGGAATCAAAGAAAACATACGCTTCTTTCCAAATTGAAAGAAATTCAGTGTTTTATTTATTTATTTATTTTATTATATTCAAGCCGTTCCGGTGGAGAATCTTTTCTTCAGGGCTTATTTTCCCGAAGATTAATTTGATGGATAATATGCAAAACTATGATGTTTATGTGATTTTTGTCTCATATTTTGTTATTATTGTTTCTTTTCTATTTGGCCTGAATTGAGTTTCTCCCATTAAGCAACAAAAGGTTTTGGATAGAATGAATACAATGTGTTAATTCACTTAAAACCTCTAAGTACTATTTGTTCCAATGATGCTGGGACAGAGCTATAGTTGTGTCTAGCCATCAACAAAGTAGTATTGCTCATGGTCAAAGTTGAGATCATTTGCATGAAAAAATTCTCATGATCAAAGTTGAGAATTTTTTCATTTCCAGATCAAACCTTGCAGTACTGGTCATGATCAAAGTTGAGATCATTTGCATGAAAAAATTCTTGAACTTGCCAGGCAAATCTGAGTCTTTTTTTTTTACAAAATCCAATGGCTAGATTTTCTTACCTAGAGCTTACTAGTATTTTGCTCTGGATGGAAATTAGCTGTCAGAAACTTGCATTTGGTAGCTCTTATAAGGGCATCAGATTCCTTAGTTGCACCATCTTTTATTTCGAAACTTACTGAATTTGATCGAGATATTTAAGACTACAGATTCTTAGGGTTATGGATTATTGATATCATCAACCATGCTTCACTCAAACCATCAAGAACTCTAGGTGTTACTAGTTATTTGATATGAGTCCCTTGAGCACTGTTTTTAGATTGAAGCTCAGCATCAAGGCCACTTTTATCTTTGCTCATTTTTTTTCCCATTTTCTTGGACCCTTTTTCTTTGATTGGTGAGGATGAATTGCTAGGATTTGAACTTAGCAGCTTTTAACATGTCTAAACTTTCAGCTATCCATGAGTTTTATTGTTTGTTCTATTTCATTCTGTGCCATATCTGGGATCCATTCTCAAGGAATAGGAAAACATATAGAGGGAAACTCTGTAGGATGGGACTATATGGATGGGTAGAGATAGATCTGCCATCAGTATTGTATGGTAAATGATTGACTCTAGAAGTGATTTCTTCAAGCTCTTGGAAGTTGTGTATTTCCCTTGTGCTTCAGTGACTTGAATTGCCATATGCGAGCTAACTTATGCTGCATCAATACTTGTTTATGGGTTTTATGACTGGTGGTGAGCCATTTTTCCTTAATTCTTCAATAACTTTTGACATTTACAAATATGAAAGATGGAAAGAAACAACAACTAAAAAAACAATAACAATAACAAAATTTATAACTGGTTGGGGTCAACAAGATGAATCCTTTGGCTCCATCCTAACCTGTAAAATACAATACCTTCAGAAAGATTAGCATCTAAATCCTTTTTGACTAACTATCAATTATTTTTGGCATTCATATAACCTCTTAGGTTCCTTAATGAGTAACCCTTCACATCTGACTGAAGTTTAGACCTACAGTCAGATTTAGGAAACAATAATTGATATTTGAAATATTTGTGCTGTGCAGAACAGATCATTCTTAGCATATTGTAGTTATCTTTCATGTATAGTTCATTTTTCTTCACGTTTTTGGAGATGGGATTTTTTGCTGCGCCAAAATGCATTCTTAGCATCCCTTTTCATGTATTCCACAAGAATTTATGTTCTGGAAATTTTGTTTTCTTTTGATTAATTTGTGTTTGTCAAAGGTTTCATTGAACAAGAATCCTGGAGAAGCCAAACAGTAAATTTATCTAAAATTGTTTCGCATTTTCTCATTTAACATATGTTATACTCATTTTTTTCTCCATGTTAAGTAGTCCCTTCCCTACATTAAATATCTTACTACCCTGTTCATATTATGTGATTGGTGCATTATTATTCAGGTATTTGTTATTGAACGAGTAGCACCCATTCAGTAGTCCTACAAAAAAAAATGATTCTGATTGGATCATCGTAACCATCATATAGACAGACCTTGATGCGGACCACTATTCTTATGTTTCTTGCCTCCTAAGAGTATTCCTTTGTTCATGTATGTAACTTTATCAAGTTCAACCAAAATTTTGGGCTCAAATATTGGCTTCTTGCACACCAATTTCATTTAGTTACTAGTCAGAGAATTGGAGTACATGAGCGTCAAAATGCATGCCCAATTTTGTATATGTCCATGTACTATCATGAACTGATTGGAGAGTGTAATAGATGTGAGCATGTAAAGTGAAGTCCTAGATTGACTGTTGTGAGAAGGTGCATGGCAGTACGCATTGAATAATCAAAGTATGCAGGGGAATGACCAAATAGAAAATTAATGGAGTTGGTTCAAAATGATTTGCATGGGCATAATTTGATCAATTAAACAGTTTTCAATATATTGGAATAGAAGGGTAGAATTCATGTTCGTAACCCTAACTACTTGGATTGCAGCATCTTGTTGTTGTTATAGCCCATATGCTACCATACGATTCAATGGTACCTAGTTTGGATTATGCTATATGTGCATAACTATTCAAATTTTTTTATTTAAGGTAGGGCTATATGGGAATCATGCCACAGATAATCCATTTGGCTGGATGATCCAAACCACTAAATAAATGGTCCTTTTTATGATGCCTCTTGAACAAGTTTCTTTTTGCCAAAAATGTATAATCTCTTATAGTCTATGTATGTCTTTCTCAAATTTCAAATGATTATTGTTACTGGTCAAATCAGGGTGATGTCTAGCATGCTTATTGTCGATATCATCTTACTCGAAATTTACCAGGCAATGGATTATTTCATGTCTACGTGACTTTTTTTTATCTGATTATTGCATCGCAGGCCAAACCCATGAATCATATTCTTAGTAGAGCAGATAAAAGCGAGAGCACAACCACAACCGTAGGTGCTTTTGCTGGGGTAAAGAGGAAAGGATCCCCACCACCAGTAGTTGCCGGTAAGCTTCCTGCAGTTGGTCAAGGGAAGAAATCTGGCAAGGAATGGTTATGCACTCTCTGTCAGGTGAGTGCCACAAGCCAGAAAGATTTGAATAGGCACTTGCGTGGCAAGAAGCACAAGGCCAAGCAGGCACGGATGGCTGATACCGGGTCAAGAAAGAAAAGAAAGAGCTCACAAAGGTTGTAGAGATCATTCCTGGTTTGATTACGATTATATTTTGATTAGAAGTAAGGATTAGTCCTAGTTTGATTAGGATTAGATGTGATTAGAAGCAGGGATCTATGTCTATAAATAAGGTTGTAATTTTTACTTTCGAGAAGGAATGAGAAAATGTTTTTAACCATGTTTTCTTGAGGTGAGACTGTTCTCCAGTAATGGTGAGTAGCGAGACTTCGTTACCGAACCTTGTTAAAGGTTGGTGAGATTCAAATATTTTCTAGAGTTATTACAAAATGATTTGAACTTTGCAATTCTTGAAGTAATAAAAAGTCTCTTTCTTGGAGGCTTGAGCAGGGGAGACCTTAAAAGCTGCCAGAACTTTGCCAAATGTTTCGAGTCCCACAATGCGGCCTAGAAATTCCTCTTATAATGTTCCTATGATCCATCCACAAATCAATCTATCTGATCTCTTCCAAGATACATAATCAGGAGGTTGGGTACCTGCTTCTCATCATTAATTGTTGAGTCTGGTGAGAAGAAACCATACTAGGTCATAGCTTTTCTCCATTAAAGAAGCAAGTAGATCTTGACTCTTTTCAGTAGCCAGGATTTGCTCTCTCCAAAAAGGTTTTAAGTAGATCTTGACTCTTTACAGTACCCAGGATTTGCTCTCGCCAAAGAGGTAGTTATATTGAGTCAGTTTCAAGATAACAGTCACCCACATTCAATGAGGTTGAATAATGGTATGAAGACCTAAAATTTGAATTGGAAAATGAAGATTTAGGCGTAAAGATATTCTGAAAAAGGAGTGCCTCTCTCACAATCATATAACATCAGTAGTTTCCTTAACCATGATTTTCTGAGTTGGGTTTTCCAAGCTTTTTGAGATTCAGTCGTCTGGACTTGTTTTCTTTAATCTATTTCTTATGGTTGATGAAAGACTTTTTCTTTAATCTATTTCTTATGGTTGATGAAAGACAAATTAATGTAAATAAGATGGTACAACAGGAAATAGAAAAAAAAAAGGAAGAAAACCACCCAATCAATTGGGGAAGACCCAACTGACCCCAATCAATCGTAAGAAAGCCATCCAAAAAGATCCAAATCGAGTCGTAAACAAGAAGGGTGCTTTAATCTTCAAGACCTATCCCAAAAATATGCTTTCTTCAGTCTCATTAGCTAAGTGGTTCACAAGAAAGCACCATGAAAAAGGAACTTTTGGTTGTTGCTTTTATAGCCTCCCTAATAAATGATAAAATTCTTATTCTGTTTCTTGATGCCATCAATACAAATTAAAACAGCTCTAGCAAAGAACATTCCTATCAATTAAGCTGTCTACCAGATGACCCCTAGATTATGCCTTAAAGTTGCTCTAAACCTTTATCATGGAAAACCAAAACCTGAAGCAAAGTGATAAGATTCTTCCCCACCTAACTGGGGATAATTTGATGCACAACAGAGAAACCTAAATCTATCAACCATAGGCTTGGTTCACCTCATATGTTAATACTTGAACCTAAAACATTTTACCATGTAACTCTTACCATTATATCCTTTTGAAGCCAAGTTTTTTGTAAACAAATGTAATAAAGCTGAAATGGCTTCTTCTCAGTTTGTGGATGCCATCCTTTTTTTTTTATAAGGATTGTGGATGCCATCCTTGTGCTGAGATCTTTTCAACTTTGCATTGAATTCTGAAAATTCTTTTTGTAATACCATCCATTTTGTCTTTGCCTTTCATTAGCTTGGAAGTTGGCTATCAACATGACATCATTGACATGCCAATGCAATGAGATCTTCATTCACTTTTCTGTAAATTTATTGCATAATTCAACTGCTTGAAGTTCAATTAGAATTTGAAGATCTCGAAATCTTTAAAAAATATGTGTATTACAAAGAGGATTCAAGTCAATAGGAACAATGAAAAGGAAGAGGAAGTAATGGGGGTGAGGGCATGGCATTGAACCAAATGTTCTGAGTAATGGCAATTTGGTACATTTCTACAGTTTCCTTCTAAAAACATAACCCTAACAGTCATCTAATTGGTGTGTACTTTTCTTCACAAAACAGGAGAAAAAATAAGCAAAAGTCAGAGCATTCCAAGAAAAGCAAATCACAATAGCCTACTTAGTGGTGTATTGTTCTGAAGCAATATCAACTTGCAGAAAGCATTATAAGGCCCATAAAAATGTGGGTGTTGCTCCACAATGTGGAAAAAAAATTAATTTGAAAAAAAAAAAAAAACCTCTAGTTCTGATTCACAGCTTTGTATACAATCTCCAAAGAAGGATTAAGAAATATGGAGACTGAACAATCACATCCTTATGCTTGAATATCAAAGAAGAGATGTGACAAACATTGATTTGATTAATGGATACTGTCCCCACATCATGTATGATAAATCTACAGAACTCCTCTTTCCCCTTTCACAAAGAAATAAACTACACTCGAAAGGAAGAGCGAGGACCAACCAATGCAGTGCCAAGTCAGGCTTTCTTTCCACTATAACTGAGGATTTCTGCAACTTAAGAATTAAACCTTCAACACTACCTGGTCTTGCCATGAAATCTTCTTCTTCCCTGTTTGACCTGACCCATTACCTATATCTCTACACACAAAAAGTTTGAGATCATTGAGCTGTTCACTGCTTCCAGCGCTGACCATACATTTCTTTGGCTTCTTCTCCATTTGCAATGGTTCCAGAACAGCCTGAGCTTCCTCTTGCTCATCTTCTCCTCTCTTTATCCAAATAATAATGAATCAAACCAATTAGAAGTATGAATATTTGCATACAAATTCTGAATTTTAAATTAACAAGGCATTAAATTGATTACCGAAATCTTATTCAAGTCCAAAACTGGAGAAGGGTTTCGCAAGGCAGCTTCATTTGCACTATAAATCCTACCATTAGCAATGGGTTTCGCTGAATTTTTGGGTCGAGCAAGATCTTGCGCTGGTCGCAAATTAGAGGACCGGTTTTTCATTAGAAATTTGTATCTTCGCCTCAGGAATCTGAAATAACAAGAAAAACAAAACCCAAGTTCAGAAAATCTTCATCTTCTGTTTATAAACACATCTGAAAGTCCCTTAATTATATATATCACACAAGATAAGCATACCGGACTTCAGCCAAAAGAGTTTTTCTCCTCTCCTTTGCTCTCTGCAGTCCTTTGTTCATCTGATCTGTTTCCTGTTTAAAAGAATAATATAGTATAAGTATATATAGGTTATTTAAACAAACCAAACCTAAAACAAGAGATCAAAAAATCATTAAAGTCCTGAATTAATTCATAAAGAAAGTTACTATCTTTAGCACCACATTCAAAATCCATAATTCAAAATAGAGGTATTTTCAAAATACAAGTATATAGGTTATTAACATGAAAAAAGGAATGCCCTAAATAGTTTTGTCAAGAAAGCTCCAAATTGAATCAAATAAACCCACAAGGAAAGACAAATGGTTAACATTCCCAGAATTCAAAAAAGGGTATTTACAGATAATTCAGCGTGAACAGAAACTTAGCTTGTTTCTTGAAGAAAACTCTAAATTGGAACTAACAAATCCAAAAACAAAGACGAATAGTTGAAATTCAAAAGGGGCATGTTCAGATAATAGAAAAAAGATTAACATGAACAAAACCCTAATTTGTTTCATCAAGAAAGCCCTAAATTGTAACAAATAAACCCGGAAACAAGGACAAATAATTACGGAAATCCAGCATTAAAAAGGGGCATTTTAAAGATTAATATCAGGGAAACAAACAAAACCACAAAGCTAAATAATCTTAAAAACTATAATTAAATTCTTCAACGCCATTACAAAAATCTCAACAACTCAGGCGAGGGATTTTAAGAGGTAATAAGGAAGCCAAAAAGATCTTAAAAAATTTATAAAAATCGAAACAGACTAAAAACAAGAACAACAAAAAGGAATTTATTTTGAAAACTAAAGAGAAAGGAAATATCTCAATACAGCTAACAAAACCCATGAAAGCTTGATAGAGAGGAAGATGAAATCACAAAAGGGATCAGGAGAAGAATCTCAAAAGAACCCTAGATCTTCAACATCAACAAAGAAAACTAATAGGCAAAAAGGGCAAAAATAGAATAAAGAGATCTCACCTTCTGTAACTCCTCATAATCCTGCAAGAGGCTCTGATATTTGAATCTGGCTCTGGCCTCGTCATCAACAACATAAGAAGGAGACGGCTCCATCAAAACCCTTTTCATCTTCTTCGTCATCGCATCTCCAAAAACAAAACCCACAAAATATAGAGAAGAAAACACAAACACGGAACCAAAAATCTCCAGACCCCAACCACGAGAGATCTCTAGCAATTACACGAAGATTCAAAGATAAGACCAACAAAGGTTGAAGAAATAGAGTTGGAGAAGGAGAGGGACAACAGAGAAGGTTCTTTCCTTCCTGTTTTCGCTCTGAAACTCTGACCAGGACAAACCCAAAAAAGCCCACATAAATCGGAAATATAATTCCTCATGGGGTCTGCTAAGTCTGCGATGAAGATAGATCTTTTGTGGGTTGCAGAAGGGTATTTGTGGGAAGTTATTTTTAAGAGGAGTTTGGTTTGGTTGGAGGACACTCGAAGACATCTTTCCCCTTCTCTCTTTCCTTCTCTTCTCTATCTTTCTTGCTTCCTTCTTTTTTGTTTTTCTTCTACACAAGTTTTGGTCCAGCTGGGCCATTAGGGGCAGAGAGATAAAAGGGTAAGAAAGATGGGTTTTGTATTGTGTGGACTCTTCTTTGGTTCTGAGGGTGGGGGATATTGTTGTGTTGGTGTTGTGTTATTTCTTTGTTTCCATCTCTTTCTTGCTGTCTTCGCTTGGGCTTTGGACAGAAGAAATGAGATGGTGCTGAGAAAAAGCAGGAGACGATAGTAGATGACTGATGATGCTGTTGAATGGGATGTTTCTCCCTTTCTCATATTCCATTAAATGGTATCATCAAAATTACTATTCTACCCTTACTTCAATCTGGTTCTTGATTTGTTTGGCGTTCATTGATTGATTCCACCTTCAAACCCACCACTCATGATTTGTCATTTTCTTTCATTATCTTCATCCTTAAGAAATGGCTGTCATTGTAAATATGATGGCTGGTTTAGGTAAGTATTTATATACTTAAGAGGATCTTTTGAGAAAGCAAACAGTGAAAGACCAAAAACAGCTTTTTCTCAACAGGTTTTTGTTGAGTTACAGAAAGATTCTTAAACCAAGAAAGTGGAGAAATTTATGTGAAAACTAGAATTACTGTAAACAAGTTTAATTAATCAAACAAACCTTTATTATTATTATTATCTTTGATGTACAAAACATGAAGTCATGGCAGATTTATTTGCAGAGACTGCAGACCCACATGATTTTAAATCAACTGGTATCATCCCTTGATGCCCACCATGATAGAAGCCCCAGAAGAGAACCCACCATCCTCAGGTGAGAAACCATTCCCAAAGAGATGGCTATTGGTCAATGGGACCTTCACTCCTTGAGCGAAGAGCCTTGATTAGTTTTTATGAAAGAAAAGTGATGAAAAGCTGCAGAAGGTTTTTGGCTTGTTTGGGTTATTTTTTTACTGAGTTTTCTGTAGCCTGCAAGTCCTTTTCGAAAGAAGTTAAAGGATCCGGTTGTGTGACAGTGACAAACGAAGGTGATGCATTATGGATCTGAGAGAGAGGGGGGAGCGGATAGCGGCGATTTGGGCACCCCCATTTTTTGCTTGTACGGGGCACCGCGTGAGGGTTTCTTACACGCAGCGTCACACGTGGATACCGGGTTTTGACTTCTAACCCAACTTTCTCGCTCTCACACGCTTCCTTTTGAACGCGGAGGCGGTGGTGGGCCCATAATTTTGAAGAGTGTGGAATCTTTTTCCTCTGTTGCGGGTCCCATGTTTGCACCAATTATGTGACGACGTAGACCTAGTACGGAAATTCTCCGTAGTGCGTGTGCGTCGAGCTTCGCTGGCAGTGCTCCTCTGTTACCTGACCGCCTTTAGGCGGTTCGGGAGACCCGGCTTATTATTAGAATTGTAAATCTATTTAGGCGGTTCGGGAGACCCGGCTTATTATTAGAATTGTAAATCTAACTCGGACTGTCTCAAGCCCACCCAATTTAACTCCAATAAGAATCCGAAATAAGCATTAAGTTTGGGTTTAGGTTGGGCTTCATTTCTAGTCCGAAGTTAAATTAAGATATGCATACTCTTATACATATATTTAAATGAGTATTTATTATGTATATGCATTATTATTTTCTTTTTTCTTTTAGATTGTCTTTGTAATTATGTAATCAACTATAAAACATAAAATTAATTATATATGATAACAAAGTTATGAATTTATTCTCAAATAAATAATTTTATACACATAAATACGTATACGTATACGCTACAATGGATGTGTATTTGAGTGAACATCCTCAACAAAAAAGATTATGCAACCACAATGCAACAAGTTTGTGATTGGCTTGTTATGTTAAAAATAGTTTTTTTAAGAAATAAATAAATTAAGTTTTTTTTTCCAAATTCAAGTGTCCAAATAATAGGCCGTTGTACATTAATAGATAATTTCAATATCCAACAATAAAAGAAATATTCAAAATTTTACATTTTGTTTGGACCAACCCGAACCAAGCACGAACTCAAATAATAATGTTTGGGTTGGGTTTGGGTTTAATGAGTTTAGGTTAGGACAGGCCAATGATGAATTTGAACTAGTAAATCTTAGATTGGGTTAAACCCGAACTTACATAACCCGCCCTACTTACAGCTCTACTTATTATGTATGTTTGCACTTCGCATAATGTGAATTTGAGTTTAGGATACATAACCTATTTGAATCCGAAGTCACAAAGGGCATGGCTAAGCATCAATTTTTGAACAAGCCCAATTTTTTCAACTAAAAATTTATTAACTTGTGACCTAAAAATTAATTTTTTTTAGAGAGAAAATTTCATTGTCATTTTTTTTTTTGGAAATTAGGGTTTTTCCAATGTTTTACTATATTTAAATTTTTGGGTCTTTAGAATTTAACAAATAACTTAGCATTTGAATAATGACATTTTTCACTAGGCCTTGAAAGATGATATTTATTTATGATCTTCAAAGTTGACTCTTTATTATTTTGAAATTTGGGTTTGTAATTATTTTTAGTTGATTCAAATGGAGTTTTCTTAACATGTAATAGCGTAAGTAAATGGAGAATAAAAATAAACTGACATTTAGTTAAATAATATTCAGGTAAATAAGTACTGCATATAGAAATAAGAGCTGAAACTGTGTTGTAAACTATATCACTGTACCAATTTTTGCTTGCCCTTGGAACATTTCTATCCCTCCAATTGCTTATAAAGCTCTACCCAATTAGTGACTCAACCCTTCTATCCCATTCAGACTGGCTTGCTTAGCTTGAAAGAGGATCTCACCTACAAGTATAATTTCAATTTGAATTCAACCATCATCTTGAACTTCCTACAAATCTCTTCTTCTACCCCTTCTTTTAGGCAAGAGCTTGATTGGATTTGTCAACCTACCTTGATCCATATACCTCAAAGTCTTCTCTTTGACCATAAAACATAAAGATTAAAGTTAGGGGAAATTATCAAGGGATGGCACCAAGATTCAGAACCAATAGATAGGATTATGTTAATTTGATGTAATTTTGGCTTGCTTTGATGCAATAATACAGTATTATTGTGTTCAAGTTGGGAAGGCAATAGCTTCTCTGGGCTAATTCAATAGCTTCATACCTAGAGTCTTTCCTACATTTTTTCTATTTTTTAATATTTCCTCATGCATATTAATTATAAACAAAGCACATATTAATTGTAGACAAGGCACACATCCCTAAGTATGCTTTGATTTCCAAATCTAGGCCAATATTTTGGTCTATCATGCTCAATATTGTTAGATATGAGAGCTTGACCACAAATCAAATTTCCAAACCCTTGGAAATTTTTTTAACTTAAATGACTAAATTAGAGATGGCATCCCTCCTTTCATATGGTAGTCTAAGCAAATCATTTCCTACAGTAACATGCATTTATCTATACCATCAAAGAACCCATCTGATGCAAGAGGACTGATAAAAACAAATTTTTTGAAGTATCTTATAAATTCGTTATTTATTAAAGTGATTTTGCTGATTTTATTTTAATCTGAATTCTATTGATTAATGGTTTTTATGTGCCTGCCTCTTTGTCTTCCTTATATTACACTAAATAAAGTGATTTTGCTGATTTTCTTCTCCCTTATGCGAAATGCTAAATCTGTATTCTGTTCAGTGTTCTAGCAAAAACTCATACCAAAGGTTGAAATATTTACAATCCTAAATGAAATACTGTCATGAGTCAATGAATCCAGTAGACACAAATATGCTGCATATTAAACATCACATAATAAAATGTTCACACTTGTCAGATGTATCAGTTCTTTAAAAACTTGCATGAACAATCCAATATAAGGTTTTAAGTATCAGCCGATACTCGGTACCACCTCGAGGCGATAAGACTCGGTACCGCCTCGAGGCAATATCAAGTATTGGCCTGATACTCGGGGTTTTTCCGGAAGTGTCGGCCAATACTGAGAAGTATCAGTCGATACCAAAACCCATACCAAATTTTTAAACCTTGATCCAATACCCATTATCAATAGATACTTGGTAATGATGATGGAAAAAAATCAAGCCTTGCAGAAAGAAGGAAAAAAGAATTAAACTATTGTGCACATACTTTTCAGCCACCACTTCCAGTGGCTACATATTGTTTTAGGGTGGAGTAACCATGACCTTCTGTTCTCGCCATGAGATGCTGATCGTCACAAACCTGATCTCGAACACCTTCCCAAGCTATTCCTCAATTTCCTGTTGGAAGTGCAGGCAATCATAGATGGACTGTTTTCCGGAGCTCCAATGCAAAGGCTTGAGTTGAGTTTCACTAATGGGAACCTCTGGAAATTAGGGTTGCGGAAGGAAGATGACCGTAGAGGCAAAATGCCAGTGCAATGGAAGTCAGGCTTGCAGAATGGGGTTGACATGGAAGTAGAATCCGGCACTTCACCTGAGCATAAACACAGAGACAAGGATAAGCTTGTTCTTGCAGTTTCCTTAATTACCAGGCTTGTGCCTGGAAGCTTGACAAGTGAAACCATCTCATGCTGGCAGAGGGGACAGGCAATTGAACCTGGGGGTACGTGTGCAACAATGGAGGTGCTGCTTGTTGAACAGAGGTGCAATGCACAATGTGTGCAGAACTCATGAATGCAACCTGCAACATGAGGCAAGACTTGAATATCTTGGTTAGTAATGGTGTCTAAGTCACATAGCATACAGACCATGTTGTTAGGATAGAGCCAAATGTTGGTAAGGGTCATTTACCTGATTCATGGTTTTAGATTTTACCAAAACTTCTCTTTTCAAAGGGCATTTGAATTTTCTATATATTGATATTTCCCGTAGTTTGAAAATTGTAATGCAACCATTATACAGAAAAAGTTGTGAAAAGGCTCCTTCAAATTAAAATTTAAATCATCAATTGGTATCACAACAGGGAGAACAAAGATGAACCATGAGATCATACAATGAATCTATAAAGGTAAATTTTACTGCTTTGCTTCTTGACTGTTATTATCTGTTTATCATTTAATTTGTCATTTACCTAAGAAAGACAGGACTAAAGCCACCAGACTCTTCTCGACCAAGTAAACCTTGAATCTAACTCAGACCAAAGCTCAATCTTATTGTATTAAACTTGAATTTATTCATCCCAATCAGATCTAAGTCCAATCTGTTTAGTGTTACACAACTTTAGCACCCAAGATAAATGGCATCACAAATGTGCACACTCGTTTGATCATCCCAGATTTACATAGCCATGAATAAATTTCATGGGCACAAGGACATGTCATTGCATGTATCAGTAATGGACACATGGTGCTGGTTCAGGAACAAAAATAATATCAAATGTTTCAGCGCAGCTTAAAGATCGAAGTGCATGAATAAGTTGCACAATTCCAATTTCATGATATGAGTAGTACTTGAATGAAGGGACCATAATCCAGTGTAAGACCAGATGAAGGTCTCAAGAGAGGCAGACTGGAAACATACCTAACTTTTTATATTTTCTGTGCAAAGTTGATATTCTGAGACTCAAATTCACGCTTTCACACTGAAATAGAGACCTTTACCGTTGCACCAAGTGGTAGCTCTGAGGGTGATCCCTAAACATGATAAAATACTAAAGCAGTTGGCAGTTCAGGAATAATACTGAAGATAAATTAACTTGTCTACAGTTTCCTGTGAGCTAACCCTTATTACACAGCAAATTAATTTACATAAGTTTTACTGTGACTGATTCAGCTGCTCATCCACAGCACAACACACACAAATACATATATGTTTTTATAAAATATAAGGTCTCTTTAACAACTAATTTCTATCTGAAAGGTTTCTTCTTGTAAAGGTTCTGCTGGTCATTCTATTTCATTGTGTATATAGATATAGTCATCCTTTTAATTGAAAGTATCAATCCTCTACTGACAATCATAAGCTTCTCAAGGACTATACCTTCTGCGGTTACAGTGAACTTGATGTAGATGGGCCTAACTACTCTAAAAGACTAATCCATTAGGTAGGTTTGCCCAATCCACATATAAGATTCAACCCTTCACTAACCGATGTGGGATAAGGGAACAACAGAGTCCCACTACTTTAATTCCCTTCCTCCCAAAAGAACAAACATCCCGTGTGTACATGAGTCTCATGTGAGCCACACGTATGCATGCACCCACACCTCCAGGAAGGTCTAGCTCTGATACCAAATGATGCAGATGGGCCTAACTACTCTAAAAGACTAATCCATTAGGTAGGTTTGCCCAATCCACATATAAACACATAACTCAACCCTTCACTAACCGATGTGGGATAATGGAACAACAGAGTCTCACTGCATCAATTCCCTCTCTCCCCAAAGAACACACCTCCCGTGTGTACACAAGTCGCACGTGAGCCACACGTACGCATGCACCCACGCCACCATGAAGATCTGGCTTTGATACCAAAATTGATGCAGGATATAAGAGAAAAGAAGAAAGAATAGGGAAGAAGGAATAAAGAAGTCTCACCTTTAATCAAATTCCCTTGTTCTAGCGTCTCACCAGATCTAGAGTATCTCACTCCAAAGATATAACAACTAGGATTCAACTCTGATTTTCTTATTCTTCCTACTTCCTCTTATAGAAGAGGAAATGGGTTGTTCAAATTCAAATGACAAGAACAGAAATAGTAACTAACTGATCTCTAATTGAAGGCTAGGAATAGAAAACAGAAATTCAAATTTAAACTTTGAAACAAATTCAACTAGCTAATCCCATGATCTCTAGTATGAAACGTGTGAACTCTTGATTTGCATCAATTCTCCACGCCTGAAAAATAACTCGGCTCCGGCGAGGTACGGGACTGATAAAACTCGTAGAGATCTGGGTTGATTCGCTGGAGTTAATCTTCCTTGATCCACGAATAGTCAGACAAGGGACGGTTCTTCCACTTAACTAAAAACTTTTGGTAACCCCCACGACGTGTGGACACCACAGCATCTTCAATGATAGCCTCAATTTCTTCTTTGGGAGCTTTCTTGTAGGGTAGCTTAGGGATTAATGGTGGAGGAATGAGTTCATCATGGTGCCCTTCATAGGGCTATAGATCTTGGACATTGATAACGGGACTGATCTGTAATTCAGATGGCAAATCTAGCACATAGGCATTGGGACCCATCTTTTTGAGAATCTTGAAAGGACCAGCACGGCGATCATGAAGCTTCTTATAGGAATTCTGTGGAAATCTCTCGGGTTTAAGGCGTAACAAAACCAAATCACCTTCATTAAATTCCAAGTGTTGCCTATGTATATCAGCTTTGGTTTTGTAAATGTCATTTTGAACTGCAAGTCTACATTTGATCTCTTCACGAAGATGTTGAATGTGTTGTGCAAAATCTGCACCACTCACACTTACCCTACCGGTAATTGGCAAAGGCACAAGATCAACAGGTTGATGCGGCTTGAGTCCCAAAACAGCCTCGAAAGGGGACATCCCAATAAAACGATTTACAGAGCTATTATAGGCAAATTCAGCCTGAGGTAAAATTAAATGATGCAGATGAGCTTAACTACTCTAAAAGACTAATCCATTAGGTAGGTTTGCCCAATCCACATATAAGCACATAACTCAACCCTTCACTAACCGATGTGGGATGAGGGAATAACAAAGTCCCACTGCATCAATTCCCTCCCTCCACAAAGAACACACGTCCCGTGTGTACACAAGTCTCACGTGAGCCACATGTACACATGCACCCACACCTCTAGGAAAGTCTGGCTCTAATACCAAATGATGCAGATGGGCCTAACTACTCTAAAAGACTAATCCATTAGGTAAGTTAGCCCAATCCATATATAAGCACATAACTCAACCCTTCACTAACCGATGTGGGATGAGGGAACAACAGAGTCCCACTGCATCAAAACTTCCTCTCCAAACAAACGACACATGGGTCAAGGGAAGGGGAGACATGTCCATCATTCCTCCACCCCCATTCTCAGCATAAAATAAAAGGAAATTAATTGCTAACTCATGATTCATATAAGCATAGTATGCTCTGCACTATAATGAGATGCACACAGAAGTTATTTAACCCAAAATGAAGTCTATACTTAGTTTAAGAAGAATACTGTTAGCCCATTTAATTTAAGAAGAATATTGTTAGCCCATTGGAACCAAAACTTATATAAGCCTGGCAGTTCATAACTGTAATGGGACTTCAATTATGGCTTATTAATATTTCATCTCGGTAGCATATTTAGCTTGACCTAAAAAGACAAGGATGGAGTGAATCAGTAGCTGGCAAAACCATAAAATTCTGATCAACTCATTTTGCAAAATTAATGCATTCTCAAAGGATAGGACAAAGATAAAAGAAGAAAGGATTTTAACTAGTTAAAAGGGATGTGAAACTCAAACAGCTTAGCAGAAAATCTCACCCCGGGTAGGGTAGAAAGGTGGAAGAGGATCCTTTATCCAAATCAACAATTGGGACGAAATGTGTATAATGATGATCATAAATTAGTAGCATGCACGGATTCAATTGAGTGGTTTATTGGGAACACTTCTGAGCAAATGAAAGTCCTAGAAGAAGATCATAGAGTGTACTTTGCATGAGGATTATTCTCTTGGTCATTGTATCTCATTAAATGGACTTGCTATATTAAATTTTCTTTCATTGATAGATCTTCTATAAAATTTAGTTATTATCTATGTTTCTGCAGATCCAAGCTGTGTTTGGCATTGCTTTTTGCTTTTGCTTTTTTGCTTATTTAAGCAAAATCATGCTCCTTGAAGCAATAAGCATGTTTGGTTAGTACTTGCTTTTGCTTCTCACGATGAAGCAAAAGCAATTAGCAATCTAATTGCTTTTCTTGAGAAGCCAAATTTTTGTGCTTCTCATTTTTTGTTTTTCGCTTCTTTTGCTTATTGTTACTAATCTAATACCAACAACCTACTCACACCACCACTGCCACTCACTAGCATTACCAACCACTACTATAAAATCACCCACCACCACCACCTCCACCCACCACCACACCACCACCATCCACCCTTCCCACCATGGGTACTACTACTAACACCACCGATCCACCCACTATTATACCCCATCCACTATCACTAGTACCACTTATCACCCACCACCACTATCACCACCATCCACTACCACCGCCCACCACCACGCATCACCCCCACCACTAAAACTACCAACAACAGTCCCACCACCATCCACCTATACCACCAACACCCACCACCCCCCTAGCCCCACCACGATTATCACCACACACCCACCACCCATACCACCGTCATCACTACCACCCACCACGACACTTCCACCACCACCACTACCATCTCCACTCACCCACCACCATTACCACTATCACCTACTATATATCCACTACCACCATCCACCCTTGCCATAATAGTACATTTTGTCAAAATATTAGCTAAAAAGCAATTTTTATGCTTTTGATAGTACCAAACATGCTTTTTTGCTTTTCTCAACAAAAGCAAATGTGAACCAAACGGTTTTGCTTTATAAAAAGATCTTCATAGAAGCAAAAGCAATCTAATTGTTTTTCTTGCTTTTGAAGCAATAAGCAAAAAACAATGCCAAACACTACCCCAATTGATAAGTACTGGCAAGTAACCAAGAGTATAACATACAAATAAAAGCCATTGAACCGAAGAGTCACTCAAGGGAAGCTTCATCCCCAGGAATGACCAGCCTTGACTTTAGGGTTAAGCATCATGACCACAAGATCCTCCTTTATAACTTACAAAATTTTGTTCTTTCTCTATGCACATGTAGAACTGAGACAAACTTTCATCCACTTACAGCATACACACACACACATGTATATATATATATATATGTATGTATGTATATTTTTTATGATTAATAAGACAAGTTCCATTAAAAGGATATGGGGAGACAGAGAAAAAACGAAAGCCCACCCATGAGCAATGGGTGAGAGCAGCACCTACAGCAAACCAAGAAAAAAGAAGGAAGTCACAAAACCAAGAAAGAAAATAGAAGAAAACCTATCAAGCAACCAAACCAAGGGGCCACAATGTTAATCATAAACAATTGCAGCCCAATCCCAAAGAAAATCATCACAAGATAAAAGCCTAAACTCGTCCTTAGAGAAACCCAGGATGAAGCAAAGACTAGAATGTCATCTTGAACCCTCTGTCTGGACTGCTACCCCTTCAAATATAAATTGATTCTGGGCTCACGAAACTGCCCAAACAGTGGCAAGGAAAAGTGCATCATACATAAGTTTACCTTTCTTGGATAATAAAGAGAAACGCAATTGAAGAACAAGATCATGCAAACATCTTGGAAGAACCCACTTCAGCCCAATCAAACCCAACAAGGAGCACCACAAAAAACTTGCAACTTCACAATGTACCAGTATATGGTCAACTGATTCTGTTTCCCACCTTGGAGATAGAGTACACGGCCATTAGGAGAAATTGCATGAGACTTCCTTTGCTTTTTGGAGGTTATCCAATGTGTTAATGCCATTGTAAAGTGAGGAACAAAGCAAGGCCTCGACTCTGGGAAGAGCCAGAGAGTGCCAAATGAAGGATACAGGAAAGGGAGGGGGCACACTCCTAGAAGGAGCAGATTATTACTGGAAGAATGACCTCGAAGAAAAGGAACCATTAGGGGAGACAGACCAAATACGAATATCTGGAAGGGAGGGGTCTAAAACAACATCATGAAGATACTCCAATAGAGAACCTGTTAGAAATAGAACAGCAACAATAAAACAGAGTGACTTGAATTAAGTCACATACATAACAGAACCTAACTTACAGCATACATATATTTCCAAATGATATAGAATTTCTCACTATATTTCTCTGTAGAACTTCACAATTCTGGAAAGGGCAGAATCACCTAGGATTAAAATGAAAAGCCTCATATCTTGAGCTCGGTTCAAAAACAAAGAATTCTTTGCTTTTATAGCTACCATTCAAAGTGGACCAAGCTCAAGGTCATGACAAAAGGCTCTTCTTATGCCCAAAGTCCAACCCATTCCATATAAATATCCTGTACATTGTTTCTAATCTATTTTCTCTTGCAACTTTCAAGTAGTTGATGGATCACTGGAACAACACAAAATTGACAAATTTGCAAAAGCAAGAACATTGATTTTTATTTTCGACGAAATAAATAATATTAAAAGGTCATAATTAATATAGACTTGTAGGAATTAAGTACCTAGAAGTAGTTGAATCATCATGCGCTTTACTTGTGCCTCCAAGTTCTACTTCACGTTTTTTTTGTGTTCATGGTATAGTATGACATATCAATCAATGTTGATAACATCAAGAAAACTATATTAAAGGAAGAATGATACAAAAGGTAGTTTTTTTTTTCTGGTGATGATTTTATTTTGAAGTATACTAAATGCATTTTTTTTAAGTAAATGAAATGAGTATTATACCTGCACAAAATGCTCTTCACATCCTTCTATGTCAATTGAGGTTTCGTCATGGGTGAAAGTGTGCATAGTACTTGATTCCTAACATTTTTGTTAGGGAAAATGAGTAGAAGTCATCTGGCCAATGGAAAAGATTTAATAGTAAGAGAAACATGATAATGTAATAGTGCGAAGAAAAGTATGATATATCTTACCTTTATCTGAAAGATGAGACAGTTTCAATAGAAACTTGGAGAAAGAAGAAGCAAGGAGCAAGAACAGAGTTAAAAATCTAAGACAGTGAAATTCAATGACAATTTATTTTGAAATCCAGCAAATCTTTAATAGTAGAATATGACTTTCATTAGAAAATTTGAGTTCCTCAATTATTGTTGCTGTGAAATCTTGATTAGTTATGAATTTGTAGTTCTCTGGTGTCAACTTTATGGAACGAAAACTCTTTTCACAAGGAAATGGACACTTTTACATAGAATATTTCATTTCGATTTTCCTAGGAGGAAAACATTTAGAATATTAACAAATCAAGGTTACAAATAGTTTACAGACTGATAGAGACATTGTTTTAAAGGTTAACATCCCATTCACAATTATATTTATTTTCTTTGTAATATTTTTCTAGTGTTATTCATCAAAATTAAAAATACTTATACACTGACATGAATACAAAGTGAGCTTCAACCAACAACAAAATACGAGCAGTCCTCATGGCATGATTCATAATAAAAGAGATCTGGATGATATTGACTTAAATAGATGTAAAGAAAATATCTAACACAGGTTTTAGCCTACTCTACACAAGTTTTTCTGATCATTATTGTTACTTAATCAAAGATGCAGCCAGAAGTGTCACTCTAACAATTAGCTTCTCATATTTTAAAGAACAAATGGGTTTAGGAATTTTTCTTTTTTTTATTTACAAAAGGAAATTATACCAGACAAGGAATAATAAAACACCAAATAAATTAAACTGTAAGCTCTCCCCCACACAATCACAGACTGAAGGTAGATCTCACTCAAAATAGCCCAGAAGCACGTTTCTCCATAAACAAGAAACAGCCCCCAGAGATGTCACTCTTGAGGACAAACAATTGGAACTTTCTTGAATTATTTTTGGTTGACAAACAGTAGTTTTTCATGACCATTTTTGTTATTTGTTTTAGGAGTTGTTTGGCTTTCTTAATGAGAATATAGTTTTAAAGATTCTATATGAGGATTCTTATACAAAAGGTTTTAGAGAGAGAGATTATTTCCTTCTGTGAATTCTCCACGATGAAGACAGATTCTAAAAAGATTTTTTTTTTCCAATCTCTGTGTGTGTGTGTGTGGTGGTGGTGGTTGGGGTGTTTGGGTGGTTAGCATATCCAATGTTTATAACACCCAATCATGTGCTTTGTTAATATGAGAAATAAACAGAAAATGGTGGGTAGTGTTGCTGATGCTGGGGGGATAGTGTAGATTTCGAAGGGAGTTCTTGAATACTCCAACATGATTTTGAAATTATCATTACTTTCAACTACTAATCCATGAATTTCATTTCTTCTTCTTCTCACACTTTCTACCCAATGGAAAAAATTTGCCTTGCAACCTTCATTAAACAAGTTGCCCTCACAAGAAACCCCTTAGTTAACCTTTCAATCACATTCTAGTGACAGACTCATTAATTAATGTCTAGACTTTTCCCTCCACTGTCACATTAAGTGCTTCACTATCATAGCAAGTACCTTTTTCTTTCATTATTAATAAACACTAAACATTTCCCTTTTCCACCATTTGAATGCAGGTTTACTATGCCTAAGTAGCTGCAAAAATCTAAAACCTGTCCCCATCTGGATATGTTTATCCCTCTATCTGACCTCCACTTCTTCAGAGATTCCAAGAAAGAAGAATGAGTATGCCACAAATTCTTAAAACGAAATGCAGTGGCTCCCTGCATGATATTATCTGTACATAAGAAAACCAGGATATGGTCAAAGATAGTGTTTATGTGATATATCTTGTCTATTGGGCTAACAAACTATCTAATCTACGGCACATAAGGGGTTTGCCCAACTTTCGGCCAGTTTATGACTATCACTACTGTATATTCCTTCAATTTCCTTATCATTCTTAGTCATTCCACACACATATAAGCATCCACTTCTCTGAACCTTCATCTTAGAAATTTTGCTTCATAGTTGCCCAGAATCTTGGTCAATACAAAAAGCGGAGATTTTCTATATTCTAATTGTCCCCAACATTAATGGAGATTTCCATTCTCAAAAATCACCAAAAACCTCCTTTATTGATACTTCACTATCTTAAATTTCATTGTATGATCTTTTCAAGAAATTATTGCAAGAAGCACAATAATCCTAGAATTTACCAACTGTGAACGTCCAGATTTCCCTCAAAAATCAAAATTTAAAACCTTTTTGAACCTGCAACCATACTAAAATCTATCCAGTCCCACACCCACTTCCCTTGGAGTTTATCCTTGTGCTCTTGTGCTTGGATACAATTTTCCAGTCTATAAGCTTCCCTAGAAGGAACTACCTAGGATGGAAAAACCATATACTATAACACCCTGTACTTGGAATTATTTATGATAGCATAATGAAAATCCAAACACATGCTCTGATCAGTACATGTAACACTGAACATAATGCTTATTGTAATTTGAAGAAAAAAATATAAGGAATAAAAAAATTATGATGCATATTTTTAAATAATATAGCAAGAGAAAAGAAGCAATTGCAATAGTACAAAGAAGTTTATCAAACAATAATCACTCCACTAAACATGAATATTTGAAAATAAAGCTTCATATTGCAAATTTGGATAAGCAATTTTACTCAAACAAGTCCCAAGAAGCAATCTTGCTGATAGTCCACCGATCAATCCTAAATGGTATGTTCGACAGTTCAAGTGACACCAGGGTAGTCAAACATCCTTATGAATTTATTTGTTTATAAATGAACTTCAGGGCTTCTAAGAATACAAAATAAAATAAAACACAATCACTCCAAAGCCTTTTTGCCTTTATAATATATATGAGGTTTATCAACTGATAATGTATCCTACAAAATGACCATTCCTATTATACTTCAAATTCAATGTGAAGATTTCTACAACCAAGGGAGGTTGATGCATACAATAATCACTGAAACTTGGAAATAGCCCAATATAATGAATGGTTAACTGAAGCACCATCAACCAAGAAGCAGTGGATCATATCAAACTGATGCTTCAAATTATAATTTCTTCAATGTATCAGTTGCCACCCTTTTCAATGTTTTTTTTTTTTTTTATTTATGAAAGTCACTAGTATGTTCAATATAATAACAGGAAAGTACAACAGTGGGTTACAGGACCCACAAATAAGCTAGAAAATTAGCATACATTACATCATATCAAAAATACCAAAAAGAACTGAAGCTCTACCCCCACCCTCTCTTGCTAGACAGTCTACCACTCCATTGGTTGATCTTGGCACGTGGTGAAATGAGGAATTCAACCCACTAGCTAAGTCCAAGCCAACAGGACAACATGCACAAGAGACCAATGGCTATCAACCCCATTGGTCATCCAAGAGATCACTATGGATGAGTCTCCCTTCACCACCAAATCTGTAAAGCCTTTTGCCCTTGCTTCCTTCAAAACAAAAAACAAGGCCTCAAGTTCTGCTCTCATGGAAGTACCTATACCAATAGTGATGGGAATCCGACCTGATTCCTATAGATCGCTAGGAGCAAAGAAAAAGAAGAATCAAAACTAAACACAGATTTTTACGTGGTTCACCCCAGAATAAAACTACGTCCACAGCCGCCGTTTTCCACTATGTTACGAACAGAAGATTACAGTGATCAACTACAAGAGCAGGGATATAACCCTAATACAATGTGAAATACCCCGCGAGCTCACTGCGGAGCTCTACCCGCGAGGGCTGTGGCTAGGTGACTAATATTATCAGGCTCCACAAACCCCAACAAATAGGGCCCAAATATGCATGAAGCACTGTACCTTGAGCATCCCCAAAGACACCCTCTATTCTAGAAGGACCTAGGTTTCCACTAGTACTACCATCAAAGTTAAGCTTGATCCACCAAGTCACAAGTGGGCTCCAACCCACCAACATCCTTCTGACACATGTTCTAGCGTCCGGAAGCTCCACCCAGTGATAAATAATGTCTGTCAAAGAAATACCACTAAACTCTAGTAAGGAATGAGCCCAACAAGCACAGGCAAGAATAATAGAATCCTGGGTCAACATCCAACTACTACTTATCTCTTTAAACAACCACGTATTCCTCTCCTTCCATACAACCCATAAAAAAGCGTAGGGAAGAATGCTACATAACAAATAACCTCTCCTACCAAGATGAGGGAACCTCCACTGATCCAGCAAAAGGGGAATAGAAGATGCGATACTCTAACCAACATTAATCAACCTGAAAATTTCGCTCCACAACCTCCACATAAAGTCAAAATGGAGAAAACGATGGTCCACCGACTCACCTTGCCTTAAACACAAGACACAAATACAAGGAGAAAGAGCAATATGGGTCCTCTCTTCTGAAGCATGTCACATGTATATGCCCTGTACAACAAGGCAGGCCACACGAAGGCTTTAACACGAGGGGGGGCCAAAACCTTCCAAATACCTTGAATACAGGAATGGGCACAAGGAAGATTTGCATCTGCACGAAAAGAGGACACAAAAGACTAAGAGGAAAAAGAGCCAAAAGGATCTACGACCAAACACGTCTATCAGAGAGGCTAGGGACCAAAACCACATCTTTGAGAAGATCGAAAAGGGAGGAGAGCTCATTCAAATCCTGGTCTAAGATCCCCGGAGAAAGAAAGATTCCACTCCAAACTTGAGGGGGACCAAGAAAGAATATTTAAAACACACACCTGCTTGTTAATCACAATGCAAAATAGGCAGGGGAAGGAGCAACGAAGTGGACAGTTCCCCCACCACAAATCAGACCAGAAAGAGATAGATGCTCCACTACCAACACCGAACCTGACCAAGGGAAAGTACAAATGAAACAAGCTGCAAATAACCTTCCAACCACCATTTTCAATGTTATAAAATTGTCCTAATGCCTGAATTTGTTGACATTACCTTATTGGAAAAGCCTTACATAAAATACAAATATTGAATAATTGGGACATGAACTTAACAACTGAGATATAGACAAGGTGCAAATGTCTGAAATGTTCATCCTGCTGCCAAATAAAACAGTGGCCTAAGAGTAAACAAATATTTCCTTTTTTTTTTTTTAAAACAGTAAACAAAAAGACAGTATAATAAAGCTCTTCCTTTCTGCTTTGTGAAATCTGATTACATATGAAGCAGAAATTATTTTAAGTGAATAGATTACACTACACAAAGAGACAGTAGCTTTGTGGTTCATCAAAAAAAAAAAAAAGTAGCTTTGTGGTTGACATCCTCTGCACTTTTCTCCTACATTGGTTTCTGCTCTTTGAAAGTGATGCGGCCATGTGGAGCATCTGGTGGTTCCTCACGTTAAACATTTACAACAAGAAAAAATAATCAACCACCAGATGCTCCATGTGGCAGCATCTCACTCAGGAACCAATGCAGAAGAAAAGTGCAGCAAATGTCAGCTGACTATTCTCAATTGAAGCTAAGCTGCAAGCATTTAGAGAATTCATTTAGAAATTCCATCAAAAAAAGGTGGATGAAACCTTTTGCTATATATATATATATATTTGTAATATTTTATTGATTCTCTTACAACTAAAGGCTGTGAATTGGTTACTGTATACAGATTACTTAGACACCACATTAAACATGTGGATCAGTCATGTTCCAAAGGAGCTCATCTAATTGGGGTTGTATGAATATGAATGTATTTGATTTTTGAAAGAGTAGATCTTTTAGTGAACACACACAGGTGGTTTCCAAAACCTGAAAAGTGGCAATATTTTGTTCAAGATGTGGTTTGGGCACCATGGAACCAAAATTAGAAGCTTGTAAACACCCAAACCAACCTTTTAATCCCTCTCCGTCTCTGGCTCCCTGATTGAGACTTTTTACTCATAAACACTAACTACAAATATGAACTTATTTCTCATATCTAATCTATATACACAACAGAACAGTAACTTCAATCTGCATTTCCTAAATGTAGCCATCATCCTCAAATTCTTTTCTATCTAAATAAGAGCACTCATACCCCCTGTTTTAGAGCTTTGGGTTAACTGAAATATGGTTATTGATTGATCAATCAATATTTTAAAATAAAAATTAAATTGTCTTTCTGTATTGCTGCTATGCAAGGTAGTGCTAGTAGATAATGTTTTCCTCAAATTCACTGAAAAGAAGCATATAATGAGAAGGGGATAAACATAGATCTTTGTACATTCCAGTAAAATCTTCACTCCAAACTCTCACATAGCTCACACGAGCAGAAACTGGGAGAAGGGGAGAAAGTGGAGAAGCTAGGAGGAGGGGAACAAGAGAAAAGAAATATGCATCAGCACAATACACACATTAAAATTACACTTTTATTAAAGACCTTTATACTACTTTTCCACATTTCAAAATATAGCGCAAAAGTAAAAATCTGCCATCAAATCTTCAGAAAGAATTTTAATGTTCATTTAACTGAATTTCAGAAAATTTGGAGTGAACATGTATAAAAGTGACAGATTCTAAAACATGAATAAGAAGTCCTCACTCCCACTATATTACTCATTTTGCTACCTCTTTCCAGCTTCCAGATGAAAAGATTACATCGACAAGAACTAATATCATAAAGCAAACTGGTGTATAGATAGTCCGGAAATTGTCCTCTTTCCTTGGAGTATTGGGTGTTAGTTGGGTCTTGCCTAAGACTCTCATTGAACTTGTTAAGCAGTGGAGATTCCCATTTCTCAAAAAGAAAGACAAGATTTTGATTCATGTGATATTCTTTGCAACTCTTTGGGCGGTATAAATAGCTCACAACAGATGTTATATTTGAAAGAGGTAATAATGAAGTATGTCTCTTTCACTTTATCTTTGCCCCCGCATGAACCCGTGTGTCAGTAGGAGTCATAGATTAGAAATCACAAATTCTGGACAATATCATTGCTTTGGCAGCATCATGGATCTGTATAAGGAAAGAATTTTTTCTAACCCAGCTGGAGATATCATTAGAGACATGGCCTCATTTGTGTTTCTTGGTTACCCGTTGAGGTCAATTGGATGTCGAGTGTGTTACCTTTGTTTTCATGGTTTTCCTTTGTCGATCTTTTCTCTCTCTTTTTGTTCATCTGTGAGTTCCCATCTCTCATGGGCCTTTGTTTTTGTATTTTCCCGTTTCCTTTAATATCACCTATTATTCATCAAAAATGTCAACAAAACTAACAAAAACCAAGCTTAAGAAAAAGAAAGGGCATTTTTTTTAATTGCTGGAATACTGAAATAGGATCGTCCAATCACACAAGTTGTTGATAAACAATTAAACGCAGACTGATTGGCTGAAATTCCATTGACAGAAAATTCGTTTTTCACCCGTCAATTGATACGCATTTCACATGAGGAAGATTATATCGGATGCATTGTTGACAAGCAAAGATGAATCCGTTGAATCTTCCACACCTCTAAAGCTAAGTTCCACTGAAAGAAAACATTCAAGATGAGCATTAGGGAAAATGGAGATCAACTAACATCGCTAGACTTCTTGCAACCTCTTCACCAATTTCCTTAATCCTGTTGGCTAATCAACCTTCCCTTGATACACATCTAACAAATTAGGAACTTCAACCTGATACTTGGTCACGTATCTGTCCAAAAATTTCTTCTCACTGATTTGAAGCACTGTACTGAGGTATAAATTCTTCTCAATCAGACCCTTTGACCACAAAACTTGGATCACCAAATATCTAGGACGTGTTCTCTTTTCGAAGCTAAACAACAGAGTTATTGGATACCAAGCAATATCCAATGATTTGTGACCCATTTTGTTCACAAGAAAATCCATTGCTCTTGTTATTTTCTTCTCAGATATCATCATACAAGTTGGTTCCTTTCTGAATGCTGAGAGAATTTCATCGTCCGACCAACCCCACCTCCTGTAAGCCTCAAACTTCTGTTCCCGAGTCAATTTGGTCATTCCTGAAAGTCCCTGGACTGCTATGACAAATTTAGACAGTAAAGGATTGAACACCATTTCCTTAACCTCCTTGACAAGCTCATTAAACCGTTCAGGTCTTGTAATAATTGTCCTTTGTTGGGTCATAAAAAACTTCGAGATATTCGACTCAGGCACGCCTATATCTTGTAGGATTCTTATATTGGGTGCTAAATACCCAGCTATAGCCGATTTCAGAATCAGTGCCAAGCGTTTGACGGGGGCAATGACATTTTCATTGGTGTGAAGAATACTCCGAAGGGACTCGAATGAAGGTATGATTTTTTCCATCAAGCTCGATGACAGGATAGATGGATCTAAACATATGAGCTTGGCAAGTTCACCCCCCGACAAACCTATAGACTTGAAGAAATCAAACTTGGGCTTTAGGTTTTTATCTGCATTAAACAGGAGTAAATGTGGCTTTCGCTTGATGATTTTAGGAATATGGTCATTGGTTAATCCATGGATTCTGAAAAGGATGAGCACCGAATTTGGTTTCTCTGAGTTTCGAAGTCGGATTTTCTTGGATGCAGATATAGCAGCTTCTCGTGGCAAGCCTCATGAGTTAATGAGGTAAGAAACAGTGAAAGATTTTTCACTTGGGGTGCTTGAGATGCTAGAGACGATTCTAAGACATGGGTTTCGAAGGAACCTTGATGGGATTGTTGAATCTCCAGCTTTCGTCACCTGAAGTAGATTTTTGGAGAGAATACGAAACATTGTCGAAGAGATTAATAGAAAAGATCGATGGAACTCACCTGTCTGAGAGAGTATCATGGATGCGCAAGGGTTACAAAATGACTCGATGAAGCAGAACAAGTGAAGAAGCTCTTTACTCTATAAGCTTTAATATGTAATCTGTACAAACCAAAAAAAAAGTAAGCGCAGGAGGCAACCGGGAGTGGTAGGCTAACAGCATTCCAAAAGGCAGCAAGTTCTTACCAAAAATGAAAAAGACGAAAAAAAAAAAAAAAAAAAAAAAAAAAGGAAAAGCTACAAGATCTTAAACGAGCAAAATAAAATGGGTGTTACCAAAAATAAATAAATAAATAAAATGGGCAAAATTATGAAAAAGAATCACTTTTTAAAAGTATTTATAAAAACAGTCCACTAAGATGACGAATTACAAAAAGGTCACTTTTTAGTAGATAATAATAAAAAAATCCATAGAAATTAAATTATAAAATCACTTTTCAAAAATTAATAAATTTGAGGATCATTTTACATGATACACAAGCTTATCTGCATCTTACATGATACAAACATATTGTATGTGGGATACGAGCGCATCATAAGTGGACACAAGCGAATCTTATCTATAATAAAAATGACACTATGTCTAATTATATTTTAAAAGTGGGCATTTAGGTAATTATTTTTTGAAAAGTCACCCTTTTTGGTAATTCGACATCTTAATAGACTGCTTTTTAAATATGTTTAAAAAGTGATCCCATTCATAATTTTCAAAGTGACCCTATTCATAATTTTTCAAAGTTGGGAAAATTAATTTTTAGTGATACCTTATAAAAATATTTAAAATTCAGTCAGCTAGATTTTGATTTTAACACACATTTATCAAAATAATTAACATTTAGTAACATTCCATTGATACAACCTAATACCCTCTACATTTTTTTTTTAAGAATACCCTCCACATTATTCATTATTCGTACCAAGGTTTCCAATAGTGTGTTTTAGTACACCTTTATCAAACTAATTAATTTTTAATAACATTTCACTATTACAAGCTGAATACTTCCAAGAATGCCCTTTTCTCATTTTAAGTAAAATATAAAATTAAATACATAGATTTCAAAGAATGTCATTATTATGTAATTACTTATCCTCTAAATCTTGACTTTTTATTTCAACAAAGACTTAGACTCATATTTTCCTTTATTTATTATTTATTTATTTATTATGTGAAAATTCAGGGTTTTACAATGGTGGTGGTGGGTGGTGGGTGGTGGTGACGGGTGATGGTGGGTGGTGGTGGGTGGTAGGTTGTGGTGATGGCAGATAATGCTAGTGGTAGGGTGGGTGGGTGGTGTGAATAGTGATAAGTGATGGTGAATTTTCTTTTCTTTCAAAATTCCTACCTCTTTGGAGAGAAAATTTTTTACATTAGAGAGAAAATTTGAAGAGAAAATCTCATTTTCCTTCATCTAAATCAAACAAGAGAAAAGAAAATTTTAGCATTTTTTTTTTCTCCCCAGATCCAGGGTTCCAAACACAGCCATAAGGAAAATTGTCTACTAAATTCATTAAAAGGTTTGAATTAATTTTTAATGTTCTCAAGGAATAAAATAGTCTTTTTCTTGTCTTTTAAAAAACATGTTCCTCATAGGTATCTCCCTATTTTCATCCAAGTGTTAACCTCTGGACAAGAAGAGCAAAGAAAATAAAGGAGCTTTTGCATCTAAAACCTTACATAACGATATATCTAAAACCTTTTATTTCTAATATTTATATTTTTACCTTTCTATTTAGAATAATCGTTATAGTTGTACCGCTAGTTAAAGTCCGTTAACTTTTGTTAATTTTTTTTATTAAATGACTGAAGTAACCTTATATCATTATTTTTATTGCATTAATATTAATTTGCTCAGTTGATAGTTATTCATTGAGACTCACCCTAGCTAACTATATAGCCGTATAGTCATTTGCCAAATAACCATTTGGATAGGGTGAACCTCTATAAATAATTATCAATTGAGCAAATCTATATTATATATAATGAGAAGAGGTCCTTTGGGAATCGTGCCAAACAAAATACACAGCTTTCCAAAACAGCCTTTACACACTATTGAAAAGATTGATCAATAAAAGGTTAGAATGGTCAAAACGTACTGCCTCAACTTTTCCAAAAACTAACAATCAATTTTGTAACTATTCCCTTCAACAATGTCTCCCTCCGTTACTTCTTACACATGTGCAGTACTGCTTGTGCACCATTTCTAGTTAACATTAATGACTTTTGTATATGTGAATTGAATATAGGCTGTGTTTGGATAACCGGATTACTCCAGAAATTACACCCTTTCTAGTTAACATTAATGACTTGGGTATATGTGCATTGAATATAAGCTGTGTTTGGCTAGTCGGATTAGTCCGGAAATTACAAGAAACTCAACTTTCCTATAAAACATCCACATTTGGATAGCCGAAAATTGTGAGGCCCAAAAACAGAATCCGTCAAACCACTTTCAATGTTCGTTTACATCTTGCCTGATTTCAAAATCTGATCAAAACGATTGGAATTTGGAGGAAAAGGAAAACTAATGAACAATCTTCATTGTTTACTCCTCTTTGATCAAACCCCATTGCCTCTTCTTCTTCCCTCATCTTTCTTTCTCCTTGTAAAGCCGAAAGAGTAAGAAGAGGCAAGAAGAAAGGGAAGAAGAGGCATACCTATTCGGGGGGAGGGAAGAGGGAGAGGTTGCCGAGGGCGTCCGTGTCTTTTATTAAAAAGAAAAAAAAAGGATGAGATATGTACAAAGAGGCCTAATCCCTTGTTAATATATTATATATATTAAAAATATTAGAATTATTTATTTTGTTTTATAATTATTTTGAGCAAATTACACTTACCTCCCTTGAGGTATGACATAATTACATTTATCTCCCTTGGGGTTTCTGATATAACACTGTCATCCCTTGACGTTTATGTGTGGGTCACACTAACACCCCCTCACTACACTTTCCGTCAAAAAAATAACGGCAGATCATTAAAAAATAAGTAACTTTTGAATGTATGACTAAAAATTAATTTTCCAAAAATGTATGACTAAATTAATTTTTAGTCAAACATTCAAAAGTTATTTATTTTTTAATGATCTACTTTTATTTTTTTGACGGAAAGTGTAGTGAGGGGTGTTGGTGTGACCCACACATAAACGTCAAGGGGTGACAGTGTTATATCACAAACCCCAAGGGAGGTAAGTGTAATTATGTCATACCTCAAGGGAGGTAAGTGTAATTTACCCAATTATTTTTTTTCAATTTTATATGGTTATAATTAAAGGGTAAAGTGGGTAAATGTAAAAAATTTCCAATTCATTTTGATTAACCAAATAGCACAACTAAGATTTTTCATCAATATTCAAGATTTTTTGGTACATCAAAACAGCTTTCAAGAAAGTTAATTTTTATTTTCCAGAATTATCACTTTCCTAAACTTTCTAACTTAATCCAGCTACACACGAAAGATAATATAAGAGGATAAAAATAAGTAACAAAAGTTAATGGAATTTAATGTTAAAAGTATATAAATATGAATTTTTAGAGGATATAAATTAAATAATACAGAGATAAGGATGCCAAAAGCGCACCCCACCAAAGAGAAAAAAAAGGTCAAAAAATACCATGATACCTATTTGAATGGCGCGTCAACGTTGTCGCGCGAGTGGTGCTCTCAATCTTGACCTTTCAAGCCATCCAAAGAATCGAGTCAACATTCGCATCCATTCCAATATAAATAGCTACGCGTTGAAAGTTTTAGTGTGATTTTCTTCTTTCTCTTCTTTCATTTTTTCAATTTCTTTCTTTTCTAGGGTTTATTAACGTTAAAAGCAACGACAGGTTAATTTTGCTTGCTTCATTTTCCTTGTTTTTTTTCGTGAATTAAGGGTTTTTTAGATTCCAGTTTCTACCAATTTTGTATGATTTCGTTTCTGAGCTTTGATCTGTGTTGAATTTGAATTTATCTATTTGAATTTCAGTGCCTTTTGTTTCGGATTTTCACTTTTAGTCGTCAATGAATTAGAGTTTGTTCGATTCCATCCTTTTTGTTCGACGATTTTGTTTCCCAGTTTTTTGATCCTTGAATGAATTATATTTAATCTTTCAATTGCAAGTTTTTTTTTTTAATTCGATTTCACCTTTCTCGTTCTGTGATTCTGTTTCTAAGTTTTGATCTGTGCTGTTTGGATTTGAGGAATATGTTTATGCGATTACAACTTTATTTATTTATTTTTATTGAATTAGGGTTTTTTCGTGTCTATTTGACCTTTTGGTTCTATGATTTCATTCTCTTTCTCTGCTTTGATCTACGATGAATTTGATCCTATATATTTACTGTTCAGTATTTTATATTTACGAATTTCTCTTGTGACTTTTTTAGATTTAATTTCATTTCACCTTTTTGTTTTTAGTCTCAGTTCTTATCAATAATCCGGGATGTATTTGAATATATCTTTCTGAATCTTATAATATCTATTTTTTGCTTATGGTTTTTCCTGCAGATCTTTGTTTTTTAAATTCCATGATATTCCTTCAAAGTTAAAATTTTCTGAATCTGGTTGCAGGATATTAGGGTGGCTTTGTAGAATCAGAGATGCTAGAGCAACTATTGATATTTACAAGGGGAGGTTTGATCCTCTGGACATGTAAAGAGCTTGGTAACGCTCTTAAAGGATCTCCAATTGATACGCTGATCAGATCCTGCCTCTTGGAGGAACGATCTGGTGATGCATCATACAATTATGATGCTCCCGGTGCTGCTTATACTCTCAAATGGACCTTCCACAATGATCTTGGTCTGATTTTTGTTGCTGTGTATCAGCGGATCCTCCATCTCCTTTACGTAGATGATCTTCTTTCAGTGGTGAAGCGTGAATTTTCACAACTTTATGATCCGAAGCGAACTGCCTATGATGATTTTGATGATATATTTCGTCAGCTCCGTAAGGAAGCTGAAGCTAGGGCTGAAGAAATGAAGAAATCGAAACAGATGGTGAAGCCTGTGAGTGTATCTAGTAAGAAGCAGGGCCATGCTGGTGCTCAAATGGTTGGATCAGATGGGAACAATAAGAAAAAGGGTGGTAACTCTGGGAAGGATGATCCGGATGGTGAATCGGGTAAAGGGAACAAATTGGAAAATGGGCATTCCAATGGGATTGAAGAATCTCGTGTGAATGGTGTTGTTAACATTAAAGAGAATGGGACTTCCAATGTTGGGGCTTTTGATGTAAATAAATTACAGAAGCTTCGATCTAAAGGCGGGAAGAAAACAGATACTGTTGTAAGCAAGGCTTCCAAAGTGGAGTCAAAGAAAAAGATAGAAAAGAAAAATAGAGTTTGGGATGATTCACCTCCAGAGTCGAAGTTGGATTTTACAAATCCTGTGAATGAGAAAGGGGATGAAAATTTATCAGTTGTGGCAGAGAATCATGGTGAAAGTATGATGGATAAAGAAGAAATTATTAGCAGTGAAAGTGAGTCCGAAGAGGAAGAAGAAGAACTGGGAAAAGACACCAAGCATGATACAAAGAAAAAAGGGTGGTTTTCGTCAATGTTCCAAAGGTATATCTGTCCCCTGTTGAGCTACTTTCTCGTGCTTTTATCACTTTGATAAATTGCTGGAATTTTTCAATTTTGTACATTTGATTAGAACTATGTGGCATCTCTCATGTGACTCATATTTGGTCATATCTATTGACATTTTGAAGACTCTTTTGTTTGATTTTTTGATCTGATGCACACAATTTACATGATGTTTTGATTCTTTCTGTTTGCTCTCTTCCTTCCTTTTAGATACTTATGATCAAGGGTAACTACTCATCATAATGTTGCTGCGTATTTTGGAAATGGTCAAAATTTTCTAGTATTAACTGTTTATCAGGTGCGAGAACACAGTAGCTTGATGCTTCATTATTTTGATTCCACACCATTCTTTCATAGTTCAATTTGATCAGGAACTGAATACAGTAATGGTTTGTTAAGGGAAATTAATTAATTATGAAAGAGGAAAGTGGTTTAGTCCTTAATTATGAACACACCAATCTTCACTTATTGTAGTGGAAAATTAAGATATTACCCACTTCATTTGCTTGGTCAATTTAGTACTGTCCAACAGGTTTGGATTTAATAAATTCAGTTGCTATTTTTGGGATAATATTGACATGGAAAACTAATTTTGTTTGTTAAAAGGGAATATTAGAGTTTTTCACAGTTTTTTTTTCCTTTGCATTACAAAGTACTTATACTCTGACAAGGCGAGGAAAATCTCTAAGGTAACTTTGAAGCTTTTATCATTTAATTAAGATTTCCCAAAAAGAAACATTTGTTGTGTCTTAACATGTTAGTTGTTTGAATTGGCTGCGTTAGTTGAATAATGTATCGGGAGAAGGATTTTTATTCTCTTGCAAATGAAATATTGAAGTGATGTTTTTTCAAGCTTTAAACATATTTTGTAAGATCATATTGTATTTGCGTGTATTCATGCTTGGATACCTAATTTATGAGCATGACAGATCACGCAGGTGTAGAACCTACAATTGATGTTTTGCAAAACAGTAGAAGAAATATCAAACACAAACTGAATTTATTCCCTTGTTTTTTCCTTTCAGGTTTTACGTCTGTAACACATAATAGTTTTCATGTATATTAGCAATATGATCATGTATAGGGTGAAACTTGATATATCTGGGCAAGTATATGTGATTTATTGGATATTGTGTATAAATAGATCTTCATATGCATGTTTGCTTAACACTTTCAATATAATTCCCCACCAAAGCTGATGCATAAATATCAATACCATGTTATCTGTACCTATTTAGGAGGGTAAGAAGGTCAAATAATTTTATAAAAATGTAAAAACGAAAATTTGTAGCTCTTATCAGCATAAGAAAATATTCAGGTGATTTATAGCTAATTTGAAGGAACTGTTTGTTGATGAAGAGTAGCTAAAAGGATTTCTGTTTGAATCGCCTAATCAAGGAACGTTTGAATTAATAATACTATGAAACAGCTGAATAATTCTTATATATATTATTTCTGAGCAATGTAAATTTAATTTTAAGAAGAAAATGAACTTTACACTGATGTGAAAGTGCACAAATACAGCCCCAACTTGATCTCACAATAAAGAATTTTCAATTCAAACTTTTAATGATGGTTATGCAGAATGAATATCCAATGAATAATTTGGTTGAATGGTTTTGGCAATGGAAAGTTGGAAACATATTGGATGATTTAAAATGGGAGGAATTTTAAATTCAACCCCAGCTTGAAAAGTCTTTAAAATCTTCCTCGCCCTGCACCAGCTACATTTGGTATCCATTCATCACTTACTCCCTATCTGCCTCATTGCTATTGAAGTATATGTTCCTTATATAAAGCGGAAAGTACTGAAAATTACACATTTTTCTTGAATTCTATTTAAGTTATATCATTTATCAAAGTCAGATGCCGTCGATGCTGACACAACCATTTAGGACCAGTTTGATATGGGGTGGACTCTTATTGGGGCCTGTGAAGGTTGCCAATTCCCACCTTGTTACTGTGCCTAATTCCTAGATTCCATTTTAAGTATTCATATCTAATTGTTCTATTCTTCTTGTTATTCATACATCTTATCACAATCATTCACTTATGCCTTTTACTATAGTGTTCTTAACTTATGAGGGAGACTTCAATATTGCTTTTTCCTTTGATTTTAAGTTGAGTTGTCATTTCTAAAATGATTTTAATTTCTGAATTATTGCTTAAGCTTCTTGAAATTGCTTCCATATCCAGTATTGCAGGGAAGGCAAACCTGGAGAAATCAGATCTGGAACCAGCTCTGAAAGCTCTTAAGGATAGACTTATGACCAAGAATGTGGTATGTTCCGCTGTTCAATTTTATTCGTCTTTTCCTGTGTTCTTGGTAGAATTTTGAAATATCGTCATTGTGGAATTGGTAGGCTGAGGAGATAGCTGAGAAGCTTTGTGAATCAGTTGCAGCTAGTCTTGAAGGCAAAAAGTTGGCCTCATTCACAAGGATATCTTCAACAGCTCAGGTTTGTAAACTTGATTGTTTCGTTACTGAGCTAATTTTTAGCATTATATATCACTGCTTCTAGTTGGCAAAACTAACTATATTAGGTTAATAACTGCAGGCAGCAATGGAAGAGGCCCTTGTTCGCATTTTAACTCCCAGAAGGTCCATTGACATATTGAGGGATGTGCATGCATCCAAGGAGCAAAGGAAACCTTATGTTGTTGTTTTTGTTGGCGTAAATGGAGTTGGAAAATCTACCAATCTTGCAAAGGTGAAGGCATCCAAACTTGGTTTTATAATATGTCATTCCAGTTCATGTTCAAATGTGAACCTTCTAAATGGATGGAATATCTCTCAAATTTTAAACTGCAGGTTGCTTACTGGCTTCTCCAGCATAAGGTAAGTGTCATGATGGCTGCTTGTGATACATTTAGATCTGGAGCTGTTGAGCAGCTACGGACTCATGCACGTAGACTCCAGGTATGAGGTTGTCGCATTGCTCAAAGATCTTGTTGAAATTATTTAGGTTTTGAGACCTTGAGAAATATTGTCATGAAATGGAAGAACTAGAAAATATTTGTGAGGTCAGCTTATTTGTGATGTATAACTGAAACATCTCTGATTTCTTGTACTAGATTCCTATATTTGAGAAGGGCTATGAAAAAGATCCTGCTGTTGTAGCGAAGGAAGCAATCCAGGAGGCTACACGCACTGGTTCAGATGTGGTTCTTGTAGATACAGCTGGCCGGATGCAGGTAACACACTAGCTAGGTTGGCACTTCATAGGATATTTGATGTCCTGGAACTATCTGTTAACATCCTCACTTATGTGTAACCTGAAAGTGTATGGTCTCAGTATTTTCAGTTATTTGAAACCCAGACCTTGACCACATGAATGACATTGTTGGACCTGGAGGAATTGACAATTATTGTGCTGGTTTTGTCCTCTGGGCTATGGTCAATGAAAACCCTGGATTTGCTTTGATAAACAAGACAACTTGGGTTGATTTCTTGGTTTGAACCTGCCATTTCAATTCCTGTGAATATTTTCCATTCAATGACATTCCGTCATGTCTCTGTGGTTGACTTTGATTGACAGTGTGTTTGAGCAAACCATCCCTGATGATTGGATAAAATTAACTTAATTATTTCATAACCTTCAGATACCCCATTGACATAGTTGCTATTGCTATTATGATCCTTCCCATGAATTCATTAACTTTTTGCTGCAGTATTTGACATTGTTTTTCATCCGAACTTACATTTGGATGGTAGAGAAAGATGTGTTGTCACTCCTAAAATATTATGCTAATTCTAGGTTAAAGATGATTTGGTTTGCCTCTATCAAAGTTAAAACTTGGTTATTTTTTTCCATGGAGGAATTTACTGCCTCTATAATTATGCTCTAGATTTTACCTCCTCTATACTTGTAGAGTTCTTTTCCATACTTTAACCTTTTCATTAAAAGCAGTTCTCCATTTAATTTAGGATAACGAGCCATTGATGCGAGCCCTTGCCAAGCTCATAAACCTCAACAATCCAGATCTGGTCTTATTCGTCGGAGAGGCACTGGTTGGAAATGATGCTGTGGACCAACTATCAAAGTTTAATCAGGTCAACTTTTTTATTCTGGTTCACTTTTGCTTCTGGATTTCTTTGTTTCTGCTAATGGTTATTCATAAAGCCATTTACTTTATTATTCTCTACAGAAATTAGCGGACCTTTCTACTTCGCCCAGTGCGAGGTTGATTGACGGGATTCTGCTTACGAAGTTTGATACCATTGATGACAAGGTAGGCACCAGGCATGATTTCCGTATAATATTGTTTATGTTCCGTCCATCCAGTTGATAAACGTTTTCTTCCCTCGTGAATGGCATAGGTTGGAGCTGCGCTTTCCATGGTGTACATATCTGGAGCACCGGTTATGTTTGTTGGTTGTGGGCAGTCCTATACAGATCTCAAGAAGCTTAATGTTAAGTCCATTGTCAAGACCCTCCTAAAGTGAAGAGATATGGTGATCCCATGTACCTGAAAACATTTTACATTCCTGCTACTCTGTCAGTTCCCAATGACCTCATTTCATTTGACGTTGGATGTGAATCACTCTGTTTAGGATATAATTTTATGTTGAAACTACGTTTCTTCTCATTTGTTCTAACCGGGTTATGGTAAAGATTAAAATGAGTAGGAAACATATGGTGATGAGGCTATGAAGGCCATCATCAACCATCAGATGTTTCCACCTTTTGTAATAGCATGGACACAGTATTGTGTCTAATTGACATTACCAGGGAAATTCTTATTATGATGAATATCTGCTGGTCTTTTGGGAGACCATATCAGCTGGTCCCTCATTATGGAACATCTGCTGGTCCAACGGTGGAGGGTGGGTGTGTACATATAGGCTTCATGCATCTATGTGGGCAGGTATTTCACCGTTGGACCAGCAGATCTTCGAGCGAAGGGTTCCATCAGATTTCAAGTCCTTTTTCGGGGAAGAAGTGCATATTTGTTGGCACGCTTTCCGACGATATTCTCGTTGTATATATATTATAGATATAGATATATGGTAGAGAGGGGTGTAATGCGTATCATGCTCTTGAGATTTGACACTTGCATGCATGGATACTTGACATTTTGGAACTAATCAACTCCTGTTACTTATGCGCAAATGGTCACAAAGTCATCTTTTGTTTAATAAGAACGCTGAAAAGATTCAAACTATACCTTGAGATTGGATTCATTTAAAAGCTAATATAATCCAAAAATAAAATCCAGCTCAAAATGAAGAGTTAATGGAGCTAAATAAGTTTTAGCACAAAATTAACTATGATACGAATTCAAATAAAGATTCAAATAAGTATTAAGGATCCAAATTCCACTTGTGTCAATCTGAATTCTAAAAATAGAAACTAGAGACCCTCTTTTTTTATTTTTTTGTTGCACAAAATAATATCCAAAAATAACTTCTGTAACTCGAAACCTGGAAGAATCCATAATCGATGCACTGTGTTTGGTGAGCCGTGTCGTGTTTGGCCCATATGCCAATACCCCAAGCATGACACTACTATTCTGCTAAGGCTAGGTTGTGTCGTGTCGGGTTGTGGCATGTGTGCTAGTGGGCCCCTCGTGGGTTGCATAATTTATTTATTAAAAAAATTAGAAAATAGAAAAAAAGGAAATAAATAAATACATAGAAAATTCTAAAAAAATATTTATTCAGTGCAAGTTCACGAGTAATACTATTGGATTCATAGTGGAATCCATCCAAGACAAAGCAAGTTATTGCACAAGCACTTTATCTTGGATAGGAGAGGATTGTTTATTTGTATCAAGTATTGAACCACATGTCAATAATTGATACACATAAACAAACCTCTCCTTTCTGATAAATTCAACAAAACCTTACACTATTATACAATAGAAATTGGAAAATTTAACTTTTAGTGAAACTTTTTCAAAATAATTAAGATTCAGTTAATAAAGTTTTGAGTTTTAATTTTTAGTAAACCTATATCAAAATAATCAATTTTTAATGACATTTCCCTATCATCAATAAATTCTTTCAAGAATACCCTTATACAACTCCCTCCCAAGACTTGTACAAGCAATAAATTGACTTGTACAAGTAATAAAATGGTTTGTACAAGTCAATAAAATGATTTGTATCTTGATTGAGTGATTTTTACAAGTTGGATTAGTGACATGAGGGTATTCTTTCTAATATCACTAAAAATTAATTATGTTGATAGGTTTATTAAAATCCAAAACTTTAATGATTGAATCTTAATTATTTTGAAGAAGTATCACTAAAAATTAATTTTCCCTACAAATTTATTAAAAAAGGTTATAGCTTTGTAAGAATCTTGTTTAGATATTTGCCTTAGCGGAAATATTATTTTGTGCATTAAATAGTTGGGTAAATTACACTTACCTCCCTTGAAGTATGCTATAATTACACTTACCTCCCTTGAGGTTTCTAAAATAACACTTTCCTCTCTTGAGATTTGTGTATGGGTCAAAATAACACTCTTGCATTGAAATTTCCGTCAAAACAGTAGTGATAGTTAGTAAAATAATTTGAACTGGACAAGATTACCCCTTCATAAAGATGAGAACAAAAATTTTAATGGCCTAAGGCATAACTATCATTTAACTTAAATGGGGGTAATCTTGTCTAGTTCAAATTATTTTACTAACTATCACTATTGTTTTGACGGAAACTTCAATGAAAGAGTGTTATTTTGATCTATACACAAATCTCAAGGAGGGAAAGTGTTATTTCAGAAACCTCAAGGGAAGTAAGTGTAATTATAGCATATTTTAAGGGAGGTAAGTGTAATTTACCCTAAATAGTTTTGTCCATTAACAAAATCTCTCAACAAGACTCTAAAAAATTGGAATAAATAAAAAAATTGGTGTGATTTAGAATGGAAAGAGTTAGGCCTATTTATAAAAAACAAAAAAATATCATTTTACTGTTTCTACCCTCAAATATAATTTTTGTGTTCACAGTGATCTGTTTGGCTGTTTAAAGATTTGCCGTGGCCGTCATGTTTGGCGGGATGTGCCCGTGTCGGCCCGCTCGATTAACAACCTTAACCAAAGTCGTTTGTCAACATTATGGTGAGCCCTTTTCCATTGAATATGAGACCAAAAATTTTTTAAAAATACAAATATGACACGTGTCATAACTTTTCAACAAAAAAATCTCATAAGTCCCCAATTGAGTGACGTGACAGTATTTCCATCAATCATCCATCAATACAAGAAAAAAAGTGCAAGAATCCAGATTTTGCCATTCGTTTTCGTCCTTTTTCTTTATCAATACACGAGAGAATGTGGGGATTAAATAAATAAACAGGAGGAAAGAAACACGGAAGAAGGACGGGATAGTGGTACGCGTATTTAAATGGATTGCCATCTTGCGGAGTGATTTCAGAGTTCCGAAACGTTCCATTAATGGCGGACCTCAAGGAACGCCTGCTCCCGCCAAGACACTCGTCATCTATAAACCTCAGAGAATCCTCCTCCCGACCCTCTGCTTCTGGCCGCTCGCTTTTCCAGGGCATGGACTTTCTAGGGTTGAAGAAGCGTGGCCAAGGCCTCCGATCATGGATTCGAGTCGACACCTCCGGGAACTCTCAGATAATCGAAGTCGACAAGTTCACCATGATGCGACGTTGCGATCTTCCGGCTCGTGACCTCCGCCTCCTTGATCCGTTATTCGTCTACCCTTCGACGATTCTGGGGAGAGAGAAAGCGATTGTGGTGAATCTGGAGCAGATTCGTTGCATAATCACGGCCGATGAGGTTCTGCTCTTGAATTCCCTTGATAATTATGTGTTGAAGTATGTGGGGGAGTTACAGAAGCGATTGACGATTCCTGCTGTCGGCGAGGTTTGGCCATCTGAAGCCGCGGATTTGGGCAGAAGGAGAGGGAGCAGAAATTTTGATAATGTGTTTGCGAACTCGTCGCCTGACTATCTGCCTTTCGAATTTAGGGCACTTGAAGTCGCTTTGGAGGCTGCTTGTACCTTTCTCGATGCTCAGGTATGTTGAGAAGAATCTGAATTGTTGGGTCTTCCATTTCATTTTTTTCTTGTTTTGTTGAGATATCGAAGAAATTTTGAATATTGAATTGGATTATGGTTATGGCACCTTGGTAAAGTTGAGTGCTTGATTGATTAAGCTGTTTATCATTGCAAATTGGTTCCAACTTCTGCATATTTAGGTTTCTTTGTTATGGAAGGGATAGATTAGGTGATTATGCAGCTATAACTAGTTCAACTAGAAGATTGATTGGTTTAATGAATAGGAACTGTGACTCCAAAAATTACTTCCATTGAGTAGGAATACAAGACCTTCTATATGCAGTTTGATGTTTTCAATTTTTCCAGTGAACTTTGCTTAGACTAATCAGATGGATATAGTTGAGAGGGCTGCCAGGAAGCAGCCCCTCTCAGAGAGCTGCTTACCAGTCATAGCAAATTTTCTTCTTTTTTCTTTTTTTTTTTTTGGTTTTTTCTTTCTTTTTCTGTGCTAGATCATATGAAGTGATATTAGTGAAAAGAAGAGAAAATAAATAACATCAAGCTAACAGAATAGAACATGAAGGAACAAAACTGGGAAAAATCGGAGTCCATTTGACATTGGAATGCCCCTGTACATAGGATTCCTAAGTGCATTTGCCATGCTATTGGCTTATCCAAGCATCCTTCTAGGAATAAAAACTAATCTTTAAAATCTTGGCAGATTGGGAAATTGTAATGAACACCCAAGGAGAATGAAACAAGATTTGAAAATTTTTGACTCATTGTGCCTTACAGGTCAAGAATGAGGAAACCTGGAAGCAAACGTGGAGTGTCCTGATTAAGTGTCTTCCAAATGTGATATTTGCTTACATCCCCAAACAGAAACAAGAAAAAGAATAAGAGGATGAAGTAAGGGCAGAAATATGTTTCCCAGAAGTTTCTCCCGGAATTTTAGCTTCATGCTAATGTCCTGAGCACTATGGTTCATGTGGTGTCTGTTGTAAATGAATAATTACCATAAACTAACCATTTTAGAGTTGAAACTCCAAAGCTAGTTACCGAGGAAAGAACAGTTGTGAGCAGTAATTTTTTTTTCTTTAAACAAGTTATGAAGTTTCATTAATATAAAAAGGAATGTAAAAAAAAGGAATACACAAGAGGCAAGAGAACGATGACAAAATGATAAATAACAAGAAACACTGGTAAGGCCTTTAACCTTTTAACCCCCTTTTGAAACATCAAGGTCAATCAAGCTAGAAGATATAATCAAAGATCAAGTCATGCATTGTAGCCCATACTTTATTGCTCCATTGGCAATCTCATATGCTGCCCTTGGTACTTGGTTGAATGAGATGCTCAAATCATGCACCAAGGATCTAGCTAATCTAATTGACCCCTGATACCTTCATGGTCCAATGTCATCATTCCTCATCCACTATGAAATGATAACTGTAGCTTCTTGGAACTCTTCCCTATGAAAGAACTGCAATCCTGTAATGGGTGCCATAATCTCATCATGTGTGGAATCAATCAACCCTACAGGCCCACAAAAAGCATTGATAACTGAGCCCCTATTATCCCTGAGCACCCCACCTACTCAAGAAGGCTTAGGATTCCCTAATGAACACCCATCAATGTTAAGTTTAATGGACCCTTTTTTGGGTGGCTCCCAGTGGCACACAGGAGCGCCTGTAGATGGTGATGAATAGCACATTTTATCCCAACTCCTTGTGATATCTGTCTAAGCAATAAATCTAAACTCAGGATTGCACATGCCCTCTGAAGCTACTGCCATCTGATGGACTTTATCATAGCCTTTATAGATGCTCTATATCATCAAATAATCAACTGTTCCTCTCTTTCCATATATGCATCAAAACTGCATAGAAGTATCTATTATTACAGGTATGCAACTTGACTAATTCCTAAATGGGAAGGATCAACACTAAACCCAAAGCTGCTACTTCTGCTAAGCATCTTCAGACTTGACACCATCCCAAGACAATGAAATAAACATTTGGCTCCGCTGATTTGACTAGCAGTGGCATAAAAAGGAGACCCATATCATTATGACATGAAGATGGAAGCTAATTACATTTTCCTACCTACAATAATGCCTTTCAGAGCACAGGAATCCCTTTTAAAGGTTTATTAATTTTTTAATTTTTGAATGACGAATAAGGGTGCCTAGATCATGTAGTGAGTTTTCAGATGATTTGGTGAAAATGGAGTTGCATAAAGAGTAGAGCTGGCAATGGGTCGGGTTCGGGCGGGTTTAGTTCGGGTTGGTGTAGGGGGGTTAACGGGTGAAGGGTCAACCCGAACCCACCCATTTAATAAACGGGTTGGGATATCCCAACCCGCTCTAACCCATTTAAATCCGTCAAGCCATTTAAACCCAATTTTTTTTTTCCCGCTATCCAAAGATTCCAAAACACCATCCAAAAAGGTTAGTAAAACTGTAACAGCAAGGATGGAGAAAAGAACAAGCTATTTAGCTGCGCAATGATGAAGACTACGGCCATAGTATTTGATGGCAAGAGAGGCACCACCACCACGAAATCGCTTTGGAGTTTTCCGAAGAGTGAAGACTTGAAGAATCGGCTGTGACAGTTGAAGGAGATGCAGGCACTTGATGAGTTGATTGGCTTGAGGCTTGACGGCTGGATAGTTAAGACTCTCAACTTGAGTCGAGAGAATCTCACAATCAAAAAGGAAAACCTCAAAACCCCTCTTGATTGTGAGATTCCTTACAACCACTTGATGAGTTGATCATGAGTTTGAATCAAGAGAAGACTCACAAGAGGGGTTTTCTAATTGTGATCGTGAGATTCCTTTTTTTGTGGGAATGCAGTGAATGCTTTAGTTGGGGTTTTTAGGTTTCTTTCATACGCATGGTACATTAGGGTTTTTGTTTAAAGTTTTTTTACATACCTTAATGACCCATTGGGTTGAAGGGTTAAACCCGAACCCAACCCGTTTAACTACGGGCTGATTTTTTCAAACTCGACCCACGGGTCGAAATAATCAACCCTAAGCTGCATTAGAGCGGGCGGGTCACGGGTCATAATTGCCAGCTCTAATAGAGAGGGCATGGTAGTTGATAGTGAGGTATTAATTTATATGAAGGATTGGAAGAACATCTCATGCTATTTCTGTTGTTCTTATCTGTTCTTTTAATTTTTCATTGTACTGATGCTTTTACATGAATCCTACATCATCATTAAACAACTAGTTACGCTGAAGTCTTTTCTTCTTCTTGTGCTTCTGCTCCTATGTTTATAGGGCTGTTGGGCCCATCTTTGTATCTTCTGCTACCTTCCTGGTACATATGTTACAGAGGAAACCATAAATTTGCTTACATTGCTAAATTCAGTGACTCAGAATTTCAATAGATATATAAAGTTGTTTTAACGAGGACAAGAGGAATGTCATATAATGTTATATTTGTTCTTGGGATTTGGATATTTTGTATGATGAGGATAGGCTTGAATTATTGATAAAAAGAAATCACTTGGATTATATGGTTTTAAGCTTTGTGTACGAACAAGACTACATATTCTTCTCGGAAGTACTGATGTTATATTATGTTTTCTCTAAGCAGTTTTTCATGTGACACGGAAAATGGCTGCTTCTGATAAGTCTGTATCCTGTCAATTTTTAAACTTTGTCCACAGGTGTCTGCATTAGTTAATGTGAGTAGATTTGCTTTGAATCCCAACAGCCGTGAATCGGTAGAAATATGTATATTGACTAAACTAAAGCTGTTGGAAAATAGTTAAGATTAAGAAAGGAAAATCTTGTGAAGAGATCAGTTGGAACATTGCCCCTGCAGCTATAGCATGGGTAATATGGGGTGAAAGGAATAGAAGGATTTTTTAAGAACTTGGAGAGAAATGATCATGCGCTAGAGAGAGCTGTTTTGTCATTGATGCACAGTTGGTTGATTGGGCAAGGTGCAGGTGCTAACATATCTATCGAGGAATTTTTGTTTTGTAATGATTTCTATGAGCTGGGAGGGGGACGTCTTGGGTGACACAAGAGTTCTCATCGGATCTATGACCTACTCATATATGTAGTAGTAAGTAGACTTAAGGGACGGGTACACTCTTTATGTACCCGTGGATGAGGCTTGTATGCTTCTATTTCTATCTTATATAAATATATCCTTCATTTACTGATAAAAAAAACAGAATGCTTTGGTGACTGGAACGAAAAAGAAGCTTTATCCAGTGCTTTCAGGATATTCTTTTTTTTTTATCAGTAAACAAGTATATAAAAGTATATTAATGGTAGAAGAAGAAACAGAGTCTTGATGGTACATAGAATATGTACCTAAGACAACACAGAAAAGAAAAAAAAGAATATGTACATAGAATATTCTTTTAAGCATATTGATTTTCATTAGCCTTTTTTAGTGTAGATAATATTGACAAGTCCGCCAAAATCCCAGGCCAATGTCTCTTTGGAGAAACAAGGGTCGTCAAAGACATGTCAATCTTGTGGTGGGCACAGGTGATACCCAAATTAGAACCAAAATATACTTTCTGAATAAATTTGTACAAATAGTATGGTTGTAAAAAATATAGATTTGTGAGACTGTTAAATATTTACATTGCATGTGGAGGCATTACATGCAAATAAACTGAGTTCTACTGAATTATCCTGAAAATGAGGTGCAGTACTTACGAAGATAAGTTCAATCCCTAGCTAACGCAATAATGACCAAAACAATAAGAGTTGAAACAATGAAATTATATATTTCTTGTAGCACAGAGAACTTGGGATCCTGTCAAAAATTCACCCAACAGTTATCGGTTTCTTCAAATGTTGGGTACCAGCAAGCATGTGCCATTGGCCACAGAGTGGAGAACAAGGTTTTAAAACTCAGCCAATACTGAATTTTACCTGCTGGTTTGACTTGGTACCAGCCCCTACATGTTCAGTTCACTGGTACTATTTTTTGTTTGGACTTGGCCAAACTTGGTTAGACTCGCTCCAGCTCAGCCAAACTAGGTACCAACTTGGGTGGTATTGAGATGATACCGCTGACGCGTGCAGTACCAGCAAAAAAAAAAACAGATTTCTGGTTTCTGGTTTGACTTGGTACCAGCCCCTACATGTTCATTTTACTGGTACTGTTTTTTGTGTGGACTTGGCCAAACTTGGTTAGACTCGCTCCATCTCAGCCAAACTCCGTATGAACTCGGGCGGTTCTGAGATGGTACCGCTGACTCATGCAGTACCAGGAGAAAAAAACAGATTTCTGGTTTCTGAAACCAGAAATCAGGAGAGTTGGGTGTGGGATTTGTTTAAATTGTTAAGAAAAGAAGGGTCTCTTGCCATGGTTTCAAACTTTTAGGAATCAATATGGTATTTTCTCTTGTAGATGGGTGTGGGATTTGTTCAAGAGTGGTGAAGAAAGCAGTTTGGACCACCATCATTAAGCTTCTCAGAGAAGAGCTTGTGGTCTTTGAGTTGAGAATTGTTGGAGTATGGATAACAATATGGTGTTGGAGTTAAAGGACCTAATGCTTGGGAGTGGTTGACCCTAGTGGATTTGGGCTTGATAAGTGATGGGGTTGTGGTGATTGGTCTTTGTTGGTGTTCGAGAGGATAATGAGGAAGACGGGTTTCAGCTGCTTATAGTTGGATTGGGTGGAAATTCTGCCAAACTTGGAGGAGGTTTTTGAGAAATTGGGTCTTTCAGTTCTGAAGGATGATGTGAATTGGGGAAATGGATATCCAAAGCCACAAAACGTGTTGCAGAAGCCGTTATTGGATATAGAAAGAGAACGAGAGAGAGCAGTGGAGAAGGAGGGGGATTTAAAGCATTTTGTCCCCTTCTCAGCAGTACCGCTCAGTAGTGGCCCATGCTGCTGGTGGCCGATACCAGTTCTTTTTACTGAGATCCAAAACCCTGGGGGAGAAATCCTCTAAAACCTCTAGTATCCGTGGTTTTTGACTGAGATGATATTATGTGCCTAACTGTTGCTCCAAAAGTCCCAAGGCTTATAAAGACGTCGTTGGTTAGGCACTTAATATTTTAGATCATAACATTCCACCACGCTTCTGCAGCCGATGTCCACGGCGGCAACTCTATTGACACTGACTCAATAGTAGTCCTTTCTCTTTTGGTGGCTCCACTCACCTATCCGTATTCAATGACTTAGCACCATGTCCATACATAGTACCAAGGCATTTTAATCCAACCTATAGGTCGCCCCCTCCAGGATTTGAACCGGGGACATGGTGGTTGGCTTTGATACCATTTGTTACGTGCCTAACGTTGCTCCAAAAGCCCCAAGGCTTATAAAGACTTTGTTGGTTAAGCACTTAACATTTAGGATCGTAACAGATGATGGATAATAAATAGCTCATCAGAATTTGTCTAAATTCTTGTGAGGAATATCTTCTAAGTAATGAGTCTACTAAATATGTTCAAACCTGCTGTTGTTGTCTAGAATGTTGTGATTCCCATATGAAGGCTCTATCTTGTGATCTGTGCTCTATTTCCTATCCCAAGACATTTGGTTTAGTGGTAATCTCATTAGTGTGGACAATGGACTATCTTGGACGATGGTTCCTTTTTTTTTCTTTAAATTGGTAATCAAATGTATATATTACAGTGAGTAAAGGAATGCAAAAAATAAGGGACTACACCTAACAAATTCACAAGAAAGAAAGAGGACCCAAAGCTGAAGAGGATGTCATTTAGGTGATTTTCATTGAATTGGCAAATGGATTGGTTGCCTATGTATATGTATATGTCCATGTGATTTCTCAGTAGGTCATTCTACAATTCCCTTGTGGCTGATAGAATGAAGCTTGCTTGTGTAACTGCTCTGTAGATCATTCTGCAATTCCCTTGTGGCTGATAGAATGAAGCTTGGGCCAGCAAGCTGATTTGGAGATTGTTGCCTTCCAATGTAACATTCCTTATGTAAACAGCATCTTTGAGTATGATATGCAACTTCAGATCATCTGGTAAGCAGACTGTGGGCGACCCCAGATGTTGTGTTTTGTGTAAATCCATTGCTGGATCAGTAGCACATTTTTTACTGCATTGTGAGGTGGCAATGCAAGTTTGGACTTTCCTTTTATTTTCATTCAGTATTTCTTAGTCGTTTCTGAACAAATTGAGGAGGCAGTGGCATGTTAGTGTAGCAATGAGAGTCAAGATCAGTCTTTGGTTGAATATTTTTATATGAGCTATATGTTAGACTATTTGGGCAAAGGGCATTATCTTCGGTTTTCCATGTTGGGAAAGATTATCTTCTCGAGTTTACGGATTTATTGTATGATATTTTTGTAAATTGTTTTGGTATATGTTTAGTGTTATCAGTTTGTGGTACATATAAGCTTTTGGGCAATGCTACTGTGCACCTTTCATGTAAATTATTTTGCACTACATATAGTTTTTTTGCACTTCTTTTTATATATAATTTTGTAACTTCTTGACCAAAAATCAAACAAACAAACAAAAAGCTATACGCCCCTTATACAATTTTAGATTTTTTTAATTTTTCAGGTTTTTTAACTTTCTTTTTGTTATTAGGTTTTTTTAAGATTTTTTTAATAATTTTTGGCAAATTATGTAACCAAATTGGTCATATATTCACTTGATTGTATTACATTATGGAATACATTGCTTCTATACAGTGGCGGAACCACGTATAATTGCCCCCGCCCTCTCTAAAATTTCTGGTTTGCCCACCCAACTCATTGAAATTTCTAAATTTCATGAGAACCCCCTCTAAAATTTCTGGTTTGTCCCCCCAACTCATTGAAATGTCTATATTTCATGAAAAGTGTTAATTGAAATTTTTTTTTGCCCCCTCAAATTTGGAGTCTTGGTTCCGCCACGACTTCTATATATTCTTCCTTATTAATATATATTTCATTACCAATAAAAAAAATGAAATCTATGGTTTGTGTTGTCTCTCTCTCTCTCTCTCTCTCTCTTCGCCTCTCTCATTCATGAATACACACACATGTGGCAAGTATCTTTCCTATTATTGTCTATGGTCAAAGACACATGTTCTCTATACTGCTAAAAGTGAAGCCCCATTTACCGTGAATATTCTCTTAACACAAGCAGCTTATAGAGTTGCCAAGAGATTTATGCCGTATTGTATATGGTGTGTCACGTCGTCTTTTACACCATTTCGCCCAAGGCCCACTATGCAGTTTTGTCAGCACGCTCATGCTGCTGCAAATACTATGTTGCTGTGCTTAAGAATTTCCAAAAAAAATTAAAATAATTAGAAAAATCATGACAAAGCCAAAAGTCGGAAAAAATAAAATATAGACTTGAGACTTTTACAAGCTTCTATGACCTTTTTTGAATTTTATTTAATTTATTTATTCATTTATATTATTTTTATGAAAGAAATAGCCTAAATGTATAATTAGTTTTTTAGCTACATTTCCTAATATTTAGAAATATTTCATATTTTTTCAAAATTTTAATATTTTCAATAATTTATAAATTTTTTTTTCATAGAAACTAAAATGGAAGACATTGATGTATAAATCAAGCAATTTTATAGAATATATATTATTATAGCGACGACGGTATTTAAAGCCCTTGTCATCAAAACTTAAAACAATTAGTTTTTTTAACAGTACAAGCAGAATTTCGGCTAGTGTTGTTGAAAAATTAAGCGCCATGGGAGAAATTTTGAAATTTATCCCATTTCGGATATGAAATGGGTGGCATCTGCGAATGCCTCCCATTTCGTGAGCAATGAGAATTTGAAATTTCTCTCATTTTACTCACAAAGGGATGGCATGAGCGACATTCAGCCTGTGCTGCTATTTTTAACTCAAAACCAAAACCAAGTGGTTTTAATGCCACTTTCTACCGGTATGGGCAAAATTTTGTTGGCACAAGTAAATTTTCGTTGAAATTGCATTCATTGATGCTGTATAAAGGCCTGCCAAACTCTTTATGAAAAGTCAAATAAACTCTCTCTCTCTCTTACCTTTATTTTTTTATTTTTTTTCTTCTATTGACCTCCTTAAGGAACCATCCCAATTGATATCTTTGTAATATGATGATATGTTCATTCAAATAAGTCGTATGTTTTAGTATTTTTTTTCCTTTTTCATATTTTGAATTGTGCTCTTTAAGATTTAATTGATAAGATTGGCATTGATAATTTCGATAAATCAATCAAAGCTGAATGCTTTATTCCAACTAGTTGAGATCAGCAATGCAAATCTTGTTCCTTCACCTAAATCTATCACAGACCATATCTTGTTTTTAAATAAGTAATGACATTCATTCATATCAAAGGAAATAGGGAGCACCCACGAGGGATGGGCAATCCATGATGTACAACAAAAGTATCAACCACAATCCAAAAACAAACCATATCTTCAGTTAACGTATGAGTATCCATATCTGTTCTAACAGACTCTATCCACGTTCTTTTTGGTCTTCTCTTCACACTTAGGTCTTTCAATGGATCCTCTCTCACACCTTATTGGTATTGATAATGTGCTTTACGTTTATACTTGTATGCTTCATGGTGGTCAGTGTCGACTCTGCTGATTCTTCTAGAGGGTGAACTGATGATTGCTTTTTCTGTATGGTAATGGCATTTATACCAATGTTTACAATTTTGATGGCATGCCGCGGCGTGTTGTAAAAAAAAATCTTTTTTTTTTTTTTAAAGTTGCGATGTATTTTGCAGTTGGAAAATCACCGATTTGCATTTCTGGTAATTTTTCAAGGTGTGCCAACGAAATGGGGTAGCGTGCAGACGAAATCTGGCAAAACTTCCCCAACCTAAAAAAAACTTCCACTTTTTTGTCTTTGTTGATTTTTCCAGTGTTTCGCCAAAACTTTGTTTCATGCCTTGGGAAGCATGCCCATCGGCACTGAAAATGTAAACCTTGATTTATACTAGTGTTATTGGTGTTTGGGCCTAACAAGATACTTCTCCAATTTGGAATTCATGCTCTCCAGACTTTGTTCTAACAGTATTTAAGTAAGAATCAATGATTTCTAGTACGAGATAAATCAGAAATGTCATATAGAAGCTTCGATAAAACTGAAACCATCCACACTGGGTATGAATCAACCTAAGAATATGAAGATATTAGAAAACAATATTTATAGGATGAAATGTTACATTGTCGATCTGTTAAAATATTTTAGAAAATTCGTTGTAAAGACAAAGAAGCATTATTAAGTTTTGATGACAATTGTCCATATCTCGCCTTGTATTGTTCCGAAATAATATTCTTGTTTACTGAAGTTAATTACTGGATTTATTTGACATCAAAATTGGAAACTCAAGAGTCTTTTGGTAGTATTTTTGTTTGTCAGGCAGCAGAGTTGGAAATTGAAGCTTATCCTTTGTTAGATGAACTTACTTCAAAGATCAGTACCTTGAACTTGGAAAGAGTGCGTCGATTGAAAAGCAGACTTGTTGCATTGACCCGGAGAGTTCAAAAGGTATATCCATATTCATTCCCATCCTATTTGCTCAAGCCCATGTAGCCAACTGCCTATATGCTTTTAGAATTCTGCCTTTGTAGGTTAGGGATGAGATAGAACAGCTAATGGATGATGATGAAGATATGGCTGAAATGTATCTCACTGATAAAAAGAGGCGGATGGAGTCATCATTTTATGGTGATCAGTCCATCGTAGGATACAACTCGGTTGGAGGCACAATATCTGCCTCTGCCCCCGTTTCTCCTGTTTCTTCTCCTCCTGAGAGCCGTAGACTTGAAAAGTGCCTAAGCATAGCAAGGAGCAGGCATGAGAGCATGAAGAGTTCAGACAGCATGACCGGGAATATAGAAGAGCTGGAGATGTTGTTGGAAGCTTACTTTGTTGTCATTGATAGCACTCTTAACAAACTGACTTCGGTATATGCATACTCACTTTATTTCCCAATTGACCTCTCTTTGCCTCTTTGGATACTGATTGAAACAATTTATTCATTGGTTTTTCTTTCTCTATTCTTTGGATATGCATTGAAACATTTTATCTCCGCTGTCTCCAGCTGAAGGAGTACATTGATGACACAGAAGACTTCATCAACATTCAGCTGGTATGTGTTTCTTTCCTTTCATACAACTAAAGAGTATGTATATCCAAAGAATACATAATCATACCCTAGCAGTGTAATGTCCTGAATTGACTTGACCTGTCAATCGTAAACCATCTAGTTCTTTTTGAATCAGTCAATAAAGAATGACAGACATTACAGGTCAACAAAACTGCTTCCTGGGTTGATTCCCTGTACTTTTGGGATACATCCCTTGTGTGTAGGCACATCAAAAGTCAGTTAAAGTCTGGAAAACTATGTCTTGGACCTACCTGAGTAATGATGAGTAAAGACTTGAACATGTTCTGGTTCTCCTTGCAGGATAACGTTCGAAACCAGCTTATCCAATTTGAGCTTTTGCTTACAACTGCTACTTTTGTTGTTACAATATTTGGAGTGGTAGCAGGGGTATTTGGGATGAACTTTTCTGTACCGATTTTTAAGGACGATGGTGCATTCAAATGGGTCCTTATAATTACAGGTGTATGTGGAATGATAATATTTTGTTCATTTTTGTGGTTTTTCAAGTACAGAAGACTGATGCCCTTGTAGATGGGAAAATCAATACAGTTAGTAGGAGCAATGAATCGGTGAAATGAAAGAAAAGGCTCCAATTTGTAGCATCTTTTTAGTTCAGATTCTCAATGAATATAATAAGATTCATGTTATTGTATCTAATTCCTGAATCTGAAATGTACATAATGAGGCTTTCTTCACAGGAACTTGAGCAGGAGTTAACATAGATAGCACCATCCGAACAATTTTAGGTATTTTAGTTGGTGATGTACAAATAAATAAGAATTACCATTCGAGATTTGTGAATGGTACTAAGAATGGATATAAATTATGGGATAATTTCTCTGGAATTTAACGTGATTTGCAGGTGGGATTGAAGCAGGTAGATTATCTTCCGTTGAGAGTTGCATATTGCTCAGACCAAACAACAATTGAATCTCGTTACCTGTTTTCTTTCAGTGCAAAAACATTTAATTCATCAATCTTGTTTGTGGGTAATGGCCATCGATCCAAAAATGAACACCCAAACGCCAATGTTATCAACCTGATGAATTAATTTCAGAATATAGGACTTTCCTATTATAACAGTTTGTTCAAAAGGATCTCCTATCAGATCACTGTAATTGAATATTGTATAGGTGAAAGATCAAAAGACTAAACATTACATGTTTATTGATTCAGTTACCGAAATGAAATTAACTCAAAAGGAGAGGGCAAAGTAAAGGACAACTAGATAGAACATAGTAGAAAGTTCTGCTTACTATGGGGTTCACTTAGGAACAGAACTGTAACCATTTCAGGCCCTTCATAATCCGTGCAAAGGATTGTACCCGGCTTAAATAATGAATATTTACGATGAAAAAAGGCAACCAAAATTTAGTCTCTCCAACTATTCTTGCTCTCTATATCAATAGATGCGTGTCTATGGGAGTTCCGACTGTAGATTTCATCTAAACCAAGAACAAGCCAGTTGCTTCCAATAAAAAGCCTACAACATCATTTAGCGGAGCTTGAAGAAAGCCTTTCCCTCCGTGCTTTATCTGCCTTTTCCAAGTAATCTTGATGCGATTGATGCTTTGTTCCTTGAAAGGAGACAAAAGACATCAGGAATTTCAGAAAATAACGCTACTTGCATATTTAATGAGTATTATAGATAATGCAACTGCATATATAACAAGAAAATATAGAATGTGAACCAGCAGTGGTAAATTATCTTATTTTGGAAAATAACTAGCAGAAGCATAATCATGGGTCAGAAAGGCTGAACAGAGGAGCACAAAGCTGAATTGTTCTGTTTGTGTAATGCATATCGGAGAAGGATTGACAAGACAATAAGACCTCTGGAGCTTCCTCAGCCAAAAACACACACACTAGGAGTGCACCATATTTGTTATTAACACACACATGCAACGAATACCATTCCTGATACTTTTATATATCCTTCAGTTGCCCAAATGAATTTGATAGATATAATAAGATTTGACTTGCTCGTGCACTAAAGTAAGATGGATATAGAAGAAATACAAACCTAACTCCTCAACTTGAGTCTGAAACTCACGTGCCTTGACAAACACAACAGGACATCACAAGTAAATGGGTATTGCTTTCTCCAAATCCAACTAAACACAACAGCCCAGACCCAGCTTTCCTGTCTTGGTGTGCAAATACTTGTTCCAATTCTAGACAGTCCAAATCCATCAGATTTGTACACGAAAGCACAGTTACTATGAGAGCACCTTGAGAAGCATTTTCTTTAGGTGTCATTTGGTGTTTATTTTGGAAACTCATTCCATGTGTTGGAATGAGTTCTAGGGGTTAAAATGAATTTGAGTGAATCAATAGGTATTTGATTCCATTTAGGGGATGAGTTTTCTTCAAATGAGTTTTAAAAAATACACTACAATCCAAAATCACCTCAAGACCCATTTCTCAATTTTCAGGTTGAGTTTTGCAGAAGTGCGGGGGCATACTTGTAACATCTGTAAATTCCAAAGGATAAACTTTGAAAATTGGTTTAAAGACTCTTTTATATGACAAGGGCAGACTTGTCATTTAAGAAGACTTCTTTTAAGCTAAAACAATGGCAAACTTGCAATATTTAGAAGCTCTACAAGAATCAATCGTCCTTCACCAAACATCAAACCTAACTTTCTCCAACTACTACAAACTCATTTGAGGAATGAGTTCCATGGGAATTCATTCCCAATCCAGAATGTATGTCAAAAAAGGCCTTAGCCTATCAGTAAGCAACTTCAAAGAGGCTTCGAATCCTTAATGCTGATTGTCCCTTATTCATGAAGGTTAAAGAGAAATATGTCAGTGGCACTTTTATCAAAGGTCGAGAAAAGGTCCCTTCTTCTTGGAGACATAGTAGCACTTTTCTCAAAGGTCAAACAAGCAGTCCCTTCTTCTTGGAGACTAAAGAAAAATTTGGAACTGGTAATTTTGTCAAAGGTATAAGAGGCAAATTCCTCCTCCACTACTCCAATAAGATCATAATTAATCACATCTCGACACGTTTATAGAAAGCCAAGGGGTAATCATCTAACCTCTAGGCCTTATTGCCAATAAGCTTACCCATAAGTCCTAACGCCTTCTCCTAGAGCAGCCTCAAGTTCTCACAATACTCCACCAAATACTATCAAAGAGACAACATCCAATAAAGGCCTATAAGGCACATCCTCCAAAAAAAAACTGGAATACCTTCCCGCAAGTTTCTTGACAACCTCCTCCACCAACTGACCAATACCTCCCAATTTTCTAATGGTATCAGCCCTACTCCAGGCACTGGTCATAAAGCCTAGTCTGCTACCACAGGATTATTTCCTTCATGCATGCATGTATGAGTTCTAACTTAAATACATGCTAAATCTACCCACTTTAGATTGGAGCTCACTCCTATATTCCTCATCTAACATTGACTAGTTCTACATCTAACATTGACTAGTTCTAGAAATCCATTCCTCAAATCAAACCCGACCAAAACTTCCATATTCCATTATTTAATTGCTCTCTTCAAGGGTACAAGACAAAGCAAGGAACTCCTAAACTCCAAACACCACTCATCGACCCTCAAGCCTCAAGCTTTTATGAAAGGGGCCAACTCCCTAAACTCATTCTAACACACAAACAAGATAGGGAAATAATGTGAAATACGTCTCAGAAAATAGGAGGCATGCACCTAAAGAAATCAGTTATCCCAACAAGAACCAACAAAAAATGAATACAATCCTGAGACTTCAGATTTCTCCTTATTATTGATACAAGAAAAATTATCACCCCGTTAATGGCAAATCCAGCTAATTTGATGATGCTCTTGGAATTTTACGTTATTCTTGGGCTATGGGGTTATTTGAAGAATGAGGTTTAGCTGGACAGTTCGTGTTTGATGAGTGGAGGGAAAGTGTATCTTTTGATGGAGCCTTTTGGGATTCTTCTCCCGGTTGACATTGCTTCTACAGTATGAGTGGCAAATCAGGCTTCTTACAAAGTAATGGAAGGTGATAAGGGCTGGCAATAAGCACGACTTGCGTGATTTGGTTTGAAGTAAAATGTAGCTGATAAGTTTATTGAGTGTCCCTTGCATAGGTTTTCGTGATTCAATTATGGCTTCATTCACTGTTATTTAAAAGTAGCATGAGTAGGATTTATTGCTATAGGAAAGAAAAATACAGTTCCCTAGGATGGAATGGGAATTAAATGGTCAGATTTGAGGTTTTTTTAAGGGAAGGTGGTACCTATTAATTGCAAGAGAGGCTAAGGAGAATATACCAGAATTGGTTTAAAGTAAAATAATGTAGCTGATGCGTTCCTTGGGTGTCCCTTGCATGGGTTCTGGTGATCAATCACGACTACGTTTACTGCTATTCAAAAGTAACATGAGTTGGATTTATTGCTAATGGAAAAAGGATTATAAAGTTACAGAGGCTGGAATGGGTGTTAAAAGATCAGGGATTGTTTGCAAAGGGGACAAGGTCTCAGAATTTTATTTATAAATAAAGTATTTATCTTGGATTTGTGTGTGTGTGTGTGATATTTTGCAAGAAATGAAAATGGGAATGTTAGATTGGTGTATATTGAATGGAATCTATCAAGTTAGAGTTGTTGTTGTTGTTCTTGGGCAATGGAAAAGAAACTCTGATAAGATACAGTTTTTTTCTAGGTAATTTTCTATTCTTGTTGCTATTTTGGTAGGTTGCAAGATCCAGCTACCTTTAGGAATGTCAACAAGTTGAATATTGTATAAATCCATTGTAATCCAAATTCTATCCGAACTAAAAAACCGATTATAGAAAATCGAGTCATATCAAACGGATTTTATACAGCATAATTCAAATTTGAAATTCGATCCAAATTCTGTATGATGCTCAAATTGATGGATTGAAAATTCTTCATGGGGGTTAGATTTTTTAATAACTGGATTATTCTAAAACCTGCACATTTATCATTGAAATAATTGTTATTCAGGACAATATACAAAAAAAACGAATAGAGAGAGAGAGAGAGTGAGTGATTTTGTAAAGATGATGGAGAGGGATAAAGAGAAGGAAACAAAGAGAAAGAGGAGACCTATTAAAGTATCACTTTCAAAGTTATCGATTATCATGCACAATAACCAAAGCTTTGGAGACAACGAGCACAAATAGTCACGAAAAAGAGGAGAGAGAGATTTTGGAAAAGAGATAGAGAAAGATAAAGATTACCTATCAGCGTAGCATTGTCAAAGTTATCAATTTTATCTCACAGTAGCTATAAGTTTGAATTCTGGAGATGAAGAGCACGAACAGCCAATGACCACACTTCCTCTACTTATTTATTCTAAAGCAGATATTAGAAAAACATATCATTGATTCTAAAAAGACCAAAGTCCCCTTACTATAATAAAAATATTACAACCTATTCGGTCTGAATCTTATTCAGATAGAATACAAGCATATTCATATTTGTATTCGAATTTCGTTTGGATACACTTATCCTTATTCGAATTAAGGATCCTTAACTTAGATTCATGTTTGGTATAGATCCGACCTACTGGTTCATGCTTTTTAGTAGGTTAGGAAAAAGAATTTTCTGCATGCCAAGATATGAAAGCACAATCCTATCTCTTTAAATGAAATCTTATCGCATTAAAAGTCCTTCAATGCACCAATAGCTTGCCACTGCAATCGAATCTCTTTAAATGAAATCTTATCACATTAAAAGTCTATCAATGCACCAACAGCTTGCCATTGCATCATAAACCCCTCCAACTCATCCAATGCCCTCCAACTCATGTAATGCCCTAGGAAGATGCACCTTACCAGCAAGTCCATAAGCACTTGAAGGTAGGCTGTAAATGGGTTTTATCTATACCAAAATTTAATCTTGATTCGATCCAAAAATACCATATGTGAATCTAAGTTGAGGACCCTTGGTCTGAATATGGATAAGCGAATCCAACTAAATGTGAATACAACTATGAATCTTCTTGTATTCGAACCAAATAAGATTTAAAACGAATAGGTTGCAATATTTTTATTATAATAAGGTTACTTTGATATTTTCTATAATTATTATATGTTTTCCTAACCCTTTACTGGAGAACAAGCAAAGAAGTATGATCATTAGCTATTCATGCTCGTCATCTCTAAAGTCCAAACCACTAACTACCGTGGAAGATAATTGATAGCTCTGACAATGTTACTCTGTTAAATCTTCTCTATCTCATTTCCAAGATCTCTCTCTCCTTCTTTATGTCTATTTATGCTTGTCGTCTCAAAAGCTCTAGCTATCATGGATGATAATCGATAGCTTTGACAGTGCTACTTTGATAAGCCCCCTTTCTCTCTTTGTTTTCTTCTCTTTATCACCTTTATAAAACAGCTTTATCTCTCTATTTATTCACTGTATATATTTTTCCACAATAACAATTACTTCGATGACAAATGTACAAGCTTTTTATAATAATTCAGTTTTTCAAAAATCCAAGTACCATGAAGAATGGCCAGTCCATTAATTTGAGCATCACATAAAATTTTAATGGAATTCAGATTATATGTAACCGGTTGAATTTCAAATTTGAATTATAGTGTATAAAATTTGTCTGATACAACTCAAATTCATATATTCATATTTTTAATTCGAATACAATTTGGATCACAATGGATCCGTACAATATTCAACCTGTTGACATCACTAAAACTTGCTAAATCTTGCAACCCATCAAATCTCTAAACACAACAAGAATAGAAAATTACCTACAAAAATACTTATAAGAGTTTCTTTTCCAATCTAACAGCACAAATTCCCTTGAACACACACCAATCTAACATCCCCATCTTCATTTCTTGTGAAAGATCACACTCAACAATGATGACTACAATGTAGCCTTAACAGACACCCCCTCACATATTCACATTTCGCTGCCCCCCCACCCAAACATTCCAATAGTTCTAACATAAGCTGCACCGACTTCTCCAATAACTTAAAATGACCTTGGTGCTAAGCCAACAACACATACACACAAGCACTGTAGCTCTCAATCCCCCTTGCCATACACAATCAATCAATATTCCAGAAAACAGAAATAGAGAACCGTATATATTGCACTATCCTTCAAAACGTGCTGATCCTTGGACCCATGTTCCTTTATTTCAAAATAGTGGAAGGCACGTGATTTGCATATGCCTGTGCATTGCAATCTTTCTAAAAATATAGTTTGCAAATTACGGGGATTCTTATCGAAAAATTCTTCCATTAGTAGGTGGCTCCATTTTTTAAAGAAATGTTCACATATTTTAGCAAGTGCCATAAATCCAAAAAGCTACATTAGTTCCGATCTGCATTCTATAATTTATGTATATATCAAGGAAGTTGATCCAAAAGCTATCTATACTACTATACTACTATAAAGCAAACCCAAAAGATTTTCACACATTATAGTTTGGCCAAAAAAATGCCCTCTGAAAATTTTTAAAGATCCCCATATCCCCTAAGAAAAATACCCACTCATGAGACCACAACTCCCTTTTGAAATTTTTTTAAGACTCCCATATCCCCTAAACAACTTCCCATGCACAACTCATGTGTAACAATTTATTTAAGGGTTTAAGTTTGAGAATGCAATACTGCACATGCCACCCCAAGTCTTTAAAAAAAACCCTATAGTTATTCTATAGTTTCTGAATTGCATTTTTGTCATAAAAAATAGAAAATTGATGTCTATGTATGCAAACCAATGAGATCTCATTTTAGGAATCCAACTACTTACTTTTACCTACAAAAAAAAAAGGCGCCCATGTAAATTGAGTGTAATTATAAAATCCTCTGCTACTATTGTAAATAAATTATACGCGATGTATCTGAATGTAACAATAAATATTATTGTCAAAACAAAATCATATAGGTTAAGGAGTATGACAATAATGGATATACATGTTACTGTCAAACCATATAGAAAGCCATCTAAAAGAAATTATAAGTATGGAATGTTTCATGATCATACACATTAAAACTCTCCAAGATGCATTTCCCCTCACTTTATTTTAAAGGCGGGATTAATAGGAAGAAAACCAATGAAGCAGTCTATGGGGCTTTTATCCCTCAGAAATCTCAGAATTTTATATAAAGGTATGAGAAATTTGCTGTCATTAACACAGCTCCATAGATCAAAGGTCTACAAGAATGAAAAGGAAAGAAAAATCACATAAATACCAAGTTTATAATGGTTAGACTGAATGGATTTTGAAATTGGATGAAGACTCAGTATCAATTAACAAAGAATTTTGATAGCCCTGTTGCCAAATAAATTTTTTTTATTTTTCATTGCCCTATTAATTATTCAATGTATACCAAGTAATATAAGTCCATTAGCCAACAGCATAGCCAGTAAATGGATCAAAAGCCTCAGGTGTTTTGACAAAAACGGGTCAAATAAAGAAGCATTAACCTTTTAAGACCCATGTTGCCAACTGCTAAGCTTAAGTCATAGGACAAATCAGTTAGCCGTCATTGGGAGGAAAAGTTTGATTGCCATGGACCTGGACTAAAGCTCGACACTACTGATAATGCCTTCTTATCGGATCATTTCTGGATGTCCCAGTTGGACAAGGCAGTGCTTCTGAAGGTTTGTTTTTGGTTAGCATTTTCAGGTCATATATTTAATTTGGTCTTTAGTACTTGAATTAGCATTGTCATCTAATTTCTAATGCTTCTGATTGTGTTACATAAAAAAATATGTTGGATCAATTTTCTCCCAAGGGAGCATAGACTTATCCAATTGAGCTCACTTTTTTAACTGTTTCTTGAGCTTTTCAAGTTTTGTTTCTGATTCTGAGATAGTGGTATTTGTCAATTCTATCTTTGATGAACTGTCTATCATGTGCATTTAACTATGATTCATATAGTGTCAGTTCTTTCCCAGTATTAGTCGATGAATCTTTACTCCTTGAAATGATGGTCCAGGAAAGAAGGCTATCAGTAGTAGTTAGCAATTTGTAAGTAAGGGTATAGCTAAGGACACTAGATTCAGTTTCTCGTTTTGCAACTATTGGTAATGGATTAAGTGAATCAGTATATCATACAAGCAAGTGTTGGAATTCTGATGAATATGATGATGATGATGATGATGATTTTGGATACATAAGGCAACCTATTGAAGCTAAGACCTGGTTTCTGGCTCATAAAATTGATAATCCAAGTGAAAGTTAAAAGGGATAGGGAATGGGATTATGCCCAATCCACATGATAAGAGGAGGATGATGATCAATCATTTGCAAAGACGGATTCGTACTTTCTGGTGAGCAGTATTTTCGAATGAAAAATATTGAGCAAGTCACAGCTTCAAGTGATCCTATAGGGCTTTCAATGTCTGAAATGTATAGGACTGCTAATGGGAATGATTTAATGGCGCAACATGATGGGCAGTTGATGGACAAAGAAGGACTAAAGTTGATGAGTGGAGAACCTGTTTGGCAACGCTTTGTCACTCAGACCAATGACATTATAATGTTCGGGAATGGAGGACTTCCGAATGAGTGTGGAAGGCCTCGGCCAGATGATCTCGGAATGCATGATGAGCAGCATGGTTCAGTTAAATCATTTGGAGTTGGAATCAGCAGTGATGCTGCTGATGTTGGCAGTCCTTTTCTGTCTGCCAAAACCACCAAAGAAATGTATGCCTCTCCCAAACTAATTCACCACACAATGGTCTTCCACAATATAATATTATAAGGACCCTGTTGATCATTAAACCGTTGCAATGAAAAATGTGAAAGCAAAAGAAAGATCAAACAGCTGGATACAGATTTTACGTAATTTGTTGTTGTGCCTAAAGCAATCTTCAAAAATATTTTTGAAATAACAAGGTTACAACTACTATCTCCAATAGACCACTACAAGGAACAAAGAACCAAACACTTAAGAAATTTATAGTTATAACCTTCCTTCCCTCCCCTCCCTCTCCTCACTTACCATTTTCCTAAAAGAGCCCTATTGAAACATTACAAGGGATCTTAAACAAAAACCTCCAACTTATAAGAATCTGCAAAGCATCTTCCAATTCACTAAAAGGTATTCAAGCTCCATATGCAATCTACACTATAACAATTCCTTCTCTAGTTTTAAATATTGGCTACCAGAACAGGAACCATTAAAATGGATAAGTCACAAGATTCACCAAAGTACTCCTTGTCAAAGTTAACTTTATTCTTTTTCGGAATGGATCTACTCTTTTAAGCCACCAAATGTCTCTCCATTCTTTCCAATATAAGCTCCAAAATAGATCTGGACTTTTAATGTGCTCTAGGAGCAATGCCCAAATAAGTTGTTGATAGCTGCCTCGTCTACAATCCAAATTCTTACATAGCATATCAAAATTGTGAACTTGCCTCACCCATAAAATCTTGCTCTTTCGCAAATTAATTGTCATCAATTAAACACCATTTCAGAACATACAAGAATGCACCAAAGTACTTCCATCAGTGCAAGCGATGCCCAACAAAAGATATAACACAACATCAGCAAACAAAAGGTGCAAATATGTTAGGGCAAGTACCCATTGATAAAAAGGCCAGAAACAAATCCACACTTCTAAACTTCTGAATTAATTAACTTGCGGCCTTTGTCATGACAATAAAAGGAAAATTTGATAGTGGGCCTCAACCATACACCATTAATCAATACTCATATACTGAATGACAAGCTAAAACTTCAACATAATCCAAATCCCATCAAGTATTAAAAAGAAAAACCGAGTTAACATAATCATCTGTATCTTCATGTCCAACTTTCATACCAACCCAACTCCATCCACCCTTAATCTAGAACTCAAACATTTATTTGCAACCAACAAACTATCCAGAATTTATCTTATCCAACAAAGGGATCAAGGAATCAGACGTTGCCTACGGAGGCACATTCCTCAATCCATAAGTTACCAATATACAAAAGAAACATATATTAGCTCCTCACTATGCGACAGGCCCAAGCCCACCAATATTCACCATCTCCTCCCACTTTGGGAATCAATAATATGAATGTAGTATTAGCACATTTCTCAAACATGAATAAAAAAAGAAGTCTTCAACTGCCTTCAACCAATCACCCTTGATCAGATTCCAACACTCCTAATTAAAAGCCAGGAAAAAAATCCAATCCTGATGCTTAAAGCCTTGAACCCCCACTAAACTCATTGATTACTCCATATAACTCACACTCAATCTTTAGGCTCTCCTGCAAATCCATATTCTCCTAAAAAATACTATGAAATTCAATATCATCTAATAAAAATTATAAGAAGCTCTCCACTTCTAGAAACATGCATTACAATCTGTCACAGCTTTATCATCTATCTCCTCTACTAAAAGTGGGTTAGGCATGTTAAGAGAGGATTTAGGGAGGTAGCTGTTAGACTGTGAGGGAATATTCATTGAAGGGTTGAAAAGGATGAGAGAGGCCAAAAAATACCTGGATAAATTTGGTCAAAAAGGATTTTATATGCTTCTAATCTAATCAAAAGTACAGTTTTAAACAAATTGGAGCGGAGGAAGAGGATTCATCTTGGTCACCTAACTAATGCTGATCCACTTTGCTATTTTATGTTATTGTTACTGTTATATGTTTTTGTATATTTTTATATTCATATATTACAAACATCACATTAACCACCAGGGTCCCTTGATTGCCTTGTCCATTCCACACAAATATCCCGAGAAACAAGTATCTCTCAATTTTCTCCCTATTATTTTTCTTCATAATCATCAAACTTGTGATGAGCAAGGCTTTATCTGTTGAACCAAATCATGGCAAACCCTGCGTGCATATAGAACTTAGCTTCTCCATATCATCCATACTTCCCTTTTCTCTATTGAATGATGATTTAAGGTTTCTATATTAAAAACTAGGTACGAGAACTCCCAAACCTAAATTAGAAAAAACTTAAATCATCATCATCTTTTCCTCCTTTTCTTTAGATTATTAACGTACAGCTTCATGCTTCAAATAAAATGCAGAAATCCCTACAACGAAGAGCTTAATTTCATCAACCTCCTCGTCCCAATCCCTGCAACCAAGTGCTGAATTTCATCAACCTGCTCGTACCACTCCATGCTACGAAGAGCTTAATTTCACCAACTTCCTCATACACAATTCCTCATTTCTTCTCCATTATTCATCTGATTCTCCCTTGATAAGAACTGGGGCTATTTTTAAAACAATCCTACATCTTCATTTCACAAGCTACCAAGAATCAATTAACACTTCCAAATTTCGCACTAAACACAAAGCAAAAGAAAAAAAAATTCTAAATCATAAAAAGCTGAACAATAGCAATAATTAAAATCAAAGAATCCCAAATTATAGTAGCAGGAGCAGCACAAACCTCGATTCATGAGGTACCAGGGGACACCAAAGAGGACCCCAATAATAGCGATGCCCGCCAAAACATGCTTCTTGTCCCCACTGTAAAGATAGTATTCCATCCGAGACCTAAACCCTCCTCCTCCATTGCTGCCAGAGCTTTTCGTCGTCTCACTTCCCATGTTGCTTCTTCTTCTTCTACTCTATAATCGTGCTTCCTTCTAGCAGGCAACTCCTGTGTTTCGTTCCACTTTATTACTCGGCGACTCAGCGTCTGACTCGGACCGCTTGATTGAGTTTCTAACTCAATCCGATCCCACATCCGGGTGAGCCAACTCGGACTCAGACTGGGGTGAGTCAGAGTCTGAAATTACATATATACCTCTAAATACAGTATGGTTGTTGTAGTTGTACCTAGGACTGGCAATGAGTCGGATATATATTCGAATCCGACCCGAAACTAATCCAAAAAATCTCGAATTCGGATATGAGATATAAATCCATGATACAACTTGTACCCTTGACATTAAATTTGTTTACTTTTTGTTGTTTGCTTTTTAAATGACTAAAGTAATCTTCAATAAGATAAAAATATTAAATGGCCAAATGATTATATGATTAAGTTGAATTTGGATAAATAATTATCAAATGAGCAAATTAATATCAATTACTAAAGGTACAGATGTAATAAATATAATAATATGAGGATATAAATGAAAATATAAAAATAATATGGGAGAAAAATGTATAATAATTTAAAAAAAAATATTATTTTAATCATTTTAATAAAAACAAACAACAAAAGTCTATTACACTTTAACATTGGAAGTGAGACTATAACAATCATAATTAATGGAGGGGTATATAACTATAAATATTGACAAAAAAAAAAAAGATACAGATGCAAATATAACATAATGTGAGGAAATGGATGGAAAAATTTGACCTTAAAATCTATTTTAAGTATTGTTATGAGATTACAAAATCAGTTCTATTAGGATTCAAATTCTATAATGCTTACCAAATGACAACCAAAAGTGTAGCATCTTTTTAAGTAAACTATCATATTTCTTAATTTTCAGCGATGGGGCAGCACGTGCACGTACACTTAAATCCTTACAGAATTATTGTATAAGTTGTGGGTGGGTAGTTATTTATGGGATATGAAGAGTCTTTAAAAAATTTTAAAGAGTCTTAGGTGGATGGTTATTTACTTATTTAGGGATATGAATCTATAAAAAATTTCGAATGACATCTTTCTGGCAAACTGAAATATTTATCCAAAATCTTTTGGGTATAGACAATAACTAAATAAGCTATCTTCATTAAATCCAAAATTTTATAAAACCTTAGAAAAATCAAAAGCTAATTAAAATATATTGGTGTTATTATAACTAGCAGGGTGCACGTACGAAGAAATAGGTAGGCAGAAAGGTAACCGTTTTGAAATTGATTATTAAGTTTTAAAAAATTGAGACAATTTTGACCATTGTACCCTTTTGTTAATGAATTTTCAAGATAGTGTGTAAGGGCTGTTTTGGAAAGTGGAACATTTTTTTTGGTGCAATTCTCAAGAGGCCTATTCTTGTTGTACGTAGTATAAATCATACGCATGACAAAATCAAACTTATGTCATTTTTTTTGTGCCTTTCATAATTATGTAAAATATATCAATATCGTTATTAGAGTAGGTGCACTTCTGCACATATTCAATAGTTAACGTGAGACTTTTGGATTCTAGGTTTCTACGAGTTATTGATAAGATAAGAGGTAGTTTTTTTTAGGATGGTTGAGTCTCTTTAGGGATTTTGAAGAGTTTTGTATGGTAAGGAAAAAATGGACCAAAATCTGGAGAATATTCTCTAAAGTTCGTTTTACTAATAGTATAGATCCTTTGTCAAGTTGACAATTTGATTCTATATAAAATCATCATATGCAACAAAAAATTTATTACTTGTAATTGAACATAGGTTAAAATCATATAGTGATTGTTATTGTAAATATCCTAATTTTGCACTTAAAGGAGTGTTGGAAAAGTGCATAACCCTAGATTAGTGCAAGAATGGACATAGGGGTGAAGTTGTCATTTTTGAGGCCTAATTTTCCAAAATCATTTACTTTCGAGGCCCACATGCCCCTGGACCCGAGACGGGTGCCCATAATTATTACTTGTGTATTAAGAAAAGAAAAAGGAAATTAAGAAAATATATTTAAAGTAGTCATAGTTTTAGAAAAATTGTCAAAACCTTTTTCAAATTTTAGCCGTTGGGATGGAAACGGTCCAAAGCCAATAAAGAGCTTTGGAAGTCCCAGGCGAACAACCGAAGCTAGCCTAGTTCCGAACCTGACACAACGGCTAGTTTTCCTTTTTCCTCCTTAAATAGACGACCCAGGCCGTATCAGAAGCATCTCTCTCTCTCTCTCTCTATTTCTCTCTCTCTCTCGCTGTTAGCCAACACAGAATACAAGCCTCGAAGCTCTCGTCTGTGCTAGCATTCATGGCTTTCTCAAGGGCTCTGTCCTCTTCTTTGGTCCTTGTAGTTCTGTTCTTGAGCTGCTCAGAAGCTAAAGATGTCTTAGTTGGAGGCAAGACAGATGCATGGAAGATCCCATCCTCTCAAGCTGAGTCTCTAAATCGATGGGCCGAAGGAACTCGATTCAAAATCGGCGATTCTCTTGGTAACTTGTCCATTCAATTCTCCAGACCTTTCCAAGCTTTTAAGCATCTGGGTTTTCTTTCTGTGCTTGTCTACCAATCTTTAATTTGATTTTTTTCTTTTTCATGTTCTACAGTGTGGAAATATGATGCTCAGAAGGATTCAGTACTGGAAGTAACTAAGGAAGATTACGTGAGCTGCAACATAACAAGCCCAGTTGCAGAATACAAGGACGGGAACGCCAAGGTGAAGCTTGACCGATCAGGGCCATTCTATTTCACCAGTGGAGTCAAGGGTAATTGTGAGAAGGGTCAGAAGCTGATTGTAGTTGTGTTATCACCTCGACAAAGGTTTTCCGGTATTTCTCCGGCACCTTCTCCGGCAGAATTTGATGGTCCAGCAGTGGCTCCAACAAGCGGTTCTACAAGTTTCAAGGGCAGTTTGATAGTGGTGTTGGGTAGTTTGGTGGGGATGGCCTTCTTTTGAAGGGGAGAGATGATACATGGAGAGCTTCTTTTTTAGTTTGTGTTTCGGAGGGATTCTTTTATAGATGGATTTGAAAATGGGTTAAGAGGGATTCTTTTTAGCATTGACGTCAATTTACATCAGGAAACATGGATTTACTATGTTCGTTTTCGATTCTTTATTTTTTGGCTTCTTGGCTGTTGCTATTACATGTAGTTGATGAGATTATAGATGAAAATATATTTTGTTTACATTGCCAGTTTTTATTCTTCTTTCCATCTTATCCTGAAATTATTCATGGTTGATCGTTATCCGCTCAAGTAAACAGCTGATTCAAATAGACACATTGGCCAAATGTCAGTTATGGTTCTACCAATTTGAAAATGCCAGTAGCAAGGACCAAGATTTGATGAAACTCTCCCCCTTCTCTCAAATATTCTGTATTTTTACTTATATCCTCTCTTTTTTACTGTTTTTTCTCTCTCATTATTTTTCTTTTTCATCTTTTCCTCTGAAACCAAAAATGCAAAAACCCCCCAAGGGAATTTGAACATAAATTCTGAAAGTTTAAATTGCATGAACTTTCCTCATAAATATTTAAAGGGCATTTTATCTGCAGGATTTTGAGCAAATCTTTTGAGTGAATTCCTGCAAATGCACCCAGCTGCTCAAACGACCTCAGCAAACGGTTTAACTTCAGAACAATTTCTTCAATAATTTGAGCAAATCTTTGAGTAATTCACGAGAAATGGTTCAAAAAGCATTCTAAGGCCGTGCAACATATGCAACTGCTGCAGTTACGTTCTTCATTATAGTTGGACATATCCAGTAACAAGTCGGAGTGAAGGCACTTGTGCCTGTAAGATCTCACTGTTATAAAATGTAAGGCCATCGTCTTTGGTCAAAGACGACTGGCACTTGGTCCCAATTCCACTGTTACGGTTATGGCTTGTAAACCCCAAAATGTTACAATACAAAAGGAGGGGGAAAATAAAAATAAAACATCAGGACTTTTTGTCCCAAAAATTCCTGCACTAGTGCACTGATTTTAAGTTGATAAATAGAAATCGAGGAGTCACAACACATTGTTCCTTACGTTGAATTGGATGGTGGTAGCACCAGCTGTTCTTGTTCGAGGGGGACACGAGGTCTCCAGACGGTCTCCTTGCCTACATCCATGAGAGCAATTCCCTTTGTAGCCAGGTCATCTCTGATCTGATCACCCTTCTGAAAATCTTTGTTTTTCCTTGCCAGAACTCTTTCCTCTATCAGATTCAATACATCATCTTCTGTTAGCCCAGCTCTCTTTAGTGCCTTATCTTTCAACTGTTGCAAAACCTTTCCAATTGGAAATCCCACCACCCATGGTCAGTTAGTATGTATAATAGAACTGTGTATAATATGGATGTAAACTTCATACCTCGGAAGTTGAATAAGACATCAGTCCCAGAGTACCCAGAATGTCCTTCACTTCTTTCTCTAATGCAATGAGGGACTGAACCAATGAGAATTGTTGTTGCTTCTTCTTCTGCCAAAACACATTAAGCTATTTATCAGACAAAGAAATAGAGTACATTCTGGATAATAAACCCTTTTTATACTTTAATGGTTATCCTTGATTTGTGACTCTCTTGGTCAATAGGTCCATTTATTGTCTGCATGACTCTTGTGATCTGTTACTACCATATTTGGGAAAATTATCAAGCAATGGGCTTATCCAACCCATGAATGATCTACCACCCCTTGAAAACCCATATAGGAAAAAATAAACAGTCTGATCAATGTTTAGACGTTGATCAGGGTGTTTCCTCTAACATGGGCCCAACCCTCGTTTCGGTGGGCTTGGTTATTTCCAGAAAAATAAAAACAACGCAAATCCAATGGAAAGGATTCACTGATCAATCTCGTTATAATAATGCACGTTAACCAATGAGAGTAACACTCACATCCAAGATTGCTCAGACCAGTGGGAACCCAAAAAATGATAAGCGGTACCGAATGGCACCATTCAGAGGGATAATTTGCAACGTAGTGGATATATTTGCATATATGTGCGAATTGACACAGCTACATATGGTCAAGTAATTTTACACTAATTGCAAAAGTACCAACAAGCTTCATTCGTCATAATTGCTTTTAGTCCCCAAATAATCCTTATAATCAAAGTTAATTTACTTTGATTTTGTTATAACAATTACAAGAACATTTCCTTGTTTTTGAATGCTACTCTAAATTAGACTTGCTAAATTCAATACAATCTCCTAAGATCTTCAAAACCTATCAGAAGTTTATCAGAGAGAAACATCAAATGCCTCCAGAAAGCAGAATTAATTTTCCCAATAAATTGTGATCAGCAGCATTAATTTTGTGGTGCCTATAACCACCAATAACAAGAAATTTTTTTGGGTCCAAAAAACCATTCCAATCAGATGTTCCTCCAATACATGCTTGGAAGAAGGTGGGCAGAAACATGTATTTCAACTGTCTTTGCTGCTCTGATTAACAGAATTTCTACCAATTTCTTCATTATTTGAAGAGGTTACGACAGGGAGATCCTCTTTTCCCTTCAAAATTATGGCAAAAAGCACTAGGAAGGCTTCTTATGCTGATCTTCAAAGCTTTTTCAGGCTTACAGATGAATTTAAAGAACACTAATCATGAACTGACTACAAGCTTAGATTGTAGAGTGGGTTCACTACAAACAACATCTCTGGCCTCTCACTGGGAGCCCCTTAGGGCCGCATCAACATGGGATCCATTCCTAGTATGGCCACACTGTTTGAAAGAATATTGGCAGCATGGTACACTGATGAGAAGAACCTCCATGAATTCCAAGTTACTTTTCTTCCCTTTCCCAGGTTCTAGCATCAATTGATAGTAGGTCAGAGAAAACTCAGTATGATTTTCTTCGGAATGGGGAGGAAGAATTTGAGTTTGTAATCCTAGAGACATATAAGATTTGGGAATTCTTCCAATTAGATTGATGAACAATGCCCCTTGAAAAAGATTACGGAAATCTGGTGGAGAGAAACTTTAAATATCAGTTATAGCAGCTAAGTTTGGAGAGTTCAAATGAGGGTCAGAAAGCAATCATGTGAGAAATGGTTATAGGTTCAGTTTATGCAAAGGTATCATGAAAATTTATCGAGAGCGAAAAAAAGGCATTAGTTCAAAATGGGGATAGTACATTCCATCAGACACTTGGAAGACATATCATGGATCCTACCATAAAAGTAACTTGGTCATTTCCTCTTGGAGTTGGTCAGCAATAAATAAGCATGAGAATGTAGTGTTTGACAGCTTTTTGACTGGGAATTGATGCGGTGGAAGCCTTCTCACAGCTTTTGTATTCGTTCGCCAAGCCTAGGGAGGTGTAGGATGGTTAAACATGGTATTGGAACAATGAAAGATTTTTCTACTTTAAATCACTTTTTTTTGTCTACTTTAAATCACTTTGCCTGGCCATTATCCCAGAGTTAGCATTCTGATTTCGGATCCAGATTAGTTTGGGATGCTTCAGCCCCGGAAGAGGTGGTCTCTCGTTGATCACAAGATTTGAAGGAACTGGACAATCTTGAACAGGTGCATTATGTGAAAATTAGTTGTAAAATGTGTCAACTACCTCTTACATTGTGGGTTTTTTTTTTCTCTGAACTACAGGTAGTATTTTTGAAGATATTCGCATTCTGCAGGGTATTCCAAAATAGTGTAGAAGACATGGTAGAAGGTCAGAGACATAGAACGGACACCACAATTTTTAAAGACAGGGAAAGCAGCCTACAGAAAATGGAACACCATATTCATCAATCCATGTATCATCGGGCATCTATCCATTTTTGGAGACTCTTGTATATCAGATTTTGGCATTTTTGGTTTTTGGTTCTTTTCAGTTCATTCACTTGACTAATTCAAGATACCTCATCTTCCTTTTCTGCAAACTATAATGTATCAAGAGTTAGCTCCTTTCCTTTTCTCTTTTCCTCGGCTGGCACAAGCTTCATCTTATAAATATATACAGTAAATACAAATTTTCTTCAAAAATACTCTGGACCTCAAATTTTGACAACAAAGTTCACTGTACTACTTTCTTAGGCTAAATAGCCTGCTTAAATGAATACATTAATAATAGTATTGATATCCTTTCAATGCCAAGATATAAACCCCACATAAACCTAATTATGTAATTTTCTGATTACATGATTGTCACAACAAATATGTTAACGATGTACCCTTTTTTTCTTTCTTCCGTTTTACTTGGCGAGGAATGTGAGATTGAATCCAGTATCAAGTTTGAATATCCAGCATGTCAACCACCATAATATTGACAATCAAACATGGATGTAAAGATAAATATAATGTAGAATTGATGGTTGAGATCATCAAATCAAAGCAATAAAATTTGAAGGTCTCCCTGAGAGCACTTAGGATTAATATATTCAAAGCAGGGGGGAAAGGTCTAAAATTCTGGAAGACCTTGAGCTGGCTGAGTCAGAACCCCAAACTAGGAATGTACTTGAAAAACTGGTCAACCAAAGACCTAAACATTTGGATCACTTAATCACTTAACCTTGGCAATTCAGACTGAAAAGAGCATTGTACGATGAAAATCCACATCGGACCTGGTCTTGGTTATTCAAATTGACAATTTAATAATTGAATGAATGACGAACAAATATATGGCACAACAAATTTATGATTAAAAATTAGTAATCAAGTGCACTGTCCTTAGAGATGAAAGAAGGAAAAATTTAAGGGCATTTCCAAAAAGATCATGTAAGTTGAGTTATTGTAACAATCATCATCATCATCTTTCAACCCCAAGATCCATCATTACTGGAGCTGGATAGAATAGTCCCATCCAATTCTGCCATGTACTCATCTAGAGCGCACAATTTATTAGATTGGGATCCTTCGAGAAATTTTCCCCGCTACCTCTAACCATTTCCTTCTCAATGATCTTTATCATCTGAGAGCCTTTAACCTCCATCAAACCACTCCTTACCTCACCATTCCCAGGATAGGATTTTTTTCACGACTTAAACATCTTAGATGGCCTAGACAAATAAACATCTGTTGGGACCAGTCCTACTCTTCTTTGCTCACTTATACTTACTCCCTACATAATTCCCACTCATCCATCTTTGCAATACCACTTCAACAGCACCCAAGCTTAGAACATTATGTCTTTAATCGTGTAAATTCTACTTTTAAAGAATGACTTACCTTCAACTTGCATACATATTCCATGCGTATGTGTGCATATGCATACACATATATAGAAAACAATAACAAGATTTAGACAAGATTGGTGAGAAATAGTACCTTAAGTGTGTTCAAAGTATTATTTATGAACCTAAAGGCTTCATGAAGAGCAGTGTTCAAGATGTAAGGAGTATGCAAGTCATCTGACATTTTTGACTCAAAATCTTTGCGCAGATTCTTTATGCATTCTTGGGCAGCAGCAGTAATTGACTTTTTGGCATTTGGTGCTGTTCCTGCCTCGAGGCTTCCTTCTAGAAATGGTTTAAGAGCATCTTCACAGTCATGCAATGTCTAACGATAGAGCCATCAGGATTAGTCAACATGTTTGATTATGTTTATGAATCTACAGAAATTAGTCTCTACATGTATGCGCATGAGGATATATCATGTTACAGGAGAGGAGGAAAGAAACAGAAAAAAACATGCTGCATACACATTATGCAACTAGAAATATATATATGTATGTATGTATGTATACATACATATATATATAAAGCCATAATCCAAGATCAGTGAATATTTCTTTTTCCTTTTTTTTTTTTTGATGAATATCTTATTTATTCTCTAAACTCTATTAGAAAATACATGAGGATATGTATTCTCTGAACTCTATTCGAATATCACAAATACCAGATCAGTAAATGTTTGTCATTTATTCTGTATAATAAAGTAAGGAACTTATGGTTACAATGGCCCATGGGCGAATACATCAAAAGTTAAAACTTAACCCTTCAAGTTCAGAGACATAAAGTTTGTCTATACCTGCGTAGGTATAAAGAGGTAGAGCAGGAAATTTCTATGCTACAATCTGTTGAAAGTTTAACATCCACCAACGACTGTGCTTTACCTTATGATCACCCTGATCAGATAGCCAATATAAAACTCTGTTGGACCATGGTCACTTGGTTTAAAGGATTTTGGTCAGGCTGTATCATCTACGGTAACTTTCCTACAGCCCACCCTCAAGCAAGACACAATATATGTGGGTCCCAACAATTAGAAATGTCATTAAAAATTATACGGCTTGTGGGACCAACATGCATTGTGTCTTGCTTCTGTAGGAAATTTGCTGTAGATGATACAGCCCAGGATTTTGGGATATTCGGTTGAAAGTTGAAACAATTTTTGAAGAGATCTAAAAATTGACTGGTGAAAGTTTCGGATGTACTATTGAATATACATTAGAATTCATGATGGGCAATCTCATAAACTGCAGTTAGTCACTGTTGAGTAAATAATTGTCCTTTCAAAAACAAAATCTTAGAAGCTTTCATATATTCTATTTACCTGATAGATATAGAAAACAGCTTCTGACGCAATTTCAAGCTGTGAGATAGAGTAGTTGACAGGAGATCGATAGTGTGTGCACATTAAGAAATGTCTCAAAGCCAGTGGGTGAAATACTTTGGTAATCTACAACAAAATAAATGGGTTAGACAACAAGTGAATCCTCACGGAAGAAGTCAACAAAAATTAGAACATTAAATCAAGAACGATTAATATGCTTACTTCCCTAATTGTGAAAAAATTTCCCAGTGACTTGGACATTTTCTCATTGTTCTCTGTGACAAAACCATTATGCATCCAGTAGCTAACATTGCTCTCTGAGCAGGCAGCACAGCTCTGAGCAATTTCATTTTCGTGATGTGGAAAGATCAAATCCATTCCCCCACCATGAATATCAAATGTGAAAGTCAGATAATGAGCACTCATGGCACTGCATTCTATATGCCACCCTGGTCTTCCAGGGCCCCATGGACTGTCCCAACTCGGCTCACCAGGCTTTGCAGCCTATAATTATAAAAAATCATTGATATTATTGCAACATTTTCATAACCAAAAGCTGCAGAGACAATATGTTCAGAGAACAGATTCAAAAGGTTCTCTCACTTTCCAAAGTGCAAAGTCAGCAGGGTTTCGCTTTCTTGAATCAATAGCAACCCTCTCACCAGCCCTATTATCCTCCAGCTTCCGTCCAGAAAGCCGTCCATAATTGGGGCATTTATCAACAGCGAAGTAAACATCTCCATCGATTGTATAGGCACTGTCATTACGAATAATCTGCAATATATCATCATTTTCAAACTATAAACGTTCCCCACATGAAAGTAGCAACTAGGAAACAACTGAAGAAACTTCTAAAAATGGCTTATTGTCACATTTAATCTCATTAATGGTATGTGCTCCAACACAAGATTTCGAGCAGACAGAGATTATCCATCTAGTTACAAATTACAATCAATTCAAGAGAAAAGAGGATGTTCTATTTAAATCTACCACAAATCATTACGCTATGAACAAAAGATTCAGCCAATTGAAAGATCTATTAGAACTCCACAGTTTCTTTGACCGAATGCTTTAAAGAAATAGCAACATGAGAGTGTCAAGGTTAGCTTAGTTGAAGCAGCAGTCAAGCTTGGAAGCATGAAATCATAGCAAATATTTCTGAAAAGCTGTTAAGGGGCTCATTTCATCCATGCGCAGCCTCATACAACCCATTTGACACCACAAGGTTTCCCTAATTCTTCCTTAAATGGCATGGTTAAAAGCAACATAGCAATATTGTTTACAATTTCTCATGTATTGAGGCACCCAATACAAAAACTCACCCCTCTCCCCAGTGCATGCACAGGAAAAGGCAAAAGGGAAAAGAAAACGACTTCAACAGTTCAACCATATGAAACTAGCCAAACCATTCATCAAAGAATCTGAAACATCTAGAATCCAAGAGTCAAATGCCTAATACCCAAAATAGGAGCTCAACAGCTCAAATTTTGGCTGCAGCAAAAGATATGTAAAGTTTGCATATTTTTGAATTCTGTATATTATTTCTTCATCTTAAGAAAATGCCTAGGGTTTGTAAGATAAAAATCTATGCCTTTCAAGCAAAATCCACAGATCAAGATGTGTGAAAAGAAAAGGCAACTTTAGAATTTAGAAGGAACAGGGCCTTTCATATGAAAGGATACCAAAGTTCTGATTAACAAGAAGCAGTGCCAAAATGAATGGTCCCTCATAAAAGGAACCTCATCCCTCCAAAACCCAATATCCTCATATCCAAACCCCCTTGAACAGGTACACATGCTGAAACAATTTCAAAAGAGATTCAAGCTTGTACACTTCCCAATCAAATACATCAGAATTTTGAATGAAAATTTGCAATTCAAAAAGGAGCTGTCCGTATCATCACAACATCCCAGACTCAAGCAGCTGTTAGAAAATCACGCATGCCTTTACACAATTATGTTCAATGGCGTGGAACATATCTTCTCCATTAACTGTAAAATATTTCAATCCATTTATGTGCAAACCAGCATCTCATTCACAATTGATATGATAAAAAAAGGGGAAAAAAAAGAATAAAGATAAATAAAAATGGGGGCTCCAGATGATGCAACTTCTCCGTTGGCTGCTCCCAAATCCTGATGAAAATTTTAGCACCTTGGAAGAACAGACTAAACGATTTGGATGGATGATGGCGGTTAGGAGAGGACACCGGAAAGAGGTGAGCAGCTGGAATAAAGTATTGAAGGGATCCATCAGATGCCAAACAATTCTTGTGCAAAGGAAGTTCATGACATTTGAGGGATGTCTAGATGGCTCCTACTCAAAGCTCCAAATTTCTGAGAGTGGTGGGAAGAGCTCCAAATGGCTAATATTCGAAAATGATGAGATTAACATGCTCATGAAAGCTCTCAATAGATGACAGGTTACAACAGCATACTAGGCTCATTTATAGTGAGGGGGAGAAGTACGTGGATGGCTATGTATCAAAATATATGGGAAATATTTCTACGAATCACATGGTCATATAAAAATCAGAAGCTCTTCTCCATTGCAAATCCAGTGCAGGAGTCAAAGGAAGGATGGTTATACGTTTCAAATGCTATCAGCTATGTATCTTACAAGAAACTGGTGGCGAGTGATCTGAAGAAAATGGAGGGATTGCAGGAATTACTGAGTAGAAACATAACAGTCAGCTTGATTCATAAGAACCATAACATGGGATGGTTACTGGTGGCAGTGGTATGTCATACACAAACATTTCTGTCTTTGGTTATCTCATGCAAGCAAACTCACTGACCTAGAATATGGAACTGAGTGGGAAGAGGAGTTGATCGAGGCCTGTTTCACTTTCACAAATAATCTCCATGTTATCAGCAATCAGAAAGCTATCTATATTGCAAAATCTGAATGTGAATCATGTAGGTTCCTGTCCATGTTCGACTGTTATATGTGAACACTGGCTGGTGTTTTATGGCATCAGTTTCAATAGGGGTGTCATGACAGGTCCACTCAAATGGAGGGGACTTGGGTTGTGGTGGAAGGAACAACTCTTCACATTCTACCCCTAAAAAAAAAGGCATAACTCTCCACCTTGCAGCAGAATCCACCTAGAAAATATAGTGGACTTGATGTGGGGTTTACTGGGATTTTTCACAGTTTATTCAATAGAGAACAAACTATTTGGAGTGGCCTTAAAGGTGCGTGAGGAACTAGCCAAAAGGATTCCAATATGGGTCTGTTTGTGGGATGGAAGTGCTTTGTTTGAACTACAACTGAAAATTCACGGCCTAGAAGTGGGGAATATGATGTTGCAGAAGAGAGCTAGGAGGAAGACGATAACGTGGCCAGGACGAGGACACGTGTGATATCTCCAAAGGTGGATGGGGGAGCAGTTGGATCATCAGTAGCAGGGGGTCGGTGGGATGATCTACGTGGAGGCCTCAAACGGCATAGGCTCTGTGAGAAACAGTTCTTCAGAGTTTTTAACTTTGAAATCTATACAACAAGGCAGGTAATGGGTGGCCTGTTAGTCCTATGGAGATGGGAATTAAGGCTGCTTATTAACTCAATACTGACAGGAGATGGTTCAACAGGCCATATGGGAGCCAGTTCTTCGGGAGTGCTTGGCCCTTCTGACGTTGGGGGCCTAATTTGAAAGGGAGCCTTAGGGTGATTAATCAAGCTGGCAACCTTGGCCAAACACTTAGGTCACTTTCATCCATTTCAGATATCCTGATCGACGAGCTTAGGAATGTGAAGACAAAGGGGATGGAGGAAGCAGCACATGCAAGCTGTTCTCCAACCTGTCCAGTCACAGCAACGGATGCCTCTGGGGAGAGTAGAGATAATGTGGATTATCTGGTGCATCTCAAGTCTAACAAAAATGCTGTAGAGGATTTCTGCTCCTTGTATCAGAAAAAAACCTTTCAGACGACCTCAAAACAGAAGATTTCAGGTTCCTATAAGCTGAAGATGATGCAGAATGGCATTCCCAACTGATGTGGCCATAAAGAAAGAAGGAACAAAAGCTCGATGAGAAATGAGGCCATGACTGAGTTAGCTTTCAGGATTTGTCAAGGTTTGCAATTTCTCAACATTTATCGCTATTCTCCAAGGTGGCAAGACAAAACCTCCTTGGAAAAGGAAATGTCAAGGATTCCCTGATGACATCAAGTGATGCAACTTCTAAACCCCCTTATATTAAGCTAGGTCTCAAAATGTCGTGCTTTCAGCGACATTTTGAGCTCCATAACCCCATTTTTATTGCCTAGTTTTGGAAGTTTTCTTCAATTTCTTCAATTAAATCCTCTCTAAACACTTCAAATCAAAGGATTGTTGAAGGTTAAGGTGAATATAAGGCTTGGAGGAAGGAATCAACTGATTTAGGCATTGTGTGTTAGGTCAAATCTTGTTTTTGAATTTATTCGGGGCTAATTTTAATAGAATGATATCTTCATGCACCTTCCATTTATGTATGCATTTTTATTGTATATTCAATTCTTTATTAAACTTCCTTTAAACATGCAAATGATCCGTTTATATATATTTTTGTGACTATTCTTATGTTTTTAGGTGTATTTTGATCTCATTTAAGCCCAGGAATAACAAAATATGTCAATAATTTACTATTTTTAGCTTTTTTCAATTTTTTTTAATGTCTGGCGATTTCTCCCTAATTTCGGCAGTGACACCTGGCAAAATGTCGTTCAAAACAAGATTTTAAACCTTGGGATTTGTCACTGTTGCTGAAACAGGATTTGTCACTGTTGCTGAAACAGGCAATGGTGAGGTATAAAGTTGAAGAAGCAAGGCATTTGAGTCCACGCTTTTACCAAGCTAAGGATAGATTATTGAAGGACCATCGGCATGTTATGACTGTGAGATCCAACTCTCCAGTTTCTGAGTGAGGGGCTTGAAAAAATATTATCCCTCTTCCTCTCGAAAGTAAAGGATAAGAAGCACAAGCGTCTGTTAGAGAGGCTGTGGTCTCTTTTAAAAAGAGTAAGGGGAAAGTGGGCAGAGGGAATAACTCGTTGCCTAGAGAATTAAAGAAGTTGGGGTGGTTAGTCCAAGATAAGTCCAACTACAGCAAGATTGGATGGGGGGAGGTGTGGATAAATTTCGACCATCATGAAGATTCTGAGGTAGAATATTAGAGGATTGGGGTGGCACGGAAAAGAAGTGGGCGGTTAGAGAAGCATGTAGGATTGCTAAACCTAGTATCTTCATCCTTCAGTAGTGAAAAAAAAGGAATCAATTTCAGAAATACTGATCACCTACACTTGGGGAAATAATAGGAGTTAGTGGATCTTCTCACCCTCCTTAGGCAGGTTACGTGGTATTGAAGCTATTTGGGGCCTGGAGGAATTTCAATTCATAGAGAGTAAGATAGGCCAATTTTTTATATCTTTTCCTCTAAAATGCCTAAAATTTAACTGGGAGCCGCCACTTACAAGGGTTTATGGTCCGAATTTACCTCCTCTCCTGGTATGGTTTTGAGTGAGTCAGATGAGGTTAAGAGGGTCCAGAATTTCCTGTGGTGTGTAATGGCCAATTTTAATGTTATCAAGAAAATGGGAGAAAAGAAGCAATGAACCTAAATGTCGAGAAGTAGGAAAAAATTCCTAAACTTTAAATAAACATTCAGGAGCTGATTGACATGAATCTTGTAGTGTCCTAGATACACATAGTACAACATTCAAAGTGAGTTAGTTTGCAGCCGGTTAGACAGAGCACTGGTGTCCTTTGATTGGGATGATCTCTTAACATGTGCCTCCACACCACTTAGGACAGTGTCAGATCACACCTCCATTTTTCTATCCACTGAATCTCGGCTTACGTTCAGTTAGGCTACATTTAGATTCACCAACATGCAGTTCAAAAAATTTTGCTTAAGACTTCAGTGGAGAAGTCATGATCTGAGTTTATGGGAGATAGGGAGGGTTGGTGGTTTCTTGTTTATGGGGATCCTCAGAAAAATGAGGGAGAAGGTGAGAAAGTGGAATTTGGACGTGTTTGGATGTATTGTCACTAAAAAGAAAGAATTAATGGTCAATTAAATATAGTGTAGTAAGCTAGGAGTTTGAAAGAAGAAGAAATGGAAAGGGGAAGGGAATTCAAAAGTAAATTGGAAGAATTCAGTAGTTTGGTAGAAATAAAATGGGGACAGAAACCCTGAAAGTTATGGCTTAAAGAATGCTATGGAAATACAGGATTTTTTCATAAAGTGGCAAATGCTAGTAAAAAAAAAGGAATGAGATCTTTAAACTGCTTGTAGATGGGAGGATGCTTGAGGACCAGGCAGAGAGAATAGAGTGTTTCACATCATATTTCTCTTTCTTGTATGTGTCAGAGGAACTGTTTCCTTTTATCATGGAAGGATGAGAGGGCAAAGTTGGATAAGGAGAAGTGAAGATGGCTAGAAAGGGGATTTGAGTAGGAGGAAATGAAGAAGGCTGTCTTTTTGTTAGTAAAGAATAAAGCTCCAAGTCCAGATGGTTTCTCTTTGGCCTTTTTTATGGACGTGTTGGGAGGTTGTAAGTAAGAAACTTGTCGAGGTGTTCAAGGAATTTAATAAATATGGATCATAGAGTGATCAACAAGGTAACTAATGCTACTTTTCTCTGTCTCATCCGAAAAAAGTGCAAAGGAGCAGTTGAGATAAAGGAGTTTCTCTGTCCTGAAGGTTAAGAGAGGTGCTTAGATCAATTCTTTCAGAAAACCAGAGAGCATTTTTGAAAGGAAGGCAAATCTTGGACAGTGTCTTGATTGCTAATGAGTGCGTAGAGAATTGTTTTAGGTTGGAGAAGCCAACGTTGGTCTGTAAACTTGACATTGAAAAGGCTTATGATCGGATTGAGTGGGGCTTTCTAGACTCCATAATGCGATGGAGAGGTTTTACGGATAGATGGTGTTTGCGGATTGGTAGGTGTCTTAGGAAGCTATCCTTCTCTTTTATTTTGAACGGGACATCGGCTGATCATTTCCCATCTTCTAAGGGTCTAAAGCATGGTGACCCTCTTTCTCCCCTCTTATTCATCTTAGTGAGTGACAGTTTGAGTAGACTAATCTTACTTGGAGAATGTCACAGTCTAATTAGAGGATTATAGATAGGTAGTGACGGTTTGGTGCACTTTTGTTGGTCCTATTTTCTTGGCCTATTTAGTATTAGTGGGTCTTCATTAAGACACTTGTTGATCTAGCACAGCAGTGGAGATTCCCATCTCTTAAAAGGAAAGGCCAGATGCTGATTCATGCGATTTTCTTCGCAAAACTTTGGGTGGTGGTGCATGGCCCGTAATAGATGTATCATTGATGGCAAAGGCATTCAAGGATTTGAGAATTTTGGATGACATCACTGGTTTAGTGGCATCATGGGTCTGCATTGAGAAGAAATTCTTGTTTATTTTAGTTGGCGATGTAATTAGAAATTTGGTCACAACTATGGTTCCTGACAAGAACCATAGTTTGCTTTTCCTTGTTTGTTTCTTGCTGCATGTGCAGATTCCCATCTCTCATTGGCCCATATGCCTTCGTACCCTCATCCTTTTCTTTTAATATCATCTCATTATTCAATCAAATAAATGAGGAAAACAGATCACCTAAATTATCTTATTTCAAATGGGAAGGAATTTGAAGGGAAGACAAAATTCAAATCGGATAAATTTTTCTTTAATTATTAAAGAATGACTAATTTAATGTTTTTAAAGTAGGATGTAAAAAACAAATAAGTAAATTAAAGATATCAAGCATTATTTGAACAAGTTTCATATGGTGATTGGATATTACAATCAATTAAATCATATTATATGTAATTGGAATCCCATGATTCAATTTCATTAATATGATGCAATGATATTTCAGTTTCTTATGCAACGAAAAATTCTCCTCGCATTTTTAATTCAAAATGTATGATCAACAAAGTAAACCACAAAATTTCTGGAAGATCAGAACAACATCTTCTTATATGATTAAGAAACAATTAAAAAAAACCTTTTGAATAACAAAAAGTACCTGAGTTATCATATCAATAATCTGGGGCAAGTGCATTGAAACTCGTGGCTCATGATTAGGTGAGAGGCATTGAAGATCAGTCATGTCATCAAGAAATTCTTTGCAAAAACGGCCACTTAAAGTTTCAGGATCTTCACCAAGTTCATTTGCTCTACGAATTATCTGCATAAACCTAGACATGAACAGCCATTTTTGGAAGTGTATTCCAAACCAAGTATACAAATTACAAAGTAAACAGAGAGAACATCAAAAATCTTTCCTACAACAACACCTAAAGAAGTTAAAAGATGGATGAATTATTTACTATGTTTGAGCGACCAAAAGGACATAATTCTTAAATTCAATAAAAATGATTCAATTCTGGTGATTTAATTCCAGTTCCTCTACGACACAACCAAAGTCCATTTAGATACCATAAATTTTCTCAAAGTCACAGATTAATGTGTGACTTTGACACTTCAATTACGGCTCAAAGATTTCTGTCTGACAATTTCTGTCCAACAGCCCTGTCCTTGAAGGTAGCATTTGGCTTTGATCTTCAAACCCATTTCTTGGTATTTTGTGTTTAAAGTACTTTTGATAAAAATGGGGTGGCCAGTTTTGCAGTCTTTAAATGTTTTTAGGAGAAACAGGCGAACAAAATTGGCACATTTCGGTGTTGGGCAGATCAACCCAAACCGGACATCTCCCATCTGTATTTCAGCGGTTTCTACCCATTTAATTTTAATGAATATCTGACTTGCCTATCAAAAAAAAAATGTAAATACTCAAATCAACTTGACCATTAACTTGAACAGGGTTGGGTATTCTATTTGAAAGTAAACGTAACTTAAAAAATTATATATATTTATTCCGGAAATAAACTATAGCTCCTGATTGAAACTTCGTTCAGTTAGTTTCCTTTTTGGAATGCTCATTCCTTGAACTTGAAAAAATACTGAGTCTAAGACTTTTTGTGTTAGTCTGTGAAGTAAATTATTTCATTGATTTAATCAGTAAATTATAATTAAAATATGGTGATTCACTTATCAATACTTGAAATTTTCTGAAATAAACAACCATTTTAATTTTAAATTTTTTAAATTTTGTCAATGAATAAATTACATAAGATAACTCACACCACACCAATTTCAAAGGAGACAATGCGAGAATAATTAGCAATTGGATACACTAACTAAACACAAATAAAATTTGTCCCCTATATGATTACCTAATGTATTGATGTACAACTTCGAGAATTAGAGTTTGCCATGCATCACAACTTGCGAATCTTTGGTATTAACCTTAAATTATCCACTACTTTTTTTTCGGTTTTAGGGGAGGACGGCACTGGGCTGTGTGGGGCTGGTGGCTTAAGTACTCATTGGCCAATTTTCTTGAATAAGGGATAAACCAAAATAATAACTTAATAAAAAAAATCCAGAGTTCGCTGTTTCAGTGCCATCTCAAAGTTCCATGTTTCACACCACCACACACCCACCCCAAAAACCAACGGCACAAAATAGAGTTCCCAGAGTTTTGCTAGGATGCTTTCACTGTCTTTCCCAAAAACCAGAGCAAGACAGGGTTCAAGTCCCTCTATCCCCAAAAAGGCCGAGCTGGGGTCACAGAATCTTACCTTAATTTGGGCGAAATTTCAATCAGCAACTCTTCTCCACCCCTTTTCCCAAAATTTTTTGCTTGATTCCTTAAATTTCTTGCAATTTGCCACTCCGAATCAACTTCTACATGGATTGAAGGTGAAAAGAGGCTTCTTGAGTCATACTTGATCACTTGAGGGGCTTTGTTGAAATCAATGTGAAAAACGTTTTTTTCTTGTATTTCAAGAGCATCGAATTTCATGAAATTTGGATATGTTATATAATAACACCCGGTCTATAAATGGGAATTGTTACATTTTTTTTTTTCAAAAATTAAAAATTTTAAAATTAATTTAGTCAGCAATTTATTTAAAATTAAGATAAAATAAATAAAATTAATTTTATATGCCCAAAAATATTATTATTAGAGTAAGAATATTATTATTACTATTTATAAATAAAATATTATTATTATAGTTTGAATCATTTTGGGGATTCAAAATTTATTTATTTATTTAACTCGAAAATTAAGGAAAATTTTATTAAAATATGCAAAAAATTAGTAAAAAGCATGGAATAATTATATATGGAGGACACCCAATCTATAGATGGGTGTCCACACTTTCACTTTTATGGAAAAGGATTAATTATTTAGTTATTCAATACTAAAAATCATTTGTAACAAAGTAAAAAAATTTAAATTACATATTATCTAGATAATATTTTCACTGCTTTCTTACAAATATTATAAACTGAAGGACTTTATAAAGTATTTAAAAATACTGTTAATTTAATTAAATATTAAAAAATGAGGGCAAAAATTACAAAAAAGGTGACAATTAAAATGGAAAATGACTTATTACATTTTTGTACCACTAGTTGATTATTTTGATAGTTAGTAACTTATTTTGTCTAACCGTTTGAAATTGACAAGTAGTCTAGCGAGTGATGGCATTTGCGTCTGGTAGTGCAGGTGGTGATGATGATGCGGAAGGGAGTGGAGTGTGTGAGTGAAAGGTGAATATAGAATGGAGTCACGCGGCACGGTATCAAGGGGATAGGAAATAAGACAGTATGTAATTACTGTCATCATGGAGCATATCTAGATTGAAGATGTGCCTAGCATATGGCTATAAGGATGTCGCTAATTGCCCTAGAGTGTCACCTGAAGTGAAGAGGCAAATGCATGAATACTAGAGGGCGGTGCAAAAAGTAGGGAACATTAACTAATGACCTCAATAGGCCTTAATGGTGTTAATTATCATAACTGTATGACACACATAGAAGCATAAAGCATCACAATTGATGTTCAACTGTAAGGAATGTTCGTGGTGAGATTCCAAACTCTCTCTTAAATTTCACAGACTCTTTCGTGTGCATCAGCCACTAGATTCTATATTCTCAGATATCCTACAATGGGGTTCTTCAAGCCTAACGAAATTCCCTCAGCAATTACAATCCTTGGAGATGGAGGAGCTAGGTTTTCATTGAAAGAGCTCAGTCTCGTAAGAATTGGTCCTCTACCTGACAGTCAGAGGTGGACCCTTTCCCCTATGTGTATTTCTCTACCAGCTCCTTATTTAGCCATTTACACTTTAATCCAAGTATTGGTCCTACTTTTCCCCTTAATTTCCTCTGGCAACCTCCCACCCCACCTAAATTCCTTGCATTACTTGGACTGTTTTTCATAATGGTATTAATACCCTCGACAACCTCCAGAGGAAAAGCAAATACTTAACTATTTCACATCTCTTGTGACTAAAAGAAGGTGAATCAGTGGACCATATTTTTCTCAGCTGTGAGTTGATTGGGTCAATTTGGTACTTTATTGGATTATTAGGACTGAGCTGGGTAATACCAAGGACTATTCTTGACACGGCATTTCGGTTGAGATTCCCCTTTCTTAAAAGAAAACGCAAGATATCATGCAGTTTCCTTTGTGACAATATGGACCATCTGGTTAGCACAAAATCAGTGCATCTTTGAAGGTGAAAGCATACAGAAACAGAGGATTTTTTATTATGTTCTAGTGTTGGTTTCATCCTGGGTTTGTAAGAGGGAGGCATTCAGGAACATTTCTGCTAATGACATAATATGAGACTGGGTTACAGTTGCTGGTCCTTATTATTCATGGTCTAGTAGGTTAGCAAGTTTTTCTGGTATTTCCAAGTACCCATACCTCATGGGTCCCTTGTATGTTTTCTCCATTTCATTTCTAATATATTCTCTCATTATCCATAAATAAATAAAAGAAAAAAATTTCTTATCTTACAGGTGGTTCATATGTGCAGTTAAGAAATATCTTCACATAATTACTTGCCCTTTCTGAAAAGCTTTATTCAATCTTTAAATTTTCTCAGATTCTGGAACACACAGAGGGTACGATCTCTTCTTTTTCTTTTTTTTTTGAGTGTAGATACACGTATAGAATGCTCTTGACATAGCCAAAATGTCCAATTGCTTAAAGCAACACAAAATACGTATAGATATAAATGGAAATATGATGTAGGACGTGTGGGACCCAAAGTTTAGATTAGTTAGTTATTTAGTAAAAGTAGAATTCCTATTTTCTTGTGTTAGGCATTTGAGTTATATTAGGAGTCTTTAAGAGGTTTTAGAGTTAGATTTTTAACTTTAAGTTGTTTACTACGAGTAGGAATCCTAATTTTAATAGGTTTCTACCTTATTTTTGGGTCTTCAGAGGTCTATAAATAAGGGGTAAAGATTGTACACGAATTTTAGACATTATTTTTTTTTAAAAAGAACTACAGAGTTTCTCTCTTATCTTCTTTGTGGATTCAAGGTTATTTGCTGGTGGATTCTAGTTTTCTAAAATTAACGAAGATTAATCCTTGTTTTCATAACTTTCACTGCGTCAATTGGTATCAGAAACAGGTTTTGCCTGACGAGATGGCCAACAACGAAAGTGACGGTAACAATCCCATCGACGTTCGTGGGCAAGAAGCGATCTGGGCGGTCATTGAAGAACAACGCCAACTGTGATCAAAATGCCATTAGAAGAGGAGCCGGAGGATTTGCCCGAGGCCCCATGGCGTTGAAGTAAGGAGATACCGTAATGGACGCTAGGGCGCTGGTGTTCGGGGGCCTCACAGACCTTTGTTTGGAGATGATGATTCAGATCTTGACGGAGAAGTAGCCCCAGATCATGGGAAACCGGAAGGTCGAAATCGAAGGTTCGAGAATTACCGTATGAAGGCAGATATTCCTACTTTTAATGGGAATATGAATATTGAAGATTTCCTCGACTGGGTATCTGGCTGGTTTGAAGCCTTTTATTCGTGAGAAAATTGGATTGCAGGTTTTGTGGTCGGTAGATGAAGCCCACAACATGGCGTTGAAGGCAGAATTGATGGAAAAATCAGTTGGGCGATCAAAGTATTCTTGGAAGTCTTATTATGATGCTGGAGATTTTTCTGGTAAGGGCAAGGTGCCCCAAACAACAGTTTCTTCTACTCCAGTTAGCGCCAAAGGCAAAGGGGACGCTAGTGTTGGCGTAACTAATTGAAAATCTACCGAGCAGGGCTATAAAGATCAGCCTAAAAATTCTAATCCTTATGCCAGATCAACAACAATAAAGTGTCATAGATGTGGTCAAACAGGGCATAGGTCTAATGAATGTCCAGCTAGAAAACCTGTGAATTTGATTGAGCAAGAAGGAGAAGGAGAAAAAGAAGATGGTGGGCTGGTCATATTTGATAATGATGTGTACGAAGTGGGGGAAGAGACGAAAATGAACATCTCAACCTAGTTTTGCAACGGATTTTATGTTCAGACAAGCAAGAAGACTTCTCTCAAGGCCACAATATTTTCCAATCATTGTGTACCGTTTTCAATAAGGCATGCGATTTGATTGTTGATAATGGAAGTTGTGATAATTTTGTGGCAAAGAAGTTGGTTGATTATTTGCAACTGCCAACCAAACCGCACCCTTCACCTTACTTGATTGGTTGGGTAAAGAAAGGCCCCACAGTGAAGGTAGCTGAAATTTGCACTATTCCAATTTCTATTGGAAAGCACTACAAAGCGGAGATTACTTGTGATGTGATTGATATGAATGCCAGTCATGTCTTATTCATGGTTCAAAGTATCATATCGACATGCCGTATCGGACGATCCAAAAATGGAAATGTATCGAGGATATGCACGGATACGCACTAAAATGGTGGATACGGGTAGATACATAGATTAAAACCTATCTAGATAGAAAGATAAGTTAAAAATATGTTAAATAAACATGTTGCTAGCATTATAGGGCTATACAAATAATATCTATGCATTTTAGAAGCAAATAGGCACACGCGAAAATGAATGAAAATTATAATAAAAGCTATAAAAGGTTAAATAAACCAATAAATAAGGTTAGAAATTTCATTCAAGTAATATAAGTAATACATTAAGTTATTAACACTTAAAACATCAAAATCAACAATAAATTACTATCATGATTCATAACACAACATTCTCCATAATCCATTACATAAAAATAGGTGGTTTCAAAATCCAAACATACAAAGCTACCTCATGGTCCCTAATATCTTCTTCAATGCCAGAAGGAGTGACGTGTAGGTTCATCTTCAGCTTCTTCATAATCGGCCAATGGCACGTTATGCGTGCGCTGAACATGCTGACAATAAGAAGCCCAATCCATATAATTTTGATACCATGCTTCATACTCCCTTCTAAATTGCTGATACTGTGCTGAAGTAGGCCTATAGTAACCCCCAACATTACCACCATAGTGACCATACTGATCCATCTACTGCCCATAAGATGATGATCCCTCCTGACCATACCCATAGCCTGTATTCTCATAACCATATCCATAACTAGACTGATAAGATGATCCTCCCTGGCCATAACCATAATCATACGAAGAAAATGACCTCTCATGGGTACGCCCAAAAGACGACGACCTCGACCCTGAATTTGGTCCACCTCCAAATATGCCTGAAAGAACCACATTAATCAAGTCTATTCCTTGTGTAATGGCATCTAAATTATGTCCACATGGCATCATCACATCATTGTGTTCTAATCCTGGTGCTGGATGGCCTCCACATCGTTTCCGATGGTAAAGATTATGAATGGAAGGAGGATGTCCCCTATGGCCACTACCATGATCATACTGCTGCTGCTGCTCCTCAACCTCCTCTGTAATGTGAATACCACCACCATAGCCACTACCAGTACCATCCTGTGGTGGACTTGGTGGTGATGAAGGATTCTCACGACGTCCAACATCATCATCGTCGTCATTTTCATCGCCATCATCTCCATCATCGTCATCATCATCAGGAGGATCACGACCCACTCCAGTACTACTGCTGCTTACCCCAGCTCGACTACTCCCTGCAGCTTTAGTATTTCCTCCTCCTTCATCATCACTAAATCTGTTGACCAAGTTTGCCACATAGCTACTTGGTCTTGTAGGCCTCCCCTCATCATCTAATTCATCGAGCACTACCTCCTCTGGATTATCCAACCACTCCGTGAGTAGCTCATCTGCATCTTCATCAAATATGTGTGCAAGGTCAATCGGCCTAAACTCGCCCTCCCCCCTTCTACTTTGCTTTTGAAGATGTCGTATCTTTAGCCTCATGTTGTAGTGCACAAAAACCAGCTTCTCCAACTTTGCATAACTCAAACGATTCCGCACTTTAGTGTGGATGAGAGAAAAAGTGCTCCAGTTTCTTTCACATCCACTGGATGAAGCCGTCTGTGATAAAAGTCTTAGTGCAATTCTTCTCAAATTTGATGCATCGGTTCCATACAAGAACCACCACTCAGCTGCAGAAATAACAAAAAAAAAAAAAAATGAATCCCTCCCACATGCAAATTATACAATTTACTTGAACAATGAAAATAAGTATTTTCATTGTTTAATTTCTATTACCTGGCTCACATGTAGTCCGTGCCCTAATAGCGGCTGGATCTCCAAAACCATACATAGTATCTCTAAATGTTTTCTCCTATTAAAAAAAAAACACTGTTAGTGATTGTCCATTACAAAAAATAATAAGTAAATAATTCTTAAAATTCCTAATTCTTAAATCACCTCACTAAGTGCTTTACTGGCACGCTCTGGATCCTTTTCCAATCTCAACATCACCCTTCTGAATGAACTCACTAATTCGGTATCATCCCCAAGATTTTCAGTGTAATGATATGCCAGGTAGAGGTAAAATGCTAATTCAATAAAAAAAATTAGTAACTTATTCAAGATAGGAAGTAGACAATTGGAAACAAATTTACGTATATTACCTGCACGGTGGATGTCCTGAATAAGCTGCTTCTTACATCTTTTATCAATAATTGCACAATACATCTCTTGATCATCAGGAGCAGCTTCGGCAATAGCAAGCTTAGACCTTCTAATAGCTTCATATAGATAACCTATTGTGGCTTGCTTTTCTCCATCCATAACTCTCAACACTTTCACAAGAGGATCATGTATTTCAGCTACCAATCGTCCATTCTTCCAAAAAGTGTTATTTAAAACAATATCCTCAACCTTTTTTCCAACAGCATCCCGTCTTTGTCGACATTCTTGCCACTTATCTGATAAAAACATTCTTCTCAATCCAGCCTTTTCAGACATAATACTATTAATTGCAATGAAATTTGTGGCAAATCTTGTAAGACCAGGCCTAAGCAGCTCCCCTTTGGTGTGTTCTCTCATTAGGCTAAGTACCCAATTGTGGCTGTAAACAAAGTTTGTCAATCTCCTTGCTTTTTCAATCATACGTTTCACCTTCTTCTTCTGACCAAAATCATGGAGCATAAGATCAATACAATGTGCCGCAAAGGGTCCAGTACAATGTTTCCTTTTCTCCATCAACAACTCCCCTACTTTCTTGTATGAAGATTCGTTGTCAGTAACAATCTGTACAATGTATTTCTCACCAATCTCCTCTACAACATCATCCATCAATTTGAACATATACTGATGGTCCTTGATTTTGTCAGAAGCATTAACTGACTTGTGAAAAATTGCTCTTCCATCACAGTAGACCAAAAAGTTAATGATCGATAGCCTGGTAGGCCCAGTCCAACCATCACACATCAAAGTTACACCATAAGTATCCCATTTCTTCATAAACGACTTTATGTAAGTCTGTATCTCATCCACTTCTGCATCCAGTATAGGGCCTGTGATCTCATATGGAGTGGGACCTTTAATCCCTGGTCCAGCCCTAGAGATCTCATCAATCATCGTCTGATAGTAGGGGTTATTTGCAGCATTTGGTGCGATATTGCTGTAAATAAACCACCTACCAATGGCTTGCTTTACATTCTTTGCCCATTTTCCTGGATGCCAAGAATCCTTCAACCTAATTTGCTTTGCATCTCTATTTCGATAAATTGAAGGATCCATCTCCTCTATGGTAGATCCCCTTGACTTCTTTCTTGGCTGCTTCGGCCCTCCAACCATTTTGTCAAAAGCTTCTTTGACACTTGTACTGCGCATCAAACCAACTCCATGACGACGCCCCCCAGAACTAGCTCTACCTGGTATGCAACCAACATCTACAGAATCTACACTCCTCCCTCTTTGCTCTCTGTAATGAATGTCTACAATTGATCTTCTCATTGCTTCATCAACATCTTCTCTTTCCTCTCGTGTTATATCTTCTTGATCAGAATCATCATCAGAAAAATCATCATCAACACAGATGCCCTTTCCCCTATCCATCCGTGCTGCCCTCCCAGCTAACCTATCTCTTAAAGCATCCCTCTCTATAGTAATTTCCTCCTTATCCTTCCTTGCAGCTCTAAGATGCTCACTCATAGCCCTGGAAACTTCTACAGAACAACAGTAGCACTTCTCTACATTCGGGTTCCCACCAGCAAGATGATGTTTCAATCTAGTAACTCCACCGCCTCTAAGCTCCTTCTGACAATAATTGCATCTTGTATGCAATCTATTGCCTCCAATCATCTCTCCGTGTTGCCAACCGACGTCTAGCACTTTCCGTTGTTGCATTTTAGGTGCCCTATCTACAAAATAATTGAAACTATATCAAGAAACATGCAAATGGCATCACCAACCTCTCTTAGGAAAAAAAGTGAAACCAAAATATCAAATTTGATAAAAATATAATATTATTTTCCTATATTTTTAATTAATATTCAACAAAAACAATTATTAAAAATAATTTTATTCATGAAAAAAATGCAAGAATCATAGGGAGGATAGATCAACCCCATGTGCATCTCATATAAAAAATTGAACACAAACCGTTAAGGTTTGTATAATTTTTTTCAAAAAAAATTGGAAATTTCGTCACTTTTTTCCATATTGCAAAAAAATTCAATTTTTAAACCTAAAAACGCAATTTCAATCTATGGATTTCACTTGAAATCCATAGATTCATACAAAAGATTGTTAAATCATGCTTAAATATGCAAATATAAAGATTTAGAATGAAAAAAAATCGAAAACCTAACATACCTCTCAAAAATGTTGACGAATCTTACTTTAGTTGTTTGATTCGTTGTTCAAACTTGTTTTAAAGAATTTACACCACTACTTAGGTCGAAAATGGAATATAATCAAGGGGGTTTGGCAAATTTTTGAAAGGATTTCGCACGAAAGAGATATTTGAGTTCTTGTAAATGGCTGTTTTCACATTTTTTAACGTGAAATGGCTGTTTTAAGGGACTGTATCGATCAATACAGTCCCTGTATCAACTGGATACAGTCGATACGAGCTGTATCGCGAAACATACTAGAGTATCGTGCCGTTAGGCACAATACTCGATATGTATCGCGCGTATCACGTGATACGACACGATACTTAGTTCCATGGTCTTATTAGGGAGGCCTTGGCAGTATGATATGAATGCAACCTATAAGGCGAGGGACAACGTGTATTTATTCACCTGGAAGGGTCACAACATTGCCATGGTACCAACCAAAGTTTCTTATAAGACTCTGAAAGTTTAGAATGGGTTTTCTAAATTGTATTCATTTTGCTGATTTGTAGAATGGGTTTTTTAGAGTAGGTTGGGGTGCCTTAGTACACTATTTGTGTACTTGTACCTCTATACTTCTACTCCTATTTAATACGAGCATTATTACTTATCAAAAAAAAAAAAAGACTCTGAAAGTTTATAAAGTGAAGGAAACAAAGTAGGTCTACGCCTTTGTTATTAAAGGGGAAGGGTAAGCTCCAAGACATTCAACGTGCAAGACCTATCTGAGTACCATGTTCCCACTGCCATTCTAGTGCTTCACTTGAGGACGAGTGTTTCTCCAAGGGGAGAGGACTGATGTAGGACGTATGGGACCCAAAGTTTAGATTAGTTAGTTATTTAGTAAAAGTAGAATTCCTATTTTCTTGTATTAGGTATTTGAGTTATATTAGGAGTCTTTAAGAGGTTTTAGAGTTAGATTTTAACTTTAAGTTGTTTACTATGAGTAGGAGTCCTAATTTTAGTAAGTTTCTATCTTATTTTGGGATCTTCAGAGATCTATAAATAAGGGGTAAAGATTGTACACGAATTTTAGACATTATTTTTTAAAAGAACTACAGAGTTTCTCTCTCATCTTCCTTGTGGATTCAAGGTTATTTGCTGGTGGATTCCAGTTTTCTAGGATTAACAAAGATTAAACCTTGTCTCGTAACTTTTACTGCGTCAAAATACCAAAATTATCACGTTCCGCTCATATTATACGCACACAAACACACACACATGGAGCAAAATATTTACAAGGAGGACCAAAATTTTTTTTTTTTATGAGTCAAGGAGGACCAAATTAATAAGTATGTTTTGCGTATAATTAGGGTTGTATAGTTTTTTTTTTTTTGATAGGTAAAAGATCATCTATATATATATTAATAAGTAGGAACATAGTTCATAGGTACACCAAAAATGTACCTATGATACAATAGGGTGGAACATACAGCACAAATAGGGAGAATACAACTCCTACTCACATCCCTACTCCCCTTACACTGAAGACCTCAAGAAAATTGCACCAAGTTTTCTTGTCTAGTCAGGAAACCACTGACATAGGATGAAGTCCTGAAGCTGAACATCATTCATGACTCCATAAACTGCCAGCCACTCATACATGAGCCTGAGGACTTTCCTTTCAAGAGTTTGCAGATGTCACTCAGTGCTCCTAAAAATTCTATTTGTTTCTTTCTCCCCATATTACCCATATAATGGCCGCCGGGGCAACATTCCACAACAAGTTCCTCCAACCTTTCCCTTTCATTATGCACCAAGCCTGTAGCACCCTTGCAAGACACTTCTCCTGGACCCACACTATTCCAAATCTTGCAATAATTCTGCTCCAAAGGTTGTTAGCTTCCCTACAGTGAATGAGTAAATGTTCTACTGTTTCTTCTTCCTGTTTACACATTGTACATCGATTGGGCATCTGCCATTCTCTACTCTTCAGGTGATTCACCGTTAAGATCTTGTCTAAACTTGCTGCCCATGTAAAGAAAGCTACCTTGCTTGGAATGTATTTTGTCCACATAAGCTTATAGACCAGATTTGTAGCTCCTACGGAATGTAGACATGAGAAAGCTTCCTTTACAGAGAATAGGCCTGATTTTCCCTTTACCCACAGTCTTCCATCCCCCTTCTGGTCCAGCTGGGTGCTGTAGAGCTCCTGTAGCATTCCTTCAAACATTTCAAACTCCCAATCTTGCAGTTCCCTTCTAAACATAATGTTCCACACCCTTCCAGCAGGTGTTATCTCCATAGGATCATATACTGAAACTTCTTTATCCCTGCAAATACTGTATAATGCATTGTACTTGTCCCTCAAAGGCAATTCTCCACACCAAATATCCTCCCAAAGCCTGATTCTCCTACCATTACCCACAACAAATCTGCAGCTCTTCTCTACTGATGCAGCAACCTTTGCAATTGGTTTCCAAAGACTCACCCCAAATGAGGATTTCGATTGGCGAGGAAACCAACCACCAAACGAAGATCCATATTTATGGTGGATAACCTTTCTCCATAGGCTGTCGGATTGACAGCCGTACCTCCAAATCCACTTCTGGAATAATTAGGGCTGTATAGTTTAAGTGGAGGGGTGCTATCTCACTTAAAATAAAAAAGAAACACAATCATTAGGCCTTTTTTTATGTCTAGACCAAAATGTTGTGTGACCAAAAAGTATCATATTCCCAGGACGAACATTGCTAAGATACGGATGTTGAGATAGATGCATGGGAAGAATAGGAAAGATAAGATAAAGAATGAACATATTCAAAAGTGGTTATAACAAAATAAATGAAAGTATGTCAAGATGGTTTGGGCATTTAATGTAAAGATCTATGAAGGTAGTTGTGAGAGGATATTTATAGAAATATATAAGAGGACAAGGGAAAGACCAAAAATAACATGGATTAAAATGGATATGAATATCGTTACTAAAATATCGTCTTTTAGTACACAATTTTGTGTACTATGTAGTTCCCTTTTCTCTCCCTTATATATAAATTCATTTGATTACCGATCCCAAAAAAAAAAAAAAAACTTAGATTGTCTTGAAGGAAAAGAATTCATGTTGATAACCCCAACTAGTTGGGATGATGCATTTTGCTTTCGTTGGTAATTGATTGACTGATTGTTGTATTGTATTGTGGGTGGGGAAGGAGGGAACTCTAGAGTCTGGGCACATAATTATGATGAGATCTTTGTTTATTAACATAACCACAACCAACATCCTCATTTTGATTTTTACTTTTGAAGCAATAGGAATTAGGAAGTGAAGCCAATATTCAAGCTCGATGGGAGCATGGAACTAAGTATCGTTCCGTATCACGCGATACGCGCGATACGTATCAAGTATCGTGCCTAGGCACGATACTCTAGTATGTTTCGCGATACAGCTCGTATCGAGCTGTATCACGCCTGTATCGACTGTATCCAGTCGATACAGGGACTGTATCGATCGATACAGTCCCTTAAAACAGCCTTTCACGTTAAAAAAACGTGAAAACAGCCATTACAAGAACCCAAATAGCTCTTTCGTGCGAAATCCTTTCAAAAATTTGTCAAACCCCATTGATTATAACCCATTTTCGACCTAATTAGTGGTGTAAACTCTTCAAAACAAGTTTGAACAACGAATCAAACAACTAAAGTAAGATTCGTCAACACTTTTGAGAGGTATGTTAGGTTTTCGATTTTTTTCATTCTAAATCTTTATATTTTCATATTTAAGCATGATTTAACAATCTTTTGTATGAATCTATCAATTTCAAGTGAAATCCATAGATTGAAATTGTGTTTTTAGGTAAAAAAAATCGAATTTTTTTGCAATATGGAAAAAAGTGACGAAAATTCCAATTTTTTTTGAAAAAAATTATACAAACCGTGTTCAATTTTTTATATGAGATGCACATGGGGTTGATCTATCCTCCCTACGATTCTTGCATTTTTTCATGAATAAAATTATTTTTAATAATTGTTTTTGTTGAATATTAATTAAAAATATAGGAAAATAATATTATATTTTAATCAAATTTGATATTTTTATGAATCATGATAGTAATTTATTGTTGATTTTGATGTTTTAAGTGTTAATAACTTAGTGTGTTACTTATATTACTTGAATGAATTTTCTAACCTTATTTATTGGTTTATTTAACCTTTTATAGCTTTTATTATAATTTTCATTCATTTTCGCGTGTGCCTATTAGCTTCTAAAATGCATAGATATTATTTGTATAGCCCTATAATGCTAGAAACATGTTTAACATATTTTTAACTTATCTTTCTATCTAGATAGGTTTTAATCTATGTATCCACCGTATCCACCCGTATCCACCATTTTAGTGCGTATCCGTGCGTATCCTCGATACGTTTCCATTTTTGGATCGTCCGATACGGCACGTCGATACGATACTATGAACCATGAATGGGAGTTCAAATCCACCTACAGTTCAAGTGCTAAAAGGCCTCATTAAGTAAACTAGCTGGCAATTAAAAAATATGCAGATTAATAAACTTCATCAAATAAATTTAACCATTTTATTTTCATTACATTCCTTTGGAGAATGGAAAGCCATTGAAGTATTAAGTCTTTCTATCAAGATCCTTATAACTAGAAGTCAAATGGTTCATATCAAGGTTGGAAATTCCGGATTTTCCCGAAATTTTGCTGGGCACCAACATGCCAAGAAATCTAGGGAAAATAAATTCCCCACAATTTCCCCATCATGAGGAACACCAGATTTTGCTAGCATGCTGTCAAATTTTCCCAATCTGGGGAAATAATTCCTAGATCTCGCCGGCATGCTGCAAGATTTCATGACATTACAGGGGGAAAAAAACAAGGAGGGTCTGGACCCCCTTGTTTCGTGCTACCAGACCCAAAAAAAAGGAAATCCCATGGTTCATATATGATATTTAGTCTTTTTTTAAGATTCTTATAACTAGAACCAGCTCAATGATTATCCCTAATATTGCGATACATATGCTATGCATGAGATTTTAGGACTTAAGAACCCTTATTTTGGACTTTTACAATGCAAACTTCAGATATTTCTTGTATTAAAATTGTCAGGCCATGATTCAAGTAAAAAATTATAAACCACATAGATTCAAATTGTAATAGATCACAATATTCATAGCAATTTTAAAAGAAATAGATATTGGGATTCCGGCTTTGGGGTTCCTCTTAGAAAGGGCCTTTTTCATTGTTGAACTAAGAAAAGTAATACCCTATGTTTCTTTACACAATTTAGTCTTCTTAGAGTAGGAAGTACAATGCAAAAGACTAAACATGAAAAAAAGAACATTTTTTTTTCTGCAGAGTTAAATCATATGGACAATACAATTAAATTGATGAATTGCACGATCAAATTTTTTAATAATACCACTTTTTATATGGTTTAAATTGGCCTAGGATTGAATGAAACATATTTTTTTATATGGTATAAATCAGCCAAGGATCAAATGAAACTATAAAATTTAAACAATGCTTTAAGTGCAAGACACACACGTGCAGACACATACATACAAAGATACACAAACATAAGAGAGACACAAATCGAATTCTTGAGCATGTTGAGCAACCCTTATTCTTATTCCATAAAATAAAATAGCATAATACGAAAAAATGTCTCCATCAACCAAATTTTCCCCACTCTATTTCAAAAAATATGAAGAAAATTGTCTTTCATATGCAATAATTTTCTAAGCGTTCATCAATTGATAAAATAAAAGATAGAACAATTCATGATGAAAAGCTAACCTTGTCATCAATATCAGTGAAGTTGCGGACATAATTCACTTCATAGCCCAAGTATAGTAGGTATCTGTTACACAGTTGGGAAAAAAAAAAGGTTCTTAACCTCCATAAAACAACCTTAAAAAAAAAGCAATTAATACAAAGTACATTAAACAATGTGACAACTGAAGGGGAAAAAAAATCACCCTGCCTCTATCAAAACCCATCCCAACCTCTTAAGCCTACTAATGTGTATGTTTACATGTTAAAGCATAACTTTGTCAAATTATTTATCTTAGACACATTGATAGAAAAACAACTATGCTTTCTTTCCACCAATACCCAATGCAAGATATGTAGTCATATATTAACATAAAAAATCATAATCCAAAAGTGACACATGTAAATTTCTAAAATCACACTTCTCAATCTTGATCAAGTAGTTCAAGATCCATTATGTTCCTCTGATGTGCCCATGCAATGGATTATGATTTTTTGTCATATATTGGTCAATGTCATTTGAATCATTTTCTCCAGTTGGTAGAAAGGTTCTTAAAACTTTCGCCTTTTGCCCTCCAAGTGACATGTTTTGCAGGAAAAAATCGCCACACTGCATCTTTGGCGACTTTTTTTTTTTTTTTTTGTCAATAAGCGAGCTTCATTAATCAATTAATAGAGTATAAGGTTATAAGTACATAGTACACAAACTATATACTCAGGTCTAGCGACTAATTAAAAAGAAAATATGAGGAAATAGGGTGGTAGAAGGAAGCCTCCCTCCTAAGGTCATCCTACATCTTTGGCTATTTTTAGTGGTGCACCAACGAAGAGCGTTCATCCTCTACAGCGGGGGCTGTAAACAGCCCCTCACATTCCATGGGGGCCCCACCATTCATTTGGGGGGCCCCACACCATACATGTGAGACAGCCCCCGCTGTAGACGATGCCCATTCACCAACGAAACCTAGTGGTGTGATGAGCAAAAAGGGCAAAATAGGGGGAAACCCAAATTTTTAAAAAAAAATACTTTTTTGGGCAGCATAAATTGAAATTTCACTCGGTTTGGGCAAAATTTCCCCAATATCCAAAAAAAAACTCAACTGTGTTTTTTTATTTTTCCTACGAATTCGTTTCATGCCCTAGGTGACACGACCAGTGGCACCAACACGGAAAACCTTATTTGTAGCTTTCTTTCTTTCCTTAAGAAAGCATTATTTTTTATTGAAAGAATTAAGCAAACTAAAGACCCAAAAAATATATAGTGAGCTCGAAATTCTATCATCTGGGAGGACTGATGCAGTTTGAAGTGGTCATCTATTCAACAGGTATTAACAGCCCTTTCTTGCAAGTTCATTGGCTTCCAAATCAGCTGACATTAACACCTAAGAACAAGACATCGGCTCCCAAGACGAAAAGAAACCTATCTCTTTAGGCCTATTAGAAGATTGATAAGAGTGCTGGAGTTTTCTCCTTAGATTGTCGAATGAACCTCAGTAAATCCCCTTCAACAATTGGTTTTTCGAAAGCCAACTTTTTTCAGTTCCAAGTCCTTGCAGGGATCCATAGTTTCTCATCTGACACACCTGTCCCCCCCATAGGCACATCTAATGCAAGTATACCATCCCTTTATGGTTTTCTATGATGCCCCCATAGCCAAATGATCCCAAATTTCCCAATAGCATCCATCAAATATTTAACTTCAAAAGCTTTACACGTGATGTATCAAAGTTTGATGATGGCATGGAAGTATAAGAAGAATTCTGCTTTTTATGTATCAAAGTCTGATCATGGTGTGGAAATATAAGAAATATGAGACACTACCCTACAATCTTACCTATTTTCCACACATAATGGGTGATAATTTATAAAAGGTTCATGATGTCTGAGGGCAACACCCAGCAAGAATATGTCAATCCGACATAATACATCCAAATCACATAAGCAAATTTAGAATGCAGGAATAAATGATCGGCCAACTCACCAACATCAAAGAAAATCATGCAAAAGTGAGATATAAGGGCTTCTAGAGCTTATCACATGTTGATTTTTTTATATGCCCTCAAAAGTAGCATTATTTATATTAATGGCAGCCCTTAAAACAATTCAGCCATTGTCCACTTCACTGCTGTAAATGAACCTTGCGAATAGGTGTTTCACTTGCTGATCAGAAGCAAAATCTGTAGAAATCTTATATTCCATTTCCCTTAAACTTCCTCAGTATAGAATGATTTATTTCATGGACTTGGGATTGAATATGCGGTGACCAGATTTGTTTAAAAAGCTTTAAGCTTTTGGAAATTCATAAAGGTGGAATGAAATTTTAGCTGAGAGTTGAATTTTGGTCCTTTGCTACTAGCTGGACCTTCAGAAGGAAAGAAAAATGAAAATCTTCAACAAAAAAGAGAATAGGATGCAGTTAATTCTGATTTGGATTTTGAAAGGCCTTTGGTCCTGAAGTCTCTCACCTTCTTTTAGGAATGGTATTTGCTTTCTTTCACAAATATTGGAAATCTGATCTCTTTGAAAGTTGACCATGTTCTTAACTATCTTTTCTTTGTTGGCTAGCTCTTTGTATGTATACTGTTTATAGGGGAACATGCCCCAATAACACTTTATATATTAATATAATACATTAATTTATTTACCAATCAAAGAATAAAGGGTGTTATTGTATTGTATGCGTTGTTCTTCTTAAGGTGTGTGAGGTTTTTAGTCAGTAAAATGTTGTCAAAAAGGATTTCCACAAATTCATTGTAATGCTTGTCACTAGCAGTAATTTAAAGCCATAAAAAAGGAAACATCATTTTTTCTCTTTAAGGAAAAAATAGGAGAAACTGGATTTTGCATTGGAAAGGTAAAGATTTGACAATTTGTGAAATGAAAGTTGTGTTACGTGGTATATAAGAATCTTTCTAAATCCGGTACTAGTACAGTTTAAGCTTTGGATATTGCATCTCTTACCCTGAATTACTATTTGTATTCCAATGTTATGGAAGGTAAAACCATATGGAATTGCCTTATCCTAGAAATTCTTCTTGTTAATTTTAGAGTATAAAAAGAAGAATTTTGAAATTAAAACAGGAATCCAACATCCATCATTGACAGATTATTATGGTCTTCTTACAGGCTTCCATCAGTAATGACCAAGGAGTTTCATTGGATCAAATCTTTAGAGTTTCTATAAGTAAGGACTTCCAAGTTACTTCAATCAGCTATGTCCTTCTAAGTAAGAGGGCAGTATCAAATTTTTTCTTCCCCCAGCCTTCAATTTATTGCCTATGGAGGCTACCATCCCCGCTATATTCAACATTAATTTGAAGATTATCATCGTGGAATGAAGGATGTTTTGGAAATGTCGATTAGTTAGGGATCATCATGTTAGGACATTTATGTCTTATACGTATGTTCGTCTACAGGTGAATCTATTTCCAAAATGAAACCATTGAATTGCTCAAAGGTCTATGGAAATGCAAGAGATTGTGCCCAATGTATCTCTTTTAACACTGGTACAGAAGAAAAACTGGAAGAGCATAAACACTTGCTATTGAATAAAAGACACTGGCAAACTCCCCACTGCAATGCCTTATCGCCTTGGGTTGTAATATTCCCAGGGGGTGCTGTTATCAAGCCTTTCCTTTGCATGACTTCCCTCCATTGCAACTATTTATGAGCTTTAGCCCAGTTTTTTTTTTTTTTTTTGATAGGTAATGAAGCTATATTATTATATTAGTTTAAATACTGTTTTATAGGTACACAGATAGTGTACCTATACCACATAACCATTTACAAGCTCACTTATCCCCCTAATCTGGACCATATACATAGGAAGAAGCCCACCCCCTATACTCCATCTTAATTTCTGCAGAGACTGACTCCTCCTTAACCTGGAAATATGTGGCATGCAAGTAGATCCTGTAACTGAATATCCATCATCAAGTTGTGTGCTGCTAACCAGTTGTACATCATTGTCAATACTTTCCTCTCTAGATATTTCTAAATATTCTGTTGTTTCTTTCTCCCCAAATTACCCAAACGATAGCAGCTGGTGCTATATTCCACAACAAACTGAATACAAGAAAAGGTCAAATTTTATTAACAATAAGATAGAAAACAAAAACATTGGACATTGTAGAGAAGGGGAGAGAGAGAGAGAGAGAGATACAACAAGAAGTTCATGAGGAAGATTTGGAGCAAGGGACTATCTCCCTTCCATCGTTCAATTTGGAAGTATACTGGTGGCATGGCATTCTGAGAGTGTTAATTGACTACTCCTAAGCACAGGAATTGTATGTTTGATTCAAGTCCAAAGTATGAAGAATCATTTTGAAACCATATAAGATTTATGGGCCTTGAAGACCACGACGCAGGAGTGAATACTAGGAAAAACTGAAATAGTCTAAAAATGCTTCTCCCCTGCCTTGGTGAATTCTCAGCAATTCTGATGTCTTATGCTTCTCAACTGAAAAATGGGGTGAAAGAACTATCAAATATATGTGGGAACTTCCATGATTTATTAAGGATCTTTCCTTTGTGGAATACCCAGTTCAAGGCTCTTCTTACATGCAGTCAAATTTGCAAGATATACTCCTCAGGGAAGATCGTACAGGTTTCTTGCTTCATTTAATTAGGCTACCCATTTCCCATATTGTAAATCAGATTCCTTTTGTCAAAGGATACAGGTCAAAGACCTTTGTCATTTTGCTACTAAAATACATTTCAAAGATGATTTATTCCTATAAGATTCAATAAAATACGTGAATCATGTGAGTAGAAGAACAAGCTTCACCAAAAGTGCGATCCACCACTTGAAGCAAACCATATTGACAATCCTCGTATACCAAAAAATCTCTTGGAAAAACTGGTGCAAAAAGTCCTTTCTTTCTCCAAATTTCTCTTCCTAGTCATCCTTTCCATTCTTACATTCGCCAATTCATTCAATCAGCTCCTTCCCCTCAAACTTTTGTGAGGATCCTAACCGAATTAATGGACTGTTTTTTTTTTTGGGAATTAAGAGACTGTTTGGTAAATAATATTTGAAAACCGAAATTTTTTTTTTAATCAAATCCCAAACATCTCAATTCAACATTGAACTCATAGAAACAACGCCAGAAAACTCGAAAGAGGGAACCCACCTGTAGAGGACATCGAAGGCGACGTAAGCACGAGCATGGCCGATGTGGCTCAGATCGTATGCAGTGATACCGCAAATGTACATGCTCACCTTTCCGGGCTCTTTGGGCTTAAAAACCTCCTTCTGTTTAGTCATGGTGTTGTAAACATGAAACGCTGGTTTCGCCATTATTTTATCTCGTTTCAGGGGTTCCGGCCAAAACTCCTCGGTTTGTAGGCCAATCGAAACAAATTGCACAAGTAAATTCGACGAAACACCTGAAGTTTGAAAAAAAAAATAATTACAGCGGAAGGGTGAGAGGGGGAGCACGAACATGGAATAAAGAAGAGTAGAGGGACAAGAGAGGTGGCAGATCAAACCAGTTCTGTTTCTTCTTCTTCTTCCGTTCGTGCCTTCCGTTTCCAGCCCCTCTGGCTCCCTTTCGAGTGTGTTTGGACCCTAGATTTTGCGTTCGGATGTGTTTGGGGCCTAGATTTGGGGAGAAAGGAAACGGAAATCGGGACGGTTAATGTTATGTTATGGATGCGGCGAATATTGATGGAATTCCACATCATAAACGAGTAGAAAACTTCCTCCCCCGTCTAATTCTTAACTTTTGAAATTCCTTGAAGAATTTCTTATCTATTATATGTTTGCATTCATTCACCTTTTCATATTTTCTTATGTTTTTATATTCTTATAATTATAACCTTAAGCTTATAAAAAAAGATCTCGAGGAGAATTAAATGTACACATAAATAAGAAGGAGAATAGTAAATCACAAGAAGAAATGTGAAATATTACTAGTTCCTGAAGAAAAAATAACATATTACTAGTTCCTGAAGAATTATATTCATGCAAATTGTGTAATATTTTGTTTTCTTCTTCTTTTTGTTACAATATGTTAATTATGGTTTGGGAATTTTAATCAGAGGCAAATAAAGGGAGAGCACAAAAGACCTAAAAGGAATTGCTACTTTCTAACCACAAATAGGGATGACAACAAGAAAGGTTTTAGTGAACCCGAACCCACCCCTATCGGTTGGTAACATGGTGAGGCAGAGTATGAAATATATTAAAAAAAATTAAGATAGAATATATGTATTAATAATATATTTATTAATAAGAGATATATTTTTATATGTGATATATATGAAAATAATATTTTAATACATGAAGGTTAGATTCAGGGTGGGTTGGGCTAAACTTGGACCCCCATAACTTGATTTTAGCCATCCCAACCCCTCGCCATTAGGGTGGGTTACCCATTTACCTGCCCCATGGCCATCCGAAGCCCCAAAAGGTAGATTTTTTTACCAAAAAGGATAAGTGGAGTATCACTTTTCAAAATGAATGACAAATGATCCTTTGCATGTGTCTAAAGGTTTAGGGTTTAAACCATTTAGGAATGAGTCCCTAAAAGGTGCTCGTCTGTAACCTGTTTGTGATTGTCACGTAAACAATCGCCTGCAAACAAAATTCTGAGGATGACATCACGTACTATGTTTACGAATTGCTACCTGCTTCGGCCATGAGATGTTACCACCATGAGATGTTGCCATGTGAATCATCTCAGGGTTAGTGTTTTTTGTGTGGGTCCCACTTGGAACATTTATAACAATGAACAAACATTGACCATGAAATGCTCCACATGGCAGCATCTCATGGGCAAAACAAGGCAGCAATTCATGTAAACATAGTAGAAGTTTTTTTAGCCCCAAATTTAGTCACCGCATTCTTTGGTAATTGGAAAGTAGTAATACTTTAACTGTTTACTTAAAAGTTCAACGTTTCTCAATTCATATGTCAAGTATTTAAATGTTAGATATTCAAAGTATAAACTGTTCATCTGTTGAAACGTTTTCTAATTAAATTTATAGTTGAAATGTTGATGGTTATTATCATGTAATGTATTCATACAATGCTTTTCTCCTTTTCACGGTTAGCCTACTTCTCTTTACCATCGATCACTCAGTTAAAGTTTGGATTTGCATAAATAAATTAACAGCAACAAATTTCATAGAAAGTGTTGCCTTTGGTTTTATTTTGTATTTATTTATTTTTTTCTATCAGTTTTGGTGTGATATACATTTACTCTTTCACTTTGTTCATGAAACAACACCAAGAGAGCACAATCGGCATAGTTATTTAAACTTTTCATTTATTTCAATAATATTTTTCATTTTTAAACATCTTTGATTCCAACGATTTGTGTATTCAGTCATACATGGCGTGTTTCAATTAAGATGCGAATGACCCAGCTAAAGAAGTTAATTAATGCTGAAGTTCTAAAAAAAAACTATATAAGTCTACTAAGGCTATTATTCTCCAGACATTATCATTTAACTAGTTGTTTTACCCCATGCTAAGCACGGGAGCCTCTTTTTTTAAATAAAATATTTTTAACTAATTTATAATGGCTTTTACTATATATTAAATTGTTAAATTTATTGTTATTGCTATAAGCTTTAATTATCCTAAACTTATTCCTATATCTTTATTTGATATTATCTTCCAATTAATAAAAATATTATCTATTTTAGAAAATTAATTTCCCTTAAAGGGAAAATTGGTTTTTAGTGATGCTTTTTTTAAAATAACCCATCTTCAGTTACCTAATTATTGGTAATTGGAAAGCAGTGATATTTTTATAATAATTGAGAATGATATCATTTTACTGTTCATGGAGAAGTTTTTCTAAAAATACCCTCACTTCTTAACCTAATTAAAAGATAATAATGAGGGAGTTTTTGGAAGACACATCCTTTGTAAATAAAAAAATGACACTCATTCTCAATTATTTTAAAAAGTATCACTGTTTTTAAATTACAAGAAATAGATGACTTAATCTGGATTATATTTTAAGAAAATCACTAAAACCAATTAACCATAAATTTATCAGATGAGAACGACTTTTAATCATATAAAGTATTCAATGAAAGATATCGACGTGAAGAAAGAAGGGCCATAGGATAAATTCTTTATATAAATTCTTCAATGAACGACTTTATTAAGCCATATAAAGTGATTCTTTATTCATAGGGATAAATTATTTTAATGTGGGGCGCAAAAGGGCCATTGTAGAAAAAAGGGGATGTCCACGTGGAGGAGATAATGTGGTTTTAGTTAAAGATAGTTATGAGTTTCTTGGACTCTGAAAAGATAAGGATTTAATCATATAATTTTAATTTAATTAAAGATAACATTGGAGAAAGGGATCATGTCCATGTGGAGGTAATATATATATTTTAAGAAATTTTTTATTTAAAATAAATTATTTTGACGTGGGGCCCAAAAGGGCCATTGGAGAAAGAACAGGATGTACACGTAGAGGAGAGAGAGTATGGGGTTTGAAGACTCTGTTTATATATATATATATATATGATTAAGATTATATCATTTGAAATATAAAATGCACCTTTTAGAACTAACCTAGCCTAACAATTATCGCATTGTACACTCTAATAGCAACATAGTCATGATGGATCTAATTTTCAAGTTATACGATTTTCTTCTACTTGACATTGCTACTTATATAACTTTCATATTTTGTTTAACTTATTTATGTTCTAAACACTACAAGCTTACCTCCAAGTGTTAGATGTTTACCTTCGAGTATTAAATTTTTCTCTCGCATTGCTTACAACTAAGACAAATCGATCAACTCTCCAAAGTCGAGTATTGAATTCTACATGCGATGCTCGCATGCGCATCCGCTAGTATATATGGACATAAAAGACATGTCTTTATAAATACTAAATGACACATGTGCATATTGCACGTGTCCACGTAGTTAACATAGGATTAGTTTAGGTGGTTGTAGTTTAGGCATTATTTAGGAGCATAGTATTTTTTAGAATTTAGGGATTTGGTAGTTTTATTTAGGATAGCGTGGTCATTTTGAGCATTTCAATAAACCATCTACGGCAATGAAAAACAAGGGACCATAATCCTGGAGAATATTCCTCAGGATTCGCTTAACTTATACTATAAATTAAACAATATGTTTACTGTGTGTTTCTCTCTTGACAAAACCGGTCAAGAGTGTTCTCATTAAATAAGAAGATTTGTTACAATGGGTTACGTAAGTATAGGAAACAGTTACAGTATTTGAAATACAAACAAAGGTGAACCAGTCAAACATTATTGAATTTTGAATTACGTGATATTATCCTTGTCATGCCCCTTCAAGTTGAGCGGTGGTACAACGTTCAACTTGCCACATAGATGAGAAAATCTGGAAGAAACCAATGGTTTTGTAAGTATATCTGCAATTTGATCTTTGCTGCAATTTGTTCCAACATTGTCACGCCATAATATTGGGCAGTGGGTGAGAAAAATATTTAACTCATGTAACAAAAATGATAACCAAATAGTTTCTGCAATAGCATTAGCAACATGCCAACAGCCTTGCGGCATTCAACCTCTGTGCTAGATCTGGCAACCGTAGGTTGCTTTTTGGAGCTCCAAGAAGCGAGATTATGACCAAAATAGATGCAGAAGTCAGAGGTGGACTTACGATCATCTCGGCAGCCTGCCCAGTCAGCATCTGAATAGACTAAAATCTGTGTAGAAAATCTTGGACGAATAAGAAGGCCATGATTAATCGTAGGCTTTAAGTAGCGAATAATATGCTTAACAGCAGTCCAATGAGCATCAGTAGACTTGTGCATAAACTAGCAAACCTTTTTTGTAGCAACGGATATATCTAGTATTGTGAGTGAAAGATATTGCAAAGCTCCAACAACACTTCGGTATAGAGGAGGATCCGAAAAAGAATTTCTTGTAAAGATCGATAAAGATTGAGAGGAAGACGACAAGGGATAGCTAACCGGCTTAGCATGGACCATATTGGTACGTTGAAGAAAATTTAAAATATATCATCTCTCTGAGATAAGTGAAGACCATTTGAATGGTTTGAAACTTCAACACCCAAGAAATATCTTAGCTTCCCTAAGTCTTTCATAGCAAAATCACGCCCAAGATCAATAATTAATAGAGAGAGAGAGAGAGAGGAGCAACTTCATCAGACCCTGTGATAAGTATATCATCCACGTATACCAAAACGAACAATGAAATATGTGATTGTCGAAATATGAGAAGAGATGTATCTGTTTGAGAATTGGAAAACCAAGAGCTTGAAGTCGATCACTGAACCTTGAATACCAGGCACGAGGTGCTTGTTTAAGCCATACAATGCCTTATGGAACTTGCAAACATGAGTACGAAAGTTGGGATTAACATACCCGATGGGTTGACTCATTTATACTTTTTCTTGCAAAAGACCATGAAGAAATGCATTCTGTACATCAAGTTGGCAGATTTTCCAATAATTGGAGACAACTATGCTGAGAACCAAACGAATAGTTGTAGGCTTGACGACAAGACTAAAAGTATCACCAAAGTCAATTCCTTCCTATTGATGAAATCCTTTAGCAACCAAACGTGCCTTGAGACGATTAATGGTGCCATCAGGATTCAGTTTTTCATGGTAAACCTGCTTCTTTCCAATCAAATTTATACCAGGCGGAGAAGGAACCAGTGTCCAAGTTCCATTTTTCATCAAGGCATTAAACTCATCATCCATGACAGACCTCCATCCTACATGCTTACTGGTTTCAGTATAACATGATGATTCTCTTGTCGGAGAAGAGCTAACTGCAAGAAGTGCCTTTGGAAGATGGTATCAAATAGTGCCATCAGTGATAACCTTTGGCTTGAATATTTGATTTTGTGAACGTGTTCTCATTGGATGAAGTTGAGATTGGGGAGAACTTGCTACTGCGTCAAGTTGAGTGGGCCCAAAAGGTGAAGATGGAGTTGAGGATACGTATGCATTGGACTCAAATTGAGTGGACCCCAAAGATGATGGTGTGGAAGTAGGAAGTGGGATAGAATTCTCAGGGGAGTTTTGAGATGATGAGGGTGCAGTTGATGTGGGAGATGCAAATGCAATAGTTGATCGATTAAGAGGTGCTTGTGGACCAAAGAAGTAGATAAAATAGCCTTAGAAGATGGAGTAGTGAGAGAAATAATAGGAAATTTATGTGAAAAAGGAAAGAGGTTCTCATCAAATATGACATGGCGAGATACATATACACGGCCAGAAGCAATATCCAAACATTTGTAACCTCGGTGAGAATTACTAAATCCGATAAACACACATTGTTTTGACCGAAAATCTAATTTGTGCTTATTAAAAGGTCCAAGAAAAGGATAACAAGCACATCCAAATATTTTGAGAATAGAAAAATCAAGAGACTTTTCAGACAGCTTTTCATAAGGAGAGATACCAAAAGGAGATGTGGTAGTCGATTAAGGAGGTAGATACTCATTAAGAATGCATCATCCCAGTAACACATCGGAACATAACTCTGAGATAATAAAGATAAGCCTGTAGCAACAATATCTTTGTGTTTTCTCTCAACAGACCCATTCTGTTGGGACGTATGAGGACAAGAAATACGATGTTGGACACCAGTATCAGAGAAAATTTAGTAAGTGACCGAGATTCTCCACCCTAATCTGTTTGAACAGCTTAGGTTTTCCAATTAAACATTCGCTCAACCATTCTTTGAAAAGCACAAAAAAATAGGCAAAACATCATATTTATTTGCCAAAGTATAAAGCCACATATATTTACTGAAATGATCAACAAATACTATGTAGTATTTACATCCTTTAGTTGGCATAACAGGGGAAGGAACCCACACATCAGAAAAGTTAAGCTCAAGAGGGGGAACTAGATACTGATGAAGAATTTGAAAAGGGAAGACGATGACTTTTCCCTTGTTGGCACACAGAGCAGATACTAGGGATTTTATTTGATGAAATTGGTAAAGCAAACTTGGAGACTAAACATTGCACAGTCGGATAGGATGGATGACCCAATCGTTGGTGCCACACTTCAATGGGAACACGTTGACAAACGAGGGATTGAGATGAGTTGGAGGTGGAGACACATGAAGGAAAAGGATCAAGCCCATCTTTACTCTTGCCGCACAGTAGAACTCTCCCCGTGACTTCGTCCACCAAAAAATAAGATGAGTGAAATCCAATGAAAACATTGTTATCTCCAGTAAATTGATGGACAAAAATAAGATTCTTTCTGATATTTGAAACATGTAATAATATTTTCAAATCAAAGGAACCACAAGAAGTGTGAAGCTTAGACAAACCAGTATGATTAATTGCCAGACCTGCGCCATCTCCAACTTGAATGTGATCAGGACCTGTGTATGGTTCAACATGAAGATTTAGATTGTGAAGATCATTGGTTAATTGGTTTATGGACCCGGTTGTTAACACAAATTTTCGTGTCTAAAATAAAAGACAAGAAAAATGTAACAAATAACAATTTGTATTAAAATGAAGAAATGGGTTACAATCTTTGTGATTTTCCTCTGATTCGATCTCTTTAATGGGTCTTTGATCCAAGGGTTACACGAGCTTGATCTTGAATCAGACTTCAATATTCAACTTGAGGGCTACAAGAGCTTGATCTCAAATTGGGCTTCGATCTTTGATTCGGGGGCCATAAAGCTTGGTCTCGAACCGGACGATCTTCCTTCGTTGTGATTGTGATTTTGTCTTTTCTTTTCTCAAAGTATAAATTTGATAAAGAGAAAACGGGGTAGATTTGGTGTGGACTTAAATGAGTTTCTCCAACTCTCTTTGAATTTCTGCAGAGTTTCTCCAAGCTTTAGGCAGAACTTCTATGGCTTGAATTTGCCTTCTGATTTTTGCAGAGTTTTCCTAAGCTTTAGGCAAGTCTTCTAGAGCTTGTAAGGTCTCCTGATTTCTGCAGAGTTTCCCCAAGCTTTAGGCAAGTCTTCTAGAGCTTGAAAAGTCTCCTGATTTCTGCAGAGTTTCCCCAAGCTTTAGGCAAGTTTTCTAGAGCTTGAAAAGTCTCCCTTTCTTCTCATTGAGGTCCTCTATTTATAGACAAAGGTTATAAACACTTGCCATAATACGAGGATCTCTTTTGATTGTGAATTTCCTTATGAGGGTGCATCTCATTTGGCAGCAATTTGAATTTAATTGAGCATACCATACTGAGAGATCTCTTTGATTTGATTTTGGCATTTATTTGAATATTAAATTATTTCTTAATATTCTATGCCATTTGTGGGGTTGTGACTTTCCTTCTTTGGATCATCACAACTTTGTTACCAAAAGACATCGATTTTGTTTTAGTAACAAATATAACCCATATCTTGCTTTGTGGAGCCCATTTGAAGTTAATGGGTTGGATTTGTAGGATGCTTGTTTTGACCCATATTTCATAATTTAAGGGTCGAACCATCATTTTGTTTAACTCGGCTTATTTGTTTGGTTAAGCCCTGGCCTTGGATTTGATCTCATTTGCCAAAGTCAATTATTTGACTTGGTCAACTTTTTGACTTGATAACACAAAATTTTTAGTGTCTACACCGGTATTAGGATACCAATTAGTATCCGAAGAAGCATGGTGAATAGTAAGATATACTGATATGTTGGGTTGAATACCTTGACAAGAATGATCAAATCGATGATAGCATTGGATGGTAGTGTGACCAGTTCTCCCGCAAACTTGACAAATGGGTCGAGGAAAGTTGTTGGAGAAGCCTCTTTCACAACCTATGCATCCTAGGGCTGCAACTTGGATCGGTTAAAACTGAAACCGATCCGGTCCAACCCGACATTGGGTCGGATTGGTTTGGGTTATATAGTCTTTGGATAGGTTTTGATTCTAAAAATAGAGAACCGAATTTGTTTGGTTCGGTTTTGGGTTGAAGGTTCAGGTTAACTGAACCGAAAACCAAACCAAATTTCCTAAGTGAAAACCAAACCGAACCGAAATATAATTATATATATATATATAATATACAATAGCTATAAGTTGTAATAATAAAATATAACTTATAAATTGTAAGTTATAAAATAATGAATAAGATTAATTTGGCGATGTCTATCAAGGAGTTCCGGCCTTTCAAAATTCTCTTAGAATGACAGCCACTGTTTGATCATCTTTGTGAGGTGAGCATACTATTTACAGTTTAAAAAATAAATAAATTCATCAAAAAGGCTCTCATTTGTTTTTTCCTGATCGTCCACTTTTTTATTTTGTTTTGGTAATGAAATGACAGAAGTTAATTGACACAAACTCAAAGGAATGCCATAGAGACATTGTTGAGTAGTTCTCTGTACTTGGTTTTTAGCTCTTTAAATCTGGTTGGTGATGATCAGTACACTAAGTTTTGGAATCATGGTGATGAAACAAATGATCCTAAGGAAGACATTTTCAGATTTGATTATATTTCATTAAATTTTTTTTTGAAATAAAGTTGAATTGTCAATTAGTTATTGTGCAAGAAGAAAAAATTTGTTTTGTGTATTTAAAATTTTTTTTTTTTGGCAAAAGTGGGAATCTCTCTCTTGATAACAGGTTTTAAGTATGTGAAAATGACCCAAACCAAACCGAATTTGCAATTTGGTTCGCTTTTGGGTTGGGTTACAGGTTTTTTTTAAATAATCTGTTTGGTGTTTGGTTTGGATATTCCGGTTCTAAAGTCAGTTCGGTTCGGTTTTGGGCCGACCATCAGTAACCTTGGTTTGGTCTTGGGTTGAGGCCAACCCGAACCAAACTGCACCGAGTTGCAGCCCTAATACATCCACATCCTTGAAAATTTTGGGTATGAGACGTTCTTTGTTGCTTACCACCATGAAATCGAGATACATCACTTTTGGTAGCGACATTAGCAGATCCAACAAGAGTTTCAACATTGGAGTTGTTTTGCTCAAGTCTTAACTCATAGTTCAATAGATGACCAAACATATCATCCAAAGGCATGGGTATATCATGTGTGGATAGAGTGGTGACTATGGGATCTTAAGTTGTATCAAGTCCACCAAGAAGATAAGTGATGAATTCATTGTCTGATAATGGCTGTCCTATGGTAGCAAGAGAATCAGCAAGTGATTTAACTTGTTGAAAATAATCGAACATGGACAAGTTGCTTTTCTTCACATTAGAGAGGAGACGACGAATCTGCATAATCCTTGCTGACGAATGAGAAGAAAACATCATTTCCAAAGCTGATCATGTAACGCCCCAAATCCGGGACATGTACTACGCAAAACATGCACCAAACCTGTACCCGAAGTAAGAAATAATACCATCACTTAATAAGGCTAAGATTCCTTGCATGCTACCATATAAATCCTCATGCACCCAACCATCAAATTAAAGAGATCTATTAAAACTTGCTTACCTTGTATCTCAAGATTCCACCATTGGATTGGCCTCAAACTCCCGTTCTCTTTCTTCCATGTGTTACAAATTTAATCATGGATTTAGAAAAATCACCAATAATAATCAGATTTTAATTAATTAATAATTATGGAAATTTTCGGGGTCTTATAGACCATGCCTCACGAGAGGTTGAAAGTCCAACCGTTTTGGCAAGAACACTTTCAAAAAGTGAGGAGTTAAGAGTGGTAAGAAGCACTTGATCTTTATCATACCAATGATCAAAGTCTGGATTTAGAATTTCCCGAGGAGCCCTAGATTTGGAATAAAGGGAGGTGGACATGAAGTGCTTCCATCCACATATCCAAATAGCCATAATCCTCTTAAATAAGGGATAATTATCCTTGGTAAGTTTCACTATGAGGATATTAGCAGAGAGAAGGTTGAAAGTCCACCCATTTTGGCAAGAACACTTTCAGAAAGTGAGGCGTTAAGAGTGCTAAGAAGCACTTGATCTTGCTCATACCAAAACTCCAACCATTTTGGCAAGAACACTTTCAAAAAGTGAAGAGTTAAAAGTGCTAAGATGTAAAATCCTGAATTTTAATATAATTAAAATTTGGTTTTAATAATAAAAATTATTTTAATAATATAATTGTGCAAGAAAAAGGAGAATAAAAGGGGACGAATGAGGAATTTCTAGATTTTCTGATGGGAATCTGTTAAATATGGTGAGCAATTGTGATACCTTAGTTCGAAATTTAATGAATGGTATAATCGAATTAAATTATATAATTGCGGTGTAGTGGCAAACACTATATCATGAGGTTAAGAGGCTGAGGATGTAGGAATTTATGTGGGCGTGCGAAGCGGTGGATCATGAGATGAAATGAGCGCCAACTAGCGCTGCAACTCGGTGTAGTTTGGTTTGGGTTGGCCTCAACCCAAGACCAAACCAAGGTTATTGATGGTCGGCCCAAACCCGAACCGAACCGACCTCAGAACTGAAATGCCCAAACCGAAAACCGAACCGATAATTTTAAGAAAACCCGTAACCCAAACCAAACCGAACCGAATTGCAAAATTTGGTTCGGTTCGGCTCGGCTTGGATCATTTTCTCATACTTAAAACCTGTTATCAAAAGAGAGATTCCCACTTTTGCCCAACAAAAATTTTAAAGAATACACAACAAATTTAAAGGATCATCACTTACATGCGGCCCAATTTCTTAAGTAGTTCACATACATACATAAGATGGAGAAAAGAACTTAGATTCCCAAGTCATATGTGTAAGCACCTTATTTTTGCACCCCTGGAAGTGCTGAAAATGAAACCCTGGCGGAAAATTCAAACCCTGAGGGGACGAAAATTGACTTTTTGATCAAGTGATGATTGGCCACCTTGATTTATCTCAATGGATAGAGAATTCCGACACGGTTCCAACGCAACTGAGTTTGCTGGAATCGAAATCCGGATAAAGGTTCTGCAGGCCGGTCAAACTTGAGGGGGAGCCGAAAGTTTACTTTCTGCTAAACCCTGATCCAGGTGCTTACCCCCATGCCATTGGATAGAGGGCTCCAACACGATTCTAACGCAACTAAGTTTGCTGGAATCGGAGTCCGGGTGAAGAAGATATGAGCTGTCGAAGTTTCCGAACAGCAGAAACGCAGGAAAATATCTCGGGGATCAAATCCATAAATATCAAAACATTCAAAAGATCCCAGGGACCAATATGAAAATGTCTGAAAATATCTAAATAAAATAATATTTTCTCAAAATATCCCAGGGACTATATCTGTAAATACCAGATTTTTTAGACAAATCAGCGGCCGAATTAAATTTTCTAATCATTATGTCGCTCGCGCCGAGCTCCAGCTACTCGGCACCAGCTCGCGCCGACCCGGCGGATACCCCATTTTTCCTCTATAAATACCGCACCCCCCTCTTGCCAAAGGGTTCAGCTTTTTTCGGTTGGGGCCTTTTCTTCGCGTCCGCTTTTTCTGGGTTGAGGGCTCTCTCTCTTCGTTGGTTTTTTCTGGTGTTGGTTCTTCCCACAGAGAACCCCTCTTTCCCACCTTGCTTGGTTAGAAACCCTTCTCCCTCGCCTCTCCTTGCTCCCTCGAACCACCCAACATCACCGTAAGCCCCTTCCACCCTCGGATTTACACTCCCTCTTCTGTTCTCATCGAATCCGAAGGAGGACTCGCGGTCGGTACATGAAGGAAGGTGCTCCAGCCACTGCTTTGCATCCAGAAGCGTGAATCGCACACCTCTAGGGTTCCTAAACCCCACGGTAATGTTTCCTACAACTTGTTAGTTCATATGCATGAAAATGGAAATGTTTTAAGGATATCCGAAATGGTTTTGCTTCATCTCGCTGCTATTGTTTGTGTGATTCTAAGGTGGGAGCATGTTCCCCATGGTCGCTTCATCTGTTGTACCCCGATGTAAACCCCCTCTTCTCTTCGTTAGTCGTATTCTGTTTGGTTTTCGGATTTGGGATGTCTGCGAAGAGATTGTGAGTCGTGATGTGAAGTTAGGTTAATTTAACTTCGAATTGAGTTTAGACATCTTCTGGGAGTCTAAGGAACACCGGGAAGGTGTTACAGAGACTGGAAATCAAGCCAGTCTTTGAGTTTTAAAAAAAAACAGAGAATCGTGTTTCGTCAAGGGTATGCGCTGAGCTCGCGCTGGGCGTCTTTTTTTGTTTTGTTTATGGTTCCGTCGAGCTCGTGTTGACCTCACGCTGAGCGCCTGAGGTCAGCGCACCCACTTAAGTGCCGAATTGCTTGCGGCTGACCAACCCAGCTACATTTTTGAAAACCCAAAAATACCCTTTACCGCTCACAGAGTATGAGCCGTCATTTCCAACACAATCGAAGATCGTTAAGTGAGCCGATCTCCCCTTAAAAATGTCATTTTTGTATATTCTCTGTGATGTATATTCTGTGATTTTTGTGATGTATATCTTGTGATTTTTGCTAGATGTGGGTGACATTTTCAAACCGAACCAAATGAACCAATAGGGTTCCCGGGTCACTCGGAAACCCAACATGGGACTTGGGCCCCCGGTCCAATTTGATTTCCAGTGGGCCTTCCAACGGGGCCCACCCAGCCCGATAACTTACTTTTTGCTCAAAATAAGGCTAACCAAGTTGATTGAGTGGGCCAGACCACTTGAGGCCCACCCAAACCCTATGTGGGGCATGCATGTGTAGTTTAAAATTGTGGTTTGGCCGAGACCTAGGGCGGGGCCTGTCAGGCCCACCAAGCCCACTCACTTAATAAGATTAGGGCTTCCAAGCCCTAGCTCATGAAGTCTTGGGCTTTAAAGCCCAAGCCCAGGTAAAGGGCCCCAAGCCCAATGCCTGGCCCATTTTGGCGTAACTAATCAAGATAATCTCAAATCATTTGGCAACAAACTGTGGGGCCCGCTCGAGGGCCCACAAAGCAGTCCCGACTCACTTTGCATGGAAATCACCAAATAATCAAACTTGAATTTCAAATAAAAATTAATTCATTGAACCAAAGTCCAAAGGGCCTCGTAGGCTTAGACTGAGGCCCACCAAGGAACATGTGGGCCATTCTTGGCCCACCAAGGGATCCGTGGGCCCTCCAACGGGGCCCACCCAATAAGACTCACTTCAATTTAAGCTAAGAAGATAAAATCAAGTAAAGGGGACCCACACCACTTTGGTGGTCCCAAAAGACTCAATCAAATTGAATGCTGGATTAGAAATCGGGTGAGATAAGACTAAAAATTGACTCAAAACCAGAAAACCTATGGGACCCGTCATTCGACGGGGTGGACTGGGGTGTCTACGGACTTCCCCAGACCGCAACCGAGAACTTGCTTAGAATCTCAAGCTGCAGACCAAGCCTTAATAGACAAAAATAGGCACCCAGGTGTTTGCCTGCACCCCATCAGACAGTGGCGACTCCAAACAATCCCGAGGCACACATCATTTTGCATGCACCTCGTCGTGCGACCGAAATCTAGGTGCGCACAATATGTTAATTGTTTTGGATCATACTTTTGAGCTCACGAATCAATTTAATAATTAACTATAAAGATTTATAAAATAATAATCTTATTCATTATTTTATAACTTATCATTTATAAGTTATATTTTTTATTGCAACTTTATCTATTGTGTATAAATATTTCGGTTTGGTTCGGTTCGGTTTTACACTTACGAATTTTGGTTTGGTTTTCGGTTCGGTTTGGTTAACCCAAGCCTTCAACCCAAAACTAAACCAAACAAATTCGGTTATCTATTTTTAGAACCAAAACCTACCCAAAGACTACATAAACCAAACCAAACCGACCCAATGTCGGGTTGGACTGGTTCGGTTTCGGTTTTAACCGACCCAAGTTGTAGCCCTAGTGCCAACAACAGCTATAAATAGCAGTCGTTTTGAGTTCTTCGGTTTCGCTTGAGCTGATCAGAGGAGACTTGTGCTACCAGAGAGCAACCAGTTTGTGGAGGAGAGAAGAAGGTGAGTGGAGAATTTGAATTTGAAGTGGCGAGAAGTGTAATCGGAAGTGGAATTCTGCTGTTGGAAGTTAGTGGCTGGAAGTTGCAGAGGTTCAGCCATTTCGATCTCAGAGAAATCAGGTTAGAGAAATTTAATTTGAAATTCGTGAGCAAAATCAATAGAGGAATCAGGATTTAATCCAAATCTAATCAGATCTGGAATATTTGTAGAGAGATCAGAGATCAAAAGCTGAGTGACTGTCAAATCGTAACTCTGAGCTGCTGCCGTTGGTGATCAGAAGAGAATTTGGAGTAGTTGGATCAGAGGAAACTCAGATCAAGTGAGTAGCACTCGTTTTGAGGTTCTACAGCTGCATTTGATCGAATTTCTTTTGCACAATTGTTGAAATTGGTTCCTGTCGACTGAAAGCATAGATCTTAGTAAATTCTGAATTTTTTCAATGAAGATTGGACTAATTAAAGTTTACTATCATTGTTGAAGTATTTAGTAGAGGTAGAATCATAATTGATGGATTATCAAATTAGAAATTTAGTTCGGTTGTATTAAAAATGGAATTGCAGAGGAATTTTAGTCGTATTGTAAAGAGAGCTGATGGACGCCAACCATTGCTGACCTCCATAGGTCGGCGATGGTTCAAAAACATTGAGAAGGCCAAGGGGCGCCAACCTCTGTAGGTTAGCGCCCAGTCATTCATTTCTAGCTAGGTGCGGCTAGCTCAGCAGTAGTTAATTCCTATTAGTTAGTTGACTAAATCTCATTCTAAGAGTATAACTCAGATGTAAATAATAGATTGAGGTGATTAAGAGATAAAGAAACTCATACAATTAAATTATAGGAGAATTGAATTGAATTATTGTTGAAACAAACCTGTCAATGAGGTTAGCGCCCATTCACTTCTTGCTAGCCATGTGCGGCTACTCCAGCAAAAAATATAATGCTTTGTTTAAATGTTTACAAACTATTCCTAGAGATTTAAATAGGTGTTATTAAGGGGACGTGATGACCCTTGGCTGAGAAATTTAATTGATTATATTTTTGGAGGATTTAAATTGTGGAATGGAGAGTTAACTGGTGAAATTAGCAAATACATAAGTGGGTGGCTAACTCCCTCGCAAATAATTCTTGAAACATTTATTTCTAATGCTGCCTCCAGGTGACTTAATTAAAGATCATAGTACCATTGTATTGGTCTGGTGGTCCATAAACATGAGATTATAATAGAGGGAAACCTCAATGAGTATTAGCTATGTGTCAAAGGTGAATGATAACATAAGAGTTTTCCTTCTGTTTTATGGTTTTGCTGCATTCTTTTCTACTGTTGGAATCAAATAAATTGTGCCAAATTTCTGAACTAATAGTATAAACAGTACTTCATTTGAGGTTGGTTTTCATCTTCATAAAACTGATTCGGATTGGATTAATGGTTATTAATACACTATTTCTGCTTTGAAGTTTTGTTGGTTTTAATTATTTTTAGTACAAAATGCACGATTGCTGAACCCTGAATTTCTGTATTATTTATTATTTTTGAGGTTGCCTAAAATGATGCATTGAAATGATTTCGGTACACTGAATGATTTTTCTGAGTAAGTTATTTAAGTATTGAATTGTCATCGGAATCTGTTGGCATTGCTTGTGGAAACTCCATGAGGGAGTAATCTGGTCCTGAGTGACCCATGATAAACAGCTATTGTGTTTAATAGTCGTTGTGTTATACGTCGATTTTACATGTTATTTTATCGGTTATGTTAAAAATACTGAATTTGAAATTTCTGCTGGTTTAGCTTGCCCTGGATCCATGACAAAGCTTAGTAATGTGATGTATATGCTTTATTGGTGTAATGGCATGGCCATGATGTGTTGTCATGATCGGTGTAGAGCAGCCCGAAACCCTGAGTAGGCCGCATTGTCAATGCTAAAACCCGGAGTAGGCCGGCATTGGGTAATGAAACCTTGAATAGGCCGTTATTTCAGAATTCCGAAACCTTGAGTAGGCCGGAACTGTATACATAGAGGTGTGGATGTCGCTCTGGTATGTTGATTAACCAATCTAAGCAACTACATGACATTGACCAATGTTGGGATTTGACTTTATTTGATATGAGATGTTTTATCCATTGGTTTATGGGTATTTGTGGTTCACTGAATGTGGTTTATCGGTTATGTGGTATTTGTATATCTTCCGCCGGTGTAGAGTAGCATCGTGACTCTAAGTGGTTTGGTGTTGTAAATGCCGAAACCTGGAGTAGGCTGGCATTGGATGGCGAAACCCTGAGTAGGCCGTCATTTCAATATCCGAGACCCTGAGTAGGCTGGATACACATTTGGAGGCGTGGACATGGCTATGATGTGACTTTGTTATGATGACACTTTTTGGGACCAGAGATATATCTATTGAGTGTTGGAATTATGATTTCATCGATATGTTGTTATCTGGTTATACGTGATTTTACGGCTATATTCGTGATTTGATACCGACGTTATTGCTTGGTTTACATGATGGATTTCCGCATTTATATCACTTGGATTGTTGGAATTCCATTGGATTATTCGAATTATACTTGTTATCATCACCGTATATGTTTTGTACCGTGGCATGTTTTAGAACTGAACTAAATGGTTTTGTGCATGCATATGCTACTCACTTGGATATTCATATCTCATTCCGTATTATTTTGTTTTGTTTTCAGCTGCTTTTGGAGAGGACGATCTCTGCAAGTAGTTGCTCGGTCATGTGAGTTTATTTCAATTTGGGATTTTAGCGCACTCTGATTATCTAGATATTGTTTCATTCATGTTATCCTTCACTCTGATATATCGATCTTGTATGAGAAATTAACCTTCAGAGACCAGTTACGGTTTTTATTACATAACCCAGATCTAGGGCATTACATAAGAAGCACTTGATCTTGCTCATACCAACGATCAAAGTATGGATTTAGAATTTCCCAAGGAGCCCTGGGTTTGGAATAAAGGGAGGTGGATGTGGAGTGCTTCCATCCACATATCCAAATAGCCATAATCCTCTTAAATCAGGGATAATTATCCTTAATAAGTTTCACTATGACGATATTAGCTGAGAGAAGGGACAACAACAGAGAGGCCCTACACATGGAATAATTTTTTCTCAACGGGTCACATGGAATAATTTTTTCTCAACGGGTAGAGTGGAGGTTTGAACCTAGGACCTAGAGTTAGCCTAAGGCTCTGATACCATATAGAACACCGTTCCTACTAAAAGCTATAGTTGATAGTAGGGGGTGAACTTTTATGTATTTAATTATATTCCTAACATACTATCTGGGTGCACATACAAACTGCACGTCATCAGAGGGAAAAATTGTAACGCCCCGGATCTAGGTTTATTTAAGAACATAAACTCGACCCAAGAACGTTAAGATATTGGTCCAAAATAACTAATCCAGACTTAAACAATTTCACTTAATATAATCAGAGTGCGGAAATAACAGATAATTTTTCTTTTTCTTTCAAGAAGCGCGGGATACAAAAGGAAACCTCCAACACCAATTCCTCAACTAAGTCTGAAAAGGGTTAACTAGAATAAAATGAACATCACCCATGTCATCTAAATAAAAGTAATCTAAAACAATTCTTCCAATACCAAGTCAACTTTATTAATGTAAATCTCTAAACCTATACAGGAATAAAGTAATCTTCATCCTAGTACTCAGTATAATCCCCAGAAGTGTCTATCCCTGCAACGTCCTCACCAGGAATATATGAAAACAAAACCGATAAAATGATAATATGAGAAACAACATCTCAGTAAGTAGTCATGCAAATAGTTGACAATAATAAAATATATGTAGCGTTTAATCCGATTAATCACGATAAGCTCAAACACTGTGAAATATAAACACAACCATAGTAAAGTATCCAACCAGCTTCCCACCGAGTACACGGATCGAGGAAGTAAACAAAAATAACCAGTAACCAGCTTCCCACCGAGTACACGGATCGAGGAAGTAACCATCTTCCCACCGAGTACACGGATCGAGGAAGTAACCAACATAACCATCTTCCCATCGAGTACACGGATCGAGGAAGTATCCTGCCGAGTACACGGACCGTGGATAACCAAAAGTAACCATCTTCCCACCGAGTACACAGATCGAGGAAGTATCCCGCCAAGTACACGGACCGAGGATAACAAAAAGTAACCATATTCCCACCGAGTACACGGATCGAGGAAGTATCCCGCCGAGTACACAGACCGAGGATAAATAAATAACAATAACCAAATCCGCCCCGCGGAAACAATAAACCAGGCACCTACCTTGTCACAACTGTGACCCAAAAACCCACACAATTGGAGTTCAACACATATCTCAAAACCATGGTTTCAATGGGCAAAATAATCCAGGTATATATAAAATCATTCAAAACTCAAAACATGTCCAGATAGACCAAATACAGGTGTAGGAACTCTTAGAATCAAGTTTGGTTAAGAATAGAATGGTTTGGAACAAAGGTATTAAGTTAAAAAGCCTCTTTGGTAAAATCTCCCCAAAGTAATTATATAAATGAATTTTAAACATCCGCCAATGCAAACAATCTCCAAATACTCTAAACTTGATGATACATAGGTTAAAAATGGATAAAAACAATTCCGTAGAGAAAAACTAGGTTGAAAGACAGATTTCCAAAATTCTGACAGACAGGGCACTCGAGCGGCAGTCGGGCGCTCGAATGGCTAACAGTTTGGTCTTTTCAGGGTTGGTCGCTCGAGCAACTGTTCAGGCGACAGTTTAACCTAGAAAAATAGCTCTTGGGTTCCATAAACAAACAAAGGGACTACTTACTTGGTTTTGGGAACTAAAACCTTCTCTAAAAGCTCTAAGATATCACCTCAAATACACTCCAACAGAGCTCAGAAGGCCTTGATCTCGTCTAGGTTAAGAAAAATCGATTTTAGAGATCTAACAAGAAGTTTAACTTCTCAAAACAGAGCTTCTCTTTAGTTTGATCTTACCTGGGTTTCTATGCACGAAAATCCTCTCTTTTCCTTCTTTATGACGGCTCCAACAAATCTTGAATACTAAGGTTAGGTTTGATCTCCAGGAAAAAGAGAGAGAAGTGTAGAGGGAATAGAAGTGGTCGTGCGGCTACTTCTATTTTGTGTTTTCTTCTTAATGTGGATTACTCCATGCATAACTAGGTTTAGTTAGTTATTTAAGGTATTTTACCATAATACCCCCTTCACTAAGCCAAAACAATTAAACCATGAAGCCTCAAACCAAATAAACCTTTGGGTCAACCCACTCTCTTTGAGTTCAACCATCTCCCTTATTATTTTATTTTTAATTAGTTCTACACTATAATAATCCGACTCACTTCACATAAATGGCTAAAAATATAAAAATAAGTAAAAGGACTTACACCTAAAGAAAGTCCCAACATACTTAATCTAATACATGCTGGAATAGGACAAAGGTAAATATAGTTGACTCAAATTAGGGTGACCCAAGGGACCCGCTGAACCGGCGGGGCGGACCGGGGTGTCTTCGGACTTCCCCGGACCGTAACCGAGCACTTAGCCAGAATCTCAAGCCGCAGACCGAAATAGCCCTGGTTAGGTTACCTTGTGTCCGCCTGCACCCGTCAGGCGGTGGCGACTCCGGTATTCCATCTTTTAGGAGGCACGCACCCGACACGTGCGCCCCGCCGTGCGATTTCACCGCGCACAGCTTGGCAACTCCACTGGGGACTTCTCGACCCAATTGGACTCTGATTATCAAATGAGTCAACTAGGAGGATATAGGCTAATTTAGGAAGTACTTTTTGTCCAACCTTAGTAAGGTATGGAACTCATGTAATTACATGATATTGAGGGATCCTGTCAAACGGACATGATAATCGCCTAAGGTAAGTGGTTTTTAACAGGGACCGATGTGACCCGCCCACTTACCTGGGGATCCACCCAGACATTGTATTACATGTTGTTCTGTACTTTTACTATAAATGTGACATTAAGGAACCCTTTGTTGGCCCTTATCCGAGAATCACCCGAATAGACACAGCACTCTGACCCACTGCACACACAAACACCTCACTACACCGTGAATGAATATTTAACTACGTGGGGTGACATGCATGAGGGAGTCTGCATGGGTGATCCGAACAGAATGATCTCTGGATAACTGTGAATGTTCTTCTTAACCAAAACTTAGACCTCTCTAGCAGCCACCCTTCTTCAAACGAAAAACTTACTTTTGGGATGATATTAGCCCTACACTCCCGTGGCTTGCCGGGGAAAGCAGGGTAAACCCATCTCCCCAGGTTTCTAGATTCCTCAAGCGCCACTGGTTTCTTGCCGTGATACGCGAGGGATCTAGTACTTGGCTCAGACCCTTGCAGGCAGATACCTCGGGCTGGGTACCCTTTCCCACCTATTGCTTCTGAAAAACCTTGATGTTATTGAATGTGAGCCTAGATGCGAATGTGAATGCGAATGATCAAATAAGGGTAAAATCTATGTAAAACCCAAGAGTCCATCAGGGGCAGCAACCCCCGCCCTTCTTTGCATCAAACTGACTTAGACTTAGGCCATGGGCTGCCTTAGCCCTAATTTAGGAAGCCAACCCAATTTGATCAGGGGTACGACCCCAGATCCATGCATCTGAGTTTTGTGAGCCGTGTGCCTTGACCCATTAAGTCTATTGGAAGCACCTTAAGTCTTAGTTGGCCTTTGTATAGTTGAAAGCTGGCCAGATCAGACAAAAATAGATCCGAACAGATCAGAGGCAGAAAAACCCTAAAGTTAGGATTTCAGCCCACCTGCCAAAGAGGCAAATTTGTACCCTCCTTTTGGGTTCCCAACAACCCTAAAGGTGATTCTCTTTGCAGATTTATTCTTGTAAATTTCGCCTCGAAGGCAAGTTGTAAATGTTGTTGCTTTGGTCCAACACCAGGAGCAGATGAAAGATCAGATGAAAGGAAAAGGTCGACTAAGACCTAAATGTGCTTCCCGAACACTACAATATCTAGAGGTCACAACCCTTAGGACCACACACCTTGAGTGCCTGGATTTAATTTCCGTAATGAATTGTTTCATAAGTGATGAACTGCTTGGACAATGATTTAATTTTTGCATTTCATGATGCATACCTTAGACTAATTTAGAGTTTTGGTGAAAAACCCTAAATTGACTTGGAATTTCAATCGGATAGTCGGCATGGCATCCTCATCCTCGACTGAGAGAGTCCGCTTCCCCAGAATAGAGAAGTGTGCCTTAGATACCCCTTGGATCCGTTCTTAGACAAGGCAATTGCAAGGAGATGAGCAAATTCAATGGGAACAGAAATACCACATGGGACAAACTCTGTCCCTGTTAAATGTGCCAATTAATTGGGACATGATCCAAGCAGCCCTGCTTTTCTGGGATCCCCAATTTTCTCTCTTTAGGTTTGGGACCAATGAGTTGACCCCCACAATCAAGGAATTTGAATTATTCCTCCGACTTCACGACCATGGAGAACCCGCTAGGCCAAATCTCAAAGATAGCTACAAGAATGAAGCTTGTACTTTCTTTGGCCTACCAAGAAGGGAATTCTAGACCTTAGGAGGTGACCAAGTATTCACGCGGGTCTCTAAAACCTTCCTCGCTGAAAAGATAAGGGATAAAAAGCAGGAAAGACCCCGTGTCTGGTTGGACACCTTCACCCTCGTGGTTCTGTCGCAACTCTTCTTTCCTACTGGGGGAGACACCATTAATTTGGCCCTCATGGAAATTGTAGACCAGCTCCAGGTCAAATTTCGAATCATGCCATTAATCCTTGCTCAACTATACCATGCTTTGACCATGACCAAGAATGGAACTAGGAGGTTTCAGGGATGCGCTCCTCTCCTGCACATTTGGTTACAAGATCACCTGATGGTTGCTGAACCTGTCAGCCCACGCTATGGGTACGTCCGTGACAACGTCACCTTGATGGCCCGGAGAGAGATTAAACCAGATTTGCCTTCCAGAGAGGACTGGTTCGACCACTTTCTCCAACTGAATGGAGAAACTGATATAAGATGGGGAGGCACATTTGACCAGACATATACCCCCATCATAGCTTTCAGGAAAAGACACTGCCTAGCTTTAATAGGCTTCACCCATGCCATGCCATACTATCCGGTTCGAGTTCTGAGGCAGTTTGGGAAGTCTCAGGGAATACCACACGAGGACGATGCGGAAGGGTTAACTAGCTCACTTACATTGGAATTGAAGAAAAAATTGATGAAGGAATGGCAACACGTGCACATACTACAGGAAGACATTTTCACTGGATCCGACGTTCGTAATTACGAACAATGGATTTCTCGACAAATTGGCCTCGACGGCCCACCACCTCTTCATCTTGTCGCCTCTGGCAACATCCCAGTTCCGCCCCCTGACACATACAGAGATAGGGTGGCTGAACTGCGGGAATCTCATTCCCGAATCCACCGTGCATACGTGGATTCTGAGCGTGCAAACAGACAGACCAATGAGGCCCTCCAACAAGAACTTAACACCAAGCGCAAACGCGCAGAAGAGGACCGACGTCTGCGGAATAAACTTCTGCGTGCCTTGAGAAGGCAAGACGTGTCCTCTCACTATGATGATGACCAGCCTAGTTAGACCCTGGGATTGTTGTACTTTTTGAAAAATGCTTGTGTACTTGAACTTTGATGTTGTAATTCTCAAGTATGAAATTACTTTTCAATTCATTACCTTGTGTTGAATTTAATCTTCAAAGACTTAAGTCCTCAATAAACAATTTGGCCTCAAAAGGCCACCATCTTTAAATTTTCATCAATCAGATCACATCAAAATCTTGAAACCTAGTAGGTGTTCTAAATAAAGAACACCCAACCCTTTGAGCTCAGATCACACCCGAATGTTTCTTTTTAAGATCATCCGGTCAACCTTTTAGGGCACTGAAGCCACTGGTAATTAAGCCAGAAAATTGGTGGAGGATCGTCCTGGCATAGCATACCCCGTTGAGTGACGCTAAAGTCAATGGCAATTAAGCCAACGACTAAGGTACGTCCGGGTATCCCTAGCCGAACTTTAGGGCACTGAAGCCACTGGTAATTAAGCCAGAAAATTGGAAGAGGATCGTCCTGGCATAGAATACCCCGTTGAGTGACGCTAAAGTCAATGGCAATTAAGTCAACGACTAAAGTACGTCCGGGTATCTCTAACCGAACTTTAGGGCACTAAAACCACTGGTAATTAAGCCAGAAAATTGGTGGAGGATCGTCCTGGCATAGCCTTCCTCGCTGTGAAGCGTCAAGGTCAATGGTAATTAAACCAACGACTAGTTAAGACACGCCCGGGAACTACTAGCCGAAGTTAGGTGCCAACGCCATTAGTAATTAAACTGAAGATTGGCTGCGGTACGCCTGGGTGCTGCTTTTCAGCTCACCCCCTGCGGAGACTTTACATGGTCCAAACTCGTAATACTGTTAAACTGAAGATTGGCTGCGGTACGCCTGGGTGCTGCTTTTCAGCTCACCCCCTGCGGAGACTTTACATGGTCCAAACTCGTAATACTGAGCTCAAACCAACCTAGTAACATTGGGTTCCCTTTCCCAGCCGTTTGGCTAAAATAGACCAACTTATCTTTGGGTTCCCTTTCCCAGCCGTTTGGCTAAAACAGACCAAGTTAGACCATGGGTTCCCTTTCCCAGCCGTTTGGCTAAAACAAACAGACCAAGTTAGACCATGGGTTCCCTTTCCCAGCCGTTTGGCTAAAATAGACCAGCTTACCCTTGGGTTCCCTTTCCCAGCCGTTTGGCTAAAACAGACCAAGTTAAATCATGGGTTCCCTTTCCCAGCCGTTTGGCTAAAATAGACCAAGTTAAATCTCGGGTTCTCTTTCCCGGCCGTTTGGCTAAAATAGATCAGGTTCAGGAATCCCTATTATTTTCAAAATAATTCAAATAAATTAATTCTTTTGAATAGTTAAGTAGTCATGCTTTACAAGTCTTTAATATAAGTTGCACTAATATTCGCTGGTTGTTCTCCCTAGGTACCAAAATAGCTTTCCGAAGCCCGTACCTGTTAAGATCCAGAAGAAGGATTGAAATGGAGCAGTCAAGAGATCGGACGCCATCAGGTCAATATCAGGCAGAATCCAGTCAAACACAGACAGTGTCTGATCTACAACAAAGGATTGATAGCATGGGTACCATCATTCAAGAATTAATGGCAGAATTAAGAGAACTAAAAATGGCTCCCCCGGCTGCACCAGTGGCTTTGCAGCAACCACCACAAACAGAACCTCCGCCACCCTACCCGGTATATCCACCTCCGTTGGTGCCACCACCGCCTCCACAAGCAGTACCTCTTCCCCAAACCATTGCACCTGTCCAGCTGGGACAAGAGGAAGAGGATTGGTACAGGACTCAGCAGGTTCAGTTTGAAGAAAAGATGGCAGCAAACAAGGCAGAAGTAGATGCCCTGCGAGAAGAACTGAAGCAGTTACGCCCTAGCACGGTTCCTACTGAGGCTACTTTGGACAGCCTCTGTTTCTTTTCTGATGTTCAACTCCCTCCTAAGTTCAAGTGCCCTGATCTACATCAGTTTGATGGCACTGGATGCCCGTTAAACCATTTGAGATCTTACTCAGGAGATATGTGCCAATATGCCAAAGATGAGAATATAATGGTACAGTTTTTCCAGAGGTCACTGACTGGGGCAGCTTATACTTGGTTTTTGAGTCTGGACAAAACCAAGATTAAGACTTGGAATGACTTAGCCGCAATGTTCATTCAGCAGTACCGATTGAACAGCCAGATCGTATAGACCAGGGCTGAACTACAGAGGTTGACAAAAAAGAATCAGGAATCAGTACGGGAGTATGCCAAGCGTTGGAAAGAATTGGCTACACTAGTTCAACCACCACTGCTTGAACAAGAAATGACTTCCTTGTTTATAGCATCACTGGGGCAGCCTTTCTTTTCCCTCCTATTGGGGCAAAGCACCTCCAACTTCAATGACTTAATTCTAACGGCCAACAGGATTAAGGATGCAGTTAGAGCCGGAAAGATAGATAGCGGTGGCCAGGGCTCTACCCAGAGAAGGACAACAGCAGGACAAGGTAGTAGGAACCAGGGGCAAGAGCCCAGAAGGCAGGAAGCCCAAGCAGTTAACTATGTACAGCCTGCACAACCTTACCACTTTTCTCAGAGGCCAGAGACAGTAGCACCACAAGGCCAAGGGCAGCCTGCATACCAACCTATAAGAAGGACCAGAGAAGAGGCTGAGGCAAGAATGAAAAGGGTATTTACCCCATTGCCTTACACACCGGCTGAGTTGTTGGCTACGTTGTTGAAGAAGGGGTATCTTCAGATCAAATCTCCAAATCCTCGAATGGTTAACTCACGAAATTATAACGCAGCAGAAAGATGTGAGTACCATTCTGGAGCTCCTGGGCATTCTACTAATCGATGCTAGGATTTGAGGCATGACATACAAGATCTTATAGACAGTAAGAAGATCTCTGTAGATCCTCCAGCACCAACTCCACCTACTGGCACAGCCACAAATCCTCTTTCGGATCATTCTAAGGCTCCCGCCAGTGGATCTGTAAATCAGGTCATTAATGACCATGATTGTGAAGTACTATTTGACCCATCTTTGCTGATCGGGCAACCGGGGCAAATTATCAGGGTATGCTTACAAGAAGGGATAAAACGCCAGGAGATTTGTGTCATTGAAGGAGACGATGATGAAGAAACCTTCCTGGGATTCCCTCTGGTGCACTTCAACCTTCCAGAACCAGAACCTTTCTACCCTCCACCCATCCCTGATTCACCCCCTTTAAATGTCTTTGACATAATGAACAACCCCTTTAATGACCCAATGGACCTCTCACTTGAGCCACCCACCTTTAACCTGTCACAACTCCATCTCCAACCATCCTACTGTGCCGTACCTCCACCCTACCAATTTTTACCTATGTACCATGAATCCACCATCACTTCTACTGAAAAAGAAGTCGATTGGATCACCCGATCTGGTAAATACATGAACACCGACCCTCCACCCACACCAAAGGAAGAGACTGATGAAGAAAAGAAAAGGAGAGAAAAAGGGAAGGAAGTGGCCACTGAAGTGCCACAGACCCATAAAAAGAAGGGAAAGGCCCCTGAAGAGGAGATCACGAAACTCCACAATAGTGTTTTCACTCCGGAGTATGATCTCGTTCAGCAATTGAGCAAGGTGCCCGCTCAAATCTCCATCATGCGCCTTCTTTTTGATTCAGAGAAACATAAGGATGTACTAATGAAGGCCCTGGATGATGCACATGTACCAGATAATATCAGCCCTGAACAGCTAGAGGCAGTCATGTCAGTAATTGTGGCACCTGAGGCCGTTTCTTTTTCCTCAGCAGATTTGCCACCAGAAGGTTGTAACCACACGGAGCCACTGTACATTACAGTAAGGTGTTTCGACCTTATAGTAAAGCGAGTCATGATTGATAATGGATCGGCCCTAAACATCTGTCCAGTCAGGACCTTCCACAGCCTGCAGCTGAGCTCCGACCTAATCAAACCCAATGCCCACAATGTCCGAGGGTTTGATAATGCCCGGAAAGATTCCCTGGGAGAGGTGGTTTTGGATATTGTAATTACTGAACGAAAATTCGCCCTGACTTTTGAGCTGATGGACATTAATGCTTCGTTCAACCTGCTAATTGGAAGACCTTGGTTACATCAAGCAAGGGCAATCCCATCCACCTTACACCGGATGATCCGATTCGTTTCAGGGAACGAGTTGATTACGGTCCATGCTGAGGACCACAGAGAATTTGAAAAGGTTGGGGTACCTTTCGTTGATTATGAGCTACCCACATCGCTCAACTTCCAAGCTGTGGAGATGGTGCAAGTCAGTCATATCACTACTCCTCGGAAGACAGAGCAGTCCCGCAAGAGGAAGAGAAAGAGCATGTTCGGCTCTGCTGAATGCGCCGATTGGGGCCTCCGAGTAGGTCAAGGACACGGAAAATACAAGCAAGGAATTAAGTTAGCAATTCAACCCTATGACAAAGCTGTTGGATTTAGGCTAGGGTTCATCCCAGAACCTGAGGATTATGCCAGGCTTTTTGGCATGAGAGCAGAACGAAAGAGAGCTCGGATCGAAGGAAGGGATCCACATTGGCCTATCTGTGTGCATGGCCATTTATATCATCACTTCACCAATATGGAGTGGGAAGCTGCTCAAGCTATTCAGAATATAATTCCCCAAGGATGGGGTGATGAATTTAATGATCCAACAGAAGTTGATTATCTGCAAGGATTATGGGAAGAACCTCCTTTACCCCTAGAGATAGCTGCAGATAGGGTAGGAGCAGACCCGTTGGCCTTCTATGAATCATTGAAGGATTTACCTGCCTTGGTCACCCTAGCGTCAACCAATGATGTTACAATCGCTATCGCATCTGCTGAAGAATCAGTCATTGATGAAGGAATACCTGTCTGCCCATTTGATATACTTGAGGCACCAATGGAGGATGAAGAAGACCGGGCCATGTACATCTGTATGATGGAAAGCCAAGACAGTTCAGGGGAACCTACTTGGAGGCAAAGATCACCTCCACCTCCTCCCCACATGTTTCACCCTGCCATGCAAGACGGTTTGAACCAGATGTTCCAGTACATGCCACAAGTGCTAGGACTAAACCCCGAGTCGATCCATCATGAGACATATGGGAACTGGGCACCAGATGAACACTCTTCCACCAGGAGGGAGATACCTGCAGAGATACCCGTGGCAAGGGCATTACCAAGGATGAATGCACCCAATGAAGTCACTATCAAGGTACCCGGGTCAGTCCCTCATCGTGGTGTGTGGATAAGTTTGTTGTCAGAATCAGAGCAAAGCCAGGAAAAGTCAGAGAAGGGTAAGGCAAACAATCTCATCTGCATCTCGTCCGACAGTGATGTCAGCATGGTACAAATTGGAGAGCTAGAAGAAGTGACTCCTGTCAATCAGGAGAACTATTCACAACAGAACTGGAGCTCGACGCCTCTCGCCATCAGCAAGGCCGATCTACCAAAGGGGGTTTCCTCCACTTCTGAAATCCCTGTTGTAGATATCAATGCACTTTTCAATAAATGCATGAAATCTTCTGAGTACTTGCCTGTTTCTACTTTTAATTGTGCAAACAAACAAACAAAATCTCACAACCTTGCTATCAATCTCGATGCACACCCGAAGGGTCTGGAGCACGGGATAGATAATCAGGTTGCAATAACTAAGCAAAAAGAACAAAAAGAAATTCAAAATTCAATTAAAGAATCAATAATAGAAGAAAAGCATGAGTCGGTGCACAGTTCTCAACAGGAGTCAGACTGCGGCACCTGCCCATCGTAGCCAGATGATTCGGAATTCGTCCTCCATGAGCTGTTTGAGCTTGAGGACGATGATGAATCATGGGAGACCCCAACTGAAATTCAATTTGCTTTGGAAAGACACGAAAAGGGTCTCCAGGCCAATATTGAGGAAACTGAACCCATTAATATAGGTGAAGCAGCACAACCAAAGATTCTCCAAATTGGTAAAAAGCTATCACAATTACTGAAAAATCAGATATTTGATATTCTTAAGTCTTATTCTGACGTGTTTGCATGGTCATATGAGGATATACCTGGGTTAGACACGGATTTGGTTGTACATCGATTACCAATAAAGTCTGAGGCCACACCTGTGAAGCAAAAACTCAGACGCATGAAACCAGAGTGGGCCCTAAAGATCAAGGAAGAGGTCACTAAACAATTTAAGGCTGGATTCTTGCAAGTGACGGGTTACCCAGAATGGTTAGCAAACATTGTGCCAGTCCCCAAGAAAGACGGAAGGGTTAGGATATGCGTTGATTACAGGGATTTGAACAAGGCAAGTCCAAAGGACGATTTCCCATTGCCGCACATTGACGTGTTGGTGGATAACACGGCGACGCATTCAATGTTTTCATTTATGGACGGATTTTCTGGTTACAACCAAATAAGGATGGCACCTGAAGACATGAAAAAGACATCCTTCATAATACACTAGGGGACGTATTGCTACCGTGTAATGCCGTTCGAGTTAAAGAATGCGGGCGCTACATATCAGCGTGCAATGACTCTTTTATTCCACGATATGATGCACAAGGAAATGGAAGTATACGTGGATGACATGATAGCAAAATCAAAGGAAGAAGAAAGTCATTTGGTGAACCTCGGGAAAGTGTTTGATAGACTCAGGCAGTGCAAGCTCAAGCTTAACCCGAATAAATGTGTGTTCGGGGTTACCTCAGGGAAGCTACTTTGATTCATTGTTGGAAAGCGTGGAATAGAAGTTGACCCAGTCAAGGTCAAAGCAATTCTAGAAATGCCTCCCCCGTCAACAGAGAAAGAAGTGAGAGGTTTTCTCGGCAGGCTACAATACATTAGTCGGTTCATAGCACAGATGACACCTGTGTGTGAACCAATATTCAAACTATTGAGGAAAGACAAAGCAATATGGAATGAAGATTGCCAGGAAGCATTTGATAAGATCAAGGCATATCTAATGAGTCCGCCGACGTTGGTCCCACCAGTTCCAGGGCGACCCTTGATCATGTACATGACAGTCTCAGAGACAGCAGTGGGATGTGTGCTAAGGCAACACGATGAAACTGAAAGAAAAGAACGAGCAATTTATTACTTGAGCAAGAAATTTACCAACTTTGAGGTGAGGTACACCATGCTTGAAAAGACATGTTGCGCCTTAGTCTGGGCAACTCAGAAGCTTCGACATTATCTGCTTAGTCACACTGTCCTATTAATTTCAAGCTTGAACCCGTTGAGGTATATTTTTGAGAAGTCGGTCTCCACTGGAAGGGTAGCTAAGTGGCAGGTCCTTTTGTCTGAGTATGATATTGTCTATATGACAAGGAAGGCAATAAAAGGACAAGCGATAGCAGATCATTTGGCAGAACACCCCGTACCGGATTATCAGCCGCTTGATACTGGTTTCCCAAATGAAGATGTGATGTGTACTGAGTCAGCAGAAGGTCAGGAGGAAACCAGATGGCAAATGTTCTTTGATGGGGCAGTTAATGTCAATGGAAAAGGAATTGGGGCCGTGATCATTTCCCCAGAAGGAGTCCACCACCCAATAGCGGCAAAGCTCTTGTTTGATTGCACTAACAATATGGCAGAATATGAAGCGTGTGTGTTAGGCTTGCGAGCAGCAATCGAAATGCATATACAAGAGTTAAAAGTATTTGGTGATTCTAGTTTAATCATCTATCAGGTGATGGGAGACTGGAGAACTAGAGATACAAAGTTGGTGCCATATCAGGAACTGATCAAGGAATTGGAGGAACAATTTGAAAGCGTGACATTCGACTATATGCCACGGGATAGGAATCAGTTCGCAGATGCCCTAGCAACACTAGCGTCTATGGCAACCATCACCGATGACACTTGGGTGCAACCACTAGAGATAGAAGTGCGGCGTTATCCTGTTTACTGCTTTAGCATTGAAAAAAGCATGCCTGAGGAAGAACCTTGGTACGCAGATATTGAAAGGTACCTAAAAGACAGGACTTTACCAGAAGGTGCTACAGCAGCTGAGAAGCGTACTATTCAGAGATTATCTGGTCAATACTTCTATAGTGGAGGTAGGGTGTATAAGAAGTCATACAATGACTCTTTGCTACTATGTGTCAAGGAAGCTGAGGCACGGAAATTGATTGATGAAGTCCACGGAGGCTTGTGTGGTGCACACATGAATGGCCATATGTTAGCAAGAAAAATCTTGAGAATGGGTTACTACTGGATGACGATGGAATCAGATTGTTATGCTCATGTCAGAAGATGTCAGCTGTGTCAAGTTTATGCGGATAATATTAATGCACCACCAAATACCTTATATTCCCTGGCATCACCTTGGCCATTCGTTATATGGGGGATTGACATGATTGGTCAAATTTATCCGAAGGCATCGAATGGACACCGGTTCATCTTGGTCGCGATCGATTATTTCACCAAGTGGGTGGAAGCCATGTCCTTTGTGGAAGTGAAAAAGTCTCATGTGCTTAAGTTTATCAGGAATAACATTGTCTGCCATTACGGGGTACCTGAAGCGATCATCACTGATAACTCAAAGAATTTGAATAATAAGGACATGGAAAGGATGTGTGAGAATCTGAAGATCAGACATCTGAATTCTACCGCATACCGGCCCAAGATGAATGGAGCACTAGAGGCTGCCAACAAGAATTTAAAGAAAATACTTGAGAAGATGGTGGTCACTTATAAAGACTGGCATGAGAAATTGCCTTACGCACTGCATGCATATCGGACGTCGATCAGAACATCGACTGGGGCAACAACTTTTTCACTTGTGTACGGAATGGAGGTGGTTCTCCCTGTGGAAGTGCAAATTCCCTCACTCAGAATTTTGAAAGAAGCAGAGATTGATGATATTGAGTGGGAAGAATCAAGATTTGACCAATTGTAGCTACTTGATGAGAAGAGAATTAAGGCTCTATGTCATGGCCAGCTCTATCAGCAGAGAGTAGCACGAGCCTACAATAAGAAAGTGAAGCCACGACACTTCAAGGTGGGAGATCTTTTCTTGAAGAAAATTTTCCCCCACCAAGAAGACAATAGAGGGAAGTTCAAGCCGAACTATGAAGGGCCATTTGTAGTTCACAAAGTTCTGTCCAGAGGAGCTCTGATCCTACAAGAGATGGACGGAACTATTTTTCCTGAGCCAATAAATGCATATGCAATCAAATTGTATTACGCTTGAGATCATTCCAATTGAGAAATGAAGAGAGGCCATCCTTGATCCTCACTTAGATTGTCAATCCCTTCAATCACCCCTAAAGGTTTCCCTAGTAAAACACTTTTGAGCCTTAAATAATTTTTTCAACCTAATACATGTGCTCTACACACCAAACTAGGCATTCCTGGCCCCAAAAAAAAATTGTGAAAAGTAGATACAAAGAAATGTAAAGATAGTAGAGAGGGGGAAAATGTGAACCCCACAAAAGAAATAAGCCAGGATGTAAGACCCAACAATAAAACAGAGCACTGTGCATACCCAAATGTTAAAGCCTTTTTGAACCACCTATCTTTCTTTCAAGACCTAAACCAAGCTTACGTTTCGTTCCATTACCAAGACCTCTCAGATCTCAAGAAGGATGATCACAACTGGGACAATTAATTTTGCATTTATGGGTAATGATGGAAGTTGGCATCCCATCAAAAGACCAGACATAGTGAAAACCCGAGAAAAGGGTGCTATGTGCAAAAAGGGTCGGTCGTGTGCAAAAAAAAAAAAAAGAAGAGGAGAAAGTAGTAAAAGAAAGAAAGAAGAGAGAAGGATGCAGTAAATGGTCATGTCTCAGAAGGAAAGAAAATGAGTAAACAGAAACAGATTGGGAAGTGAACTGAGAAAAGAAAGAAAGGTGATCTAAAGGGTCCGGACTGGCAAGCTGCGTTTGAGTCAGAACTCCACAGTGGTCCATGATGACTATATTACTGAAAATACCCAGTGCACCAAGACCCATTTGGTCTAGAGACTAACCTTTTTTGATAAATGCAAATACAAGCACACACCGACACATTTGTATTTTTCTGTAATTATTCTGCTTAACTATTTTGGATTCTCCAGTGGTGCTGCCAACCTTAGACAGTGGATTCATAACCTTGATAAAAGCCACATTTGATTACGATGAGCAAAAGACTCAGAAAAGGAAGAATAATGAACTTTGTAAATACTCTCTGTAAGCCCATGCCTAAAGTCTTGTTCTTTTTACAGATACAAATGAAAGAGGAAATGCACCTAAGCCCCAGCGAAGATTTTTTCTTCACCAATTCCCCAATGGAGCTGTAAACCTAAGAAAAGCATCACAAAGATCACATCTCCTGATAGATTTGCCTTCCTAGAAAAGCATTGTGTCATAAGGTTGCATCAGTGAAAAAGAACCTCCTGACTCCTTAGCAGGAACTCACTGTCTTATACCCACTGAAAAGGAACAAGCTGGTAGGGGTTCCCACCAATTCTCAGCGAAGTTGCTCCAAACTGGGAAGCCTCCACCTTGCCACAAAAAAAAAAGGAGAAGAGGAAGAATCAATGAAGAGGCCATTTCACAATCTAGAAGGACGTGCAAGGAGGAAAGAAACCATGCACTTTTCAAGACATGAAGAAAAAAGAAAGATAAAAAAAAAAGAGATGCTGGGCAAATTTGGTCACATCTGTGTAAATTTTGATTTCTCACTTTTGTAAATAGCATAAGCTAGAATAGGTGTGGGTGGTCTCCTGGATGACGAACAGCAGCAATAGAGTCTCCTCCCATCCTCTTTCCCCATCCTAACTTGTCCTTTCTACCCTTTTCCTTCACCAACCTTCGTCTGAAGAAAAACAAAAACAAAAACAAAAACAAAACAAAACAAAAACAAAAAAACAAAAAAACAAAAACAAAACAAAACAAAAAAAACAAAAAAACAAACAAAAAAAAAACATTATTGAGCATCTTACATCACCGTCAAAACAAGTTGACGAGCTCCAAACCAATCTTATCTCTTTTTCAAAGATCCACTCCCCGGAATACCCAAGAAGGGTAGGGAGGCTCTGAAGCCATCGGAAGAAACACCTCAATTGGTACTTCCCTTTTTATTGAAAATAAGTAAAGGATTGAGCTCGTCTACAGAAATGCAAGGCGCAAAAATAAGGTTCCTTTTTCTTCTTTGCCGTTCATCTCCGAGGTGATTCCGACAAAGAGGGGCAGCTGTCAGCACCTCATTTTTGCTCACTGAAAATGCCAAAAATGAGAACCCTAATTGAAAAAGTCAAATCCAGAATAGTCAAAAAGTTGACTTTTTTATCTAGCATGAATTGATCACCAAACTTCATACCATTGGATAGAGGATTCCGATACGATTTCAACGGCACCAAGATTGTCCAAATCGGAGTCCAGATGAAGAAGTTGTGGGCAGGTCAAAACTGGGAATAGCAGAAATTGACTTTCTGTCAAAACTCAGATCAGCTATCTGATCTGGCCCCAGTTTAAAGAGCACTTCGACGTGATTCCAATGCAATCAAGTTTGCTGGAATCGGGGTTCTTGATTGAGAGTTATGAGCAAAACCAATTCCCAGGGAGCAGTTTTGACTTTCTGCTAAAAGCTGATTTAGAAGCTCACTTTTATACCGGCAGATAAAGATTTCCGACACGATTCCAACGCAAATGAGTTTGCTGGAATCGGACTCCAGATGAGAAAGTTATGGGCCGGTCAAACCTGGAAGTAGTAGAAATTGGCTTTCTGCTAAATCTTGGACTAGCTGCCTAAATTGGTACTAACAGATAGAGCATCTCGTACTGATTCCAACGCCACTAAAGTTGCTGGAATCGGATACCAGATGAAAAAATTATGAGCAGTCAAAGTTTCTGAAAAGCTCCACGTATGACAGACAGTGAAGAAAGAGCAATAAAGTAAAGGGTTTTGGATTAAAAAATAATATTTTTTGTTAAAAATTTAATTAAGATATTTAATTTAAATCATAAAAAATAATAATAATAAAAAGAGCCAATGATACACATGCGTAAAGTAAGAAAAATCTTTCATTAAAATAATATTAAATCAAACAATATCTTAAAAATTAAAGAATAAAAGAAAATAAAATTTTTTTTTACAACGCATGGGGTATACGTGTCCCATGAGCTGTGCGATATCTGTTGGGTAAGAATAATTGAGGAGAATAATCATCATGACAATCTTTAAAAAAAACATGAAATCATAGTATTTTTGAGTATTAGTTATAAGATAACAAGTATTTAAAGTTTAGTCAGTTTTAGTTATTACCTATAAAAAGGACCCGGCCTTTCCTTTCCGGGACACCCCTTTTTTCTTCCAAGTAGTCTCTCTTTCCGTCCCTCTGTTCATCCTATAATCAGTAACCCCTCCAACACTCTTTTTCACCTAAGTTTTTTATCCTTTTCAATCTTTCATTCTCCACTTTTTCTTTCCTTTCATACTCTTGAAGTTAAAGAAGGAAGAGTTGGTCTCTTACTAGGAAACAAGAAAGGGACTTTTCTACTACATATTGAAGATCATCACTTAGGTAAAACTACGGTAAGATTACTTGTTGTATGTCACTTTTTATATATTCAAATAAAGACTTTCCCCTTAGATATATTTTTGTTTGTCTTAAACTTTGTTTACTATTATCTTCATCTAACTTTTTTTTTGTTCCTTATTTACATGCCATGTGAGACCCCCTTGATAAGGAGGGGGGAAACCTCCGTACGAAATAGAGGAGAGGAGGACAAAGTTGTTCATTTAAAGTAGTTTATCTCCCTTTATGGATTTATTTGCTATTTAAGAGAGGGGTTTGTCCTCTCATTTGTGACATCCTTTGTACCCCTTAATTTCTTGTTCCCCCTTTCCTTTCTTTTATTAGATATTGTTTGGTAATCACTTGCATACATGTGTATCTTGTAGGTAACTTGTTTTTTTTTTTTTTTTTTGATATCTTGCATGAAAAGCATATCATGAATATTTTAATATTCTTATAAAACGTCACAACACACACATAAAATGTTTTTTTTTCTAGTAAGGTTTGAAATTTTCTTTTTCACTCTTTTATCACCTTATATAAATATTGATGTAAACTCTTGTAAAAAAAAATTTTTTTTTAAAAATGCTTTTTATTAAAGTTTGGTGTAAAAAAAAAAAAACTTTACTACTTAAGATTTCAAGGAGTGTTTTTGTTAGGGATGAGCTTCACACGTGAAGTTTTACTTATGGGGTTTCATGGATCTGTTTCAAATAAATTTTTTATATACGTACAAAGTTTTTTTATTCAAATTCATCATGAGGTTTTTTAATTCATTACTTTTTTATGTGTTTTGATTCTTTAAAAGATGGTGAACCCGATGTAAGTACAAATGGGTTGATTCATTACTTTTTTTATGTGTTTTCGATTCATTACTTTTTATACTTTTTAATTGTTAGTTGACTTTTAAGTGAGTACAAATGGTTTGATGAAAAAGAGAAGATCGAACTTAAAATAAGTATCCGAAAGAGTGATTGTGTACTCTGGAGTCTACAGAAGACAGCAGACGATGGGAAGGAGCCGGCAAGCAATCCAACTCGATTAATTAATCCCAATGGGCCTATGGGTCGACCCAAATGTATTTTAAAAGATTTTGGTCCATCTTTGACCCAAATAAGAGTTATGGGCTTTCCAATAGAGCCCACTATCAGCTTGGCTCACACCAAAACCCATTTCTCATAAATGGGTTATGGGTCATTCGGATAAATTACCCATGGGTTACTCCAAACCCATTGGGCCTTAAAAATCTTAAACCCATCTAATTTGTATGATTAAATTAATCCAAAATCAAATCAACCAAATCCAACAAGGGTTACCCAATAACCCTACTGGGCCATGGGCGCAAGCCCTACGTTTCTACCCATGGGTCTTTCAACAGGGCCCATATTCGACTCACTTCACATAAATGGCTAAAAAGATAAAAATAAGTAAAAGGACTTACACCTGAAGAAAGTCCCAACAGACTTAATCTGATACATGCTGGAATAGGACAAGGGTAAATATAGTTGACTCAAATTAGGGTGACCCAAGGGACCCGCTGAACCGGCGGGGCGGACCGGGGTGTCTTCGGACTTTCCCGGACCGTAACCGAGCACTTAGCCAGAATCTCAAGCCGCAGACCGAAATAGCCCTGGTTAGGTTACCTTGTGTCCGCCTGCACCCGTCAGGCGGTGGTGACTCCAGTATTCCATCTTTTAGGAGGCACGCACCCGACACGTGCGCCCCGCTATGCGATTTCACCGCGCACAACTGGTGCAAATCTCGAGAGGCACCTTGCGATCTATATGGTATATGTATGCATTTTTCGTGATTTATAAATTACTAAACCCTATCTAACGCCATTGCAACATATCAGGTCAGGTTAACCGACAATCCAAATAACAGGTTACTATAGGATGAAATTGTCTGCCGACGGATGCTGCGGCAGACCCTGCGGCTACCGTTGAATAATGCCATGTGCAGCATCTGTTCATCGCAGCGGCAGACGATATCATCTCAGTTGGTGACAATTAGGGCTGTAAATGGGTCCAATACGGTACAAATCAGCTAAGATCCGAATTTAATCCGATATCCAAATTCTAACCGATTATTTGACGGATCTTTCACATCTCAATCCCAATTCGAATCCAACCGATTATCCGATATCCGAATCCGATTACATTATATATGGAAACAAAATTAAGATATTATAAACCTTAAGTTAGTGGATCAAATAAGGATGTATTAATTCAAATTTGTCTTATATTATGACCTTTAATCAATAAATATTATATAAAACATTCATTCCTTCTACACTAATATATAAAAAGACTTTAAAAGGTCTAAAAAACATAACATATATACAAAATAATCGATCAGATCTTTATTGGGTTGAATATATATAGTATCATATTCGAATTAAAATATAATCGGATCTTATTCGGATAATCGGATCCAAAACTAAGATCCATAATAGGATAATCAGGTCCGATTTGGATCTTTATCCGACCCATTGACAACCCCTGGTCACAATGGCTCGCATCGCACGAGAAATCGCAAACTCACATGGCAGAGGATACGAACTTTCTGTTAATCCTACCAGATAACAGATAACGGTGTAAGGGAAGGGATAACATTGCCGTGCTTCAAAGTTCAGAGGCACCAAACGGTAGCCTGCGAGAGTGAGAGACCACAGAGGTTCTTACCGTGCCGTTTCGGCTGTCCCTTGTAATGATTTTCTTTGGAAGCGCTGCTTGTTTTGATGTTTGAGTTACGGGCAAAAGGAAGAATTCTGAAATGTCAGAGTTTTCAATTGTTCTTGCGAAGAACTCTCAAATTTCTGGATTAAGAACACCAAAAAGGATTTCAACTATTTGTTATAGAAGTTATCATCCTTCCCCGTTGTTGTCATTTTGTTATTTATTTTGAGATCGATCGATAAAATTCTGGGGCTTTTCGTTCTGTTCGTCCAATTCCCTTTTTCTATTTTTCCCCAGTTTTTCATTGAGACCAACAGGTACGAACATTTTTATGTTTTCCTGTTTCTGAGATGGCTCGTTTGGTTAATCAGATACTAGCGTTCACTTTTTCAACTTGCTGAGCTCGTTCTTTTATTTATTTAATTTTGGTCATTTGGTTCAGTCATGCTAGTCTATTTGATCATTTTTGGTTGATTTTATCCATAAGTCTGAGTGGGTTTTCCTGTTTTCCTTGTTGCTTTTGTTTACTGTTTCTGGATTTTTGAAGTCATAGTTCTGTGGTGCGGATTAAGAATTTCTGAGAATTTGGGTTTCCGTTTTCAGGGATGAATTTTCCTTCTGCTCACTGTTCATGTGGAATTAGGGCTTTGCAATATGACAAGTGCATGGTTTTACCTCCAAAATCGAGCTGCTTAGGGGTTTCTTACAGTCGAAAACTGGATTCTCTGAAATTGAACCTGTGCCAACGGCTTGATTCGCTCAGTTCTTCCATGGTATGTCAAGGTCTTGAGCTTGTTATTGATGTTTGTGCATCATGATAAGGAGTCTTTATTTGCTCAGTTGCTAAATTGAAACTAAACATTGTGACTACAAGCAGGAAAAATTATATTTCACTCAAAATTCCTTTTTGTGGACATCTTTTGTTGCATCACGTTCTCTTTGATCAATCTTTATATTGTGAACTTAAAGCATGATCTTTAATTTTTATTATCTCCCCGTCTTCTGACCAGACAAAGCCAATGTTGCCAGAATATAATGCTGTCAATTGCTGCTTTAATCCTGCTTTAGGCATCAATGATCAACTAGAGTTATTATCGGCGAGAAGTATTAACTTGGAATGATCAAGCTATTGAATCTTTATCTGAGCCATTGGTGACTAATGGATGGGCTAAAGCCCTTAAGCATCTGTTAGGCTCAACAAGTAAATTGTTTTACAATATATGAGCCCAGGTTAGTCCTATGGTCGGCTATGATAAATTTCACATGTTCTTAGAAGTTTTGACCATAATGCAGTACAAATTCTTGTGCACACCTCAGTTCCCTCTAGCTGAGCTTGGTTTCCTACAATCGATATAAGTCAGATGGGATTGGTATCATGAAAAACCATTTGGAGGTTGACAGCAGAAGTCTTCTTAGTCTGGATTTATAACCTGAGGGAACGATGTATTAGAATTTTCAACAAATAATTCAATGAACAGAAAATTTATACCTGTTGGATAGTTCCAATGAACTTTCTAGTAGTGACATACTGATACATATGGTTAGTATTCAGGTCAACTGGATCGGATAATTAGTCCTGAAAATTGAGTTGTAAAAGCCAGATTGTCAAAAGTTATATTACTAGGGTGGCTATTAAACGAGGGAATTTACTAAGTGAAAAATATCTAACAATGGCTTTAACTGGCTTTTGGATAGGTCCATGTTTGTAGACCATATCAAATGTCCCAACAATTTATTCTCTGATGCTGACCTTTACACTCTTTTTGTGGTTGCTAATAGTGGGCACTTAACTGCCTTTTATCACCAGTGCTCTACTCACAGCATGAAATGTGAATTATTTATCTAATCAGTCAATGGTTATCACATTGTGAGGCCAATAGAATTACTTTTGTCGGAAGCCTCTTGTTAATATTTGCTTCTTGAGTTAATATATGCTAACAGCTATCTTGTTTGATTGTTTTCGTAACAGCATGGTGGCAGTGAACTTAAACTTCCATTGACATTTAGATTCCGATCCCAGATTTGTAGTCAGCCTCCTTTGAATGTGCTGGCCATCACCAACAATCATCCTCAAAATTCAGATTTGCCTCGGTATTATTCGAAAAAGGAGAAGAAGCCATTCCCAGTTCCTATAGTGGAGCTAAGGAGAGCTGCCAGAGAAAGGGTGAAGAGCATGAAGGGCCAACGTAGAGGACCGGTTCCACCCCCAAAAAATGGGGTTCTTGTTCGAAGGCTTATACCAGTTGCATACGAGGTGTTGAACTCAAGAGTTGCTTTGATTAACAATCTCAAGAAGCTTATGAAAGTGGTGCCTGTACAAGCTTGCAAGTAACTTTTTTTACCTCAGCTTTCTTCTTTGGCACCTTCGCCCTAATAAGATTATGCACATTTGATGTTCCCTCTTACTGGATCTTCTGTTAAAAAGGTTGAACATTGATTTCCTGTTTTGTCAGATAGGAAAATAATAAAAGAAATGTATGGAAAAGTTAATCATGCGGTGAATTTCTTGCATTCTTGTATTGACACTGATGGAATGCATTTTGAGGTTCTGACATGATTAAACTTGAACTGGGATAAAAGGTGAATTGCTTTTGAATCAAGGCTGTGAAACGGGTTGTTTCAAAGTTTGTTGGGACACAGATGAGCTACACATGATTCTAAGGCTATCTTGCTTTTAACTTGAGATTGTAATGGGTCATCGACCCCCTTTTTTGACTGACTGAACATCATTCAGGCATTACATGCAACTTAAGATTGTAATGGGTAATCAACCCACATTGAAAAATTTAAGCTTCATAAATTTTACCTAAGGTGTGCACGCACCCACCTAGATTGTTATTTTCTTGAAGTCTACATTGTCTCCTTTGACAATGGTTGTTTGGTTTCCTTTCTGATGGTGGTATTTCATCTAATGTTATTGAATATTTTGAGTGGTTGTTTATATACTGCTTCTGGATTTGCATAGAGAGAGAATTGTTTTTGAAATTTGATTTTGTGACAAATGTTTCTCTATATTTTTACAGGTGGTGCAATGAAATCCACGTTGGACCTGTCGGGCACCCATTCAAGTCCTGCAGAGGACCACAAGCTGGGGTCCGCAAGGGCCATCATGATTGGACAAAGGCCATCGTGGAAGACATTCTATTGCCACTTGAAGCCTACCACCTCTTTGATCGTCTTGGCAAACGTATTGCTCATGAGGAGAGATTTTCAGTTCCCCGAATTCCAGCACTTGTTGAACTCTGTATCCAAGCCGGTGTCGATATGCCTGATTTGCCTACCAAAAGGAGAAGGAAGCCAGTCATCCGCATTGGAAAAAGTGAAATCATTGATGCAGATGAAACTGGATTGCCAGATCCCACACCAGAGGTTGCCCACCCACCAATGTTAACTGAAATACCTGATTCCGAATTAGTACCTCCATCCACTGCTGAAGAGACGGCATTGCTTGCTGAGGAAACACTCCAAGCATGGGAGAAAATGAGGCAAGGAGCCAAGAAGCTGATGAAAAAGTATCCAGTGAGGGTTTGTGGGTACTGCCCAGATGTCCATGTGGGTCCTAGTGGACACAAGGCACAAAACTGTGGGGCATATAAGCACCAACAGCGCAATGGGCAGCATGGTTGGCAAGCTGCAGTGCTTGATGACCTGATTCCACCAAGGTACGTATGGCATGTTCCTGATATGGATGACCCAAATTTGCAGCGGGAGCTCAGGAATTTCTACGGACAGGCCCCTGCAGTTGTGGAAATCTGCGTGCAGGGTGGTGCCATAGTGCCAGAGCAGTACAAGCCAACCATGAGGCTGGATGTTGGGATCCCGGCAGATATTAAAGAAGCTGAAATGGTAGTCTGAAAGTGAGTCTTTATGAACTGCTGTATCTGAAGCATTGAAGTGAAAGACAGCATGGCTTTGATTCCATGCCCGTTGTCATCCAGTATTACACTACTTATAGCTAAGCTGGGCTGACACTCCAATTTTGGGGTTGATCAAGATGAGCAGTCAGTGTTGGAGGGGGCAAGCTGACCATCCTAAAGCAAGGATGCTGCTTAAACTTCTCATGTAGATTGTAATAGTTCTGAGAAGTGTACATTTGCGACATTGATTTTGTACTGTCTCCATAACATGCTTGATTTCTGTTAATGGGTGCCTCTGAAGATCGATTTATGTGGCTCCTCCTTGTCCATGATGATGGAACTGGCAAAATATGCAACTGGGATATGTATACTGAATTGATATTTGGCTCATGCTGAGTGTGATTATGGGAGTCAGCTGGTTCTTTATTTTTTCTTCTTTGTTTCTGGCAAAGGAATTTGATGATCAATATTTCTGTCTCATTTACATTTGAATGAGGTTACAATGAGCAGCCTTTTTAAGGCATGGGTGGTTCCTCTGTTTGGGACTTGCCTATTTTTTTAATTAATTTATATTTTATATATGTTTGTTTGCTTATTTATTTATATTTATTTAATGGATGGGTTATTGGGTGAGTGGCGTTATTTAGAAATCTGATGAGACATGAATCTCACATATCTGGAAGCTTATTTTCACTGTATCTTATACTTCCATCTAGGGCTGCAACTTGGGTCGATTCAAACTGAAATCGAATCAATCCAACCCGACTTTGGGTCGCTTTGGTTTGGGTTATATAGTCTTTAGTTAGGTTTTGGTTCTAAAAATAGAGAATCGAATTTTTTTGGTTCGGATTTGGGTTCAAGGCTCGGGTTAACCGAACCGAATCGAAAACCAAACCAAATTTCCTAAGTATAAAATCGAACCGAACCAAACTGAAATATAATAATATATATAAATATACAATAGATAAAATTGTAATAATAAAATATAACTTATAAATTATAAGTTATAAAATAATGAATAAGATTATTATTTTATAAATCTTTGTAGTTAATTATTAAATTGATTCATGAGCTCAAAAGTGCAATCCAAAACAATTAACATAAGACTTAGGATTCTAAGCTCTTTGCTCCATGTTATGTATGCATGTGAACTACTTAAAGGATTGAGCCGCATGTAAGTGATGATTCTTTAAATTTGTTTTGTGTATCCTTTAAATTTATTTTTTATTTTTTATTTTTGGCAAAAGTGGGAATCTTTCTCTTGATAACAGGTTTTTAAGTATGGGAAAATGACCCAAGCCGAACTGAATTTAGCAATTCGGTTCGGTCTGGGTTGAGTTACGGGTTTTCTTTAAATAATCAGTTCGGTTTCGGTTTGGGTATTTCGGTTCTGAGGTCAGTTCGATTCGGTTCTAGGTCGACTATCAGTAACCTTGGTTTGGTCTTGGGTTGAGGCCAACCCGAACCAAACCGCACCGAGTTGCAGCCCTATTTCCATCTACCAGAAAACTTACAAATATGAGGAAAAGAAAACTCAACCGTGGCAAAATATTCTGTGAAAATGGTCTTTTGACAGCAAAATGATTTTCCCCTTAAGAGTGTTTTGTTTATTTCACTGTAGACATTGTGGATTTGTGCAACAGCTAAAGAGTATTTCCTCGATTTGAAACTCCCAATGGTACCTCTAGTTTTGCTAAAAGTCAAATCCTTAATTATGCCCTTAAAACCATATTAAAATTTTAATTTAATTCTTAAATTAAAAATTTTAAAAAAAATTTTGAATGAAAATTAAAAATACTTCTATACATAACTTCAATGTCGTCTCTAGTCTCGACATGGCACGGCCTACTAAGGCTCGTGGCATGGGCTGTGCCGTTGTGCTTCCTTGCAGTTTTAGCTGGTCTCCTTTAGAATGATATCGTTTGCAATGCCTTATTGCATTGCAGACTGCAATGACCGTGAGATGTTGCCATGTGGAGCATTTCACGGTCATGTTTTTTTCATTTATGTAAATGTGTCAGGTGGGTTCCACTTGAATAAATACTGATCTTGAGATGCTCCACTTGACAGCATCTCACGGTCAAATCAGTATGCAATGCAATAGAGCATTGCAGACTATTTCACTCCGTCTCCTTTCTGCATACCCATTGCACCCTATTCTATATATAAAATATTTTTCCTTTTACCCAAATGCTTTAAAGTAAATGCATAATTCTTATATTTGCTTCTCAAATCAAATCTAAGATTTCAATTGTAGTAAGGAAAGTGGGGAAAAATAGCACAAACAATAATCAGTGGCTTTGATTTTCTCGTTGTGTAGCCCAAACGCCGGTTTTGTTGCTACAACTCGTTCTAAGCCGAACTCATTCCAAGCTGTGGAGTGTGGAATGAACTCTTTGAGGTGAACGCTAAACGAGGCCTTAGCGTTTGTGAATGTCTTGAATGCCTTTCTTTAATGCCTTTGGCTTTGGGTGCCGGTGCCGTGGAATTTATCATAAGTACTCGTGCAATCGTTAACCACTTTTGTAGAGGAAAACCGCTTTTCAAAGTATTTTTATATATCTATTAAGGGAAGCACGTGCATATTGTACATACTTACCCTTAATGTAGCATATAAGTAGGGGTTTAAATTCGGATGTAAAAACTGGAAAGGGTAGTGTGGTGGTTATAGTTTGAGATTGTTTTAGTTGGCGAGGGTAATAGTTAGGAAAACACAAGAGAGGTCAAAATCTTGAGGGAATATTCCCCCTCTTTCTTTTATTAATAATATAGATATAGATATCTATACCATATATATAATGCGAGTCATCCCTTGGGAATCGTGACAACCAAAATGTGAGACTTTTCAAAAAAGCCCCTACACATCATCGTGAATATTCATTAATAAAAGGATACGATAGTCAAATCTACCTCAATTTTTTAGAACTTAATAATCATTAGCAAATCTATTCCCTCTCCAGTGACCTCTTTCTTCATAAGTGCGGTGCTGCATGTGTGCACCTGACTAGTAGTGTTTTATATATGCACATGGTTTTATATAGAATGGTTCTCAACAAGTTTCTAGGTCCTTTTTCTTCTATATGTTCTTTTTTATTTTCACATTTTATAAAATGCTCTACCTATAATTATGTTGTTTAGACAAGAGCATTCGCAGTTGTTTAAGTTCAAGGTTACATTTTGTTTAAGTCTACGGTTTTTTCATTTTCAGGCTGACCGGAGAGTCAAAGACGCTATTCGTTGCTTTGCTTTGAGAAACCCTTTAATGGTTTCGGTAAGTGTGCGTATATACAAGAGAAAATTAATTTTTAGTGCCTTTTTTCAAAATATTTAAGATTCAGTCTTCAAAGTTTTGAGTTTTAATTTTTAATATACCTTTGTCAAAAGATTTAATTGTTAGTACTATTTCACTATTATGAATAAATTCTTCCCTAAATACCCTTATACAACTTATTCCCATGACTTGTACAAGCTATTTTAGACTTTTATAAACAATGAAATGATTTGTACAAGTCAATAAATTGATTTGTACTAGTCAATAAAATGACTTGTACCTTAAGTGAGTGACTTGTACAAGTCATTTAGATAAGTGATGTAAGGGCATTTTTGGGATATAAAATGGTACTAAAAATTAAATATTTTGATAAAGGTATATTAAAAGTTAAAACTCAAAACTTTGTAGACTGAATTTTAAATATTTTGAAAAAAACCACTAAAAATTAATTTTCCCTATATACAAAGCTTGAGAAATGGTAATTGACAATGCCTCGTGTAGTTTACTATAAATGGAACTTTTTAGTGGGTTAATGCGGGCTGTGTTTGGCATTGATTTTTGCTTTTGTTTTTTAAAGCAATATGCATGCTTGAACAATGAATGCTTTTGCTTCTCGTGATGAAGCAAAAAGTAATATAATTACTAATTAATATTGAAAAGCAAAACTTTATTGCTTCTCAAATTTTTCTAGTTGCTTAGCAAAAATTGAAAAACAATAAAAATTTACTTTTCAAGAGAAACAAAATCACTCACTGTCCAAACATGCTTATTGCTTCAAGAAACAAAAAAGTACAAATAAAAATCAATGCCAAACGCAGCCTCGGACGATCACATTGTTTGGATCAAAGTGCTCGCCTTACAGAGAGAACAAGTGGGCTTTGTCGGAAAGACATCTAAAACAAATTTTAAGCCTCAAGTTGAGTTCGAGTTAATTTGTTGGTTGAATTCGAGACTCATTAGGGTTTGGGGCTAGAAAAATTAGACTTTCAACTTTGATCTCTAAGTCTCCAGTCCAACTAAGAATGGCAATGGGGTTGGTTAAATGCGTAACCCTCTCACCCCACACCTAATGGTTAGACTTTGGGATTGTCAAACTCGGGTTAGAAGTGGGTTCGGGTTTTGCCCAACTTGCATCAACCCCGTCCCAAGCCCAATCGTACTCTTTTAAAAGATGTTTTTATATGTTTAAAACAGCTTCTAACACATATTATGTATTAAAAATATATTTTTGGATGAATAAATATATTAGTATGTGATAGATTATATTTAAAAGCACATTAATTTACATTTTTTGTAGTGCAACCGGGCCAATTTCCCGCCTCATTACCAACCCAATAGGGGCAAGTTCAGGTTTGGTAATGGCTAAACCCCGAAACCGCTTCGTTGCCATCCTTAAATCCAACCAACAAAATTTTGCATCTCATGAAATAAAAAACCACTAATGCCAACAAAATTGGGGTAGTTTTTGATATCTGGGGGTGTTTGGTTTGATGAAATCTACAAAAGAACAAAAGAAAATGAACTTTCCATTTGTTTAGTTCACAGGAAAATGTGGCCACTAGAATTCTTTTGATTCTATTTATAATTTCCTTTGTTTTCCTCTTATTTTGAGAGGAAAGTATTCAGACTCTTGCAAAAGCATGTTAATTTGGCTAAACATAAGTCAAGATAAATAAATATATATTTTCCTTTGAGTTCTAGTTCTACTCATTTACTAATAATTTTAAAGGAAATATTTAAATATTGTATTAAAGTATTAAAGGGTCATTAAGGGAAGTACCATCTTTCCTTTTTTTTTTGTTGTGTTTGATAGCTTTTTAAAATTATGAGGCAAACTAAGAGAAAAGTAACTCTAAATCAAAATCTACAAGCTTTCGATTCTATTTCTGAGAAAGATTTGATGTGAGACAAAACAAATTAGTAATCTAAAGATATATCATTGCCAAAAGGTGTGAAGTGAACCCATCCATATGCACAAAATGTTGTATGTTGCTGCCACTATGAAAGAGCATTAGGTGGTATCTCAAGAGGCAGTTTTAGGACGGTGACTTCCAGTTACAAATGTTGGCTAGGTATTGGTTTAACCTAGAATTTCAATTGCAATTATACATTCCTTCTCATGCCCAAATTCCATGTAGTTATGGGCAATGAGAGAGAAAGTTAAGGAGAAATAGAAACAAAATTTTGCCAAAATCAGAAACGTTTTAATATTTTGATTATTGAAAACCATTTATCAAAGTATGAATTCATTTAGCTGATGGAAGCTCTTGAGTTGGTATGTTGCCCATTTTAGCTGTAGGCATGTAGCTTGAATATGCTGCTTTCTTACTGCATGGTACTGATAGATTTCTATCACACTAAAAAAGATGTTAGTGGCAGCTTTTGGTAGTAACGAATTTGATATATATAGATGTTATAGTGAATTTAAACTAAATCACCCACTGTTACAGTATTGATGGTAGAAGATGATGTTATAGTGTCTTGAAATTGAATCTTCAGGTGTTGTAGTATTCATGGCAGAGGTATGCCATTTTTTCTGGCTTTCTTATTTGTCAAGTTGATGGTTTGATACATTCATTTTAACATTTTGGCATTTGCCTTCAGATAACTAGGCAAATGTACCATCTAGCACTACTCCATCTCTGATATAGTTGAATAACTGTATTTATTGCTGGTGGTTTTACCGATCAAATTTCTGCAATTGAGTTTGAACTTACTCTAGATTTTATTGAGGTGTGAATCAAGCTATTCTTGACCCTACAGACCCCAAGCCTAAATTGCAGCATAATATGTTAGCTAGTCTCTTTCTGGGTTCAAATTTATCATTCAAGCTTATTACTGGAGGTATATTGCAAGGTTCTGTGCAGAGTAGAATGCCAAGAAAAAGATTCTTGTGTCATAAGAGCCCTTGGTAAGAGATTCTAAGACAATATAGACCCAGCATACAGCATATAATTCTGACCATTATTGTTAAAATTTTTCATGAGACTTCTTAATCCAAAAAGTTAAAACGAAAAAGGATTAGGCCTGATTGAATTAGATTGCAGGTGGACAGTAGAATCCATGTATATTTGGCTACCTTTACAAACTAGACACCAAGGATCTTCTCTTCTAATATTACTAGGCCACTCAAAACCTTCTCAGGTGCATGTGCCTTAATTTCATTTGGAAGTATGTATCTACCTTGAGCTAAGGAGTATAAAATAATTCCCTTTTACATTAATTTCTGTAGTATCTATCATTGGTCCCAGTAATGAATGCTCATAATCTAATTAATTACAATATTTTCAGTAGAAATAAAAATTGAAAATGGAAACTTATAACAAACAATCCATACTAGCTAGCAAGGTCTTTCACATACAACATGAAATTGTTAAATGGAAACAATATATACAAAGAAGTGATTTAACTAATTCAAAGCTCCAGGAGAGCAATAACAACATTTATAGATTAACCAGATTAAATAAAATGAGCAATCATAAAATCCAAGACTGGTGAGTCCAAAGAATTAAAACGTGAAAAGCGCAAAATAAAAAGCATTGCTCTCTGTTGTGGGTTTGGTTAAAGCATCAGAAACAATTGAGATGCAAAGAAATATGATTGCCTTTGCTTCTAATGGAGAGCTTTAACAGACGAAATCAACAGAACTCATATATAGAAGAAGCTTCACCATCCATTACTTTTGTTGAAACTCTAGCATCTGAAAATGGGGGCTCCATTCTATTCTGGAAAAGTTCATGTAAGCTTCTTAGGTCACCGCTTGTGCTCCTGGAAAATTATGAGGATCCTTCATAGAAGAAGTTTCTAAGCTGATGCACGAGAACTTCCTCTTCTTCTAGCTGTCATATCCAAGAAAACAACCAAAGGATGGCTTCAATAAATATATAGAAATTTCAAAGGAACACCAAATTTAAGTGCATAAATTATGTATCTATATGCCAAAGGTTCCTAAATGCTAAGTTACATAATTGTGAAAATTAATTGTGTGATGCTTGGATTATTAGAAAACAATTGAAAGAGCCACATTGAAATGGATAACCTAATCAATGTCGAGGTTCAGCGGAAAATTAAAAAGGCAAAAATCGGGTTTTTTTTTCGTGCCAGTGGAAATTTCGTTGGCACGCCGCTCCGTTTCATGTATAAAAACTGATTTTTTTTTTCTGTTTCGTCCGTGCCGGTGACAAATCGTCGAAATTTCGGTGATTTGCTGGCGATGCACCTAGAACGATTTCCCCCGGCGAAACGCATCGCCGGGGGTCCCTGTACCGAAATTGTAAACCTTGATCAATGTGGATCAAAGTACGAATCCACTTAATTCCGGTTTTTTAAGAAAGGAATTCTGATTATCACAACAAAAACGTGTAATTCGTACCTTGTTCAGCATCGTACAAGTGTTGTATGGTGTGGTTTAGGTCTCCCAACCATGGGGCTTGTGAGTAATTCTTACCGTTGAGTTTCAGGAACTTTAACTTTAGAGTGCTAGTAAGTCCGGAAGTGAAGGTCTTCATCTCCTAGCACTTTTCCACAATCAAAGTTTCCAAAGCAGGAAACTTGAAAAAAAACCTTCCCAAGCAAAAGCATCTGAGATTCCTTAGATTTAAGAGTTGTATAGAAATTAATTTTGGAAAGATAATATCATTCGCCTCCACCACCGTAATTTCTTCTTCTTCCCCTGTAACTACCTCCTCTAATTTTGCACAATCCTCGATTTTGAGATCTTCAAGCTGTAGAAGCGTCTGAGATAGGGTAGGTGAGAAAATCTCCTCAATTTCCCGCAACATGATATGTCTATGCATTTTAGGTTGCGAAGGCAAACAAGTCGAGTGGGACCTTCCAGATCTTCTGCAATTCATTCATACTCTCCAATTTCAAGTACTTTAAAGTGGACAAAAAGCGCACATCTTCTTGGGGGAAACTAACCCCTTCATTGTTGAGTCAATAACTACTTCCACTCTTTCACAACTGATTACTAGAAGATATTCTAAATTTAGTAACTTTGTCAGTAGATTGAAGGGAACAACGGTCCGCAAATTAGGACATCCTCCAACACCCAGCGAACTTAGTTTCCAAAAGCATCTTGTTTGAGGGCGTAGGCCGTGGCAAATCTCTTTCAAGTCTTTTAGACCCCAGATTCCTAAACTCTGTAAATTAGGGAAATGGATCACTTCCCTTGCACGTATGACACATTCTACTCCATTACATTCTCCCACATCAAGATATTGCAAGCATTGCAAACCGCCACAAAGCTCATACAAGTCAAGAATAACATTCCTCCAACATTGTGAACCGTGGAATCCTAAAGCTCTTGTTCTCCCCAATAACACCTTAATTGCACCCACAAAACTATCATCCGCTGAAAGACACAAGGTTGTATCTGAACTTTCAACTCCTCCCAACGAGGAGGCATATTTTGCACGGAAAAGTGACACAACCAACTGAAATATTGCATCCTTAAAAGAGTTTGCACTTGAAGTTTCATGTCTCACAAACAAGGAGAAATGTTGAGATGTGGCAATAGTTATGAAAAACTTTTTCAATCTTGCACACAACTCTTTAGGTAATATGTCAACATCCTTTATTATTGGGTGTAAAATGTTTAGACGTGATAAGGATTCCCACTCAATATTTTTTACTTCATCGAACCCTTTATATGCAACCAAGTACAACTCCTCTAATTGGGAGAGGCTTGATATAAAGTTGCACATACTATCACTCAATTGAGAGCAATTGTTCAAATTCAAAACCCTTAGATTACCCAAATGCCCAATTTCTGTTGGTAATTGAAAAAGCTTTAAACGATCTCAATCAAGTATCTCCAGATTTTTTAACTCTCCAAAAATAGATATATCATCTAACTTCATACCTTTTGCCCGTAATGTCCGAAGGTTTCTCAATAGCTTGATTGATATTGGAAGTGTCGAAACTTTGGTGTAGCTCAAATCCAAAACTTCAAGTGATTCTATTCCCTCAAAGAATGCATGTGGGATTTCCCTTAAATTGTAATTGCCTTGTAACAGTAAAATCTTGAGCTTTGGACAATTTAACCGACTAGGGAGTTCCCGAATATCATTGTGCATTAATGAGATTGATGTAAAATGTTCAGTCACCATCTTTCTCGGCCACTCCTTCAAACCAGTAGAGGCTTTTGCCATGGATATATTATTCGTAGATGTGATTGATATGCCTACATCCCTCATAACATCATGCACTCTGATGTGATCTTTTTTCTCACTCTCCAACAGCTAACAAGAATCTTTAATATTCTGTATCACTTCATATGCTTTGCTTCTTACCTCGTCCATGGTATTTGCTATAAGCCCCTGAAACAAGTGCTTTCCCACCGCATAAAACACCAATGTTTCGATCTCAATATTGTGATCTTCCGGAAATAGACAACAAAGCAAGAACATTTCCCTGGACTCCTCATTTGGCAAAAAATCATAACTCAGTTTGAGAGGAGCATACACCTGTTTACTAACACCTTCAATATATTCAGTTGAAGCGCTTTTGAGTCCATTTGCTGCTCGTTCCCATTGTTCTAGGTTGCCATTGTTTCTTAAGGCTCTTCCAACCATCACAAGGGCTATAGGTAGGCCACAACACTCGCTAGCAACTTTTCAGGCCACATCTTTCAAAGTGGCAGAGTCAACAACATCACCCGCATTTGCTATGAACAAATTCCAAGAGTCTAATTCAGATAACACATTAAGTGCTATTTTTTTCTGGCACCCCATTGCTGTGCACACTTGTTCCCGTCGAGTGGTGAGTACAATTTTGAGATTCTTATTGTTGCCACGAGAAGTGTTAGGTTTATCATTTTAGTTTGGCTTTATTCAGTGTCAAAGAGAAAGTGTTTTAAGTGTGTTTAGAATGTTTAGTTTGAGTCCAAGAAGACATGGTTCAAACGGCGTCTACATCGGGGTCAAATTGAAGAAGTTATGCCCAACGTTTGATCAACGTTCGCTGGCCGTTCGAACGATCATGCTACACAGAGAAACCAGAGAGCAGCGTTCGCTGAACGTTTGCTGACCGTTCGACCGTTGGTGACACACAGAGAAACCAGAGAGCAGCGTTCGCTGACCGTTCGACCGTTGGTGTCACTCAGAGAAACCAGAAAGCAACGTTCGCTGAACTTTTGCTGACCGTTCGACCGATGGGGTTCTACAGAGAAACCCGAGAGCAGCGTTCGCCTCACGTTCTCTGACCGTTCGAACGAGAAGAAGAAAAGTGAGTTTTTGTCTTGAACGTTCGACCCGCGTTCGCTGAATGTTCGAACGTTCGTAAACAAACTTCTGTTTTAGAATTCCGATCTTTTCTGATTTGTTTCCTATTCCGAGTCTACCTTCTCCTAATCTATATAAGGAGTGTCTAGACTATTGTGAGGGTAACTCAAGAGGTTTTAGAAACCCTAAATTCGTGTGTGAGAGCAAGAGTTATTCCTCCTCTTCCTTCTCCTTTGTTGAGCCATCAAAGCCTTTCTTCATCTTTCTTTTCTACCTTGGAGTTCCGGGTTGGAGAGTTTGTTCGTGGGAGTTCCTACGGATACCAGGCGAGTTCGTTTGGGTGATCGTGTGAGAAGATCTTCAGAGTTCTGAAGTGTTGCTGTGGAGCAAATCTGAGGAGTTCCTCAGATACTTTCAAGTCTGTGAGTTGCAGAGTCTAGCATAGGGATGTTGAGTCGTCTGAACTACAGGTTGTAAGTCTTCTTTTCATATTGGATCTTTTAGGTGGCTCCTGCATAGCCCGGAGGGTTTTTCTCTAGTGAGAGTTCTCATAGAGTTTTCCCTTCGTCACCAAAATTGCTTGTGTTCTCTTTACTTTATTTGCAATTTTGTGTGATTGGTTATAGACTTGTGCATGCCTATTAATTAAGAACTTGTTTTTAATTAGTAGAATTTTTATTCCGCTGTGCTTCACCTATTCACCCCCCTCTAGGTGTTATTAGAGTCAAAACCCTATTTTTCAAGAAGGAATGCCTATATCAACCAACTCTAGTCTTGACCAAATATCATCCAAAATTATAAGAATCCTTTTCTCCTTCAGAAGTCCATTTAGTCTTTCTAATAGCCTTCCTGCCCTCGTAGTTTCACTAGTTTCAGTAAGCTCGAGTCCCAACATCTCGGCTAGTTGAGCTTGAATCCCTTTGATGTTCGGTGTCTGAGACACAACCCCCATTAAAACCTCATCAAAATGTTTGTTCACTTTAACATGCTTCCCGATCTCTTTCACCAAGGTCGTCTTGCCCATGCCGCCGATGCCGTATATCCCAATCATGCTGACATTATCATCTTGCAGTGATTTCATAACCTCATTGAAAGCCAAAATTGTAGATTGGAAAGCAAAATAATCACCAGCTGCCATGAATTCTATGCTAGGATGAGGTGGAGGGTCGGAAACACGATCAAATCCTCCATCTTTTTTGAGCTGAGTGATGATCTCCAGTTTTGTTTTTGCTTGCTTGCTCAATCTAAAACGCGACCAACACCTCCTGCTCACTGTGACATCATTTTGCAAGAAATTGTGTGCCTCTGTTGTGACCATAGTAACATTGTTAAGCCAATTGTTGACCTGAGATTTTATTACTTCTCCCTTCCTCGTAGCAGCTTCAACAGATGTTTGGACATCATTTTTCACATCCTCTAGACTTCCAACTTGGATTTTGAGACTCTAAATGATGTTTAGACATCATTTTTCATCATTTTTTGCAATCGGAGTCACAATAGGAGCCACAGTGGTAAAAAACCCGCTCATTCTATTCAATGTGTCTATGGGGTAAAGAAGGATAAAAAATGATTAAAAAAAATTATTGTTGATAATTCCTTCATTTAAAATTCGATTTTAACAAAAGGCAAGGAATTGCTTGGGTTAGCAAATAAATACATAGTGCGATACAATCAAAACAAGGTATATAGTAATAAAAAATGAATTCCTTGAGCACATGTATACTAATCTAATCAACGGATTCTCTATCCTCCCTTTTTCCATCCAATTGGTTTGTGTTCGAAATGGCTAGAAATCCTTATCATTGTTGAGTGAAGGAGTCTTTATAACAAGTCACAAGTATATTCTCTAGAATTTTTTAAATATTATCAATTCGTTATTGTATTTTACAAAATGAGTTCTCAAAATCCAAAAACAAATATAGGGGTGTTTCCTCTGTTCAACATATTTCTTAAAACTTATTTGGGGGGAAACTTGTTCTTAAATTGCAACAAAGCACCCATTTTGTCACAGAAACTCATTCTAAGCTATAGTACTTATTCCAAGCTATAGAATGAGTTTCCAAAATGAACACGAAATGCGGTCGTACTCTTAAAGTGATTTGTCAATAGCATTCAAAAGAAAATGACAATACAAGAATTTTTCCTAATAACTAGTGGTGGCAAATGCTTATTGCGCACGTCCTCATCCTTAACTGTAGCATATAAGTAGGTAGTGGGATAGTTATAATTTCAGATTGTTTTTGTTGGAGAGGACAATAGTTAGAAGAAAAAAATAGAGGCCAGAATTTGGGAAGAATATTCCCCCCCCCCCCCCCCCCCTTTACTAATAGTATAGACGTTTAAGAAGTTTGATAGCTCCTTGCAACCCTAGTGACCTTAAAAAATTACATGCTTAGTCCAAAATGCATTTTTAAATCTATCCAGAAAAAAAAATGAAGTGTTGTTTTCTTGAAAAAAAGAAAAAAAAGGTGAGCCCCACCCCTTACCTCATTCTCCAGGCAGGCAAATTGGAAGGAGGAAAAGTCATTTTCCTTGGCCCCTGATCCATTGTATCTAGTCTCGTGTACCTCTTCTGCAACAAGAAGCATACAACGCCGTGTACAAATTGGTCCGTTGTATTTAAAAATAATAATTTTTTAAAATATAAACTATTACTTTTTCATTTCTTAAATTAAAGGAGCCAATCACAAGCGAACATATAACGATTGTATTTTAAAAATAAAATTTTAAAAAATGCACGTAAATCACGAACGGTGGTTAGTTGTGAAATTTTCCACATTTTCCGCCTGAAACTTAAAGAGTCATCTGTCGGCCCAAATGGCTTAAAAATCTTGTCTTTTCCTTCTCCTTCGTCACGTCACAAAATTTGGTTTTGGATTCTATCTGTATTTTTCTGTTCTTTTCTTTTTTGAGTAAATTACACTTACCTCCCTTGAGGTATGTTATAATTACACTTACTTCCCTTGAGATTTCTGAAATAACATTTTCCTCCCTTGAGATTTGTGTATGGGTCACAATAACACACTCTTTCATTAAAGTGTCCGTCAAAACAGTAGTGTTAGTAAAATAATTTTAACTAGACAAGATTACCCTTTCATAAAGATAGAAAACAAAAATTTTAATGGCATAATGCCGTAACACTTTTTTTTTCTCTCTTCTCAGAGGCTCTTCCCTTCGGCCCCGAAGAGTGATGGAGGGAATCACAATCAGAGCTACGCCTAGGTTTTCGTTTTCGAGCAATTCTTGCTTACGACGCGTACGAAATTTCACGATTTCGAGATCGGTTAAAGGAATTCCGATGGAGGATAGCAAGAAAACGGGATTCACCACCTGTATTCGAGCTCAACAGGTCAGTATTGACTCTCTGTAAGTGTTCGACTTGGGCTTTCGGTGCTTAAAAATTTGGGTGGATTTGAGTTCTGCAGTTCTATTTATTTTTCTCTTTGGACTGTTTGGGTTCGGATATGTATGCGATTTCAAGCTTTGTATCGCTTGAAATATCGAAGATCAGGGTTCCAAACAGATTTTTCTGTGTTTTATATTGGCTGAAGAATACATGGTGGTTGGTGATGAAAGAAGTTTTACAGGCTTAAAAGGTTGATACGTAATTCGAGTACCTGTGGCCGTTTTCTTTCCGGATCGATGCAAGTGTTATAGAGACATTAGATGTATTAATTTTTAACGCTTTAGACAGTGGAATTTAAAGTTTTAGCTTTTATCTGTTGTCATCCAAAGAATGATTTCAGTTGATTAAAGAATTAACGTACTGTGCACCATTAAATCTGTTAAATGTGACTGCCTTCGATTTTAAATGCAGAAGTTCGTTTGAAATCCGAGTAATTGATAAATCACATAAACAGTTCTAACATTACAACATCTTGTTGTTGATGCTTGTACCAGGGGTCTGGGGATAGTGCTGTCGAGGGAAATGCTCTTGAAATCAAAGAGTGGGAATTGGGGAGATATCAAGATGAAGTAGCTGCTAGCCAGGGTATCAGAATTAGGAGAAGGCCGCCAACTGGACCACCCTTGCATTATGTGGGACCTTTTGAGTTTCGGATTCAGAATGAGGGCAACACTCCTCGTAATATTCTTGAGGAAATCATATGGAATAAGCATAAAGAAGTTTCACAGGTACCATCTCACCTGGTTTCTGATTTCCGTTTTTATTCTTTTTTTTTTCTTCTAAATTTCTGATTTTAATATATTTTTCTATTCGTATTTTATCTTTTCAGTTAAAGGAGAGAAAGCCTCTCTAGGACCTGAAGAAAGCTCTCGAGAATGCTCCACCTGCTAGGGACTTCATTGGAGCTTTGAAGGCATCCTATAAGCGAACTGGAATGCCAGGTTTAATTGCTGAAGTCAAGAAGGCTTCTCCAAGCAAAGGAGTAATAAGACAGGATTTTGATCCAGTAAGCCTGCTATCTTTGCTATCATTTTCTTGGTTTAGATTGATGTCCTTTTATAAAGTTCAGGGTGAAATTGAACCAGTTACTATTTGTTTGCTTATGATCATATCAAATAGCAACAAGGTTATTATTCTTCCTGCAGAATGTATATGTTGGCTTTACATGTTCTGTCGTTTTATGTTCAAAATAAATATCCCTCATGTCAAGTTGGGTTTTTTCTTTTAAGTTCCTGGGCCTGTTGGGATTCAATTTCCTCTCCTGTTCTTATAGACTCCATTCTAATGGCAACAAATCCAGTGTAACTTAGTTGTTTGTATCAGCACGAGACTCCTTCAGCACAAGCCCAAACAGAGTTATTCATAAGCATTGTTCAAGGCATGCACATCTGATGCAATGATGCCTGACTTCATTGTAGAATCACATGCCTTCATATTAATCATTGATCTACTTAGAGCAGATACTAAAACTGATCATAGGCTGCCTCCCGCTCTGCAATGATAATGACAAGTCTCCAAAGAACCATTCTTACTCGTATAAAAGCTAAACTATCTGATTTTGATATCTTAATTTGTTGTCCTTTGCTCTTGGGGTTCTCAGATCATGTGCTTGGAATCCTAGATTTTTGGGAGGAAAAAAAAAATAGAAAATGCTAGAGAAAGCACTTTCTCTTGTTTGGTTGGAACTAGAAATAGGGATTTAAGAAGAAAATTTGTTAAAAGATTTTCTCGTTGGGGATGAAGACCTTTCTCTTCCAAAAGGTTTGAGCTTTTGAAGGAAAATAAGAGAATGACAACATAACTTCCTTTAGTATTCTAACTTAACCTACTATTATCTCTTTGCTTTATTTCACGTCAACCATCCTTGCTGCAGTATATAAGATTGTATTGGGAAAAATTATCAGATATCATCAAAATCAACTTTTTCTATATTTTTCTCTTCCTATCCAAATGCTTGAAAGGAAATGTAAACCATTTCTTTTGCTGTTTTGTGTTTTTTTTTTCTTCCTAAATCTAATGCTACAAACATAGCCATAGAGTTGGAAAAATTCAATCTGGAAATGAGCAATTAAAGATGGTTGGTACTCTGATGAATTAAATTTCTACATTCTATATGTTCTGCTTGGAACTTTGTAGCAAGGATGGTTACTTTCCACTTTTTGGCCTGAGAAAGCATTAGAGAAGAAACCTTAAGCTTATTTAGAATCACAATTATGTGGCTTCACTTTATTTTACCATTTGGTATGCCTTTATCCTCAGATTGTATGGGTTACATTGGCGTCCAAAATTTTCATTTGGTATGCCTTTATCCTCAAATTGCTAAATCTTATGAGGAAGGTGGAGCAGCTTGCTTGAGTGTGTTGACAGATGAGAAGTATTTCCAGGTACAAATCATTATTTGGCTTCAAAATTGCTGGACATTATGAATTATGGCTGGAGACTGTTTGGTTTGGACTTCCATATACTAAACTAATCACCTTCATGTATCTTTTGTTTTACTGATGGAAGGGGAGCTTTGAAAATTTTGTAGCTGTACGGAATGCCGGCGTAAAGGTCTGCCTTTTTTAACATATGCTGTCATGCTGCAGATTTCATACCTGTTCTACGATTGCATGTAAAATGGATTTTTATACTATGTTCTAACATGGGAAAAAAATGCAGTGTCCTCTTCTTTGCAAAGAATTTATCATAGATGCTTGGCAAATCTATTATGCTCGAACAAAAGGCGCAGATGCAATTCTTCTAATTGCTGCTGTATTACCTAATCATGACATTGGATACCTGATTAAGATATGCAAAATGTTTGGGTTAGCTGCATTAGTTGAGGTTAGTAGAATTTTTTTCTTCATTGCTATGTCTTTATTGATGTAGCTAAAACTTTTTGAACAAGCCTTGCAATCCATGAGACTACATTCAGGCCGAAGGAAAACTTTCTTTTCTAAAATATTTTATTGGTCATCCCTGGCACTTCAAGAAGTTCGTGAGGCAGTTCCCTCCATGTTTGTCTTTCTTTCTTTCTTTTTTGATGAAAGTCACTATATTATTAATAAAGGAGAAAGAGAATAAGGTACAGAGAGATGTTCAACCGACACCATCAAAAGATACGACAAAAACCAAGCACAAATCAAAGTTGAGCTAAGGAATGCTACAAAATAACAGATCTCTGCCACAACCTCTCTAGATAACTGAAATGCTAGTTCATTGGCTGGCTTTGTCTTGTGAAAGAATGAAGTATTCATCTCATGCACCAGCAGTCGAACCAACTGGACCAAATGCAAAACATTCCAATGGCCCTCCCTAGTCCCTACTATTTCTTACCCAACCAAAAACAGAGTAATTTCCTTCAATCTGAAAAATCCTGAAACCTCTCAATTGTACTCCCTGCAAGCCTGTTATGAAAGCCAACAAGTCTGCTCTAGGAGTATGCCCCTGCCCGCAGAAGGCATGGACAATCTCTCCATGCTCATTTCTAAAGACCCCACAAATGCCTTTCGATCCTGAAACACCACATCTACACCCTGCAAGGTTCAGCTTGGTAAACCCCATGGGAGGAGTCCAGCTGGTCTTATTTAAAAGTCCAATTAGTTTTTTTGGTTGAGTCTCTAAATACAGGACAATTATGTTTTCACTTCGTCTTATATTTCCTTCTTATGCACATCTGTTTTTCTTGATTACTAAACAATTTATTCTGCATTTCTCTCAAGGTGCATGATGAAATGGAAATGGATCGTGTTTTAGCAATAGACGGGGTTGAACTTATTGGTATCAACAATCGTAACCTCGGTAAGGATTTAGCCTCCTTGTAAAGTCTTGTCTCTGGGATTCTTATGCTAATATATGACTATCAGTTGAATCTCATTCTTCCCCACATTGTTTCTGACATTCTAATTTTTATTAACCAAATGTCTAAATGTGGATTTTGGAATTATTTGTCATGCTTATTTATTATTCTTTATTTTTTGGGCAAATAAAAGATTGTATAGTAAAAATAATCACAGCGCATAAAGTCTTTTTTCATACGTTCCAATACCTTCACTGGGAACTGACTGGAAGAGATTGCTTGAATTTTGCAATTATTGACCAATCTTAACTGAAGCATCAGTGACACGATTCCTCATAATAAACAACCTAGACCTGTATAAAAACATAATGGAAGCATCTTGATTAAATCATGGCCCATGCCTGCCATGGGGACTCTATCTCTTGTTTAATTCCTCCAATGACTTTTAGAGTCCTCTTTGGTTCCAAAATTCTTCCCACACCAAATGTTTAGCTAAGTAAAAGCCCTCATATAAAGTTAATAGTTATGCCATATTTACTGTATTAGCAGAGTGCTGAGAACAAAAAATGTGCTTCTCTGCACCACAAACGGATAATCTCTCAAAATTGTATCCATTGCTGTCTTGCCCTCCTCTAACAACCTTCCAAAGTTGAGTTTGTCACTTTTGATATGTTGGGTTGCCAAGCCACCAAAATTGGTTCCTTTCTTGTCCCACTTTTTTATTTACAACCTACCTAGGTAGATAGGTGGTTGTTCTCATACCTCGCTTCTTCCACAAGTTCTGGGGTATACATATTTATTGTAGATTGTAAACTGTTTTCTGTTTTTTCTCAACTACTTAAAGAATTTCTATGCCAGTGGTCCATACCCCACAAAAATATATTTTACCTGTGTTGCAGCTACTTTTAAGACGTCTTTAGATCTCCATGTCGTGCATACATATTTGCTTGTATAGAAAAATTATAAGCATTCTCAATTACATTGATAAATTTGCAATAAGCTTACCCTTGAGGTTATTATTTTTTCTGTCTTTGGCAGAAACATTTGAGTTTGATATAAGTACAACAAAGAGACTTCTTGAGGGAGAAAACGTGGGGAACTGATCCGTCAAAAGGACATAATTGTAAGTGATCTTTCATTATGTCCTAAATGTTCAAAAGCACCAAAACTTTCCATTGTCACCTTCGTCATCTGTTTTTGCATGTTGTACCTCAGGTGGTGGGAGAATCTGGGTTGTTTACTCCTGATGATATTTCTTATGTACAAGAAGCTGGAGTTAAAGCTGTAAGCTCCATGATTCCCATGCAAAATATAGACATTTTTGCTCTCAAATGCATCCACTATGTTTAATCTTCATGCTTGATAATTGCGGGTGCCTGTATTACTGGTTACGGCTAGTTGTTTTACTTATTCATTGACTTATGTTACTGAATCTGCCTTTTTACACGCATGCTACTTGTTCATACCAACTGCCGCATGTATCGTGTGTCTACGTTCACAATAGTTATTATGGTTATGGGCAAGATGGAAATGTAATTTTGTGTCTTTTTGCAGGTTTTGGTAGGGGAGTCGATAGTGAAACAAAGTGATCCAGGGAAGGGAATAGCCGGACTTTTTGGCAAGGAAATTTCTTTAATGAATTCTAACAAGTAACTTTATTAGTAGACACAAAGGAAAGAATAAATTATTTTGTTTCTGTAAAATAAAAGAGAGAGTTTAAAGTCCAACCCCTGGATGTAGATTTTGATTCCCTGGAAATAACCAATAAGTAATGTTAAGATTCGCACAAGTCTATGCTGCATAACCCTTACGGTTCTTCCCTGAACATGAAACTGTTTTCTGCAACTTTTTATAATGACAGACAGCATGTAAAAGCTGATTAAAAGCCCAATGCAATTCAATTCCACCACAAAAGGACTGAACGATAGGAATGAAGGTAAAATATCATTAGAACATGCCAACCCATGATTTCAAACGTCTTGGTGATGACAATCCAACAGAAAATAATTACAATTGCACACTAGCAATGTAATGGTACCGGTTATAAAATTGTGGTAGGAAGCATTACAGACCGCTTTGAATTGATAAGTGATCATGTTGTATCACAAAACTTGGTGCAAAATGTGAAAACTGGACTGTCACAAACTTTCCTCAGACTCTGCAAGTCAAAAGTAACAGGTTAGAACTACAAACTACCTAAAGAATTGACACAAAAAATGACAAGCGGAGAGGCGTACCATGTATGGCCTCCATGTTATCTTCCTTGTAAACTCCAAGGGGTGAGCCACGAACAGATAGAAGCATCTCACCACGCTTTGGTAGTCTTAGGGTCTTTGGAGTCATGCCTATGGACAATCTTTGGGCATTCACCTGTGATTCACATAATAAAAGTTAGTCTCAGAACCTCATGAAGAGCAGAAGCCAAAGTTTAAGGCTATCCATAAGATCAGTCACTAGTGGAATATAAAACAACATATGTGATCCATAACATTCTAGCTTACAAAGGGATATTCATCCTATCAAGTTTTCATTAGGCAATAACAAACATGCGATGAGGCTATAAATAAAGAAGGCAATGTTGTTAGGAAATCAATGATACCCAAAAATGGAAAAGTATTAAGCACCGTCATATTAGATGTCTTGTGCTTGCTTCTATGACTATTCAGGTGTAAGTTATACATGGAGGAAACCAAGCATATGTGGTCAAATAGCTACTTACTCCAGGGGTTTGGGCATCTTGCAAACCAAGCATCTGAGTTTCTGATTGCTCCTCCATAACCTACATACGAAATTTTCATCGGAGAACATTAGCATAGTTGAAACTGTTTTGACAAAACTATGGTAACCATACAAAAGATAGTGAGTGGACGTACAAAGCCTGGGTTGTGTAGGTTTGCAGCACTTAAAAGGCTGGTTTCCACTGCCACCAATCAAGCTCTAGTCATGTGAAATATCCATTTACTATGAGAAATTCAATCTCCTAAGCATCTATGAAAGTATGTCTGTACCTGCTTTACTTGAAAATTCAAAGCCACCAAGGGCTGGCATTTCAACAGAACAACCAGGAAATGCTAGGGATATCTGTCGTAGAACAGAACCATATATGTTTCTTTCATCAGCATGGCTCATTGACAGCTTGCCATCTCTATCTTTCCAGTCCAGTTCAAATTGACCATCATTTTCATTTCTTACCAATGATAGGTTTGACAAATTTTCCTTGAAAAATTTCAAAACTGGGGTTTTTAGCTGCTGCTCATTGAAATTTGAGTGAAGCAAACGCAACCCGGTCAGCAAACGTTCAATCTCAATATCACGAATAGTTCTAGTTGCAGCAATTTGATGTTCAACTGCAAATGAATATTTCAGGGATCCAAATCATTTAGGGCTTAGCCAAAAATGGAAATATATCACAAATTATTGAAGGTTCTATTAGAAAACTTATAATATTAAAACTGCAGGTATGGAGAATATTTGGAGGACCCCTGCACTAACACGTCATGTAGAGCTTCAGAAAGCAAAATTGACAAGCAGTCAAATGAACTCACACAAACATAAACGCATGGCCGCCCCTTGGCAATGCATGGACAGCAGTTCATATATACCAACTTCACAATTATGACCACAAAAATGGCTAAAATTAAGATAATATAGTGCAAAATACTGTTTTGGCATTGCCTCCCAACCTGAAAATCAACACCACAAGTGGAGACAAACTGTATCATAACTCTCACAAAATGAAAGAATCACAAACCAAGACAATTAAGAGGATTATTCATCAATACCTCCAAGGAAAAGGGCTTCGCAAAGAAAAAATGAAGAAAAAACCTCAATGTTCAATGATTTAAATTCGTTTTAAAGGTTTTCACGCACTTTATTTCCTCAAATTCAAATATGATATTAGTACTTCAACCGTCTAAACAGGAGAGCGACGATCAATTATTATTTTGGGATTATTTCAAATGTTATATATATAAGTTTTTAAAAATAATAAATTTTTTATTTATTAAGTTTCAAACTTAGACATTTCCTACTGCTTTTGGGCCTCATATGTTTGGATATCATTTAGGATCCTTTTTATGAATTTACAGTTGTGGCTTACAAAGTTCCTTTGTTATTCTAAGGTGCATGTGCATAATTCATGTACAAGAAAAAAAAAAGATTTGGTAGTAATTCAATTGTATAATAGTCTTTTATATTTTTCTAAGAGCCATTGCAAGAAAATAAGTAAAAAGTTGTTTTTTAGGGATATTAAAGTCTTTATAAATTTTTGGAGATATTTAAAAAAAAAAAAACATATGTCAAGCTAGCATCACAATCATCCCTCTTTCCTTTATATAAAAGTTCCACTATAATAACATCGCACCTAAAAATTTTGGATGCAATTTACACATTAGACACATTTTTGTGTAGAATGCACTAAAAAGACTACATAGTGAAAATAAACCACCAAGCTATAAGCGACTTTGGATGTGCCAATTATTAAAATAGTAAGAAAGAACCCAATCCTAAAACTCAATTCCAATCTAGAATTGAGCTTGAAAGAATTTTAGAATTCACACATATGGGCACAAGAGTTTAAAGATATTTGACTTCGATTCGGTTTTTCAGTTGTTTGGTTCAGTTTCGGACTTAAAATCTTTAAATTAAATTAAATCGGTTCGATTTTGGATTGAGTGTTTGGTTAAACTGAAACCAAACCAAATTTATATATTTCCTAAACCGAATCGAACTGAACCGATCCAACCAAACTGATACCCTTTGCTAAATCCGTCAAACCTCTTCCCAATCCCCACTTCGCAAACCTCAATGCCTCACCCCAAAACGGGCCATACCCAAACCCTCACTACTGAAACTGAAAGCCTCAACCCACAAGTCATAGGACTACCGATCGAATGCCCAGAATGAGTTAAGTCACAAGGAGGGAGCGCCATGTTATTGATCGCCACCTCAAATCCCTTTCCGTCGAACATTCTTCTCCGCTTGTCATGGGAAGAAAAGAAGATCAAAAAAATTGGGAACGCGAAGCCTGATCTCCGAAAGAAGGTGATTCCCACTGAGGCACAGGGTTTTGGGGCTGAGGATAGTGGGATTGGAGCTTCAACGGGAGAAGAAGAAGAGAATCAAAAAGCAAAGCCCCATTTCTTCTTTCTCCTCCTGTAGGTCAGTGCTCCCTTTGGGATGGTCGGAGGAGACAACCGATGAAGTTCTTGTCGAGATGAAAGGTCTGAAATCTTCCGCTGTTATGGTTTTTTCCTTTTATTTCCGCCTACTCCACTTCTGTGTCGGCTGAGAGCCTCTAGAGATTGGCTCCCATTTCCTTCTTCTTTGTTGCCATCGGCTTAATCTTGGATGAACTTTCATAGATTTTCAAAAGTTACATGTTATTAAGTTCATTACCCAAAAAAAAAATGTTATTAAGTTGGTTTTTTTTTTTTTAACTATTTCTAAAATTAGAAAAACAATTTAAAAAGGTTTTCATTTTCAAATTATTTTTTTTTAAAAAAAGAAGGTTACCGCCTCCAAGTTTCTAAACACAAATCGTGTTTTTTTCCGAATTCAATGGCTTTTTTGCGATTTTCTAAACTTATATCTTCGACACCTTGCACTCAACTCTCATCTCTCTCAACGTCGTTCTGAACAGCTTTCTATTCTCATCGGAGCAAAGATTAATCGCATTCAGGACTTCTGTTCTACTCTCATCGGAAGAAAGATTAATCCCATTCAGGACTTCTGTTCTATTCTCATCGGAAGAAAGATTAATCGCATTCAGAACTTCTCATTCATGGTAAGCTTCCAATTTAGGTCATTTATGGTCTTTTATTTTATGGGCGTTGAAATCTTTTGTCGAAGTCTCTGGGTTTCGGGGCTTCTTCCTCGTGGTAATCCCAGAAACTCATCAGCAACCCAACGAAGCTCCGGTTACCATTGATCGAACAACCCTTTAACTCCAGAAAATCAGATCCAATTTCTAGTGCCTTATCTCACAAAATTCCTGGTTCCGCTCCCTCCTTGCTTCTGTGCATTGATACACTCTCAACACTCCAGCAACCTCAACACAATTCGACATTCTTCCCAGCCGACCTTCCACCGCGATGAAACCAATAGTCCAACCACTAGGGAACCTTTACCAAATCTTGGCTTTTCTCGACAGATTTTCTTCTTCCTCTTTTGATCTTCTCCCCTGTTTATGGTTGTGCATTTGTATGGCAACCTCTCGATCTCACTGAAATTTTGGATCTCACCGACTTGAGTCCTTCTGAAGGAAGGAAACGCATAATGAATAGGAGGGTTTTTGCTTTTAAAGAAAATTTTTTAGGGTACGTTTGGATCACGAGAATTGGACGGTAGGAATTGGAATTCGCAGCTAAGAATTTCAATTTTTGTGTTTGGTTGACCAATTCCCATGAGAATTAAAATTCACGTGGGAAAAAAAAGACACCCAATTCTCATGGTTCATGAGAATTACAATTTATACCTATGAGGTGTTTTTTACAATTCTCAATAAACATAAGAATTTTATTATCGTTGATTTTTTGCAAGAGGGCTCATTTTCATTTTTTTCCGTAACATAAGAAATGTAGCTGATCAAAGTATAATTTAATATTTAAATTTAGAGAGAGAAAACTCTAGAAAGAGTCTAATGCTCTAGAGTGAGAAAACCTTGAAAGAAAACTCCAAAGAGAGGGACTCTAGATAGAGAAAAATAAGGTTTTAAAGAGAATTTTAGAGTGAGCAATACTTTAAAGAGAAGATCTAGAGAGAAGGTTCTAGAGAGAAAACTCTAGAAAGAGAAGGAAAATGATCTATAGAGAGAAAATAGAGAACTATAGAAACAAGAGAATGCTTTAGAGAAATAAAATCTATAGAAAATTCTACAGTGAAAATTCTGAAGAGAGAATACTCTAAAAAGAGAATCCTAGAGAAAATTTTCTAGAAAGAGAATTATAGAGAGAAAATTCTTTAAAGAGAGAATTTTAGAGAAAGGAACGACTTAAAAGAAAGTCTAGAGAAAAGGTTATAGAGAGAGAAACTCTAGAAAGAGAGGGGTTCTAGAGAGAGAAAACAGATAACTGTAGAAAGAAGAAATTGCTTTAAAGAACGAATATCTGGAGAAAATTCTAGAGTGAAAATTCTCTGAAGAGAATTTTAGAAAGAGAACACTCTTGAAAGAGAATCCTAGAGAGATAAAATCTTACTGAGAGAGATATAGAATGAAAACTCGTAAAAAAATCTTTTCTAGATTGAAAATTCTCTAGAGAATTTTAGAGTGTTAAGATTTGATTTGTGATCTGTATATTCCGTGATTGAAGGAATCACTATTGTTTCCTTGTACATTGTTGCTATATCTATCCCTTAGAATGTGGATCTAGAATTCCACTTATAGATTGTATAGCTTCTATTTAATGATGTACATGCCTTTGTAAAGAAAGTAATAGCTTCTATCAATGGGAAGCTTGTCACAGCACCTTGTTCCATCTACCCTTACTGATTCAATTCTTTAATAGAAGCCTCTGTTATCTATTAAAAAAAGCATCTAGAAAAAATTCAAAGGAGAGCAAATTAATATTGTTTGAGAATTTAATTAAGACCTAAGAAAGCAATTGTTAGAAAGAGTGGGAGGTGCATATCGAAGAATCTAAAAGCACTAGAAGAAAACAAAAAAGAACGAGAATGGAAATTGGTGGTGATAGTTTGAACCCATATAATCTGACCAAAGATCTGGATTTTTGGTAGATTAGGATGGCAAAGCAATTGCTAACCTCAGGAACTTTAGACATGGCAGTTTGTTGGCAATAAAGATGAGTCATGCCAAATAAAAATATGGCCAACTATTTAAGAAAGGAGGAAAAAAAATAGAACAATCATGTAAAAGAATCTGCAACCTTCTCTAAACTTTGTTTAGACACTCCAGTCTTGCAGGCACGCCTGTTAATACATGGACTCTAGAGCAAAGCATAACCACATCCGGCTTGAGCAACTTTATTGAGAAACAGAATTTATTGATGATTCTTTCCTTTTCATTTCTTCCCACTTTTGTTAAACGGGCAACGAAGTTGTTCACATAGACCTATAATGGCAAGAAATGTTATGTGTGCGAAGAAGATCAGGTGACAATTGGAAGATTTTGATAACATCATACAAGTGAACATTCATTTTAGAAATTATCTTTGAAAGAACATGGGCCACGTGGAAGATTGAAAGTCACACAATTGATGGAACAAAGCTAAAACAAATAAAGGAAAACAGGGCATATTAATTCAAGCGCCAACATGATAATTGAATAAACATATGCATCAGGTGAAAAAAATGGAAAATAACTTTAAATATACCTTCTTGATCGCTAATTCCATCTTGTTGCAGTTCAGCTTGCTGGTCAGCCATGGTACCAATCAAGTTGCTATCACATAGCCTAGGGGACTGTTTAACAGCCCGTTTAGCTCTTCGTTTTGGCATTGCTGAATAGAAATAGTTTTGTATTAATTTTGCTACAGTGTGATGGAGGTTCTCTTCATACAAATATGAAGTTGTCTAAAGACATCCACCAGCGGCTTTTGCTTGTTTCCTGCAGAAATATTTGTATGAGATGTCAATTAGACATTAATCCACAAACCATTTGCATAGTTTTACATATCGATATATCCCCTTTCCGTAGGAAGCAATACAAATCTAGAATTTAATATTGACATTTAAAGACATCCCCTTTCTCTAGGCCACGATATATCTAGCCATATTGATATTTAAAACCTTGACCATTGGAACACATCATCAAATATTTGACAAACTTATTCACAGAGAAATGTACTCCCCTGTTGTCCTCTAATGCTCTTCCCTTATGAGAAAATATGTACAAGGAATGACTACAAAAATTTTAAATGAGAACTCTTGATGAAGTAGACGCTTTAGGTGCATGGACATGTATAAAAAAATGTTCCCTAGTTTGGAAAGGAAATTAGGTACACATATGCTCACCAACATAAAAACAAGTATGTGGGAACCTGCCAACACTCCAAAGGGAAAACAGAGAGAGAGAGACACACACACACACACACAAACACAAAGAAAGCAACAATAGCTCGATTAATTGCCGTTTTTCACATCCATATGACAAACATAAAATGCACAAGGCACTGAATGAATAACACATCTCAATATAAATCCATTATAATTATGCAAAATCACTAAAAATCAAACTAGTGGCTTATGGCATTCTGCACTAAGCATGCTGTATCTTCAATCCCAGCTTACTCAAATACCCCATGACAAACCCCCAACTAACAGAACATTTCCTTCGTATATATGTTGACAAACTGTCCATTTAATAGCCCTAGTCAATATAAAAAACATACTACACCCACAAACCAGAATCAAACAAGTACCGTATTCATCAAACAAAGTTACACAAAGATAATCAGTCCATATTATCTCTAAGCAAATGTAAACAAAAATGCAGCTTACTAGAATAAATACTTTCAACTGGTTAAAAAAAAAATTTGCAATTGAGTAGACCTATTAATTCTTGACGATGTAGGATTTCTTGGAGTGCAACCAGTTGATTTTCCAATGGAACAAAATGTGAAGCTTACAAATGATGAAGGTAATCTCTTACTTAATCCCTCTCGCTACAGAAGATTAGTAGGTTGACTAATCTATCTCACAATTACTAGACCTGATATCACTTATTCAGTGAACATTCTAAGTCAGTTCATGCATGCTCGAAGGAAACCTCATTGGGAAGCTGCTCTCCGCATTGTGAGATATTTGAAAAACTGTCCAAGACTTGGATTATTATTTTCGTCCCATAGCACCTTAGCACTAAAGGCATATTGTGATGCTAACTGGGCCAATTGTCCTATGACAAGAAGATCGACTTCTGGTTATTGTGTATTTCTTGAAGATTCTTTAATTTCTTGGAAGACAGAGAAACAAAAAACTGTTTCCCATTCTTCATCAGAAGCCGAATACAGATCTATGGTTGCTGCAACCTGTAAGCTGACTTGGCTCAGATACTTATTCAATGACTTACAAGTTTCTTTGGGCCCTGTCAAATTATTTTGTGACAATCAAGCCGCCCTTCACATTGCTACAAATCCAGTATATCATGAACGCACTAAGCATATTGAACTTAACTGTCATGTGGTAAGAGAAAAGATTCAGGACGGAGAAATCATTACCAAGTTTGTTCCATCATCTCTTCAGCTAGCTGATATCTTCACAAAAGCCTTAGGTGGAAATCTTTTCAAGAATTTGATGAGCAAGTTGAATACTCTTGACATTCATGCTCCAACTTGAGGGGGAGTGCTAAGATTTGATTTGTGATCTGTATATTCCGTGATTGAAGGAATCACTATTGTTTCCTTGTACATTGTTGCCATATCTATTCCTTAGAATGTGTATCTAGAATTCCACACATAGATTGTATAGCTTCTATTTAATGATGTACATGTCTTTGTAAAGAAAGTAATATACAGAGAATTTCTCTCATACGATTCTGTTATTCTGTGCATCTTCTTCTATACTACTTTTCATAGAGAGAGAAAACATTCTAGAAAGAGAATCTTACAGAGAGAAATTCTCTGAAGGAGTTTCAAAATAGAGGACACTGTTGGCTAGATCTTGACTTAACGAGTTGAAGATCCAGGAGAGAACCATATCGTTGCAGCGCTGCCATGCTTGATGTTTGGGATCACTTTCGCTTGGCGTGGATATGGTTCCTTTGAGGAATCCTAACTTGTTCTCAGCACTGAAACTTACTAGCATAGATCTTCTCCACATAGCATAATTTGTTCCATCTAGAACCTTTGGAACAAGAATCATGCCAGGATAATCAGAGGCATGAAGAAATAAGGGATCAGATGGATCCATAAGAGGAACGATCATGGTGTGATCAGCAGATTTTTGAGTATCTTGATCGCCACCGGAATTTGTATTTGGATTGTTGACAGCTTCTGCAAGATCTCGAGTTGCCATGATGATGAGTCAAAGAGTGCAAAAGCTTTGCAAAGATGAGCAGATCAATGCTTTGATACCATGAAAAGTAGTATAGAAGAAGATGAACAGAATAACAGAATCGTATGAGAGAAATTCTCTATATATTACTTTCTTTACAAAAACATGTAAATCATTAAATAGAAGCTATACAATCTATAAGTGGAATTCTAGATCCACATTCTAAGAGATAGATATGGCAACAATGTACAAGGAAACAATAGTGATTCCTTCAATCACGGAATATACAGATCACAAATCAAATCTTAACACTCTAAAATTCTCTAGAGAATTTTCACTCTAGAAAAGATTTTTTTACGAGTTTTCACTCTATATCTCTCTCAGTAAGATTTTATCTCTCTAGGATTCTCTTTCAAGAGTGTTCTCTCTCTAAAATTCTCTCTTCAGAGAATTTTCACTCTAGAATTTTCTCCAGATATTCGTTCTTTAAAGCAATTTCTTCTTTCTATAGTTATTTGTTTTCCCTCTCTAGAACCCCTCTCTTTCTAGAGTTTCTCTCTCTAGACTTTCTTTTAAGTCATCCCTTTCTCTAAAATTCTCTCTTTAGAGAATTTTCTCTCTATAATTCTCTTTCTGGAAAATTTTCTTTGGATTCTCTTTTTAGAGTATTATCTCTCTCTAAAATTCTCTTTAGAATTTTCACTGTAGAATTTTCTATAGATTTTATTTCTCTAAAGCATTCTCTTGTTTCTATAGTTCTCTATTTTCTCTTTATAGATCATTTTCCTTCTCTTTCTAGAGTTTTCTCTCTCTAGAACCTTCTCTCTGGATCTTCTCTTTAAAGTATTGCTCAATCTAAAATTCTCTCTAGACCTTATTTTTCTCTATCTAGAGTCCCCCTCTCTAGAGTTATCTTTCAAGGTTTTCTGACTCTAGAGCATTCAAGTCTCTTTCTAGAGTTTTCTCTCTCTAAATTTAAATATTAAATTATACTTTGATCAACTACATTTCTTATGTTACGGAAAAAAATGAAAATGAGCCCTCTTGCAAAAAATCAATGATAATAAAATTCTTATGTTTAATGAGAATTGCAAAAAACACCTCATAGGTATAAATTGTAATTCTCATGAACCATGAGAATTGGGTGTCTTTTTTTTCCCACGTGAATTTTAATTCTCAATGGAATTGGTCAACCAAACACAAAAATTGAAATTCTTAGCTGCGAATTCCAATTCCTACAGTCCAATTCTCGTGATCCAAACGTACCCTAAAAGATTTTCTTTAAAAGCAAAAACCCTCCTATTCATTATGCGTTTCCTTCCTTCAGAAGGACTCAAGTCGGTGAGATCCAAAATTTCAGTGAGATCGAGAGGTTGCCATACAAATGCACAACCATAAACAAGGGAGAAGATCAAAAGAGGAAGAAGAAAATCTGTCGAGAAAAGCCAAGATTTGGTAAAGGTTCCCTAGTGGTTGGACTATTGGTTTCATCGTGGTGGAAGGTCGGCTGGGAAGAATTTCGAATTGTGTTGAGGTTGCTGGAGTGCTGAGAGTGTATCAATGCACAGAAGCAAGGAGGGAGTGGAACCAGGAATTTTGTGAGATAAGGCACTAGAAATTGGATCTGATTTTCTGGAGTTAAAGGGTTGTTCGATCAATGGTAACCGGAGCTTCGTTGGGTTGCTGATGAGTTTCTGGGATTACCACGAGGAAGAAGCCCCGAAACCCAGAGACTTCGACAAAATATTTCAACGCCCATAAAATAAAAGACCATAAATAACCTAAATTAGAAGCTTACCATGAATGAGAAGTTCTGAATGCGATTAATCTTTCTTCCGATGAGAATAGAACAGAAGTCCTGAATGCGATTAATCTTTGTTCCGATGAGAATAGAAAGCTGTTCAGAATGACGTTGAGAGAGATAGATGAGAGTTGAGTGCAAGGTGTCGAAGATATAAGTTTAGAAAATCGCAAAAAAGCCATTGAATTCGGAAAAAAACACGATTTGTGTTTAGAGACTTGGAGGCGGTAACCTTCTTTTTTTTTTAAATATAATTTGAAAATTAAAACCTTTTTAAATTGTTTTTCTGATTTTAGAAACAGTTTTAAAAAAAAAACCAACTTAATAACATGTAACTTTTGAAAATCTATGAAAGTTCATCCAAGATTAAGCTGATGGCAACAAAGAAGAAGGAAATGGGAGCCAATCTCTAGAGGCTCTCAGCCGACACAGAAGTGGAGTGGGCGGAAATAAAAGGAAAAAACCATAACAGCGGAAGATTTCAGACCTTTCATCTCGACAAGAACTTCATCGGTTGTCTCCTCCGACCATCCCAAAGGGAGCACTGACCTACAGGAGGAGAAAGAAGAAATGGGGCTTTGCTTTTTGATTTTCTCTTCTTCTCCCGTTGAAGCTCCAATCCCACTATCCTCAGCCCCAAAACCCTGTGCCTCAGTGGGAATCACCTTCTTTCAGAGATCAGGCTTCCCGTTCCTGATTTTGTTTGATCTTCTTGTTAAGGCGAATTTCTAAATCTCAATTAATAAAAGATAAGTTACACGGTATGGCTCTAATAAAATTTCTTCCTACTTACTCTCCCTTAAAATGGTTTTGCTAAGAACCTCAATGCTTTACTCATCCGGACGCAGGAGAATTTCTCAATCGCAAAATTGGGTGAGTCTACAAAGCCCAATTTAGCACCATCCTTTCAAGAAATAGTGTTAAACACCCATTTGAAGAAAGACAATTTTGTCCAGAATAACCCATATGTGGGAATTTTGATTTTCCAGCAATCACATGTGTCGCCCAAAAAAGCAATCATAACAAGTTTATTCTCCCCATGGACAAGCCTTGCCAAACCAGATTTATCTGCACTGATATAAACTGATACAAGGATTAAAATTTTGTCAAGCAAGAAGGAAAATGACTAGAGAAAATCATTAAATTTTTAACATGACATGAAATTTTACACAACTCACTAGGCTTAATATGTTCAATTTAAATTGATTTTATTTAGTTAATTTTGCTAAACATTTCATTTTTTGGGGTTTTCTATGTGTTGTATTGTCGACTTAGGCCGATGCAATGTGCAAAGCATGCTTCTACACAGTGCTTAATTGCCGGTGTAGAAGCTCTGAAGCTTGATCCCTCTTCTGCAAAGTGCTGTGACAGGGGTTTTGGGGTGCAATTCAGGCCGGTTGGGTCCAGGTTGAGGTCAATCCAAGACCAAATCGAAAATATCTTAAATCAAGCTAAAAACGAACCGAACCGAATTGTAACCTAAAAATACAGAACCGAAAACGCGATCAAAAACAAATCATAAGCCTAAACCGAACCAAATCAAACCGAATTACATGAGAACGGTTCTTTTCGGTTAGGATCGGATTAGACCAATTCGTGAGTCATATGCCATGAATTCAATTAAAGCATTCTCGTTCTTAGAGGTGGCAATTGTGACCCGTGACCCGCCAACCCGCCCGAACCCGTCCGGTCTTAGGCAGGTTAGGGTTGATTGTTTCAATTCGCAGGTTGGGTTTAGGTCATGAATTCTCAACCCGATTATAAACGGGTTGGGTTAGGGTTTAATCCCTCAACCCGAAATGACCCAATTACAACCCGTTAATTTTTTTGTGTAATAAAAGTTTGGAACATTATAATAACAATACTTGTGGCTACTCAGCATTTCTTCTTTTAATATAAATAATAACAAAGGATAAAGTGAAGAAAGACTTTTTACGTATAAATATTTCAAATTTCTCTATTAATATAAATTGAAGCATTGATGACAAGTAAACTCTTTTAAGACTTTATTATTATATTCAGTTCTTTCTTTATGTTATTTTAGTTCTATTTTAATGATTGTTGTATTATTATGCTTGTTAGGTGTTCTTTGATATTAGAATGAATTAAAAAAATAGAATTTGCATAGACTTTGATATTAGAATGAATTAAAATTTTTAATTTTTAGTAGTAATTTAAATTATTTAAACGGGTTGGCAGGTTGAAGCGGGTTAAAGCGGGCTGGGTTAGGGTTGAGATATTCCAACCCGTTTATTAAACGGGCGGGTTCGGGTTGAGCCTTGGCTTGTTAACCCCATACATCAACCCGACCCAAACCCGCTTGAACCCGACTCATTGCCACATCTACTCATTCTCAGGCACCTCACAATCTACTCTGCACATGACCATCAAAAAATAAATAAAAATTCTACTCTGCACATTCTAAAAGAAACTCCATTGCTACTGAAATGGTGGGACACAAAGGTCGGCCCAAGGGATGTTGCAATGGCCACAATCTCAATTGAAAAGAAGTGGGTTCTTTAAAAGAAAATGAATCGTTGATGCACGCAATCATTAAATAAGAATCACAATAGGAAGAAAAATAAGCCCTACAGCAGAATGGGTTGAAGGAAATCCACCAGCCTGAATGGAAGCCTTAAAATCCAAATCTTCTTCGTAAAGAGCAGCAGAAATGAAAGGCTTTGAGAGCTGCCCAATTGCAGCAGAAACGAAGCTGCAACCAAAACCTAAAACTAAGGGCGGAAATAAAATGAAAAAAAATAAAAGGAGCTTAACTCAAGCGTAGGGATATTACCTTGTTTTGAGCCATTTTTGCAATTTCATGAACTCCGACACCAAGAAAAATGCAGGAGCAAGTGCTTGATCTTCTCAACGAAAAGGGGCTGTTGAGGAGAAGATCATTCTTCCCATGACAAGCGGAGAAGAATGTCCGACGGAAAGGGATCTGCGGCGGCGATCAATAACATGGCGCTCCCTCCTTGTGACTTAACTCATTCTGGGCAGTCGATCGGTAGTCCTGTGACTTGTGGGTTGAGGCTTTCAGTTTCAGTAGTGAGGGTTTGGGTTTGGCCCGTTTGGGGGTGAGGCATTGAGGTTTGCGAAGTGGGGATTGGGAAGAGGTTTGACGAATTTAGCAAAGGGTATCAGTTTGGTTGGATCGGTTCAGTTCGATTCGGTTTAGGAAATATATAAATTTGGTTTGGTTTCAGTTTAACCAAACACTCAATCCAAAATCGAACCGATTTAATTTAATTTAAAGATTTTAAGGCTCCGTTTGTTTTGATGTAAAATCTAATACAGAAAATGTTTTTCGGGCAAAATGGGGGTTTTCGCGTGTTTGTTTTAATGTAAAATACAATACGATGTAAAACGATTTTCTTAAAAGATAGCTATTTTCTGGAAAATGACATACCACTAAAAATGCCGTATGTCATTTTCCGGAAAATAGATCATGCACGATATCTAATAAAAGTGTAACTCAGGTCAATTCGATTCAGGTTGAGGTCAACACAAAACCAAACCGAAATATTTGCAATCAACCCAAACCAAACCGAACCGCATTCAAAAACCAAAAATATAAAACCGAAAATCGAACCAAAAATAAATTAAAAAACCGAACCTAAATTGAACCGAACTGAATTATAAGTGATCAACTCAATTCGGTTTAGGTGAATAATTAATTTAGTTTAGTTTAACTGAGTATTCAACCCAAAACCAAACCGACTTAGTTCGGTTTATGGATTTTTGGACCAATACTGAACCGAAAAACTAAAAAACCAAACCAAACCAAAGTTGATTGGTTTGAGTTCGGTTTGAACCGGACCAAATTGCACGCCTAATATCTAGCATAAGAAAATGAAAAATTCTCATTTTCTAACTCTATTTTCCAATGTCCATCCAAACAGTTGAAAAACTTTGATTTTCTTGAAAATATTTTCTGATATAAATGTTTTCCAAAGAAAAACGTTTTACATCAAAACAAACGGAGCCAAGTCCGAAACTGCACCAAACAACTGAAAAACCGAATCGAAGTCAATTTGGTTTGGGTGGGTTTCGGGTTTACCCAAACCAAGTTACACCCCAACCCTAATGGAATACTTGCCTTAGGGTTCAGGGAAGGCCTAAGGATACCAACCCCCACCCCTATTGAGGTGGGGCAGGGCTTGCTATGTGCCCAATTTTCCTTGTAATGTATTGAAACTTAGATTTTTCTCCCCAATATACTTCATAATTCATACAATTTTAAGACTAAACAATTAGAAAGTAATAACACAGATACACAAATCCTAGCATTCAAAATACATAACACTAAATCAACAGCAACAAAAAAAAAAGCCATTTGGTTGCAATCAGCTAGTAGCAGCTTTGTGCTTCTTTCCCTCCATTTGGAACATGTGAGCTAATCCCACAGCACAACATAGTTTTTTTAGTCAAAATTGTTTGCACCAAAAAGATAAATAAACAATGGATTTTATAGAATAATATAACAATGAGACGTTAAAGAAATCCATTGAGCAATAAGTGAATAAAACCCAGCTCACATAGAACGTGACTTAAGAAAGGCCAAAAAAAGAAAAAAATTTCTGCTACCTTTTCTTAACAATCCATGAAGCTGTGTTTGTTTGCAATTCAACCAAACCAATCTTTATCGCTACTCGCACCGACGTCAAGTTCATCGTGTCTTGAAATCCAAAACTAACTTCTTAGTACTTGGAATGCGTGATCGACAAGCAGCTTCTTCAAATTTTTCTATTCTTGATTATTTTTCTGTCCTTAAAAAAAATACTATCCTTAATTTTCTCAATTGCTTCTTGGTCAAGAGAAGAATGCATGTGCTACCAACTTGGAGGCATTTAATCCTTAATTTACCTAATAGAAGGAACTAAGTTTCGTTATATGAACATCTTGGTCTTCATGAACATGGGTCTAACCCCAGGCCTAAGAAAGACAAAGTCAGGATGTAGAATTGGATTCAAAGTCCCCACTAGAAAGCAATCTCCAATCTATTAGTAACTTAAAACTAGTTGAAATCACACCATTTTGTGAAGGTCAACCAAAATTGAACAGCAAACCAAATTGAAATTGAAAACCCAAAGCATAATTTTGGTTGATTTAGACGCTTATGCATTTTATCTTAGTTTTCAGTTTGGTTGGAGTAAACTGAACTTCTATCCCAAAACTGAACTAATCTAATTCAGCTTAGTATACTTCTCAAATCAGAACTGAACAAAATACCTATAAATGAACCCAACTCAAATCTAACCCAAAGTTGGTTACTGGGTAGAACAGACCCAAGTTGCAAGAGAGCCCCTTTTGATCTCAGGTTATCAGGTGGGGTTGACTCAAATTATATGGCCACTGGCTGAAAAGGGGCTCAAATTATCAGGTGGGGTTGACTCAAATTATATGTCTGGGTAGAACAGACACGCAAATAGTTCCTACCATTCTGGCATCCTTGTCTTTTTTGGTGCACTCCAATTAAGTATAATGCAAAGCAGTCACCTTGATTGACAAAAATAAAGATGAAAGCTATTGTGGGAACAATCCACTTCACACGATTGTTAAGATATCAAGTCTTCAATGAATAAAAATAGCCATATAATACAAGCATCTTCTCACACTCAAGGCTTACAAGATTGCTTGAACTTCACAGAGACTAAAAAGTGTAACCAACAACATAATAACAAAACAGTGCCTGGTGAGTTGGTTTTTTCTGATCTGTGAGGTGTCCTGCATCCTGTATTGTCTGCTGCTAGTTGCATTCAGACTAGTTTCCTTGGTACATGATATCATAAGCAATATCTCTATTTACTTGGTGAGAACTGGAAACTAAGATGTCACTCGAGGAATAAGGTATTGTTTATTAAGGAACCTAAAAAATGAGAATCTAAACATAATCCAGGTGAGTAACCCCAAACCAATCCAATTAATAATATTGGGTTTTCCCCATTTTATAGAATTGATGTTCGTGATGTAGATAGATGGAGCCATTGCAACCAAGGTCATGTGTTTATACCTGAACTTGGTCAACCCAGTCTAGGAGCTCGAAACGGGCTTTCAAACAGAGATGAAATCAAAGAGAAACCCATGATAACAAAGTAAAAAAAAAATTTAAATAAATAAAGCAGGGAGTAAGGAAGATCACAAGAGAACCAATGGCAGTTTATCTACCAAAGATATGGGAGTTCTGTAGGGAAAGTAAAAATGTATCTGGGATTTCATGTGTTTTTAAAACCGAAACTATAGTAGGGAGAATCCACGAAAGTACTCCCAACAAACAGAGTGCAGAAGGGATCAGCGTCTTTCGGAGGTTTAGGTCCTACTACTCATTTCGAGTTTTCTGGCTTGAAATTTCGTGAAGTTTGTCTTTGTTTCTCTATCATCGGCTCAAGGGAAAAGAAAAGATCAGATCGTTTTGACAGTGGGAGAAATGAATTCGAGAAAGCCATAATATCATTAAATCTAGGGTTTTAGAAAGATAAAAAGAGATACCTGCTGCAAGAGGGTTCTGCAATGAAGTCGACAAATCCGCCACTCTCGATTGACGAACAAAGACTCCGATTTCAGGTGGTCTTTAACTACACGAGCGAGCGATGTTGCAAGAAAAGCTGGAGGGAGGAAAGCGAGGCTCCGAGTTCGTCGTGCCTTCGGATGAAGAAGAAAGACACAAGGCTCCCGAGCTACCTTCGTCACGCGCTAGGAAGAAGAGGCTCGCATCTTTGTTGAAGTCGTTCGTCGTGCCCAGAGGAAGAAGAGGGTAGAAGTAGGGTTGGGCGGCGGGTCGGCACGCCTGAGGCATGCTCGGGCCGGCCGGCCGTGCCGCGGGCCTGACGTGTCGCGGCCCAATACCCAAGCCCGGCACGGCACACCCCAGCAGGCGTGCCGTGCCGGGCCTAGTCCGCCGGGCCGGCAGGCCAATTAATTTAAATTAAAAAAAAACTTTAAAAATTCCAAAAAATCCTAAAAAATTTCTGTAAAATACTTTTATTATTCACAAAATTGTCTTACACATATTGAGATAAATTTTGTTCAAAAAAATATAAATTCATTAATTATCACAAGTACACTTACAACTTTGCAAAAATTACATAATTACTTGAACAAATAATACTGCATCACTATAGTATAAGCACATCCCAACTAGGTTGGCACCCACTCGTCCATCTATCATTTGCAGTTTAAAAGAAACCAAAAAAAAAAGAGAAAGTACAATTCCTATACTTTGATTACAAAAATTATAACAAAACTTAGACTACTTTAGTTGACTAAAATCAATATTCAAATCATCAAAGTCTCCAGCAAGTTGATCATCTTCATATTCTTGTTCTCTCAGTTCTGCCCTTAACCAATCTGTAAGACTGACACATGCTTGCACCATCTCCGGCGTTAATCTACTCCTGTAATCATCCACGGTTCGTCCACCTGCACTAAAAGCTGATTCCGATGCAACTGTGGACACCGAAACCGTTAGTAGATCACGTGCCATGGCGGAAAGCACAGGATAATTAACCTGATTTTGCTTCCACCATGTCAAAATGTTAAAAGCATTATGCTCTTCTATAGTATTGAAACTCATTGGGGGGCTTTCTAAGAAAATCATTAATTCAGATGATCCCCCACTACTAGATGCTGGTTGTTTTCCCTTTCTTCTCCCACTTAAAAAATTCCAAAGGGAATTATCTGGTAGTGTTTGTTGGGTTCACGTATGACTTTGTATGCTACTACTAGTATCGTATTCACAAAAAAGTCTTTCTAATATATTTCTTATTTTACGTATATCTATTTGAAAAGTAGAATTCATATTTTCATTTATTCCATCTATTAAGTCTTCAACTCCTAATTTAACCCTAGGGTCCATTGTAATAGCTAAACAATATAAATTAGGCATCTCTTGCCAATATTTTAAAATTTTAGTTTCCATTGCAGGGATAATTATCTTAGCAATGGGTACATCTCTATATTGTTTAAAACAAATACTTATTTGATATAAACAAGTTATAATACTTGAGGATGTTGGGTAATAAACTACTGATAAATATCTTGTTGCATCATAAAAAACTTTTAAAAAATCTCTTAAAATTTCAGCTATTTACCAATCAAGATCTTCTAAGTCACATTCAGGCATTTTACTTTTATAAAATATTGTAATTTATTGTTTTAATCCTAGTGCAGCTTCTAGCATTAAATATGTTGAATTCCACCTATGTTCAGCATCTGGGGTAATTTTTTTATATTGCTTTCCTAAAGTTTCACAATAATATTTAAATTCTCTAGCGGTTGTGCTAGATTGTTTTATAAATCTTACTGCATCTCTAATATTTATTAAATGATGTTGAACAATTTTTAATCCATCTTGCACAACTAAATTAGGGATATGACAAGCACACCTAACATGAAATAAACTTCCATCTATATTTAAGTTTAATTGTTGTCTTAATATTCCTACTGCAACATTATTAGCACTTGCATTATCAAGTGCTAGAGCCATTATTTTATTGTGTATTTTATAATTTCTTAGATTTCTACTTATAGCATTTGATATATTCATTCCAGTATGGCTAGCATCTAGCCATACTGGAATTTTATTAATGCAGTTTTCATTTTTCATTTTTCTATTAATGCAGTTTTCATTTTTCCATATAATTTTATTGCATCCTTTCTTAAAGTGTGGCGTGAAAAAGGTTTAAATTGTGGTGCTAAATATTTAGTTATTAAACGGTGAAATCTTTTAGAATCTATTAATCTAAAGGGTAATTCTTCTTGAATCACCCATTTTACTATTTCAAGCCTAGTTTCTTCTTGATTAAAAATAAAATTACTCATAGCAACACTACTAGTAGAAATTTGGGTTTGCCTAGGGTCAATTTGGCCATGTTTTGGAAGGCATTTTTGCAAATGCCGGTTCAAGTGGCCTGTACCACCTTTGCCTTTACAACTAAAATGTTTTTTGCAATGGTTACACACTGCCTTCTCTTCACTCCCTACACTTTCAATTGTAAAATTGAGCCAAACACCGGAGGTTCTACTCCTCTTGGTGCTCCTAGGTGGTAGGGAAGACGATCCCATATCCTGTGAAGGTAATTCTGTTTCAAGATCTTGGATGGGAGGGTCATTATATTGGGGTTGGGTTATATCATCAGAAAATACTGGGTCAGAAAGGGGTCTAAGATATTCCCTTTCTTCAGTGTCAAAAAACATAGGATACCTAGGGTCCATTATCAAATTTTTGGAAAAAAAAATTCTTAATAAATAATATTATAATAAATATTTGGTGATATTAATTTATAAGAAAGGTAGAAGGAGAGACTTACTTATAATAATAATATTTATACTAATTTTAAAATCGGAAAATTAAATAGAAGAATACCTCTTTAGAATGAATCTTGAACTTTGCAATTGAAACCTTCAACCTCCAGAGTCCAATTTCCCACTTTTGATGCTTGAACAATTAGAAGAGATCGAGTATCACCAATTTCCAATTACAATAATTAGAGCAAAGAAACTATTTGATAATCAATTAGAAGAGAGTAGGAGATTGTAGAAGTGGTGTGGTTTGGAGTGGGAAAGGGAGTGGCTATTTATAGAAAATTAAAAGTGGCTTTACCACCTCTACCCTTCAATATGACTGTTATTTTGCAGTTGAAAGGGTGAAAAAGGTCTTTTAATCATCAATTACAACTATAGCCCCCCAGTATAGCTGTTGGGGGGGTAAAATGGGCATAAAAGTGGCTTTTTTATGGAGGGAAAAGAGAGCTAGCCAACGGCTAGCTCTCTGGCGGGTCGCCCCGCGTGCCCAACGGGCTCACGCGCGGGCCAGCCCGCCTGGGCCCGCGCGCGCCAGCGCTGAGCGCAGTCCCGGGCTGGCACGCGGGCCCGCGTGCCCTAGCTGGCCGTGCCCCCGGGGCCACAGGCGTGCCGGGCCGTGCCGTGCTCGGGCCGACACGGCCCGTTGCTCATGCCTAGGTAGAAGTGAGGAGTGGAGAAAAATAGAAACACGAGAGCTCGAAATACCCAGTGGAAAATAACTTCGCCAATTTTCCTCCGATTTGGAAAATATTTTCCCTTAGTTTTCCATTTTCTATGAAAGAAACGTTTTAAAATTTTAAAATTCCGGAAAATATTTTCTTCCTCGTGTTTTCCGGTGAAACAAACAGAGCCTAGTCTTTATCCTGAAATTTCACTAAAACATATGGTAAACACCTTTTTTTTAGTACATCATTCTTAGGCCACTGCCTGGCACACAGCTCAGTTTGGGATAGTTGGGAAGGGGAACACATACACCCACTACTTACCTTCAAAGGGGAGCGCGATAGACTCGTGTTGGCTACACTGTGGGGCAACTCGGACATTAGATGCGTAGATTGAGCTGGAGGCAGGTAGGATCCCAAGCGATTCTCCCTTTATTTGAGATGAAGGCAGGAGTAGATCCCTAGTCACGGCTATGACAAGCTTGTGATTCTGCCGCTATCCCAAGAGACACCTTCGCATATGGTCAACACTTACTTTCACTGGGTTTAGCCCTAGTTTGATGTTCATTCTAACTGGAATCCATTATAAGAGAGAGTTCCGGGATCCATTTTACAAGTTTACCACCGTAGAAATCATTCCTAGAACTCATTCACAAATTCAAAAAGGGTAAATGGGTTTTTAGCGATGCTTTATTAAAATAATTCAGATTCAGTTGGTCAAATATTGGTAATTGGTTTTTAGTGGTACTTTTTTAAAATAATTGAGAATCGATAGCATTTTACTATTAAGAGTTTCTTTCAAAAATGCCCTCAAAATACTTTGAAAACCTTTTTATTCATTTTGTTATAAGTAGAGGTGGCAATGGGTCAGGTTCGGGTGGGTTGGTGTATGGGGTTAACGAGCCAAGGCTCAACACGAACCGCCCGTTTAATAAAAGGGTTGGAATATCCCAAACCTAACCCAACCCGCTTCAACCCGCCAACCCGTTTAAATAATTTAAATTATTACTAAAAATTAAAAAGTTTAATTCACTCTAACATTAAAGTATATGCAAATTCTTTTTTTTTAATTCATTCTACTATCAAAGCATATCTAACAAGTATAATAAAACAACAATCATTAAGATAGAACTAAAATAATATGAAGAAAATAATTAAAACATAATAATAATGTCTTAAAAGACTTTATTTGTCATTAATGCCTCAATTTATATTAGTAGAGTCTAAGAAATTTGAAATATTTATACGTAAAACGTTTTTCTTCGCTTTATCCTTTGTCATTATTTATATTAAAAGAGGAAATGTTGAATAGCCACAAGCATTGTTATTATAATGTTCTAAGCTTTTATTACACAGAAAAATAAATGGGTCATTTCGGGTTTAGGGGTTAAACCCTAACTTAACCCATTTATAAATGGGATGAGAATTCATGACCCAAACCCAACCGGCGGGTTGAAACAGTCAACCCAAACCCACATAAGACCGGACAGGTTGGCGGGTCATAGGTCATAATTGCCACATCTAGTTATAAGTGAGGTTTGCAAGTCTTTTGAAGTCATTTTTGGAAGAAACTCGTTTAGGAACAATAAAATGATATTGATTCTCAATTATTTTAAAAAATATCATTAAAAACCAATTATTAAGATTTGGATGATTGAATTTGAATTATTTTGTAAAATATCATTAAAAACCAATTTTTGTAAATTGGTTTTAGTGATGCTTTATTAAAATAATTCAGATTCAGTCGACCAAATCTTGGTAATTGAGTTTTAATAATATCTTTTTAAAATAATTGAGAATCAGTGTCATTTTACTATTTATTAACAATTTCTTCCAAAATACCCTCAAAAGACTTTAAAAACCTTTTTACTAATTTTGTTATTTTGTTATAAGTGAGGTTTGCAAGTCTTTTGAGGTAATTTTTAACATTAAAATGATATTCATTCTTAATTATTTTAAAAAAGTATTATTAAAAATCAATTATCAAGATTTGAACGACTGAATCTAAATTATTTTAGAAAAGCATCACTAAAAACCAACTTTTTCATTTAGAAACGGGATATTGGGTAATTCTACAAAGGGTAAATTACACTTACCTCCCTTGAGGTATGCTATAATTACACTTACCTCCCTTGAGGTTTCTGAAATAACACTTTTCCCCTTGAGATTTGTGTATGGGTCAAAATAATACTCTTTCAATGAAGTTTCCGTCAAAATAGTAGTAATAGTTAGTAAAATAATTTGAACTGGACAAGATTACCTTAATTTAAGTTAAATGATAGTAATGCTTTAGGCCATTAAAATTTTTGTTCTCATTTTTATGAAGGGGTAATCTTATTCAGTTCAAATTATTTTACTAACTATCACAACTGTTTTGACGGAGACTTCAATGAACGAGTGTTATTTTGACCCATACACAAATCTCAAGGGGGGAAAATGTTATTTCACAAACCTCAAGAAAGGTAAGTATAATTATAGCATACCTCAAGGGAGGTAAGTGTAATTTACCCTTTTACAAAACTGCAATTTTTCTAATTTTCATTTCAGGAGAATGAGTTTTGGCACGGCTACCAAATGCTGGTGTACCCATCCAAATTCATCTTGGGCCTTGAGACTCATTCCAAGCGAGGTCTGTCTTAAAAATTTTACACCTTATTTACCTTAAGTGGGGTTTTTGTAGGGCTTATCAGTTATCACCGATCTATATTCTCCAGTTGGACCGTTGAGTATTCGGTGCCTTCGTTTGTAAACCTCCACAGAACATCCGAAGCAACCTTCCACAGAGAAGCAGAGAGTAATCGAACATGGGAGTCCGGCAAGAGTAAGTTGCTTGGTAGAAAACACGTAGATTTCTAAGTTCTGAGTGCGTTCTAGCCACAGCTCTGCTTGGTACATTTCAGTTACGGCAATGAAGCGCTACATTTAGGTTTTACTCTGCTTTTGATTTTCTAATACACACTCCTTTCGTTGGTATACACAGTTTCTCTGCCGACAAGCAATTCCTTAGCGTTCCTGGAAAATTGCCGGTCGACAAGTATCAGCTCCTTCCAGAGTTTCTAAAGGTATTACCGTTCTATCGTGGAATTATAGTTTGTTTAACACTGTAAAGTAGCACTTGCAGTCCTTTCTGATGTTTGATATCGGAATCGTAGGTCAGGGGCCTTGTAAAGCAGCATATTGATTCGTTTAATTATTTTGTTAACATCGGAATCAAGAAAATTGTTCGTGCTAATGACCGGGTCACTTCCAACATTGACCCAAATCTATATCTCCGGTAATTCTACGCGTAGAAGTAATTCTTTGTTATAACCTTTTTGGTTTTTATGGAAACTTTTTCCTGAAATGGAAAATTAATTAGGAATTATTAATTTTTTTAAAAATTTGTTTCAGCTACACAGATGTCAAAATTGGGATGCCGTCAGTGACGGCCGACGGTGTTACAGAATCGCTCACTCCCCACATATGCCGGCTTTCTGACATGACGTATGTATAAGTTTTAATTAAAGATATGGTTTTTGAAAAATTGGGATATGAAACGTTATTTATTTGGAATGAGATGATTTGTTGATTTATTGACTTCTTAGGTGTTCACAATTTACGTTATCAGGATTGGATTATACTTTTCTCTTGTTGCATCTTTTCTTATGTAATTGTACAGTTTTAACCAAATTCTGAGACTAATGTAAATCAGGTATGCATACAATGATCAACTTCCAAGACGACACATATTAAAACGTGATTAGAAGGTGCTCCAATACATAAGTTTGAACATTATAAATTTATAATCCAGTTTTCGTTATCTCTAAACATTGCAACTTTATGGACAACCAGAAAATGGCTGTAGTATTGGTTGTGTATGGGTTTCATATCTTGCAGAAGCTGATACTTATTGGCTAATGTATTGAAAATCATCTAATCAAGCATTGGCTGATGATAGGGTGTAATGCTGTGTTGCCGAAATCGGCGATTCAAGGGAATATTTTGAACTGCATGAAATCATTGAAAATTTTCTAGAAACAAGTTTCGTTTGTTTTTTAGTTGCAAAAAATGCAAAGAATATTTGTAAATTTGACATAATTATCCATGCAAATGAGTAATATGACAAGAAAATCATTCATAAGCATAATAAGTTACAATATGGAACATGTTAATAAAATAAAGAAAAAAGAAAAAACATACAACTAAGTGAGCAAATCAAATAGAAAATTGCAATCAATGGTAAAATAAATATCTCTTATTTTAGATGATTTGAAATTAAAATTTTAATTAAATGAAATCTTAGTCAAAAGTTAATAATAATAGCACTTATATAAATATTTTTTCTGCTAAATTGAATCTTATGTTTTTTTTTAAATCTTAAATTGTAAATTTTTTGTAACAGTTTAAATTAAATTTCAATTTAAAAATATTATTAAGTAAATTATTGTGAAAATTTCATACTTATTAACAATGGCAACATGGATATATTTATTTATGTTTTACATATATTTTTCTTGTTTAAAAAAATCCTTATTGTGTTTTATAATTTTTTCTATTTTAATTATTTTTCGAGTAAAAAGTTAAAATAAGCATATTTCTTTTTTTTTGAAAATTAAAGATAGTGACTAGGGATGGCAACCATGGTTTATCGGACCGGGAGCATCCGGCCCGGGATCATTTTATTAAAACGGATGACATTGGACCAGCCGGTACTGACCGGTCCAGAACGGTACCGGCCAGTCCATAGCTGGCTCGGTCCGGTCCATAACTAGTCTAGTCTAAAAAATTCAGAAAATTTTAAAAAATATCAAAAAAATCTAAAAAAATCATTTATAATTCTTAAAAATCTGTGTACCCCTAAAACATTCTTATCATAAATTAATATAGATCCTTATTTACCTATCAAAAAAAAAAATCTTAAAAATTATAGATGATTGATGTAAATATAATAAAGTTGATATTATATGTTATAATATCAAATTATATCTTTATATTATAATATTATAATATATCATTATTTGTCAGATTATATTATCACAAAAAGTAACATATAACATATAATTTGATATTATATGTTATGTTTATCATATCATATAGTTAGATATATATCAAATTATATTTAAAACAACTTATAATGTTAAAAATTATATTATGCGTTATAACATATAATATGATATGCTATAATGTCAAATTATAAAAAATAAGATATTGTTTGTTTTAATTATAACATATCAAATTATATGTTAAAATTTGACATTTTAACATAGATTTTCAACTTTATTATATCTTATATCAATCATCTATAATTTATAACATTTATAAATAAATTTTCCTTATTTTTTGGATTTTTTTTGACACATTTAAAATTTTCTCAATTTTTAAAACCAGATGGGACTGGACCGGCCGGTATTGTTCCGGACCGGATGGTACCGTTCTGGAATGGCCGACCAGACCGGTACTGGCCGATCCAGAGCAAATCAATTTTTTTCTAATTTTTTTTCCGGATCGCCTTGGACCGGCCGGTCCAGCCGGTCTGGTAGAAAACCTTGATGGCAATAGTTTGCTTTTTGAGAAAAACTGAAAACGAACCAATTAAATAACCTCCAAACTGAAACCAAACCAAAACCGATTCAGTTTTTGAAACTGATTAATGCAAACCGAAAACTGACTTAATAAGTTTGGTTTGATTTGGGTTACCAGTTTTAACTGATAACTAAACAATCCTTAGTTGGTGGTCTAATTTAAACATATGTACATATGTAATTGGCTTGTTTGGTTTGGGTTTGGCCTTAATACCAAAACTGAATCGGGTTTTTTTTTTAGATCAGTAATCAATATATATTTTATATAAATTCTATGAAAGAGTTTTATAGGTACACAGATTGTGTACCTATGATTACAAGACAAGTTTCAGACCCTCAAGACCCCCTTAATCTGAACACATTACACATAAGATCAAGCCCTCTCCCCATACTCTATACAAAATATATTGCCTAGGCAACCTGCTTACTATACAAACTGAATCGGTTTTATATAGCATAAAATGAAACTGAATCAAAACCGATCAAGGACAATTGAAAACTGACCCTAATAGGTTTGGTTTGGTTTATAGGTTTTACCCAAAGTATCCCTAGTATTGACACCATAAGTTGCTACATTATATATAGTGAATTGAATTAATTCTACCTAGATTGAAGCCTAAAAAAAAAAGGAAGGAAGGAAAAACATGCTTTAATTCAAGTGCACGCTCCCTAGCAATTTCAAGCTTTAAATCTGTTTCTAGACACTCATAGAATGTTCCTATAGTGCAGATATGGTGAAAGCACAAGAGATTTGACTAGATCTGAGGATTTCTTCAAACCCAGGGAGAAAACAGGCGAAATGGCAGAGAAATCTCAAAATTTCGCTCTAAATGGGTGAAATTTTGAGCTTCTCGCCTTTGAAATGGCCATTATGAAAAAGATTTTAAAAAGAAAAGGTTCTGCTGGAATTCAGTGAAATTTCAATGCATTTTTTAAAAATCTTGTTTGACTTGTAATTGAGTGAGATACCCTTGAAATGTCTTGCCCTGGGCGTGTTTTTGGGACGGCGGGGGGGGGGGGGGGGGGGGGGGGGGGTTGGGGGGGGTTCAGGAGGTTTGGTTGTTGTTTTGCATCGAAATTTCGCCAAAATTATAATATCTAGGTCTTGATTTTGTGTCAGCCAAAACTTGAAACTATGGACTAGATAACCAGTTAATTTGAGTGCTTAATTGGTTACATAGGAAATGATTAAGCAGAATTTGAATTTTTATCCTATTAAAAGGAATATTGACAGAACTGGAAATAACATAAAATCTTTATTCTTTATCGTGATAAAATGGAGTCACAAAGTTCAAAGAGTTATACCAGAACTGCCTGCAACTATCACTTAAAGAAAATATTTACTTACAATAGCTGATACTTATTGAGCAATATATTGAAAATCATCTAAGCAGACATTGGCTGATACGCACTAAGGACCAGGCAACCGGGTAATTTTGAGTGCCTGACAAGTATTAACTTGGACATGATTCAGCATCATTTTCATTTTTTTCATGTTAAAAGGAATATCTGAAGAACTGGGGATACATCAAATTTTTGTGATTTTTTTTTTTATGAATAATGAAATATATTAAAATAGAGAGGGACAGAAAGTATATAGGTAATATGGGTAAATGGGGTAACCACCATAACCCACCTAGAAAGCCAAGCCAAGTAAACCATGTCATTGGCTTAACCACAAACAAAACAATCACTATGAACTCTAAAAGCTCATGTACAAAAATCCCACCGAGGACTCCCCAGGAAACCTGAAGCTCTAGTCTCCACGCATCTTCGTGAACTCCCCAGATGGAAGTCCTATAAATAAGTTTGATATCAATGCTCCATATTTTGCTAACTGATTGCAACTGCGTTATTTGTGGCTTATCATAGTAAAATTAGTCATAAAATTCAAATAATTATGTCAGGACTGCCAGAAACTATTAGATAAAGAAACCTGAAATCAAAGCGAATAGTTTTTGAGTACTGCATAGTATTGGTTATCTTACAAAAATAGTTAGTTCTAGTTGTTTAATTTCTCAAACAAGTCTTGTTTCTCTGTATAGTTAATCTTTGTTGCCTTTTGGAAAGCACTCAGCCTTCATATTAGAGGAATAAAAATATCTATGCATGTGTACCCCTAACTTTGTTAAGTTTGTCACTGTTTTTCTGTACTGTCATGTTTTTGTGTTTCTTTTTCCAGATACGCTGCTCCAATACAGGTCAGTATAGAATATACCAAAGGAAGCCATGACCAAATAACTACTGCTGAGAAGGTATTTAAAATTACTAAAACGTGTACTTTCAGAGAAAATGCTTTCAGTACAAATTAAGTTGTTTCTTGTTGCAGAAAAATGTGGTGATTGGACGATTGCCGATTATGCTGCGGAGTTGTCGCTGTGTTTTATATAACAAGGATGAAGCTGAACTTTCCAGACTTGGTTTGTGTATATAATATTTAATTCTAGCTGTTTTTTTTTTCTGTACAAGTTCTCATGCTTGGGTGCATGCACCTTGTTCTAACTTAATTTTATTTATTTATTTGTGATTTTGATTTTAGGTGAGTGCCCCCTTGATCCAGGAGGATACTTTGTTGTTAAGGGCACTGAGAAGGTAGGACTTTAATTATAATCCTGTATTTCTTTTTAATCTATTTATTTTTCATTTAATTTTATTTAAATTTTGTTTACTATTATTAGCAGATGAAATTACCATTAGTAGATGATATAATATGGATGGATGAACAACTAGCACAACATTTCAAGTCTATATGACATTATTGTATATGAGATTCTAATTCAAGATTCATGTCATATTTAGATTTAGCAAGAGTTTTAAATTAGTTGCTAACTTGATGAACCTTCCTTTTTTCGGGCTTGGGACTGGCAGTGTATAAAAGATATAACAATAAAAGCAAAAACTTGCAAAGTTATTTTTAATACAAATAGTAATATATATGGAATTTTTAGAATTAACAATGGGAATTCTTTTTAAGTAATAAGTTTAAATATGTTGGGTCAGTGATATAAAAAGATGGAGAAATTGATGAAGAGTTGCACATAGGATTCGAGCCAGTCAGCTTAAATGGAGGGGTGCTTCTAGGGTTCTGTGTGATAAGCGCGTTCCAGTTAAATTAAAGGGTAAGTTGTTTATAAGACAACAATTAGACCAGTTATGTTGTATGATGTAGAGTGTTGGGTGGCAAAATCAACATGTTCAGGTGATAAGTGTTACTGAGATGAGGATGCTAAGATGGATTTGTGGCAAAATTAAGAAAGACAAAATAACAAAATGAAAACATTTGAAAGTAGTTAGGAATAGCATGCATTAGGGATAAAATGGAGGAGAGTAGGTTAGGCTGGTTTGGTCATGCAAAGCGGAGATCTAGAGATGCATTTGTTAGAAGGTGTGAGAGTGTGCATATTTAAGGGCCTAAGCGAGCAAGAGGGAGACCTAAAAAGGCATGGATGGAACCTATAAAACAAGATTTACAAAAATGCAAATTAATGGAAGATATGATTTTTGATAGAGCGGGATGGAGGGACAAGATTCTGTTGCCAACCCCATTTTGGTGGGAACCGGCTTATGATGATGATGATATGACATTATTTAGTTATTTTTCTTATATTGATTTTTTCTATCAGACATAAATAGGGAAGGAATTATTTGAATGAATTCAAGGATTAGGAAAGGGGATTCCTTACGTACATGAATTTTTCAAGGAATCTTTCTGGCCACTCTTATATCCTCATATATAAAAAGATGATGATGGTATTGGATTCCATCATCTAATATATGAGTGGTGTGATCAATTGCATTAACCAATCTCTTTTTAGCTTTTCATTCCATGTTATCTCATGTAAATAACTCTCTTTATATCCAGAGGCACTTATAGGTTATTTTTTATGGTTAAATAAAAAAATTGCTGTGTTTTACCAGTGACGCTATTTTATGATTAGTTGATGTCTTTAAAGGCTTTAGTCATGTAGCTGAAAGGGACAATAAGTATTCCTGTTTATGATGAGTCATTTTGTGATGCACGCCATAGACACTGCATTAAAAGTGCACACGCAACAAATTTTTTTGAATTGCCCATTTCCTGTTAATCAATAATCGATGATTGGGATTTTGACCAAAAAATACCAACCATGGAAAAAATGTCCTTTATATGGAGTAATATATTTCTAAATCTGCCTCATAAGTCCAAAGCAGATACTTGACTAAATAATAGGCAGAGAAAGTTCTAAATGAGGGCTCCTCTTCATGTCCTAGACCCACTTTTGGGCAAGAGCTTGTCTCCTGCCTCTTGTTGAAAATAGAGATAACAAGGATTCAACATGCACTTGATATGAAAGTAAACTTTTGGTTCTTCAAAGAAGAGAATAGTTTTTCGAACATTTGAAACTAATTTCATCATGATAACTTCTGAAATCCATGGAGATTCATGGAAACTTGATAAGACTTGATGATATGAAGAGTTTTGCTCTAGTGATGAACGCAATAGACCACTCACCAATACACCCCAAGCACACTATCACAACATAAAACACTGTAGAAAAGATGGGTTACACAAATGTGGATTAAAAAATTCAACCATAAGGAAGGTTTACATGTTGCTCTTGAGGGGCAAGCCACCCCTGACCTTGGCAACATATTCTCAGTTTGTTATCTGCAAGAGGGAAAAATAGATCACAAAGTTTATTTTGTGAAAAAAATGGGGAATTGTTTCCTTAATGTTTGAATCTTCTTTGAACTTTGGGGGGTTTAAATGGTTGTGAAAGACACAAAAAAAACCCAAAAAAAAAAAAAAAAGATTCCAGACTATGTGTTTGATAGATGTAGTTACGTTGCCTATATATATATGTTGTGGAGAAAAGATAGAAAATATATAGCTAAATGGTTAAATGTTGATGTGAATTTCACAGAATAATATGTAATAAACAAAGGAAAGGATAAAAACTTGAGATTGATAAAATAAGTGCATATTATTATGCTGTTATAGTATTTACATACATCAAAGAAATAAAGAAGATTCAAATAAAAAGAATAGAAGTGGAATCAATCCATAGAAAACAAAGAAATTCCATTGCATTCTCTAACATCAATTTAGAGTAGTAAATAGCAATATTGCAAGAGTAACATTCATAATGAATGTTGAGCTACCTCAAAATCATCCCTATCACCCCACCCTTTGGTTGACCATAGCATATACGCTCAATATAGTGACTATGATAGCTCTAACTCATAATATGGTGATACTAGTTCTCATGCTCCCTTGTGATGCTCATATTCCTCTTAGTATTCATTATGAAGTTCTTAAGGTGCAAATTTATGGCAATAGTTGGAGATGGGATTTGAATTGGATGGTGGTGGATAGGATATGCACTGGGATCTTACAATGGGGGTGTAGATTTTGCGGGAATCGGGAAGTCATGGCCATATCAAAAGGGCATCGTCACATAGCCATATGCCATAGACTTGTATGAACAATAATTATAGGAAGATGATTGTGTAGGCAAGTACTTAGCTCTAGTCTTGGGATACTGATGTCCTCCATATTGCGCTTGTATGATATCCAAGGACCCTAAGCTCTTGGAAACCGATCCTCTGCATCCGTAGTCTTCTTCTCCTTTCCTTTACACTGATAATGTCTTTGTGAAGGCTGAATCCTGTGAGGTCCCTTTTGCTTACTAAGTTGCTATCATGTTCCATGTCCTTGGTAGCCTGATCAAAACTGTGACTCCCTAGCAAGGCAATCAAAGGGCTTTTGACTTTGAGACACTGTATGGCCACCACTAGTTGTGCCTCCTTATTCATCAGTCATTGTCCTCATCCTCATCATTATCATTATCACCGCCACCACCACCTTTACCACCATTACCCCATCGTCATCATCCTCTGGAGATGCCGTTTGATGACTCTCTAATGCACTTCTATTAGATTTAGAGTGCTTTGACTTGGGATATACCACCTGGTTCTCGCTCCTTATTTCTGGTTTGTTGATACTATTCGGTCATTTAGCTAGTGGTAGAATGCTTGTAGCTTAATTATAAGAGTCTCCACTGGCCTCAGGGCCAACTTCCTCCATCATCACTGTTAGGAATCCGACGTGATTCCTAGAGATCGTGAGAAACAAAGAAAACGATAGAAAGAATCAAACAAGAAAAAGACACAGAGATTTTACGTGGTTCACCTCAGAATAGGGCTGCGTCCACGGCCGCTGGTTCTGTTTTACTATCTTTTCTGAATGGTAGAAGCTTACAAGAGAAAACAATAACAAGGGAAATATAACCCTAATACAATGGAAATGCCCGCGGAGCTCGACCAGCGACGACTGTGGCTGGGTGTCCAGTATGATCAGGCTCCACACAACTTAACAATCACAATATAAGCTTCAATTCCATATCAATTTAAGGTGAGTAAATTTAGCATTTGGTTGATTCTATGGTTAATTGGCTAAGACCCATCGACCTACTCTATAAATGGGTCATCATCCTAAACCTTGTCACTATATATCACCTTTGAAGGATCCTTTAGCATAAGATCAATATATTGCATGGCGCATAGTGACTGCTGTGTAGGCAAAATTTATTTAGTTTCCACTGAAATTGGAATGAAATCCATGGGATTCTGTTTGTAGACCAAATGCCTCTTGATTTTGACCGGCATCAGTGGCATCTTGAGATGTCCTGTTTGAAATTCACCTTAGGTTGTGCTGTGGCTTGAAGTAGGGGATTCTGTGCGGCATGCCTCTTGATTTCGATCGGCATCGGCGGCATCTTGCGACGTGTTGGTCGAAATTCACCTTAGGGTGTGCTGTGTTTTGAAATAGAGGATTCTGCATGGCATGCACAGTGTGCCTCGTGGAACCCTTAAAAAAAACCAAACTAGATGACCAACGAAGAGAGTGAGAGAGGAGGAGGGGGAGAGAGAGAGAGAGAGAGAGAGAGGGGTAAGGAGGGAAGGAGCGTATTGGGTGATGGTGCCTCCTTCATCACTAGGGAGAGAGGATGGAAGAGGAGGAGATTGAAAGACGGGTGGAGAGAGGAAGGTTGGATGAGACAGAGGGAGAGAGAGAGAGAGAGTGAAGGAGGCGGAGAGGGAGAGGGAGAGGGAGAGGGGAAAGAGAGAGACAAGAGGAGGGGGTGCTGTACTGTTTTGTTCTCCCCTCCTGTTTTTGTTAGACTGAAGAAGTTGGGGGAGGGGTTTTAACTGTGTAAGCTATTTTTTTTTAAGTTCATTTTCTATATTTAAATATTTGTTTTTAAATTAACTTAAATTCTTTGATTTATATTTTTATTCTTATATAATCAAAATATAAAATAAATAGAGATTTAAAAACCCTAAAAAAATATTTTCCCATTTATTTATTTTTAAAATAATAGTATTACTTAATCAAACTTCAAAAAAACAAACAATAAAAATGTATAAATTTTTTACTTTTGAAAATTCTGAATATGAGAAAACAAGTAAAGACAAATAAATAAACATTAATAGAAATATAAGATATATTATAAAACTAGTGTATTTTACTTTTTTCAGATTCATTTTATTTTTAGATTTTTAAAATTTCACAGCATAGCGGCATGAGAAGTCTAGCAGCACAAGTAGCGTGACGGCGGAATTTTGGCGAAACGGCACCGAAACCGGCATAGCGAACCTTAATGGTGCATAAAGTTTAGGAGAGTTTATACCTCTGCTGGATTGTTAGTCCATCCTTCATATATGCACTCACCAGGATTGTCTTTTATTCTTTGGAAAATAATAATATATTTTTCATAACTTTTGTTATTTTATTTTCAAGTATGTTTTTAGTTTTTTAATATTATTTTATTATTTCTCAGTTAGCAGATTTGATCAATTAATGGCCATTATACTTTGCAACATATTGTTTTTTATGCTTCTTTGTTTTAATATTTTCAAGCATCTTTTAAAGGTTTTCTTATGTTTTTTAATTAGTTAAATGTTTTTACATTCTTTGTTGCAATCAAAATTGTGTGAATTTTCAGTTCTGATTGAAAAAAATTTCACCCACGTGTGTTGGCTTTTATTCTATGCGGTTTAAATCCATTGTGGTGTCTTAGTGTAGCTCCTTAATTACAACTCTAGAATATTAGAGAATATCATTTGGTTCTATCTTTAAAAGTCTTCTAATGGGAAGTGGTTTGTTTTATTTTTATAATTGTGGTTAAACTTGGTTTTAATTTTCTTGAGTTGCCTACATATCCAATTTTGGAATCAAGCAGTGTAGTAGTTCAATCGGACAACTATGGTTTGATTTGGTTTTGATATAATTTGATTCGATTATGAAGCATTAGACAACAAGGATCCTACTGTAGGATGGGCAGTAAAGTATTGTCCAATTTAATTTTGATTGACTATACCAACAGGGTCTCATTTGATTTATTTCAATTAGAATCATGAAGATTTGGTTTAGTTTGAGTATTTGGTTTGGTATCAATTCTAAGGCATTAGTTCGTTCGAATGCTACCTTAGATTGAACTGTTTGATTTATTTTTATTGATTGGATTGTTAGGGTTTGATTTGATTTGGTTGAATTGGGACTTTTGAGATGTGGCTTAGTTGGATTGATTTGGTTCAGTATCAATATTAAGGCTTTAGACCATGAATATCCTACCTTTGATTGAATCATTTTAGTTTGATTTAATTTATTTCAATTAATTGGACCATCGGGGTCCGGTCCTCTCGTACCAGGGAAAGGTCCTCTCAATGCTCTAATGCCCACATAGTTTGGAGCTATGACTCAAAAATTGTCCGGCTCAATTTGGAATAATTTGTATCAATTTCTTATGAAAGAGGGGGCACTTGAATTGTTTACAGTCATACATTATTATTATTTTTGTTGATTTTTTTTGGATGCATTTTGGGAGGAACCAAGTCCCCATCTTTTTTCATTATTTTTTTTAGTTAAAAATGGGGCATAAAAAGGGGAGAAAAACCACAAGAAATGCGGGGCATGGCTTGTTGGTTCACAGAGTAGTGCGGGATTGGCTTGGCCTGGGCCTGCTTCGAAAGCCTTGTTTTCATAGAGGAGATTGGACATGAGTTCTGGATATCAAGATTCTCTCGGAGACTTATTGTTGTTTCTTGGAATTAAGTCCACAAACTTCCCATCTTTTTTCATAATTTTTTTTCATATTTTTGTTAGTAAAAATGGGGCATAAAAAAGGGGAGAAAAACCACAAGAAATGCAAGGCATGGGCTTGTTGGTTCACAGCTAGTGTGGGATTCGCTCGGCCTGGCCCTGCTTCAAAAGCCCTCTTTTCATAGAAGAGATTGGACATGAGTTCTAAATTTTCAAGTTCTGAATTTCAAGATTCTCCCGGAGACTTATTGTTGTTCCTTGGGCTCTCTTGGAAGCACTCCTCTTTTCCTCAAACTTCATTTCCTTTTCCCTCCAAGGTCTATCCCTCCTCTCTCCTTCAAGAATCCTACCAAGTTCTCCCTGTTTCCTTGTTCTTTCTTAGAGAATTGACTTTCCTTTTTAAAAGTGTGGGAGTTTCATAAGTACCGCACTAGGATTTGATATGTCATGGGAGAGTGCCACTTTGTAAGGGAGGGAAGCCCATGTTCCGGCTCCCTCTTTTTCTTTTCAATTTATTTCAATATTATTTTTCAAAAGAATGGGGGTATGGTAAAACATGGACCCCACACTTCCCTATTTTCTCTTTTTTTTTCCTTTCCCTTTTATTATAAAATCTCATATTATTTTATTTTATTTTTAAAAGTTGGGCACATATTCCCCCCCTCCCCCCTTTTTCTTGTTTAATTTAATTTGCATTTACCCCCTTTTGTTTACATGGCTAATTTATGTATTGTTTTTTTAAAAAAAAGTATTCATGGTCGAACATTCTTTGAGGGTTTCTTAATTTTAATTTTTTAATAATTATATAACTGATTATTAACTAATTAATCAAATTATAAGTTACCCAATTTATGATCTTTTAGATACATATTTGTATAACAATTTTGCATACTTCTAAGTTACAAAATCATACATTATTTGTGGATACAAAATTTATTTTAAAATCATTTTTGCATCAATAGAGGTGGTTTTTTTTTTTTAGAATGAATGGTGCTAATGCTTATGTTCTGGTGGACATCTCTGATTTCATCCTTTTTTACTATTCAATTGTCATTTATTGCAAATATTCTCTGAAATATTGTGGGGTAAGAAATTTCTTGTCTTTCTCTTCCCTCTCTTGGGGATGTTGATTTTGTTGATGGTTCACAGTTTGTGTACTCCTGTAAGTATACACCTTTATTGATACAATCATTTTATTACTGATTAAAAAAGTGAATTTTTTGTTGAAAAACATAACAACACCCATCAATAGATTTCGTGTCGTTGCATATCATCTTAAAAAAAATCGAGTGATTGCACTGTGTTAAGAATCATCATAACCATAACATAGGCATTTTTGATTTACTTGTAGAACAAAGCTTCAAATGCTGAAATCCAGGTTTAGATCTAAAGTAGGAGGAGCTAACACCAGTCTTATTTCAATGATTTTCAGCCCCCCCAAAAAAAAAAACCCAGATTTGGAAGAGATTTTGAAGGAAAAACACAAAAGGAAGTATGGGGATATGTTGTTCATTTCTGGTGACATATCTCATGGAAAGAGGGCATTTAAAGCCCCCTAGGTCGGCTTGCTGCTTGTGTTGTTGACGCGTGAGCAGTATTACTTCTATGCCACATGTATTGATGATGTGGTGGGAAATTGGGGGAAAAATTGATTCTTCCCCAATATTTCTTGCTTCCCTTGGATCAGCATGCCAGCGATGCTGTAAATGCTGTCCATAATTTGTTTAAATATAAAGATAAGATAGAAATATGATATTTAAGCTTATCAAGCACCAATAGAAGTACATGTTACATGGAATAGAACAATGTAGTGGGCCAATAAGCACATATATGGCACGAGTTGTCTCAACTTTGGAGAAAAATTTATAGCCTGCAAACCCTCTTATATCTTTCAATGTGTCCCTTATAGCATACGCTTTAGAACAGAAAAAAGGAAAAAAAGAATAAAATTTCACTAGGTTCTTGACATTCTTCATGATTGAGCAATATGTTATTAATCTAAGATTTGAAGAAGAGTTTTGAAATGTGAAGAAGAGTTTTGACATGTAACGTAATCTTGTTACATGCAATAATAAGCTAAAAATTATAGTAAATATACTTACGAAACCCCAATAGAATTACCCATATCACATGGAATAAAACAATATGTAGGCACATATATGGCAGACGGTGTTGGAACTTTGCGGAAAGAAATTATCAAACTCATATATATTGTAAGCATGATTCTAGATCTTTTTACATTCACAGGGCAACATAGTTGCTTGACATTTTTGGTAATAGATAATATATTAATTTAAAAGCTAAATAAAATCAGGAACACAGCTGTACACCAAGAGTGTACCAATCACACCACCTAACCTAAACATAGTTGCTTGACATTCATTATAACTGAGCAATATGATACTAATTTAAGAATTGAAGATGAGCTTTTACTTTGTGATTCTAATCAAGGGCTTGATTTTGTATCTAACCTTCTTCTTTTCAATTAAAGCATTGGAAACTTTGAAAATTTTGACAAGAAATTGGGGAAACCACTGACCTAGTGAAAAAATGGTAAGATTATCTATCTCTAATGGGTTTATTCTTAATCACAGAAGGAAAACATTTTAAAAGATGAAAACATATCTCAACATTTATACCATGTCTATATGTCCATTGGAGATTTGGAGGTTCTTATTTTCTTCAAAGTTAATTCCTTTTTATAGTGGAATATGTATAGTGGGACATATAATATACCAAAATGGAATGGGGCTTTGTTGAATGTTATTTTACTCCTACGGAACCTTTTTATTTTATTTTTAACTATCTCCTTCACCCATAGCCTTAATTATTTGTTGGTTGTTTCCCTTGATTATCATGCCTTACGGAAAATACTTCTAGAACTCTTCTAGAGTTTTTTGGTGTGTGCATGTGTGTGTAACTTTATAAAAAATGTGGGAGTATTATGAGTTTAATAATGAAATAGAGCACTTCTCTATCCTTGCATGGTTACCAGCATTAAAATCTTCAATTTTTTGTTTTTGTTTGTTTCCCTTCTCTACCTTTTACTAATGGGAAAGACATACTTCATGGTCATCCAATTTTTGATTCTATGATGACCTTTTGTGAGATGATGTCACAAAAGTGCTTCAAGGAGACATGTGCAGTTCAATACACTTCATAGATGCATCCTAAGAAATCTTTTATGAATTACCCTCTAGTTTGACACTTCTTGCCCTCTTTGAAGATTTAAAATTGTGCACTAATCTCCATTTCATCAAATATTGTTCCTCTTGATATGACTAAACTTTTGGAAAGGAAATCTTGAAGACTGATGTCGAGCAGGATACTGAAAGTACTTTGATTATTCATTTGCATTTTCGTTAGTTTTTTCCTTACTATCTTGAAGGTGATTAAATATATGGTTCAAAGGTGTGGATTTTGTGTTGTTGTTTTGTTTTTTTTTGCTATATCTTACTTTCGCTGAATGTTTTTCTCTTGGTTTGCTCAAACAAATTTTTTTTTTAGCTTGGGTGATGGCCGGGTTTGTTTAGTACTTATTAGTAATGTGGTTGTAACACAGGAAGGTTTTTGTAGGTGATTTTGATACAAGAACAACTCTCCAAGAACAGAATTATTATTGATACGGACAAGAAGGGGCGGTAAGTTGGTTGTGTGCTTGATTGCTTTTTCCTGTTTCTTCTTTCTTTTTTTGGTTTCTCCTTTCTCATTTTTCTTTATCTCTTTAATCTTCGTGGGGGTTCCCTTTGTTGCTCATTCATTTGTGCTCTTGCCATTGCTTCTTTATCCTTTCTTATATGTTTTTGCCTAGCTTTGAGGACAGCTGGATTCAACTGCAATATTTCCAATGCCATGTTTTTAGACAGCTTTAATACGTTCACATGATTCAAAAGCTAAGCAAGAAACTTATCTTAAAATTGGAGAATAATGAAAAAGCATAACAAATAAGGTGGTATAACATCCGAAATTGCATTTCAAGTTCCTTTTCTGCAATAGCTACTTGCTTTTTATTTTCGAATTCCTGCTTGGAGGCTGTTGCTGCAAAAGATGAATGTGACGAGTAAGTTTTCTTTTTAGTTTCTGGTATGGCATTGTTGCACACTTACATTTGTTTTGCTTTTTGAAAGTTCATGTGTGGTTCTTGGACTTTGGCTATGGCTCATTTGAGGATTTCTAGTGTGAAAGTTTATCTGATTGAAAGAGAGCTTTCACATAGAAAAATGGTAATGAAGGCTGTGAGGAAGGTCTTTGCAATTGGGAGGAAATTCATGATTTAGAAAAGTTCTGGCTTTGAGAAAGAGTTATTCGATGCTTTTAGAGACAGGAATGGGTCCGTCCAAGTGGTTTCTTGTAGAATTATGTGCATAGTAATCGTAATATAGTGATCATGAAATTATATCATAGATTCTGGCAAGTCAAAGGAAGGAGATTGATAGTTTAGCCATTGAGTGGCTAGATATATTTTTTATTTCATTATTATATTGTGTAATTACGAAATGCAATAATTTTTCTGGAGGCCGTTTTAGAAATGATTGTTTTAGGAATTTTGTGTGGGTAAGTGATTTCTTGGAAGATCTTTGCAATGTTAAGTCATTGATTGTTGTCTTGGAGAGATAGAAGAGTAATATTTGAAGGAATATTTCAATCATGGCCATGATGGAATCATTTCTTTAATCTTTTTTTATTTTTAACTAAAACTTATATTAGTTCAGAGGGCTGTTTCTTATAAAATAACCACATCTATGCATGAAATGTGTGATATCCGTCAACAAATTTTATCATTTTATGCAAAGAACATGTACAAATTATTTTGCATGGATTGGGATGATTTATTTCTTGATAGAGAACTTTCTTTGAGCCCGTTGTTGTGTATATAATGGGGTAAATTTTTTTTTTTTGGGGTAGTGGAGCTATAATGGATATTTATTTTACCAACTATCCCACAATGAACATTTTTGCGTGTGAAGCCTTGTGACTTCACAAGGAACAAGGAATTGGTTGCTAGACATGTTGCCCTTTGGGGTTAAATCCATATACTTTTAAAATTAGAAAATTGTGGGATGCATTTTGAGGGGAATCCTGTACCTTTCTGGTATTTCTTTTCAAATTTGTAAAGGAAACTTCGTAATGAGGGAAATAACGATATAATGGAAATTTATTGCCTTTTGAAATGAGATATTTAATGAGGAATTTTGCATGATTTTGGGAAACTTAATACTATTGATATTCTTCCTTTCCCCCCAGAAAAGGAGTTTTAAAGTGCTTTTATTTGGTCTTCCAGCCTATTATTATTTCAATTTTGGCCATTCTGATTTTTGGTGGCAGTTAGCTTGGAAAAGATCCTTAGAGATTTCTTTGGCAGGTTAGACATGATACTTCCAATTTCCATTCAGTGGAATTGATAGAAGCTTGTTGACCTGAAAGTAAGTGATTGGGTCTATGCCGTTTTATATCAATGAAAGAAGCTTGTTTGGTATATTTTTTGTGAAGGTTTGGGGAAGGAGAGGGTGTTTGTGGAGAAAAGTAGGTGTAACTAAGTATGGCTTAAGTAGGAATGGTTGGTTTTCACCAAGAGTAGCTAGCAGCCAAAGGACATGCCTATAGAATGGGATGATGACTAATCAGTATTTCATACTGGTGGATTTGTGGTGTAAAGAGGGATTAATTTCTTTACTTTTTCTTAAAAATTTTCAAATGGCACTGGATCCAAAGGCATTACTTTGTGAGAGGGGAAGCAGTCTCTTGGAAACTGTTGTTCAGAAGACTGCCTTTTTAGAGTAATGTTGAGCAACCTGTTAGTATTTCCAGCTCCATTTGTGGAACACAAGTGAAGGCAGATGAACATTATAGAAGGGTGTGGATGAAGGACCCCTTAGGGAGATCGCTATAAAGTTTCCTTTATAGAAGCTAGCTTCTGCGTTAGACTCATCATTTTGAATCAAAATCAAAGATCACCATCAAAGTAGATTTTCTTGGATGGATTGCAGTTTGAGATGAAAAGTTGACTATTGATTGCCCAACTATGCATGGCTGTGAGGCTGAATCATTAGATCATCTCCTATTTGGGATAAAAAGTTGACGCTGCTTAACTATACATGGTTATGAGGTTGAATCATTCTATTGTCTCCTATTTTACTGCCCAATTTCTCGTGTGGTTTGGTTGGAACTACTTAGATGTTGGACTTACCTTGGTGCATGCCTAGGAGGGTGAGAAATAATTCTATGTTTGGAAATGATATAGATTTTGCAAGCGTGGTAGGGAGGTCTTTACGTGATGGCTTTAGAAATCCATGGCAAATTCATGGTTATAAATGTGGAGCTAGATATGCTGGCATTAAGGGCAAGGAGAAATGTTGTTTTGTAGAAATACTACTGTCACCCAAAAAGTAGCTAAAATTGGGGAATATTGAAATAGAAGAAATGTAAATGAAAGCTTGTGAGAAGCTTACTTGGATATGTTTGCACCTAATAACTAGAAACATTACCAGAAAAAAGAAAGGGTATTCTGTTCATCATGTATTTGTGGACAATCAAAAAGATAACAGCATCAAAACAGAGAAACCGACAGTCAAAACCAGCAACTATTTGTGGACAATAATCGACCAATCCCTAATGATATGTGATGACGAATATGTTGTGAAATCCTTTTGCACTGAAGCCCAGGTAGCTGCCAGAAAAATAACCTGATCTACCACACAAGATTTTCTAACTTCCATCTCTTGGGTGATTTGGGGAGAAAGAAACTATAGAATCTTGAGAAGAGTTTGGAATACCTGGAGAAGAAAATTCTGAGAGTCATGTACAATTGGCTAGAATCAGAAAATTTGATGGCTAGCGGGTCCTTAGAAGAGTTTCTGATATGTGATAATTTCCCAGATTAGGGAGGGAAGGGATTGTTTTTTGTTCCCCTTTTCTGGGGTATAGGTTTTTCGTAACAACTTCGTAACAACTTTGTACAAGACAATGTCTTTTTTCCTATTATATACATATCCTCTTGATTATTGATTTAAAAAAAAAAAAAAATGCTCTGGTTGCATGCCACCAATAATGTCCATAATATAGCAAAAGATACTACTTTGTAGAGTTTCCTCCCTAGCCTGCTCAAGCCCATGAACCTACACTTAAAAGCCAAATCATGAATGGTAAAGGGTAAGACCCATCTGATACCCCCTAAATTCAAAATGTGCTTCCAAATGAAATCAGCCAAGGGACATCTAAGTAGAAGGGGGTCCACAAACTCGGCATCATTCATGTAAATCGCACAAACCTGTGGAGATAGTGCCTTTTAAGGCCGCCAATGCTGCGATATATCAAGTGTGTTAATCTTATGGTGAAAAACAGTCCAGGAGAAGACTTTAACCTAAGATGGAATGGAATAAAGGCATTCCACAAAAAAAAGATAGGAATAATAGTGTAATGGGGCAGGGAAGAAGCAAAGAATTGAGCAAAAAGAGAGCGAACAGTGAAAGAGCAACTAGAATTAAGAGACCATACACACTGGTAAAGGAGGCATGGTTCAAAGTATCGTATCGACATGCTGTATCAGATGATCCAAAAATGAAAACGTATCGAGGATACGCACAGATACGCACTAAAATGGTGGATACATAGAACAAAACCTATCTAGATAGAAAGATAATTTAAAAATATGTTGAATAAACATGTTTCTAGCATTATAGGGCTACACAAACTGTATTTATTCATCATGGAAGCAAATAGGCATACGCGAAAATGAATGATAATTATAATAAAAGCTATAAAAAGGCTAGATAAACCAATAAATAGAGTGAGAAAATTCATTCATGTAATGTAAGCAACACACCAAGTCAATAACACTTAAAACATCAAAATCAACAATACAAAACTGTCATAACATAACATTCTCCATAATTCATTGCATACATATATCTGGTTCCAAAATCCAAACATGCAAAGCTACCCTATGGTCAAACCATGTAAATGGCATTAATCCCAGCCTCTCTTAGGAAAAGAAGTAGAACTTAAACATTAAATTTAATAAAAATAAAATATTTTTTCCCATATTTTTAATTAATATTCTGCAAAAACAATTATTAAAAATAATTTTATTGACAAAAAAAATTATAAGAATCATAGGGGTGATAGATTAGCCCCATGTGCATCTTATATAAAAACTTGAAGACAAACCGTTAAGTTTTATATAATTTTTTTCCAAAAAAAGGGATTTTCGTAACTTTTTTTCATATTGCAAAAAAAATTGATTTTTTACTCAAAAACACTATTTCGATCTATGGATTTCACTTGAAATTGATAGATTCATACAAAACATTGTCAAACTATGCTTAAATATGAAAAAGTAATGATTTAGATCGAAAAAAAAAACTAAAAATCTAAAATACCTTTTAAAACTATAAACGATTTTGATTTCTGTTGCTTGATTTGGTCTTTAAAGTTGTTTTGCAGAAATTGTAGTACTAATTAGGTCGAAAATACGTAGATAACAATGGGGTTTCACGGATTTTGGAATGGGTTTCTCAGTAAAGAGTTATCTCTATCTTCTAAGTTGCTGTTTTAACGTTTTTACCCTTCTTATTGACTCGATACAGGTCGATATGGGTCGATACGGGTCGATACCAACCTGTTTCGCGAAATGGGAGTGTGTAGGCACGATACACGATACGTATCGCGCGATACGAAATGATATTTTATACTATGAAAGGAGGTAACATTTTTCATTTTTCATAGGGAATTGATGAGCAATGATAACCTTGTGACAGGTAAGGGAGGCCGTGGACCACTTTGATAGAATTTGGTGGTAATTAAATCTGTCCTAATAATAAAAAATCTAGCATATAAACTAATCTTATTTGTGCAATGATAACCTTGTGACAGGTAAGGGAGGCCGTGGACCACTTTGATAGAATTTGGTGGTAATTAAATCTGTCCTAATAATAAAAAATCTAGCATATAAACTAACCTTATTTGTTTTACATACGGATTTGATGAACAATGATAACCTTGATAAGGGATGTCGTGCACTACTTGTGCGTGCGTTGATTCGCAGCGCACGTGGGGGACAATGATGTGATCGCCTCTCTTTTGGGAAATACCTGGCGCGCTCTTCGGCGAAAGCGTGAAAGGGTCGCACGCTTCTGGGATTGGGATGTCGGATTTGGATAAAAGGGGCTTGGGGAGTCTCCACTGCTTGATGGGGTGTTGGCAGACACCTGGATGCGTAAAAGGTTTTATACTGGGTGGTTTGCGTATCAAGATTCTAAGAAAGTGCTCGGTTATGGTTCAGGGAAGCCCGTAGATACCCTGGTCCGCCCCATTGGGTACCGGGTCCCATGGGTTATCCTTGGTTAATCTTGAAATGAGTCAACTCACTTTTATCTCACCCGTCTTATGCCAACATGCTCATTTGATTAAGTCTTGGTGGGACCAAATATGTGGTGTAGGTCTTTTTATTTTGATTTTATCTTTTTAGCTCAAGTGACCTGAGTTTGATGTGTGGGCTTCGTTGGAAGGCCCACCGGTATCAAATTTGGTCTCATGTAGGGCCCAAGCCCCAAATTGGGTTAAGGGAGAGCCCAAAACCCTATTAGTTTTAATTGGTTTGATTAAAAGGGGTTAAAGCCATAAAGGGTTCGGAAATTGCATCTTTTGGGTTTTCTCTGGGTTTAACCGAAAAGACAAGTTGGTAAACCTAGTAACCATTCATGACCGAAATTGAATTTTGGTCTAAAAAATAAGCATAGCCGAAATCCAATTTCGGCTATGAATGGTTATATGCTTGACCGAACTGAGTTTTTGGTCAAGTACAGAAAATTATAGTTTTGCATTTTGTGAACAGGGAATGTATCCAATGGTCTTTGGGGATGACCAGGATTATTTTGGGCCCCTAAGCAGGCCCACAGTGGTCTGAGATTAGGGTGGTGAACCTAATTAAGCTATTGGTTTGGTTTTAAGCCAAAGGAAATGGGCCCCTCCTATCCATGAGTTGAAGCTCATGTGATTGAGAGAGGCCATAAGCACCTCTCCCAAGGTGCCTAGGAAATGCTCATTCTCTCCATGAGGAGGTGGAAATGAGGGACCCGAAAGGTTCTTCCCCAAAGTCCGAATCGGCCACACCAAGTTGCATGCCCACATAATGCACTTAAATCCATTACTTAAAACAAAGCAATGAGCATTACTATCACATATAAGCAAAAACAGTGAAGTATGTGCTTCGCAAGGTGTATAAGAATCATAAAAGTGTGCTTGGAATCAAGAAGTGAACATGTGCTAGGTGACTCTCCCATGTGTGTGGTGATCGTGCTTCGTGTGTACATGCTAGAAATGGTAACACCATACAAATCAACCTCATGAAACAGCATAACAATATTAAAAGAGTGTTAAGGAGGACTACGAAATCTAGTAAAGAAGGGAAGGTGGGGGTTTATAGGGTACATTAGATGGAGATGGGAAGAACATGCTCTCCCCTTATTAAATGAAAGGAAACATGAAAGTGCATTAACATGAGTCTCTTATGTGGTATTACCACCATAGGGTCTCTCAATACTTCCCATTTTGCCTCATCTTCTCCCCTTAGCCTAGGGATCTCCTCTTACAAACAAAATAAAGGCAAAAGGGGGGAGGGAAGATGAAGAAAGACTATAACATGTGTTAAACACAAGCATTTATTCTTAACGTGCTCAAATAGCATAGATTTTCATATATGTTGAATAAAATACAAAGAGAAAGCTCACCTTGGGGATGAGAGCCTAATTGAGGGTTGCTTTGAGTCTTCTTGAAGTGTGGACAGCAGTTGAGCTTCTCCTTTTCAAGCTCTAAGGTTTTTGGGTTTCCTTCTTGGTTCAAGTGGAAGAAGAAGAAGGTTGGTGGAGATTGGGAGGTTTTTGAACAGGTTTGGAAGGGGTTAGGAGTCTTGGAGAGTGAAGTGGGGGTGGAGCCTTGGAGAGTGAAGTGGGAGGTATGTGTGTGTAGAGAGGTTAGGGGAGAGGGGTGTATTTAAAGGAGAAAAAAAAATCTTTGATTCTCTCATTAATGAGAGATCTCTCATGATTTCTCATTAATGAGAGATCATGAATGAGATTTCTCTCATTAATGAGAGATCTCTCATCCACGATTTTTTATTAAGGAGAGAAATCTCATTCATGATCTCTCATTAATGAGAGAAATCTCATTAATTAGTTAAGATATAATATTATTTTAACCAAGATATTTTTCTTTTGTGTTTTGTCCTTTCCCTATTTTGTCTTTTAGCACTTTAATTTGCCACTTGGATAGCGTGGTTTGCGCACTTGCCCCGTGGCCAGTTTTCTGCTTTAATTACCGTTTTGCCTTTGAGAGTGTTTTGACCATAACTTCTTTATCCGGACTCCGATTTACGCAAACTTAGTTGCGCTGGAAACGTATCGGGATTTCCTATCCATTGGCATAGGGTATAGTGATCAATTCAAGTTCAAACAAAAAAGACATTTCTTGCTTTTTAGGGTTCAGACCTGTTTCGGGGTTTTGCTGTTTTTAAAGCATTTTGGTTTGATCAAAATTTGGGTGTTTACACTACTCTGATGGAATTTTGGTGGTAATTGAATCTGTACTAATAATAAAACATCTAAATTATTAAGGATTTTATTTTACTAGTCATTTTTTCCATATAAATGACACCCCACTCAATGGAAGATTAATGAAGCCATGCCTCTGAATGAAGCTATAGAAACCATTAATAGCCCCATGGTTCTCTTCACCCCTTTTGATTTTTCTTTGGTGGTAATTGTTCTTTGAATTTGATTTTTCATAAACTTGGGGGCACAACCTCCAGGAAATTGCCCGTGGAAGGCCATTATGAGACTAGAACCTTTGTTTTACCCTCATGTTAGATTGAGCGTTGAATCTGGCTCATCAGTTCGTTTTTGGCATGATCAATGGTGGTATAATTAGGCGTTATCTGGTTCATCTTGGAATCTTCCATTTAGGAGGAATCTTCGTCCTCCAGAATTGGAAGAGATAACCTTGCTCTTGATGGTTTAAAGGATGTGATTCTTGATCCCCTAGGTTTTGATAAGATATTATGGTCCCTTTCGTCCAATAGATTGTACTTTTGCAAATCTTTTTTTCAGTTCGGTCACTCATAGCTCATCACATCCCAGCATGTCCTTCTCGGTACATCAGCTATGGAAGCCTAAGGTTCCTCTTAAGATTAAAGCCTTCTTATGGACTGGTGTCTTATACAGGATAAACATGGCTGATCAAGTCCAAAGAAGGTGGAAAAGGATTGCTTTATCCCCGCATGTGTGTTTTATGTGTATGGAGGCTTGCGATAGCATAGTTCATCTTTTTGTTTAGTGTCAGTTTGCCAGTATTATTTGGATGCAGTTGTTTGAGATGATCGGAGTTTCCTGGGTGCTACCAGATACTTTTAGGGCATGGTTTGGTTAGTGGCGAGTTAGGGGCTTGGGTAGGAGGGGGAACTTGTTGTATGATGCGTTATTCCATGCAGGTGTTTGGTTCATATGGTTGGAGCGTAATAGTAGGATCTTCAGGGATGTTTGGTTATCGGTGGACCAGGTGTTTGATTCTATTCTAATCGCTGTAGCATCGTGGGCATCGATTCTTCAAGAGTTCCAGGGTTTATGACCTATAGAGATTGTGAAGGAGTGGAAAAAGTGGTGCTTTTCATCTCTTATTGTGGAGGATGACACGACGAGAGGGGTGGTCCCAGACATGACATAGGAGATAGGGATTGAGACATGTTCTTGGTCTGAAGTTGAATCGCTTGTTCAGCTTTGGATTAAGGTGTCTTGAGAGTTGCTGGATGTGATATGTACAGTGGATTGAGATTGTTTTGTTTTGGGGTCCGATGGGGTCTTGTGAGGATTTTGTAGTGTTCTTTGTGCGTTAATGATTGTACACTCCATACTTTAACATACATACATACATATATATATATATATATATATATATATATATATGTATAGACACACACACACACACACATTTTCATTATTCATAAAAAAAAAGAAAAAGAAAAAAAGAAAAAAAGAAAAAAGAAAGATACGGAGTTGGAATCACATTATAGCCGAGGATTCACTTTTGGTCTTTTGGATGTTGATTTTTTGAATGAATGGTTGCCATTGTTTTAGAACTTACTGCCAAAATTAGGAGCAGACATCTAATCGTTAAACTTGCTAGAAATCTGATGATCTTGAAATCCTCACAATCACCGATGGATGTTTGTATCTTTAACCATGTCTCATATTCAACACCCATAAGGGGTCCCATTCCTTGCTATTAGTAGGCACGTAATCTGATGATTAAAATTAAAAAAAAAATTGTTATTGTAATTGCAATATGTCATTGGTAGGGAATGCTAAGCTCCCCCTTCTCTCTCTATCTTTTTGAAATAACGCGTAACCACGTAACTGGTGACAAAGGGAATGCTGGCTGTTGCTAGCTATCTACAAAACCAATTATCAGTAGTAACTTGGAAATTTTAATTTATCAATTAATTGGGGTTCTTTTTCCAATTCTATAAATTATTAAGTGCAATGATAATATTTGCAGAACTTGCAAATTGAGAAGTGGAGATTGTTTTTTCTTAATATAGAATAGTTATTCAATTATCAATTTCTTGTTGTTATAGTACTTGTCTTTTGTGTTTTTTTATTTATAAAAATAAATCATTGATCCTAGGAATTAAAAAAAAAAGAAAAGAAAATTGGGTTGTGGAATTTCTATCCCTAAATCAAACTTCTAGTGTATTTTTAGTTCCCATATTTTTGTTGTCCATCTAGATTAAAAGGCATTGTGGCTTTTGGCTCTTGTACTTGTTTCATTCATCATCATCATCATTATCATCAGAAGCCGGTTCCCCCAAAGTGGGGTTGCATCTCACTCATCGTAAGAATTATGATATAATTGCCCTACTTATGTGGTTGTCCTTATATTCATACATGCGTTGATGTGTTGTAATACTTGGTATTATATTTGTAATGGGGCCCTGATGCATGGATTTGTTGCTTGTTGACCATTTGATCAACCACCCATAAAATTTGTTCTGTGCCATATGTTTTGGCAGTTTCATTGAAGGATCCATGATTGCAAGAGGATGACTAAAAAGAATTTGAGTTGAGTTGGTCAGAAAGGAGGTAGATACTCGTTATATAGTTTTTGATAGAGTAGGTCGGAGGAATAGGATTCATGTTGATGATGCCAAGGTGCTAACGGCCTGCATGTATATTATGGCATGGATATTTATCTTATGTATCAGTGTGCTTATGATGCTGATTACTTGATTTGTATTGCATAATTAAATGCATTGATAATGGCATATTCTTTAAAAGTTAAAATTTTGCATGATATGATTAGACTTTTTGGAGTCCTTAGTTACATATATTTTTTTAGAAGAACTTAGAAATTTGTATGTCATTTTTTTTTATGAGTACTTGTATTTTATTTTATTCTATCTTTTCTTTGAATTAGCATGAGATTATGGTTGAAATTGTCAAGTTATTTTATTCCTATGTTAACAACAATGCTTCTTTTGTTGGTTTGTCATTTTCTTTTTCAGTGTAAATGCATCTGTCACCAGTAGTACAGAGGCAACAAAAAGCAAGACGGTTATTGTCATGGACAAAGAGAGGATATATTTACAACTCAATGCATTTACTTCAATGGTTCTTATGTAACATATGGTTTTGTTTTCTTCTTACTTGTTTCTTTATTCTTTTGGGTTTGTTTGTATACAAATGTGTTTAAATTAACTTGGTAATTTCTGTAGATTCCAGTCATGGTGGTCATGAAGGCCATGGGAATGGAGAGTGATCAAGAGGTGGTCCAGATGGTTGGAAGAGATCCTCGATATGGTGCCCTACTTCTGCCATCCATTCAGGTAAATTGTGAGCTCAAAATTTAAATGTGAAATGGATAGAGCTTATGTTCTACAATTTCAACTAAGTTGCTAGTATTTTATTTTTCCTTTTTTGTGGAGAGTTAAGCTGAGATGGAGCTCTGTGTTCTAAATCTCAGGAATGTGCAAGCCAGAACATATATACTCAACAACAAGCCTTAGAATTTCTTGAGAAGAAGGTACACCTTCTTTTTATATTTTGCACTAAATTTGACAATTATTACCTTGGTTACATACTGTACAGTCATAGTTGATCCTGTCTTAGCTTTTTGAAATAGGAAAAGAAATGCAGCACCATAGTTGATACTATGTTTCGCTTGTTGTTGAAGGAAGCTAGGAAATATTGTATCTTAGATATTTGGTTAGTGGGCAAAGCCTTGCATGGTATATAGAAAATATTGTTTTAGAAACAGGATTGCACAGCAAATTTGTGGCTAAATGGAGGTGCAATAATAATGAATGAAATGTAAAAACTACCACAGAAAATTGAAATTAAGGAGTAGCATCAATCCATGAATCAATCTTGGAATACAGGTAATAATCTCTCTGTTTATTTGTTTAAGAAATATTAAAAAAACTTTGGCATCTTTGAATGTTGTTCCGAGCCTACTACTAGACCATTCTAATAGCAGTTCATAAATAAATTAAAGTTTACTGGTTAAGAGGTCTATTAGCATGTGTCTTTTTGGTGACCTCACAGAGGCCTTTTTGAGATTATGTGGAAGTGGGACCTGTGTCTTGTAACCTACCCTCTATGAAGGAACAATCCACACACCTCTAACCCTGTAGTTCTTGTAAGGTTAAAGACAGGTCATATTTAATCCTCAGTTCCGAAAAGCCTGCTAAGGAGAGGAAAAATTCACTCTTTAGAATCTAGTATGGATTTCTAAGAGTAACTCAAGGATGATTTCTAGATTTTACAAGTATCTTATCTATTGCTGTATGCCTTTTTGATTTTTCCTTTAAACTTCTTGGTCTCTATTATATACCTTCCCCTGTCTCTGACATACATCACAACCAATTTAGTCATCTTTCATTTTCGTTTATTTCTTTGATATCTAAATCATAATCTTAAAACCCCCTTAACTCTGGATTTATTTGACCTGTTTTACTCTTTAAGTTGACTGAAAACCTGAAACTTTCTAGCACCAGATTGATATTGGATCCAACATTCAAGATCAGAAACATTTTATCAAGGAGTATTGAATTGTATTATTCTGTACTTCCATATGGCCAAAATGATGAGTTTCTTATCCTTGAACTTGCAACCATTTTGTAATCTGCATGTCTGGATCATTTGGAATCAGCAATGAACGAGTCTTTCAAGTAGTGCTAGCCCCAGTAGAGGACTGATTATGTAGTAAATCTGATCAGCAAAGTGTTTGATGAGATGGAGGACCTGGTGGCAATAATCCATGGTGATAAGCATTTTATGCTTATCAGTTACCTGATATTTAAACTGACACTCGACCTAATACCTTAAGGTTTTCTTGTCAAGGTATTAGTCTGATCCTTATTGCTCATGACAGTTGTTAATTGGGTGGAAATAATGTAGACTATTTCGAGTGGGGAATTCCAGCTGAGATTGACAAAGATGAAAGTCAAGGGAAAGCATAGGTATGGAGAGGAGTATCACTTTTGTCGGGAAAGCATAGGTATGGAGAGGCATTGAAATCAAGTAATTTGAGTAAGCTTACTGCCTTCTGCAGAATACAAGTGATAATATGGTATCCATCTTCATCTGACAAGTTGGGTTGTGGAGAAGTGTTTTTTGCAGATTGTCTGGATTGTTTTAAACTTCAATATGTGGAAGGGTGACAAGGACTTGCCATGTAAAAACTAAAAACTAGAGAGGGTGTTTCCTCATTTGTCACACCTTGTAAATAGGAATCATTATGTCCAATCATGATAATGTTGGGAATGGTTAGGAACAGATGTTTGGATAGTATCTTGGAAGCTCATTGTACTTGCACTTTGTTGGTTGAGAAGAAAAACAAGTTTGGAAGTTTCCTTAGGTCATACCAAAACTATAGTAAAGGATGAGGCCTTTGTTTCATATACTGTAGGAAAGGTGATCGGTGGAACTTAATGTAGACCTACTCTTATAACTGCTTGTTTGATGAACCATATAGAGATTAGAGTATATGTTGAATGTCTTTTTATGAGCTAGTTATGATGAGGAAGGAGAAGGTAGGAAAGGTAGTGAAAAATTAAAAATCTGCCAATGTGATATATAGAATGTCGGTGTTAGTTGATGGATCTGTTACTGGCTTCTTCAAGACTTACAGGGGTCTAAGGCAAGGTGAACCTCTCTCATCTCTTCTCTTTATTATCGTTGTGGAAGCTTTTTCCGGTTAATTCAAAGGACAGCAGCACTTGGTCTTATTGATGGAGTGTGTATAGTAGCTGAGAATGCCACTATTATGCATTTACTCTTTGCGGATGACACGCTGTGTTTTTATTGTGCATCAAATCAGCAACTCATCATCCTCAGGGCAGTATTTTGTGCTTTGAAGCTGTTTCAGGTTTGAAAGGTAATCTCTAGAAAAGTGAAATTTTTGGGTCAATGGGTTGATGCAAATAATTTCAGCCATATTCTTGAATGCAAATCAGGCCTGCTGCCCACTTTGTATCTTGGCCCGTCTTAACCTTGAGATCATCAATATTTCGTCAGTGCCGATTGTACTTTGGATTCTTGGTTTGAAAGGCTTGTTTCTTTCTACCTGAAGTTAACAGTGGGCTTTTTCTTTTATGTTCCATTATACAACGTGCAGTTGTATGTTTGGAAAGAATTAGCCTCTGATAAAATGGAACATATGTTATATTCAACACTGCTTTAATGCGTCATTTCGTACGCGGTTTCCTTATCCTTTGCAGGCGGTGATCGAAATATAATTAGTGGTGCTTAGTTTTTTATTATGAATATGGATCATCTCTGATGTATGAGCATTTAGGCAATTGATGTCTCAAATACCTTTTTCACACACCAAACTTTGGTTCATCTGATATTGTTGTAATTTTTTCATGCAGGTCAAGAAGTTCACATTTTCAAATGCTTCATTTGAGAAGGTCTTCCTTTCATTCTCCCTTGTTTTGGGCGTATGCTTCTTGTCTTGGAGACATCTATTGCATGATTACTTTTCCATCACTCTTCTAATTATTGTGCAGGAAGGCAGAGCTCTGGTTATCCTTCGTGATGTGTTTGTTGCTAATGTTCCTGTAAGTCTTGTTTATGAGGCATCTATGGCTACAGTTTGATTTTGAGTTCTTCTTACTAGCCATGTTTCTTTCTGAAAAAGGTGCTACGATCTAATTTTCGTCCGAAGTGTGTATACGTTGCGGTAATGTTGAGGCGCATGATGGAGGCAATTTTAAATAAGAATTCAATGGACGATAAGGTATGTCACTTTACTGTAATTAATGACCAATCTGTTCATTTCTTTGATATGATATCCTTATATTATGGTTACTGTCTTACGCACGAGCCTGTTATAGTAAACAGTTAGAGAGGATCTGATGTGCCTACCTTTTATTTGCTTCTAATGTGCGATCTGATATGTGTTTAATATGTGGCTTATACTTTTTCATTATTTGAATATTACTTCATAAGTTGATGCCTTATAACATCATAGATACAGATGCATTATGGTACTTATATGGTTGTCCGGCATTTTCTTATTTGAACTTTTCAACAGGATAAGTCCTTCGGGTTTGTTATCATGCATAGCTGTGCCATTTTTCAGATTTTTTACTGGTTGTTTTGCCTGACAAGTCTTCTCATTTTTTTTTTCGATAAATGTAACATTCTTGTTGTTGTCTTAACTTAAGAATGCCACCATTATTAGATCTTTTCTCCTTGTTATTATCATTGGAAATGCAAATTTCAGTTGGTTTATTAAGGATTCTGTTTAAGAGTAATAAAATGCATCATCAAACATAGTTTTAAAATAAATGTAATGTCCAACTAAAAAGTGTTTATTGTGTAATGCTAAAAACACTAGACAATATTTTTTAATGTTAAACTTCTTATATTGCGCATAGATATATTTGTGTGTGTGTGTGTGTGTGTATATATATATGTATGCATATAGATATATGTATTTATAAGATGTTTTACATACTTGTTATGTGAATCAGCATATAGTTTGCTTATTTAACTCATATTTCTTATCATATATTTTTGTTTCATGTTGAAATGGCTGGTTACTTGCAGAGTTGCATAAAAAGTTTGACCGGAAACTGCTAAATGCAAATATGACCTAGGAATATTACAAATAAACTTTATAGCGCCAATTTGTACGCCTATATCGCATCACGGAACTATTCATTGACAAATAGATGATAGAAAGACTGTGAACATTGAATCACAAGTTTACAACATGTGATCAAGCTTACTACCTAAAGGTCCTGTTGTCTGATCTATAGACATTTACAACTGAACTAGGAAATTTCCATTGATATTTTGTCATTATCCTCTTTGTACTGACACATGATTATATCTTTTATGTATTTTTTCCCTCATCATTTAGGATTATGTGGGGAACAAGCGGTTGGAGCTGTCAGGCCAGTTGATTTCACTGCTTTTTGAGGTAATTTTTTCTGGTTCAAGTTTTAAGTTTGCACGTGGTAATGCTGTATTCTTCATTACCAATTTCATCTTGTTCTTCTGGGTTTTTTTCATTTTTCAGGACTTGTTCAAGACGATGAATAGTGAGATGAAGAAGTGCATAGATAATATCCTGTCCAAACCTAGTAGGTCTAGTCGGTTTGATTTCTCTCAAGTAAGTGGATGAATCTTGTTAAAGTGAAGTGTTTTGCATAAACATTTTAATCATTGAACGATTTTAGACATGGGACAAGAAGGTTTCAAAATTGATGGTATTAATAGGGGTTATATCAATGAAATAGTTAGTCAAGTGCTTATTTTAGGGATCCCTTGTTAGTTGGGCGGTTTGTATTCAGCATATTATCCCTCCAAAAGCCTGTACTTCACGAGATCCAGACATCCTGATTTTATTCCGTAGTTTCACTTCATAAGCTCAGGTTTCTGCCCCAGAAACATCTTGCATGTGCAAAAGTGCTTCTTGTTGACATGAAGACATTTCTGTAGAGAACTGTAAAAATTAATATTTAGTATAAGATGATTTGCTTGATAAATATTGAGTGTCTAGAACAACATGGTAATTATTAATATCACTGTCACAGAACAACATGGTTTTCCTTTACCTCCCAAATAAAAAAAAAACATGGTTTTGCTTAAAATTTATGTCATATCAAGAGATTTCCAAAATTGATATCTTGATCTGATGTCGTAAATTGACATTGTAGACAGAAAAAGCCCTCATTTTGAACTGATACAAGATCTGTTAGGCTTTGCACCTTTCAAATGAGTGGGGGTAGCCTTTGATTTAAAGCAGAGAAATGGCCACTGCATTTTAATTTTAGACTGAACATACTTGAAATCACATCTTATGATTTTCATCAGTTGTTTACATATATGTCATATTTGTTGATTTTCACATTCCTAATTCTTTTTCCATTGGTTAACATATAAATGTTCTATCATGGGATGCTATCGCTCACTATAGGTTTTCATTTCATTATTATTGTAATATAATCTTCATTACTGATTAAAAAAAAAATATAAAGGTTCTATTCATGTGAATCTATGGATTTTAATTTATATCCTTATAACTACTCTTAGGACTCATGAGATCTATATTGCATTTTGGTTTTCATTCAAATGAAAATTGTTATTTTGGATAATAGATTGATTAATGTTGATTGAACTGCAAGTAAAATATGGATGTATTCAGGCTGATCTGTCCTTTATGTTTTTTTATTATAATTGTTCACTGCTTATCAATTGAACTAAGTAAAAATTTGGATATCTTCAGGCTTCATATATCATGTCCATTGGTTTTTATAAATATGAATAAAAATTTATTTTTACTTTTATTGCAGTAAAATATTTATAGAGATTTTATTTTATTGTTCATTTTAGTATATAACATCAGTCTGTGACTGATCAATTGGTTCCATAAATTGATTGTAATTTGCTGATAAACAATTGTATATCCAAATTCTGCTAAGAAAGATAATTCCGAATGGCATAAATTAAATTTTAAAGTTTAATATATTGGGCCATTGGACAAATTATGTAAGCATCAATTTGATGAGATGTGTACTTTCATTGATTCTCTAATATATTATTGTTATATTTTTGTCTCTACATTCAGACGAGTTCTGGTTATGGTATTTTTGTGTAAATGTACATGTTTGTTTCTAAATTGTTGTGTAACATGTGAATATGTGTATTGGGTTCTGGCTGTTTACATTATTTTCATTATTTTAACACTTACATTACATCTAAAAAATATCCTGTTTATGTATTCCAGAATTTAATTTGACCTTTGATATAATATATGGAACCATGTGCGTGTAATTGTTGTTGATGTGGCTGGATTGGTGGTCAGCCTCATCATAATTCCATGTGGCATAAAAATCTGTGCGCCACATCTAATCTAAACCTTTAAGAAATACTAGAAATTGTATTTTCCTTATTATACACACTATCTTTGTGAAGTATCAAATGTTAAAATTCTTTTTACTTTTTTTTTTTGGGGAGATTAATTTGAAATTTTATTATATTTCAAAATTTACAATATGCCATTAAAAAAGTCACTGCAGTGCACCTGCAAAACAGGTTAATGAGTTGCTGTCAATAGTGCTTCGAATTAGGGGAGCAACTTGGGTTGAGGTCAACCCAAGACCAAACCGAAAATGTTTACTGTCAACCTAAACTGAACCGAACTGAATTGAAAACCGAAAATATAAAACCAAAAACCGAACCTAACCGGATTACATGAGTCCAATTCGGTTCGGGTAAGACCAATATATGCTTGTGCTCAAACAAGAGTATTGTTCATAATTTCATCAAATTTTAAAGGTAAATTTTCAAAGTTTAACATATAATATAATATCAGGTTGGTTTGGTTCGGTTTGATTTGATTTAGGCAAATATATGAATCCAGTTCGGTTTGATTTAACTGAGCATCCAACCCAAAACCGAACAGATTTAGTTTGGTTTAGGGATTTTTGGACCAAAACGGAACAAAAGTTCGTTTGGGTCGGTTTGGTTTCGGTTTTAACTGGACCGAGTTGCACCCCTACTTGTAATTGGACTACAATGTTCCAACATCTAGTAAACAACTTAACAAACCAACTCCTCAACTTAACTATATTTGGTCTTCAGAACCTCAGTTATTGTAGATTGTCCTATGGGCTAAGGATCTGGTTCAGACCTTTTATGAATTTTGCTTGCAACTCTCAACTAATACACTTTAAATCTCAGTGTTTGGAAAATACTTGTCCTCAAATATGCGTTTGTTCTGTTCTCTTCAGACATTATAAGCCACAGCAGCAACTTCAGAGTTTCTAGCCGCATCTTTTTTGAGTAATCACATTTAAAAAACAGTTGCTCCACTGATTCTTGCACCTCATAGCAGAAAAGGCCAGTAGCATTGGGGGTAGGCTAAAGGAAGTTAATCTATCCTGGGTTAACAGTCTGTTATGTATTGCAACCCACATGGTAAAGCTATGACGTGGAATGAAATTATAAAGCCATACCAGGTGATTCCAATGTTGTAATGATGTCGACTTAACAGGAAAAAGGAGACTAACCAATTGTCCTCTCTTTGGTAAAGGTACCTTTCTGGTTTACAACCATCTGGTGGAGCATTAGCGCAAGGTTCTGAGGAATTGGGAACAGGAGAAAGTGGAAATGAAAGCTGAAAATAATATGTTGGTAACAGGATGTTAGGAAGTATGTACAGATTCTGATTAGATTGCCTCTTAATGGGTCTTAGATAAAACTTTGGAGTTTGTAAAAAAAATTGCATTGCTTGAGAAGGAATATAACGACCTATTCATGGTCATAACAAATTGCGGAAAAGGATTCTGAGAGTTCATCAGAATCTTATGTGGAATTTGAAATAAGGGGGTGACTTGGTGGAGTGGGTGATGCCGATAGGAGGGGTTGTAACCATGTAGCGGTGAACCTCTAATGATTTTTGTGGAATGCGGGGCCTATATTTTTCTGACACTCATCCATGCATTAATATATCCAGAATTATCAAAATCAGATATAATTATGCTTCAGGAGCCTGACATGGAGTATGAAACTAGAGCTACTTCACTTAAATTCTGGGACAACAGTTTTGGACTGGCAGAAACGTGGCCAAGGTTAGTGACTATAGTGTGATAGGTAGGAATCATTTTGTCTGGCACAAATGGGATTGTGCGGAAAGAGGAATAATTTGTCAGCAAATACTCAGTTTCTTTTCGTTGTCTCAAGTGTTGCTGATCTAGTGGGCCAGTGGTGCTTCCCATTCCTTGGAAGGAAAGGAAAGATGATCTATAATGCAGTTTTCTTTGCTACCATGTGGATGATCTAGGTGATTCCGAACCAATGCATCTTTGAAGGAAAATCATTTTGCAAGCATAGAATCCTAGAGGACATATTGGCTCTCGTCTCATCTTGGGCGTGACTACGGGAGGAGTTCAGATTCATATCTCAAAATGACGTGATGTATAATTGGTTGACTCTAGCATTCATGGATTGACTCTGTAGCTCTCTAGTGCTTCTAGTTTTTTCTGCTTTTACTAGTGTTGCTCTTTTTATTTTCCTTTTTGTCAACTTCTCATGGATACCTTGTATTCTTATTCAGTCTCTTGACATCTAATGAATATTCTCATTAATCATCCCAAGAAAAAAAAATGGGTAACTACAGCAGTGTCTGGCCTAATAGATGAGGGGCTCCATCTGGAGATGTGGGGCAAATTATGTACAACTTGAAGTAAGTTGTTTGCAGCATGGTACTTAGGATATGTCAGTGCTATTTAGCTTTACTTATAAAAAGACAGGCTTCTATAGATTTTATATTATCATGAGAGTTTTTTTTTTTAATGAATATCATGAGAGTTTTTATTGGTCTTGTAAAATATCATGAGCTGCTTGATCTACCCTTATGTGGTAGTTGTTTTACTTGGTCATATAGGAAAGTGATTTATCTATGCCACACAGTTTTTAAGTATCTATTGATTTTTTTTTTGATAAGTAATAATGCTCATATTAAATAGGAGTAGAAGTATAGAGGTACAAGTACACAAATAGTCTACTAAGACACCCCAACCTACTCTAAAAAACCCATTCTACAAATCAGCAAAATGAATGCAATTTAGAAAATCCTCTAACCGAATGCCTTTCATTGATACTTGGTTACCATTCCAACTGTGGATTATTTTCAGGACCCTTCTTTCCAGGTAGAACCAACTTCTTTCTGAGTCCTTAAAGATCCTGTGGTTTCTCTCTCCCCAAATTACCCAAGCTATAGCTGCTGGAATTGAGTTTCATATCAGTTCATAACGAGACTTACCCTTCAGCCACCCCCATGCTTCCAAAGATTGCTTGAAGGTTTCGGGTTGAGTCCTTACCACTCCCATTCTTGATAAGAGCATATTCTATATTTTTGATACACCCGTACAATGTATTAACAAATGTTCCATTGATTCCTCTTGCTGTTTACACATGATACACCTGTTAGGAAGCTGCCATCCTCTATTCTTCAAGTGGTTTAACGTGAGAATTTTATCAAGAGAAGCTGCCCATAAAAAGAAGCCAACCTTGCTAGGACAACAAGGTGCCCATATTAATTTGGCTGCTTGAAACTTCATACCTGTAGATACCAGATCTTTAGTAACTTCTCTAATTGAGAAGGAACCCGATTTCGTTTTAGCCCAGGTTCTCTTGTCCTCTCCAAACCCCACCTGCATGTTATAGAGAAGCCCCATCATTTCTTCATACTCTTTTACCTCCCAATCTAGCAAAAGTCTCCTTAGAACTACATTCCACTTGACAACATTCCCATTAATGGACATAAATTCACTAACCAGAGCCTTCTGATTACTACTTATATTATAGATCAAGGAGAATCTGACACGAAGGCTGACCTCTCCACACCATATATCATCCCAAAATCTAATCTTCATTCTGTTGCCAACAACAAATCTGAAATCTGTACCCTCTAATTGACCCCATCTTGCAATTGGTCTCCACATGCTTACTCCGTATGGGGCTACAGAGCTGTTAGGAAACCAGTCCTCTTGAGAAGAGCCATACTTCTCATGAATGAGCATTCTCCATAAACTATTCTGCTCGTTACCGTATCTCCATAGCCATTTTTGAAGAAAAGCTTTATTAGTTAGAAGCAAGGGTCTAAGACCAAGTCCACCTTCTTCTTTCGGACTACACACGTTCTTCCACCTTGCCAAGTGAAACTTAGCTTCTCCTCCTGGACCCTCCCAAAGGAACTTCTTCTGAATCATCTCCAGTTTCTTAGCAATAGAAGTAGGAATCTTCAAGATTGACATTAGAAAAGTTGGAAGGCTTGCAAGGACACTTTTTACCATAATCAATTTACCACCCTTTGAAAGTAAACAGCTCTTCCATGTTGCCAATTTCTTCTCCATTCTTTCCACTATGGGATTCCAAACATGAGTTTTTTTATAGCCAGCACACAAGGGAATCCCAAGGTAAGTCATAGGTAACTGACCAATTCTGCACCCGACATCTTGACTCATTGTTTCTATATTGTCCACGTTCCCAACTGCAAACATCTCACTTTTTGCCATGTTTATTTTCAGACCTGAACAAGCTTGAAAGCAAAGTAATATACCCTTTAACCACAAGGATTGTTGACGAGATGGTCCACAGAAAGTCAATATATCATCAGCAAAAAGTAAATGATTTATGGATACAGCTTCCCCAAACGTTAATCAATAGATACTTATTTTAAGTATCTATTGATTGGGAGGAAAGTTTTGGAGTGCTTAATCAAGTCTGTTTGCCAAATCAAAATTTTGTTCTCTAAGCAGCTTGATTGTGCAGGCATCTTGAAATTATGTCTTTTTAGGTCAACGATATGTGGATGGAAAGTGTAGGCAAGCTTTGATGGGAAGGTTTTGATTGTTCAAGGTAGTCTTAGCTTTATATTTGGCAAATTGCAAAGAGTTGTTAGGTTTGTGGGAGGAGATGAAGAGTGATGTTAGGATCTAGCTCTTACCATTAGACCAATAACTTAAGTCATTGGTTAGAGTGCAACTTTATTTCCTTGTACCATAGCAGGATGCTGGACCTTGGCCCAACATCCCCAACAATCCCCCCTCCAGCACCTGCGACCGCAAGCCAACACCTGCCAATCGGAGGCAAATCGCAGGTCAACACTTGCCAATAGTAGCATGCTTTCTCAGGACTCCCCCTGGTGGGACTCAAACTTACAACCTCTCCAGGGTCGCTCCTTGCACTTGTGAACCATAGGTGGACAGGAAAAACCTACCACAACCACAACGTGCAATATTGGGGATTGAACCCCTCCTTAACACCTGTGCGCCATAAGCTGGGCACATACCTACACACCCCGCATAGCATGTCCCCGGGGAGACTTGAACCTGAGAACTGGGCTCCGATACCAATTATTAGGATCAAACGCTTACCACTAGACCAATAACTTAAGTTTTTGGTTAGAGCGCAACTTTATTTCCTTATACCATAGCAGGATGCTGGACCTTGGCCCAACATCCCCAACAAGTGAGATGAGTGGTCATTTGGAAAAGTTAATTGCCATATGATTGAAACTTTGGGTAGAATTAATGGTTTAATAAAAAAAGGATGGGACCAATTTTATAGGAGGAAAGCACCATATGACTAGTTTGAAGGATGAATTCATGTGATTGATTGGGTGAATTAAGTTTGAGGCAAAATCAAGGGCTTTATGATTGTAGTGCTTTAATAAAATTGTTGATGCTAGAAGAAGATGAGTACCATTATTGAAGAAAGTGGGACGGGATTTTTGGGGAGGAAGAGGCCATGGAAAAGGAGGTGTGTTTTGGGTGAACTAGAAGTATGGGCCACAGGTTGAGGGCATGGAATTTAATATGATTTTGGATGTTGATAGTGACCTTGGCAGTTTGCAAAGCTCATTCTTGGAGGAGAAAGTGAAGAACATTGTCAGGGATTTGAAAGGGCAAACTCTAAGCCGGGATAGGTACACCACGGCATTGTATAATAAATGGTTGCATATTTTGAGGTGAATTTCTTGATGGTAATTGAAGACCTTTTTGATGAGTGTTTCTTCATTAGAAGTTGTATCTTTGATTCTAAAAAAAAAAAAAAAAAGGCGTGATGCTTTATACATTTAAGTACCGTTGGCCTATTAGCTTAGCGTGCAGCTTATATTAAGTTATATTTAGCTTTTTGGCTAATATATTGAAGCGAGTCTTCCTAACGTCATTGCTCCTACTTAGGGTTCTTTTGGAAGAAATTGATATGTTAGGATGGAGTTTTGTTGGGATTGTCTCTAAAAATTGGGGTGGTGGCAGTCCAGGAATCATTTGGAAAATTGATTTTAAAAAGTCTTATTTTCATTTCATTTGGAGCTTTCTTGATTAAATAATATATTGTGGTTTGGTTACAAATGGAATTGCAGGTCAAATGGATGTGTATGAACAACTTGCTCTATCTTTGTTGATGGAGATGAAACAACTTTCATGGTGAAAGGAGGTTTGGGCAAGGCTACCAGTACCAACGATTCTCTTAGTTGTTTGCATCAGTTTCTCAGTGTAAGAACAGATGATAAGGATGGTGGAAAAGTCAATTCTAATTTAATTTTTTTGGGTTGGTGGAGGAGCTCCACCCATTTCTCATCTTCGATTCATGGATGAAATCTCGCTGTTTTTTGACTCTTCCTGTAGTTGATTTAAGGTGTAATGTGTGTTCTGCTATGCTATGAAGAAAGGTCAGGGCTACGTGATTCTAGGACAAAGTGATTTTTTGTAGTTGATTTTATGAATTGATGGGGGTTTAGGTGTGGTATCATATTGGATTGGGGAATATACCACCGATAGTCCTGGGGTCTTCATTAGGAATTTCTTAGAACTAAATTGATTCAGGTCTCTATCTTGGGGTTGGTTAAAAAGAAGTCTTTTAACTTGGAAAGGAGATATTTATCTGAGGAAAGAAACTTGATGTTGATTAAAAGTGTATTGTTAAATCTTCCTACATATTTCCTTCCTTTGTTCTCAATTCTTGTATTTGTATGAAGTGATAAGCAAAAATGCATTGGTGATTTTTTGGTGAAAGGAATAAATTGGAAATTTCAACTATGAACTAGTGTAGTTGGGCATAATATGCAAGCCAAAAGAGCAAAGAGGGCTAGGAACAAGTCATCTTTTGGACTTCAAAAAATATCTTTATGGAATTTGGACTATTGTCATAGAATCCAAGTACGGGATTCAGCAAGGGGGTGGAACAACAAAATAGTTGGAGTTATGCATGGTGATAGTGTTTGGAAAATAATAACTAAGCTTTACTATGAAGTATTCAAACAAATTGATTCAAAATTGGGAATGGAGAAGGTGTAAGGTATTCGGAAGATATTTGATATAATCATGAAATTCTATTCAGAATTTGCCATTGGCCTTGTAATACTTTGTATTAGTAATTGCTTATCCTTAGAATAATTTAGTGTGGGATGGAGACAGTTTATTAGAAAAAGGGAGAACCATTGGGAATTAGAGTCTTTGCGCTACGTTGGAGTGGATTGATACTATTTGGCCTGTATAAGGGGTTGAGATGGATGATGGTTGGTATAAAATTGGATGATGGTGGTGAGCAGAATTGGCATTGGTCACCAAGGAATTAGTCTCTTGCTGTGTTGGTTCATAGGGTCAAGATGGATGATGTTGGGTGAGACATAAAATGGTTGTTGGTTGGTAATGTCTTTCTTTTTCCATAGTGTGAGAATCATCTACAATTTATGCTGGAAAGATCACTTGGGATATGAAGGTTCCTCTTAAATTGGCCCTTTTTTTTTTTAAAACTCTGGACTGCATGTCCTTAATTAAGGACTTAGTGGTTGATCAATAATCTTCTAGAACTCATCAATTACAAAGTTATGTGGTTTGTATGTGTGATGGCAAGGAAGAAGAGGTTGCTGTTTCTGTGGAATTTAGCCCCATTCACTGTTCTATGGATAATTTTAAAGGTTCGTAACTGGAAATATCTAATGAAATAGGAAGAGAAGCTTCTCAAGTAAAGAAAGCAGTCAGATGAATATTATTTAATTGCTCTTCTGTTTGGGACTTAAGAGGACTTCTGTGGGTTTGGTTTTGATGATTTTACAGCTGATTGGGAGAATGGTTTGGTTTTGTATTAGAAAATTGATGTTGGTAGCCATTTTTATTTCTATGAATAAGCGCACACTTGGCACTCTTGTTTGTTGTTGCTTTTATTAATTGATGAAATATTTTATGCCCAAAAGGAAAAGGGTACTGAAATGTTAAGTGCCGTCCATACTATTGGCGTTTACATTGATTTGAGGATTGGTATGCCATTTGGCATTTACGTCAATAGCCAAGGCTATGCTAACATGCATTTTATCTTTCTATTGCTCACAAAGTTTTCATATGTAAATTGATGCCAAGTTAAGTTCATTTTGTGCTGCCTTTTTTGTAGTGGATAAATAGTAACAGTATCACCCTTGGCCTAGAAAAGTCCATTTCTACTGGCAATTGGGATGTCAAACGGTTCAGAATGCATAGGAAAGGCATGACACAGGTTGTTTTATATTCTTTAGTGCTACTTTTTCTTCTCTTAATATACTGTTATAAACTCAGTCCATTTTTCTTCCCTCCAGGTGTTAGCTAGACTCTCGTTCATTTCGACCTTGGGCCACATGACAAAAATCTCACCACAGTTTGAGAAATCAAGGAAAGTAAGTGGACCTAGGGCTTTGCAACCTAGCCAGGTAAGGAATGCATTTTATTTTTATTTTTATTTCCCTCTAAGCTTATGAAGTTTGGGTCATTTTTGTGCATTTTTTTCTGTTGTAGATGGTTGCTTTTTGTTTTGATATCCATTTTTCTTTCTTGATATGTTTGGTCCAGTGGGGTATGCTCTGCCCCTGTGATACTCCTGAAGGTGAATCTTGTGGATTAGTAAAAAACTTAGCTTTGATGACTCATGTTACAACTGATGAAGAGGAGGCGCCATTAATTTCTCTGGTTTGTTCTCTTAACTGTGCTCAACTGGAATGCATATTTGGGGGAAATCTATATTTTATTGTGGAATTGAAGTTTGATAATTTTTTTTTCCTTTGATAATGGAAATATATATGATAATACTGAAGAAGTTCAAGGATTTATATTTTGGAAGTACAAATATCTCTAGCACTTGAGAAAAATGTTCTTGTTCGTAATCAATAAGCAAATACTGCAACAGATAAAATGAAAATCTAATAGGCAGGAAGATGGCAGGAAAAATTAGGTAAAGCCCTTGTGACCAAGATGTAATGCCCAATAATATACTCAAAAGATTTGAATTGAATAGCATAACTGGTGTCTGGAAAGATTTACCCTTGCCATTTCCTGCTGAATTGATGCAGGAGCATACTTTTAATTCTGGTTATTTTAGATGCTTTTAGAGTATTTTGAAATAAATAAATGTCATGTGACTAGCATGTGACTTTTAATGATCTTAGATGGCTAGGATTTGTTTTTCTTTTTTCTAATGTAAGGCTAGGATCCTAGGTTTTTTTTTAAAGGCTATTATAAATGGTCTCTTTTAGTTGTTGTAGCAGCCATTATTCTATTAATTTACATAAGATCAGAACTGTGTTTTTCTTAAAAACTCTTAAAGCCTAGGAAGTATCATGTTCTTACCAAGGTCCTACGCTTCTCTTTCTTCACAATCTGTTTGCTACTGGATTTTCACCTTTCTCTGCTATCAGAGCCAAATACCACGATCTGATGCAATGGCTAGTTGTGGTAGTGGTCGTGGGGGTGGTCGAAACCAAATACAATCGACAGAGATGGTTGAGATGTGATGTATTATTGAGGATTTGTCGCGAACTGTATAAGCTATTCAGCAACAAGAACGAGTGGAGGTCCATATGGAGATACAGGAAGGCAACCACGAACCTCTAATGCATTGGAAGATGATTTAGAGAAAAAAAGTGCAGGAATGAATAAAGAAGATCTATTTCATGAAACTGGACATGCAGTACGTGGTGGATTGCAAGATTGTTTGATTCGTGCACTTGACTTGAATGGTGGAGGAATAAAATAGAAGTTGCTGATTTTCTTTGGAAACATGCATGCATAAGATTATATGGATTTGGAAGCTAGTTTAGAGACTTATTTTGAGTGGAAGACTATGGCTGAAAGTAGAAAAAAGTGTTGGTTGTGAAGCTGAAATTTAAGGGTGCTGCACTTCAATGGTGGAAGCGAGTTGAAGAGCAACGTACTTGATAAGGAAAATAAGCACATGGGAGCACATGAAGGCAAAGTTGAAAAAGCAATTTTTATTTGTTGATTATGCAATGGAGTTTTATGAAAGATTTCATTCATTGAAACAAAGGGGAATGGCCGTGGAGGAGTACACGTCGGATTGAATGAGAATGAGAATAATGAGCAGATGACATCTTGTTATCTTGCTCATTTGAACCAATTAATCAGAGATGAATTAGGAGTGGTTCGTTTATTTAATGTTGAAGATGCTTGACGATATGCCTTAATAACAGAAAAAAGAGTTTGGCTTTATGGGGCAAGGAAACCTTTGTTTGCAAGAGTTGAGGGTGCAGTAAAAATAGGTTCAACGAGTACACATGAAGGCAAAGTTGAAAAGGCAATTTTTATCTGTTGATTATGCAATGGAGTTATATGAAAGATTTCATTCGTTGAAACAAAGGGGAATGACCGTGGAGGAGTACACGTCGGATTGAATGAGAATGAGAATAATGAGCAGATGACATCTTGTTCTCTTGGTCGTTTGAACCAATTAATTAGAGATGAATTAGGAGTGGTTCGTTTATTTAATATTGAAGATGCTTGACAATATGCCTTAATAGCAGAAAAAAGAGTTTGGCTTTATGGAGCAAGGAAACCTTTGTTTGCAAGAGTCGAGGGTGCAGTAAAAATAGGTTCAACGAGTACTCATGGTGTTCGTAATGATCAAACAGCCTTAGAAAAATGGCCGAGACAGTGCTGTAGGAGAGGCTATCTTTGATGCAGTTTTGGGGGTTGCAGCATTCTTGTCTTCCGTTGCACCGGCGTTTCATGACTTTGGGGTAGGGGATATTGTCAAAAATTGGGAGGCAATGCTTGTATAGTTTCATGTTCTTGCAGTAGTAGGGGTTGGGTTTTCGTTTTGGTCATTTGGTTAGGTACATCCCGCCCCTCGTGGGTGTATACCTAATGGCTGTTTACTCTTGTACTATTGTATGTTTTTATATATATCATTCCCATTACTGATTGCAAAATTTTTTTCAATATTATGCTAATGTATATATTTTACCTCCTAGGGAAAGGGGATATTATGGCTAGATAATTCAAGTGATATATCCATACTTAAAACCATGCTCTGGGCTGGCCCTTCCAAATCCCAAAAAGTTTGAGCTTTGATCTCTCACAATATAAACAGTAGGCCTGACTGCAGAGGACTTGGCGACGAGCATGAAGGTATAAGGGTACAAGTCTCTTTTATTTTGTGATCTATGAACACAAGTGACGAGCATCCTTTAATGGTAGAGCAGCAGGTTCTTTATTATTGTTGGGTATATTTAAAATCTAAAAGGGAGAGGAACTTGAAATCTTTGCTGTTGCATGAGATCATCTTCTTATCTGGTGGTTGAGAGGGTCTCGGGAACTATAGAAACCCTGATTGATGTTCATGAAGTATTTCTCACCAAATATGTGAACAACAACTGCCATAGTAACTGTTGACCATGCTCTCAATGTTTCCATATACATTGATCCTATTATAATAAAGGTTTATAATGACGTTTTGAACGACATTTTGCTAGGTGTCACTGGTGAAATGTCAGAGAAGTGTTGCCGAAATGAGGGAAAAATCGCCAGACATTAAAAAATCGGAAAAAGCTAAAAAAATAGTAAATTATTGATATTTGCTAAATGTCGCTAAGATATTGCTGACATCAGGGAAAATCTGATAATTTTTACTTGGTGTCGCTGAAATATCGACTACATTTCACAACATTTCACCGACATCAGGGAATTTTCGACATTTCCTTTTCCAAGGTGGTTTCGTGTCACCACCTTGGAAAATAGCAAAATTAGCGACATTTCCCTGAAATGTCGTGAAATTGCAAACCTTGATCATAATCCCTTTTTTTTTGTTATAGATAGGTGGATGTTTCTTCCTTGCATCTAGGATTTTTAGTCATGCTTGTGCAATTTGATGTGAGGGCCCATGCCTTCTTGTTGTTGCAACCTTGCCTTATTGTTTTGGAGTGCATCACCTCTGAATAATGACTTAGGTGGTCTTTGCTCACCTGTGCTGCAGCTGGGTCTCACTGTAGCATGTTCCTGGAGAATGTTCCATTGTAAGATAAAAAAAAGTGGTTTAGGATCCATTTCACGAAAATTTAAGAACAGTTTTGGGATTTGTGCTGGCTTCAAACTTGTTGAAGCATGTATTTGTTTTCTGGTAATGTACAAGAGTAGAATCATGTGATGCAAAACGACACTTGCAGAATTGAATATGAGTCTAGTACTGTATTGCGCCCTTCAGATTGGTAAAATATGCCAAGCTCAAAGGGACAGGGCATGTGTTACAGGAACTGCCTAATGCAATCTCTTTTTTGCCTTTTTTATTTTTTGGCTTCCTTGCAGTGGACTAGTAAGTGCTCTACTGATTCTTCACTCTCTTTACACATTATAAATCTATTGGGCATCTGCCATCCTCTATCCTTTAGGTGATTCACAGTTAGGATCTTATCCAACCTTGCTGCCCATGTAAAAAAAGCTACCTTACTTGGTATATATTTTGCCCATATCAGCTTATGTTCCTGGATCCTCAATCCTATGGGTTTCTTCTCTTTCTACATTGTGTTACATATATATATGTAGTTTGTGATTTTTTTGGGGGTTTTGGTAGCATTCCATTTATCGTGGGATGCTATTTTCCTCCTCCAGTATTTTACTATAATCTCTATCTGTATTACTTATCAAAAAAGGAAAAAAAAAAAAGATAAAAAATGAAAGAAAAGGCTCATTGTATCTTGGATAGCTTTTACTTCCACGTCGTTAGAATTTGGTATACCTACTATACCAAAGCAAACATTCAAACATCACAATTTCTATTTTGGTAGCTCTTCAAACATGTAGTAGTGTTATACTTAATACCGGTAGTGCAACAATGGTCTAGGATGCAATAAAAGTGCGTAAAAGAGAAGAAAATATGTGCTTGGCACATGCGATCACTTTGTAATTGGAACTTATAATTCTCCACACTTGGATGGATATGTTTGTGCTTTGTGTCCTAATATTTTATGGTTCCATATGCTTTTGCTGCATCAGTGTTACAGTCTTGGTGTGGAAGACTTGGAACTACTTTCTGGGGAAGAGCTCCACGCATCAAATTCATTTTTGATTATATTTAATGGGCTTATTCTTGGAAAGCATAGGCAACCGCAGGTTTGTTTTTCTCTATTATAGTGATTAGTATGGATACCTCTCTGTCTCCTGATTCACCTCTTAATACTGCAACTGTTTGACCCATGCAGCGTTTTGCCAATGCCATGAGAAAGCTGCGAAGAGCTGGTAAAATTGGTGAATTTGTGAGTGTTTTTGTCAATGAGAGGCAGGTAAATTTGTGTTCTTTTCCCAATTATGTGCCTATTTTCATCTCTCTTATTTTGATTTTTTTTTTTACATTTTTCTTGTGTGTGTGTATTTTCTGAATGTTTTTCTTAAGGTTTATTCAAGGGGCAGGTAAATTTATGTTCTTTTCCTAGTGATTTGCCTGTTTACATTACTCTTATTTTGAATGTTTTTTCTCTGTTTTTTGGGTCTTCTATTTTCTGCATGATGTTTGGGTTTTTTATGTGCTTCAAAGTTAGTTGTAGATTGTACCATAAACCAGTTGGGAAACTGAAGTAAGCTCGTGGACTGATCGATTCATCTAGAACATTATTTGGTTCATCTGTTTAGGTAAAGAGAAAAGGAAAAAGGCTGTTGAATATGGTTGCCAGCAAGCTGAAGTTGAGCTTGATAATGAGGCCCATGAGCTGAGAATAGAATCTTAGGACTTTTTTTCTTTTTTTTCAAGACTGGATTATGAATGGGATGCCTTTTGTTAACTCTTAAGATAGACATGTGCACAGATGTACCTGTATGATGCTTCTTGCTACAGATGCTGTGTGTTGGAACATGTTGACAAGAAATGTGTTTCAACTATTTTGTGCACATGGCTGGACTTGCAGGCGGGCCCATCTTCAATTTGCTTTGTAATATTCAAAGCTAGATATGTTGTGCAAATTTGTGTTTACTTTACTCTACATGGATATATCTTCCAGAATCCTTGTATATGTATGGCTGAATGTCTTTTTATGCTTAGATGTTGAACTTTTGAAGATATATCCATTTTTAGTTTCTCTGTAATTTATAAATCTACATTTTTATTTGATTCAGTGGTAACTTGTACATTTATGTAATATTGAAGGAAGGGAATTGATTGATTATCCGTTAAGTGGAGGTAAACTTACATGGTCCAATATGCAGGAAAGGGCACTTGTAGTAGGTTTGATTGGGTGTTAGGGTCCCCAAGATGAGATGATGAGTTCCCTAATTTGGGTAAAAAATTTCTGCCTTGTGTGGTGTCGGATCACAATCCAATTCTGGTGAATACAGAGCTTTTGTTTGGGCGAGGGGCAACAAACTTTCAATTTGCTAATATGTGAGGGGCATTTCTTTTTAACAATTGGTCAAATCATGGTGGGATGAAGCAAAGGAAAATGTGGGTGGTTGGGCTGGTTTTTGGTTTATGAAAACACTTAGGGTGTGTTTGACACAGGTAATTGGGCTGAGAATTGGGGTGTGGATTTTGAATTGGATCTAAGAATTATAATTTTGATGTTTGTTGGGTACAAGGAATTGGAATTAGAAATCTTTCCTCCAACTCTCTAAAATTGGTTTTAAGCTTAAAACTGTAACTTACAATTCCTTACTAGGACCCTTGTTTTTTACAATTCTTGACTTGAGAATTGTTGGGGAAAAAACCCCGAACTCGATCCTGACCCTCCGAACTCCATCCCATCTTCTCCGTTGTATCATCTACTCCATGGTGTTGAACGATCATCTTCTTCAGTAAGTCTCCTCTCTCTCTCTCTCTCTCTCTCCCTCCCTCCTTCCCTAGTCTTTCTCTCTCTCATCCGTCTTATTCTATATTCGGCTTTATTCCTGTCTCTCCTTCTCCCCCCCTTCAACTTCTTTGTTTGTTTTAGAAGCCTACCACTGATTTAATGTATCCGTTTCTCTGGCTTCTGATACCGTGTAATTATAACGGAAGCGAAAATTTCCGAAGGAATGGCATTGTTGACTAATCCATCCAAAATAGGATTTTATTCTTCCGATGGTGTGACCATGGTGCCTCCTTCATCGTTGCTGCCAGGGGAGAGGGTAGAAGAGACGAAGACGCAAAGAGAGGAAAGGGAAAGGGCAGAAGAGAGGGAGACTGAAAGAGAGGGACGAAGAGAGGAAGCCTATGTGTGTGTGTGTGTGTGAGAGAGAGAGAGAGAGAGAGAGAGAGAGAGAGACTTCGTTCTCCCCTGTTTTTGTTAGACCGAAGAAGAAGCTGGGAACAGGGTTTCTAGCTTAAGCTATTTTTTTCTTTTAAAATTTCAGTCCATATGTTTTAATATTTGTATTTTAAATTAACTTAAATTCTCTTAGTTTTATATTTATTCTTATATATTCCATATATGAAAGATTAGAAAGAGAAAAATATTAAAAAACATTTTCTCTTTTATTTATTTTTAATTATAAATATACATTTGAATATTTAAAATTATTCTAAATATGAGAAAACAAGTAAAAATAAATAAATAAATATTAATATAAACATAATATGTATGTATATATATAACTAGTCTATTTTACTTTTTATATTTATTTTAATTTTAGATTTTTTTAGGATTTTGTGATGTAGCACCATGAAAAATCCAATGGGACAAGCAGCATTCCGATGAAACGGCACATAAGCCTTTAACGAACGGCATTGAAACCGGCACAATGAATTTTGACTGCAGCCACTTGTTTTATTTCAATGTTGTCGACGTGCGTGTGTTAATGATAAAGTTGCTTTGGAATGTGGAGTGGCATCCGTGTAGGATTTTGAGTAGATTCCGACCAGTCAAACGTGTTTATAGTGAGCCGAATCGAGGGAAAAGGTAATCAAAAGCCAAAAATTAATTAAAAAATGATAAGGAGAATAATTCTCTGATCATCCTCCTAAGGTTCAATATCTCGTAACACGAGTTCCTCATTGTTCATTTGATGTGAGTACTTGAACGTGTTATGTGAGTAATGTTCCTTTCTTTTTCTTTTCTAGATATTTATTTGATTAAGAAAAACTTTTTTTTACATGAGTAGCATGCCGATGAACTCGACAACATTTTCTAAACAAACCATATTGCAGAACCTTTCTCACATCAAATATCAACTAATGACATTGTTTATAGTGTTCTTAAATTTCAAGGAAAGTAGATATATTTTGGTAACTATTCTTTTTAGGCTGAAAATAAAAGAAAAGAAAAAAGTCTTAGAAAATTTTTTTATATTACTTCCAAACACTAGGAAAAAGCAAGGAAAAGGAAAAAAAATTTTATCTAGAAAATATTTTTATTGAAAATGATTTTTTGGTAAACAAATAGTCTTACCAAACACTGAAATTGGAATTATAAGAAATTAAATGATCAGAATCTTAATTCGCTGCTACAACCAAACAAAAGAAACATGATTCAAAGAATCATAATTTACAGAATTACAAATCTGGAGATTTATAATTCTACAGCATAATTGTAATTCTCTGTGTCAAACACAGTGTTTACAATTCTTGAGGGGTTTTAGGACAAAAGCACTCTGATTTGCAGAAATAATCTTTGGCAGCACAACTTTCAATCTTATTGACAACACTTCAGCCAAAATCTTATACACACTAGTCGTAAGGCTTATAGGTCTAAAATCCTTAATCCTAATTGCTCCAGGCCTTTTGGCAATGAGTACGAAAAAAGTAGCATTGGTAGCCTTCATTAAATCTTCTTTAACAATCTCCCAATTCCTATTGAAAAACTCAGTTAAAAAACCATCAGGCCCAGGAGCCTTATCCCCTTCCATTTACCACGCAGCCAACTTGATCTCCTCCATCTCAAACTCCCTTTCTAACCAATCTCTCACATGATCACTTAACTTTGTTTGACCGCACTCCTTTAATTTAAATTGATTCCTTTGCTCTGATTTGTAAAGATTGACATAAAACTGACACAATGAGTTTCCAATTTCATCCAAATCCTCCACCTCTCTTCCATCCACTTCTAATTTAGAAATAGAATTCTTGATTTTTCTCCCATTAGCTACCTTATGAAAAAACGCGGTGTTCCCGTCACCCTCTTTTAGCCACTGAATTCTAGATTTTTGCCTCTGATGAATTTATTCGTTCTTCAAGATTCTTCCCAACCTCTCTTTAACCTCCACCCTTCTTGCCCTATCTTGAAAGTCCCATACCCAACTTCCTTCCTTAATGTCTAGCAAATATAACTCCTCCAACGCCTTTTTTTCATTATTTCCACTCTCTCAAAACTTTCCTTATTTTTTTTTTGATCGGTAATAAAAAGGATTATATTAAGGCATAAAAAAAGCAAGGAGTACAGATACTAAACAGTACACGATCGGTGTGCATGATCCGTTCTACAAATCACAAAGTTCCCACACTCACGAAACTCATGACAAATCATCCCTTTCCAAGATTCATAACTCGATGCCCAATACAACGGGTAGTTGAGAGATGATTCTAATAAACTCCAAAAATGAACTAGATGAATCTTTAAAAATTCTCCTGTTCCTCTCTTTCCATAATGCCCAAAGAATAGCAGCCGGTGCCAAATTCTACAATACATCGTACCTCAGAACACCTTTGCTATAATTCCAAGACTATAGCACTTGAATTAAATCTCTAGGCTGCACCCATAATTTGCCAAATCTTTCTAGGATAACAGACCACAGGTCATGGGCAAGCTTACAATGAACAAACAAATGATTTACAAACTTCAAATCAGATTTGCACAATACACATTTGTTTGGGATTTGCCATCCTCTTTTCATGAGGTTATCTAATGTCAATACTCTCCCCAATACTGCTGTCTAGAGCTGTAAGTTTGGCCTGGACCACCCGAAGCCCGCCCAACCCAGCCCGAATAACAGTCCGATTTAAGAAATAAGTTTGGGTTTGGGTTTGGGCCGGGCTCAATCTTGAGCCCAAAGTTGAGTTCGGGCTGGGCTCGGGCTCACTAGGCACATCCTGAAAAAATCCGAATAGCCCGATGTATATATACCACTAAAACCCCCTCTTGCAAACCTCCAATAATGCCATGAAGATGAGCTTTAGATTTTCCTCACAAGATATACAAATTTGCCTTCAACTCTAAATCTAGAACTTGAATCTATCTGCAGCAAATAGAGAAAAGCATAGATAAACGAATGCACTTTTCAAAACTCTTAACAAGAAATGCAGCTGAAATCCACTGTTAATTTTGGCTGCTTCTTTTGACTAACCTTTTGCATGAGCATGTCCTTGAGTTGAGCATCACCATCAGGGATGCCAGACTCCAGTAGAGCCTTTAAAACAAGTTTTTGCAGCTTCTTCGTCTTCAGAACCCCATCTGAATTCTGTTTCATCACAAGAAACAGATGTATCAGTCAATGTATGAGTCAAAAGTGGTTCCAATTATGGGTTGAAGGTGATGTCGGTAATGAGTTAATGGGATTGTCGCACAGCCAAGTTTAATCAAGACGTGTGGCAAGTGAAACTAGAACAACCCAATCTTTAGTTTAAAAATGATGGGTAGCAGACCTATTATAAAACATTCTGAAATCCCAACAAAGATATAATATCAAAATTGCTCATAGAACAGTTCTATTTGTCATGTCTGTGATGTTTAAAGTAGACCAAATTGCATTATATCATAACTACCCAGAAGATGGTTAGGGGAATACGTACAGATTTCAATATTGTAGAAATCAGCTTCTTCCACTTTATCTTATTACTGATATTTTGATCCATGCACGTTGACTCATCGATGTTGTCTTTGTTATTTGTATCAAAACTACTGGATTTCTTAGCAGCACAGTTTGGTTCTTCCACTTGTGCTCTTTTTGCTTGAATCACCTCCCCATTACTCATATCACCTGAATAGTTATCATCATTCTTTTTCCTAGAACTTTCACTCTCAGATGTACTGCGTTTTCTCTCTCTTTGATGAAGAGTTCCCATTTTCATGCACTAAGTTATTATTTGGAACAACCTCTCTTGGTAGTTCTAGCTGATTTGAATCCTCTGCTTCTTGCAGTTTTGGTTCCTCTGTATCTTTATTACCCGATAGGTCTCTTTGTTGATGGTCTTCAGTTGAGGCCTTCATATTAGGAGTAGAACCGTCAGTCTGTTCCGATTGTTGCTTAGCTGCATGGAATGCCCGAGCCTTTGCTCTGTGTTTCTTTCCATCAGCATGAAGAAGCAAGGTTTGCTTACTTGTAGCATTGGTATTGCGAAGGCTAAAGGTTCAGATTCACCCAGCCAAGCAACTCAGAAAACAATCATAAACACTGAGGAACTAAAGTGCCACGAGAAATGTAAAATCAAATAATTTCTTGAACCCACAATTCACATTAATACAATTAAAACTAGTTTCAGGAAATCTACAATAGTTGTAAGTTCTCCTTTCTTGTTTTCATCAGCAAAAGCATTCTCCTTCCTTCGCCCCACCAATCCTCCACTAAGTTTGAAAATAACGGATGTTCAAGCCACATGTTTTAAAAGCGGAATGGAATCGGACCACCATGCCTAACCTCATTAGACAACAACATCTGGACAACATGCATAAAATGACCATCCCAAGAACCAGAAGCTAGACATCTATCAATTAATGGAGGAAATTGTAGATTAGACCACGTAAACTGACCGCCTTGCAATGGATAATCAATTAATTCGCACTGTTGAATCCAATTTAAGAAATCCCTCATACTCCCAGTGACTCTGATCCTTGCATCGCTTGACTTATTGGAGTATCTATACACATTAAAGTCACCCACAAGGGCCACAACCACCCAGGGCAAATTGATCCTTTGAGCTTGAACGTTTAACTCTTGCCAAAATCTCTCCCTACCTCTAGCCCTACAAGGCTCGTAAAACCGCTGTCATTGACCCCTTGAAATTATCCAACCCAGATTCAAAGTCCAAAGACACCGAAAACACACCCAACTGACTAGACAACAAATTGACACAATCCCCCAGGAAGGAAGAATTACCCAATCAATACCCTCAATCCCCTATACCATCCTTACCAACCGACGATCCACAGCCTCTAATTTTGACTCCACAATAACGACCACTTTCGGTTTCCATTTCCTACACATTTCTCTAACTACCAACTTCTTTTCCCTACCCTCAACCCCATAATGTTCCAACACAAAATCTTCATGGAACACCTACTGAACCCTTCAGGAATGATTCTTTAAATTCTTCCACCACATCTGGAATTGCAATCCCGACACCTTGTACGCTTGCAACCTCTTCAATAACCTTATCCGAAAACAAAATCATCCTGTCCCACACTTTCGGGGCTCCTCACCCTCTCCTCCTTCCCAATAACTACCTCCTTAATCCAACCCCTCACCTTCGCCTTCAGTAACACCCGGACTCTCTTCCCTTGCATCAGTAAGTTGTGGCCCTTTAGCATTGAAAGCCCTGTCTTGGCTTGCGGTGATAACCGCATTAGGCAATTGAGATAATAAACAATTATTCATATGATAACAATCCTTAGGAGACATACCTGGACTGAAGCCATCATGGGACGGAGAGAAAGCTTTCGAAGGGGACTTACGGGGGCTGAGAGAAAATAAATGGTCGTGGGGCAAGCAAGAGGTAAAAGGAGTGTCCCTCGGAATACCCCCTTGGACCTCAGCAGATCTGCTAGACTGTGCCTCCCACCGGCTGAACTTCCCCAAAGGTGACGAGACTACAGCTTTACCCTTCTGTTTGTAGCGTCTGGAATAACACTTAATCTGGGACTTTCCTTTTTTTCCATCGTCACAGCTTCTTCCCTTCTCGGAGGTGAAAGACCCAACCATTGCAACCTTTTGCACTGCTGAAACAGAAACATTGTTTACCCCATTCATCGTCGACCCCCTATTCCTCTCGCCAATAGGACGAGAAGAGGTCGCCTGACGCTTCCCTTTTGCTCCACTGGCGGAAGACGTGAACCTCTGAAAGTGACGATCCAACGCGGCTTCAACCCACTCTATCACATGCGTCTTCAACACTTCATTCGATTTTTTGAATAATCTGCTCGATATTTCAAGCAGTGTTTATACTTTTGATAGGAAGCAGTATTTTGTCTAATGATGAAACTAAAAATCTGGTCCAAAGGAACGGCAAAAAGACCAAATCTCCTTGAACTCCTCAACCCCCCGCCCCCCTTCTTTTTTTTTTCTTCTCCTTTTTAGGGGCTGGGTTTTTCATGTTTTCTGTTTTTGTTGGGTTGGGTTTTGTTTCTGTTTTTCTTTTTGTTTGTTTGTCGCCGCCAGGGGGGTGGGGGGTGTGGGGGCGCTGTTACATTAGAAAGTCAGAATGAGTGGCCTTAGGAGTAAAAAGAGGAGAGAAGAAGCTGCAAAAGAACAAAAAAATTCTCTACCAACTTTTGCCTTCTTAACAAAACAGTGGTCGAGTTGTGGGTATCAGTGCACTTCATGATTCAACCTATGATTCGGGATTTAAATTTAGGATTTTGGCTGATTCAATTCGTTTGTGTGTTTCAAGTCCCTTAGGTGAATTTTGATTCAAACCATATGAATCAAGAGTTTGAATCATTCAATTGAGCAACTACAATGAATTGTATTATTTAGCAGCTAAGGTTGATTACGGGTTTTGTTGTTGGTGCTTTCAATGTGGACACCTTAATCCCAATCAAACAAAGGCGGTTCCGTGTTGCTAAAGATCCTGATGGTTCAATCCGGATTAGTCCTGTGGATTTGTTTGAAGTTATAATCTGAATTGGACTTCTAAAATTGGCTACAAATAAATTATGTTATGCTTAATTGAGACGAAATGTTCTTGTTGAAGTATTCATTGAGGGAGGGAGGTAGAGATAAAGATGGTTTTGTTTCAGTTTTGCCTTTTCTGGACACTGATTCCTTGGTGTCACTAATAAGTGTTTGCTTGCACCATTGGTTAACGTTATGCATTCTGGAACTTGTTCAATGTCGTTAAGTGATAACTGTGGTCTGGGAAACGATCCTGAAGCCTAGTTGAGTAGATTGATGTATTCAGCTTCAAGATAAAGTGGACTATCAATAATATATGAAAGACCTTCAATCAAGATTACAAACGCTCTGCACACTGGGTGACTGTGAATATTTTGAACAAGTTCCATCTTCTTCCTTTTGTTAAGGAGTTGTTTGTATTAATTCCTAATCACTCTGCACACTGGGTGACAGTGAATATTTTGACGAGCTAGTATTGAAGAATGAGCCATGTTGCTGGCCATATCTAGGTGGAATGAAGTGTTTGCTAATATGGGTTACCAAAAAAAAAAAAAAAAACTAGCGAAAACTAAAACAACCTTTTTGTATTGGGAAAATTGTAGTTCTTTGTGTAAGCTGATACTTTGATGGGAGTGGTTAAATCTTTTAGAAACTCTGAGTCTTTTGTTTATCTTCTGTTCAAGTACATTGTACAGTTATTTATGTTCTTGCTCTTAACACATGACTTGAGCAATAAATGTCTGGCAGAGCTGTGTTTATGTTGCTTCTGATGGAGGTCGTGTATGCCGACCTCTTGTCATTGCTGACAAGGGTGTATCCAGGATCAAGGAACATCATATGAAGGAATTAATGGTTTGTGTATGATACTATGATGTGCTTCTTTGTTTCGAAACCATTACAGTAAAATTATGAGCTAATAAATAGTCATTTTCTTTTCAAGGATGGAGTCCGCACTTTTGACGATTTTTTACGTGATGGGTTGGTGGAGTATCTTGATGTTAATGAGGAGAACAATGCTTTGGTTTGTTCCTATATGATTCCACTTGTGTCTTTCATGATTTGAGCATGTTACTTTGGATGCATTTTTTACTTGTAAATTTTTGTTTGACAGATTGCTTTATATGAAGGAGAGGCTGGACCAGAAACAACTCATATTGAGATTGAGCCATTTACCATCTTAGGTGTCTGTGCAGGACTAATTCCTTACCCTCATCACAATCAGTCACCTAGAAATACATATCAGGTCTTTAGCGTTTTTTCTTTCATAGCTTGGACCATGCATTCCTGTTAATGGAGAATTTCCACTGATGATCTTAAAACCTTTATGTTGTTTCTTAGTGTGCAATGGGGAAACAAGCTATGGGCAATATTGCATATAACCAGGTGAGTGGTTATGTTATGTTTCCGTTTGTTTTCAAATTTATGCATTAAACAAGAGCTCAATTATTGCATCATTATCTACTTGCATCTGCAAGGCATTTACCATAGCATAGCTTTGTTTTTATTTTTTTAAATTTATTTTATGGACAAGCGTTATTGGAGACCTTTGATTTAAAAGTCTTTATGTAAGAATCTGCAGCACTGTTTCTCAACATTTTACTTTATTTGAGTAATTTAATAAACGGGTTTCACCACAAAATAGTGGTTATTAGAAAATTTCATTCTAAAATCATCTTTCTAATATTGAAATATTAAATAAAAATTAGAAAATTCCTATAAAGGTCACGGGAGCATGTGGTCATTTAAATGTTTATGTATTTTTTTGGAAATTAATTATTACTAATAAATTAATATAAAAATAATAAAACATATTTATTTAATATAAGATTCAGAAAATATTATAGGAGCTTTTGATGGTGATTTATTTGTCCAAGTATATCTTAGGAAATTAATTATCCATTTTTGTTAATTTAATTTGTTATGTTGGAGAGTCCCTTTTTTCTTTCTTTCTTGTATGTCCATTTCATATTATATTTTTGATCCTTGATTATGAATCTATATATTTTGAAATTTGGATCATCAGACAAATTTTTTTCGGGTGTTCAGTGAGATAATTGCATGGCTTTATCTATGGTTTTTTGTTTTATTATAGATATATTAAGTTCTTTTAATGTATTTCACTCTAATATCATTTTTCTAAATTTTTTTGATTCTTATGAGTTTCACAAAAATTTTGGCCTTTTCTAATTCTTCAAATTTTTATACTTTTACTAATTTCTTGACATGATGACACAAAAAAATGGTGGCATGGTTGGCGTGTTAGGAAAATTTTGGCAAAACAAGATGCCCTATGGTGTGCTGGTGAAACCAACATTTTGAACCTTTGTGTGCACCAAAGACATTGCAACGCTCTTAAACTGATTTGCATCTCTTTTTTTTGGTTACTCTGTAAGCAAAAATAATTCCCTTGAGCCACATTACCATTTGTATAAATTAGAAGCTTATATGAGAACATCAATGCATAATTATCAATTAGAAGCTTCCAGAAATTGATGGAAATTCTTGTATTGGTCAAAAATCAAAATCAAATGTACTATAATTAGAATTCTGAACCCCAAGCTGAAATTACAGTTACCACATCAAAACCCCTAATCAAAAAGCTCTTAAATTGGTGTTCTCTCTTGAGAGGTATTGGACTGAGTTGGGTCTTCCCACCTTCACTGGTTGATCTTGTTCATCAATGGCCTTTTCCATTCCTATATAAGAAAGGGAGGATGTTTCTTCAGGCATTTTTTTCTCTCTAGTATGTGGGCAATTTCATTGGCTTGCAACCAGAGCATTTTCGAATCTTCTATTTCTGGTAGATGCCGATTTGGAGGACATCTTGGTGTATACCTGCTCTTGGGGTGTCTACATAAGGAGTTCAGATCTGTAACTCTTTATGACTTGCTTTGTAATTGGTCTACTGTGGTGTATATGGATTAGATCTATGGTGTATATGGATCAGAGCTATGTTTTGATGTCATTCTTGTGTATTTGAGGTGCTTTTTGTCCTTTATATCATGTTTCCTTGCTCATATCGCATGGGCCTTGATCTTAATGAATTTTCATTAGCTAAAAAAAAAAAAAAGCTCTTAATTTGGCTTCAACAATAATAAGATTCCGAAATTAATTGACAGATCTCAAATTAGAATCAAATGTCCTGGTATTTTAAATAAATATTCCTAAGCTAGTGTATCTATCTGCCACATCCAAGGCTCTTGCAGCCCCAAAATCTCTGGGAGAGAATTAAAATGCCATTTCCACAGATCAAATCAAGACCCCACCCAAATAGAATCCCCAGGTTGACATTCAAATAAACTGGAAAAAGAAATGTAAAGGGAAAAATAAATTTGGCTATTTATTTGCCTATATAAAATCTTTACATAATTGTAAACACATAAGTTTTTTTCGAACCAAAAAGTGCTAAACATAGCAAAACCCTAAGCAAGCTAAAACAAAGAGCTAAAACTTTGTCATTTTGTTAGAAGCTGATTTGGCTAGTAACTCTTGCACCGTTGAAAAGTACGCTTCGATACGATTCCAACACAATTAAATTTGCGTGAATCGGAGTTCGAACAATGAAGTTATGGCCAAAACAGTTTGAAGGGCGTTTTCGTAAATTTATAAGATTTGGTTTGCCATGTGGCAAACCTGTATGTCTCAAGCTGGTCATTGCGCAGCAATGTGCAAAAATAAAATTTTAAATAAAAAAAAAAAAAAGAAGGAAAAGAAAATTAAAAAAAAAGAGAAAAATAATAATTTAGATAAAGGAGGGGCAAACCGCCCCTCCTTATCTAATATGATTGGTGGGAAGGGAGGTGGCCCACGTGGGCCTGCCTCCCCTCCCCATTTCCTTCTCCCTTCTTTGAAGGGAGAATACCTTTTTTAAAAATAAAAAAAAGAAATGCACCAAAAAAAAATTGTTAGATAATGAAGGAGGGGCGAACCGCCCCTCCTTATCTAACATGATTGGTGGGAAGGGAGGTGGCCCACGTGGGCCTGCCTCCCCTCCCCATTTCCTTCTCCCTTCTTTGAAGGGAGAATACCTTTTTTAAAATAAAAAAAAAGAAACAAACCAAAAAAAAAAAAATTATCTAAGAATACCTTTTTTAAAATAAAAAAAAAGAAACAAACCAAAAAAAAAAAAAAATTTGTTAGATAATGAGGGAGGGGCGAACCGCCCCTCCTTATCTAACATGATTGGTGGGAAGGGAGGTGGCCCGCGTGGGCCTGCCTCCCCTCCCTCATCACCTTCTCCCTTCTCTATTTAAAGAGAAGGGAGACGAGTTACAAGGGAGGGGTTACAGAAAAAGAAGAAGAAAGGGACGAGTTACAGAGGGGATGAAAACAGAAGGGTGAAGAAAGACCTGGGGAAGGACAGTGAGATAACAAGAGAGAGGGAGAAGAGTAAAAAAAAAAAAATTTGGAAGAAAACTACTGATGGTCGATCAAGTGGACTAAGATAATCAACGGTTGAAAAATTTTGGCTTGATTCACTTACACTGTTCATCGTCCCCCACTCCTTGCATTCCCGCTTCAAAAAAAAAAAACAGCAACTTCAAATTCTTGAGGAGCTCCAAACCTAGACAAGTTCTTCATCAAGGTATGATCCTTGTTGTAATATAGAGGTTATGTATGTATTTGTGAATTGCAAGCAAGGTGAGAAGTAATCTTTTGATGGCATAGCCAATCCTGCATGTGAAGTCGACATAGCCGAATCCATGTGCCCACCTAAGTTCTTCATTGTTTATAATATTGCTTATTTTGTCTTGTTGGTTCTTATCACCTTTGTTTGATTCGTGAATGCAAAAATACGAAGTAAGTTGGAGAATGGAAGCCATGATCAAGTATGGAAGCTCATGGCTTTCAAATTTTTTTTTGATTAAACAGAAAAATCAGTTTGCAATATCTCCAATAAAGATACATTGAAAGTATGCTAGAAGTCCTAGAATTTCATTAAGATCGTTCTTTATGCCTTTTTTGGAATTTTTATGCAATCACCAAGACCCCAACAACAAGGTTGGGTTCGTTGAAGTCTAGGGAATAAATTGGTGAATTTAATAAAACCTTATACTGTTTTGATATATTTAGAAGTTTAGGGCATAAAAAAAATTAGATCCTTTTCTTTTCTTTCCCTGATTTCTAAACTTTCATTTCAGAAGCCCCCCTTTTCTAATTTTTACCTTATTCTCTCATTTTAAATACTTTTTGTGTACAATTTTCTACTGTGTTTCTTACTTTACTTGCTATATAATGTGAATCGATGGTTTTTTGAAGGATAGCATATGAAAATGACCATTTTGCCCCTGAAAATGAAAATGACCATTTTGCCCCTGAAAATGAAAATGACCATTTTGCCCCTGAATAGCATATAAAAGAAAAAAAAGAAAAAAAAACCTCATGGGCTTTCTGTTGAGCCCACCCAAAAGAAAAGGAAATAAAAAAATAAAAAATAAAAAAAAATAAAAAAAAAACAATAGTCCATTGTTTTGACCTCATCTTAATAACCTAGACTTTTGTATTGCTGTCGTGGGCCTAAGCAAGCCTAATTTTAGGAAAAGCCCGCATACAAATTAGTTGAGTCAACTCGCCCAAATTTCAACTCACGGGAACCCGCTATCTAGCGGGGTAACTCAAGGTGTCCACGGACTTCCCTGGGTTACAACTGAACCACTTATCCAAAATCTCTGGGTAGACCATGCACATAAATGTAAATCAAAAATTGGGTGACTGTTCACACCCTCAACAATGAACAGTGGCGACTCCCCAAAAACAACAGAAAAACCCACGGAAAGCCGGGCACCGGCATTCGCGCGCCCCCACGTGCGCACAATAATTGTGCCCTAATTACCATAGTGTGCCACCCTGCAGCACCCTCGCAACCAAAGAAAGAAAAAAGGGGAATGATTCCATTTATGGATCATTGTTGAGCAAATAATGCAAATAAAAAAGAAAGAAAGAAAAGAACAGTTGGAAAAAGGGATTTACCTTAATATTGAGTGTTTGATTGCAGTTGGTTTGATGCAAATCTAGTGGATGTAGTGTATTTGGGCTTCTTCTTGGCCATGCTTCTAATTTAGGATGAAAAACTGGGAAGGAACCCAGCTTCTTTCAGTTATATTGTATATTTATGATAAATATTAGTAATGCATATCAGTTTTTACAAAATGCAAACATACTGAGATATGGGGAAAAGTTTTTGTGTGTTTTGAAACTCAAATATTTTTCTTCTGTTTTAATTTTTTTTTTCAACACAACCAGTTCTATTTTCCTTGATGTTTGAAAAGTATACCTGTACTTTCAAGGTGATACATGATATTTTTTGTCAAAACTTTACATTATGATGTTAATAGTATTTTTAAGAAACAAGAAGGTATGGTATTTTTGTTGTATTCCGTTTCTGTGGCATAAACTTTTACCTACCTGCAATGCTTCTTTTCTCATAACAATATCAAAGAGAGTAGAAAAATGAGACAAGAGATGTCCTGTTAATGCTTATTAACATAAAATAATTTGCCTATATCTTCCATGACAAATCATTATCTGCATTTTTAGTGTCTTTTTTAATTAAATTTTATGGTGGTCCGTTTCTTTGCACTGAATTTTGTTTTTCCGATCCCTTTTGAAACCTGAATCCACATCCTTGCATTCCTTCCCTTTCACACTCTCACATATCAACCTCCGCCAAAGAATTCCGTAAGGGTTCTACCATTTCAATGTAAATGGACAATCCTTCTGAAATGAACTCTTCTCTTTAGCATAAATATTGGACCAACTCTCAGATTTTTTGAAATGCGCATTACTTTCTGATATTGTGTTTCATATGCTATAACATTATCCTTTCTGCTGGAAAATAAATGTGAGAGAAATCATATAAAGAACATAAAGTTGCTGATAAGTGTTCCAAACTACAATTAAAAAACAGCACCAACTTACCTTTGATGGGTAACAGTTAAAAAAAAAAAAAAATACTCTTTGCCTGAACAAACAAGGAATTCAATCCATCTGCCAGATGAGAAGCTAAACTAATTAGATGAAGGAATCTCCAAGGCTAGCTATGAGATGATGGCATCCATTATATCATTCACAGAGTTTCCCTCTATTAGCAGAATCTGAATGACCATAAACTGTCTCTGTTAATCCATACAAAAGTACAAGATGCCCGGCTCACAATGAACTTCCCTCACTTATCGGCTTGAAGGAAGCTTGCACAATATGTCTTTCATGGTCTGGAGACACTCCACCAACCCACATGGCCTTGGATTCCAAAATTACCATCCATCAAGTTGAAACTTGATGGATGGAGCATATGGGAAACCCAGGTTTTGCAAATAAACAATGAACTAGGAGAGGAAAGAGCAACAATATAATAAATCCTTGTTATCTCCTCTGAGCAGTGCTTCTCTCACCTTTAGCACAATCGAAATGGTACTTGCTCACCACATGCAGGTAGGCTATTCAAGATGTTAGTTCTTGACCTCCCAGTGGCCAATTTATGAAATCTTAGTGTTACAATAATCCTCATTGATCCATCTGGCTCGTAGATGTTTACCTCCTTTAATTTCTTCCTGCTTAAGAATACTCGCAATCTAATACTTAGAAGCCTGCTTATCTTCCATGTCATCTTGTAGCTGACTATGATGGATGTCTATATTTATTCATATATTCATGATAGAATTTTTTTCCTCCTTTTTCACTTTGTATATTCTAATGTCTTTATTTTCCCTTTCATCGTGCACATGATATTATACTGTTTATCACTCTTATGATTCTAATATTCTCAATTTTCAGCTATGTCGTATGGACACACTAATTTATTTATTAGTGTATCCTCAGCGTCCATTGCTGACAACAAGAACAATTGAGCTGGTTAGTGTCCTGTATTTGCCATTTTGTTCTCCATCCTTATAATTGTGGCATGTGAATGAGAAGTTTAGTGTATCCTTATAATTGTGGCATGTGAATGAGAAGTTTAAATGCTCAGGTCGGATATGATAAGCTTGGGGCTGGGCAGAATGCAACAGTTGCTGTAATGAGTTTTAGTGGCTATGATATTGAGGATGCTATTGTCATGAACAAATCATCTCTCGATCGTGGTTTCGGCCGTTGTATTGTAATGAAAAAGTACTTGACCTTACAATCTACTTCTCTTCACTCACTCTCTCTCTCTCTCTCTCTTTGGGTGGGGTGGGGGGATGATCCTATGCTGTCAGCTATTTCCTCCGAGTGGGTTGCTTGATTTTGTAGATTCATTTAAGCCTATCTTAAATTATTATGAATGTGCAGGTTATCTGCTGTCAATCAGAGGTATTCCAATAACACATCGGACAGAATAGTGAGGCCCCAAAAAGTGGGGCATGATGCAGAGAGGATGCAAGTAAGTAAGATTGCTTCTGATGCATGAATTTAAACATTATAATAATAATCCCATAGTTTACCAACTAGTAAATTTATCATTAGCTTTTTGGGAGCATACTATTTGAACTATGATTCACTATGGCATCTTTGTACAGTAGATGCAGTGTCAAATGACATATTTATTAATTTGATTCTGAAGTCTGTCATATTTTGTAAGATATAAATATAAATTTCAGGTATGGAGAATATAATTACTGATATCTAGTTGCAGAACCTAACTATTTATTCATTGTTTTAAAGGCCTTAGTTTTCTTGCATATAAGCCTAGATTACTAATTGACCAGAGAAGAGCTAGAAATAGAAATTGACCTTCTCATTTTCTCCCATACAAGAGAAGTATTAAGGTTTATTCTGTTAAAATAATATAGAATTGTAAAATACTTTACAGCCTCTTACCTTTGCCTTGCAACAAGTTCTAATTCTCCAGGAAAAAATTAACGAATTATCCAGTTTATATTAAAGTAGCATTTCTTTAGCTCTCAAATTTCACAAGATAAAGTTGTTCATGTTTGATAGTTTTTGCCCAAGCATGGAACTGGGGTTCCATGGGAACTCAATTGTGATCAAAATGTCGGGTGACATTCGCAATATGTTGATGACATGAAAAAATTTACTTCAGATTGAGGGAAAAGTAGACCAACTTCCCCTATTAAGGTATCTTTACTATGAATGTAAAACTTTGTAATTAGATTGTCACTTATTTTGATGCATACTTAACTTATTACAGTATGAAAACAATTTAAATGTCAAATTTTACAATTTGGCATTGATTTAGTCATTATCAGTTCATTGTCCATTTTGCCATCGATGTCGGTCACCAAGGTTTTAAGTATCGGCTGATACGACTTGGTATTTGCTCGAAGCGATACCGAAGGTTTTTTCAGAAGTATCGGCTGATATGACTTGGTATCGGGCTGGCCAATACCCTACCCCGATACCGAGTTTTTAAACCTTATTGGTCACATGTTGTCATCGACATTTAAAGCCTTGGTCATCATCATTAAGGCTAATGGTGCTAAATAATGAAATCTTCTTTATAAGGTAGATGAAGTAAATATTGGAATGTGGCAGCTGTATTAGACATCAAGTTTTGTTTTTCTTTGTTGATGATCAAGCATTGATGGGTGCTTCCTTGGGCAACCGAAAACGAGAGAGTGACCCTATGATAGTATGATATCCTTGTGGCAAGGTACACGATCAAGAACTTGCAAAGTGGAGCTAGGATGTTGAGATACATGATTTCTTAATCCGCTTGACTCGTTTTAATGCTTATTTTGTTGAGTATTTACCCACCATGAGCTTTAGGGAATTTATTTTGGACATTTTTTTCATCTCAAGGCAAGGAAGAAAGTTACATATCCTAGCTTTGGATTACATCGCAAAAAGATGGTTTTCTTTAGAAATTCATTCGTGAGAGTAGTCGGTGATTCCGTAAGCTCATTATGGCTTTCAGTATTCTCAGCACTCATTTTACCGGAGCTGTGATTATCTATTATTGCTTTTCTCGATTTACCTATTATAATTTTGACCCACAATTTAATTTGATTGTTGTCACTCTTTCAATTCTCCGAGAATGTAAAAGTTAGGATTAGAATTTCAATTCTCTCAGCAGTGTATTTTATTGGATCTGTGATCATCTATCAAAGTTTTCCTCATAGACACAAGGTAAATAATTTTGAATGAAAATATGGGTTAATTGTAAGTTTTTACTGAAGTGGGGATATTGTATCCTACGAGCTACAAAATGTTTTCCTTTCTACATCTATACGAATCCCCTAGTTAGTTTAATTAATTTCTTGCTGATATCTAACCTTGTTGTTTTTTTTTTTGATGATTAATGGTGTATGCTATATATTGATAAAAAGTGAAAATGTACAAGTATGCCTGTGGACAAAGTCAAACTATGACACTACTATATAGAGTCACTGCCAATCCCAAGTCCTCCTCTATGATGACCAAAGAAAGTGATGGAAGAAGCAATTCCACCACAAACCAGATCCACTACACACAAAATGTAAAGAAATGGAGGAAAAATCCCATATCCATCCTAAAGTGAATCCAAACGGACTGACAATAGTCCCCTTGATGCAGGATCCATCTGGTACCACCCACACCATATACCCAGTATCTTTGACAAGGCAATCCCATGAAACTCAGGAATAACTGATGCCCATGATGCGACTGTAACCATAATGGTATCTAAAATCCGATCCACCGATCTACTCACATCTTGAAAAATCCTAGAGTTCTGCTCTAGCCAGACATGCCATACTACTGCATAAAATAGGAGGCTATAAATGATGACACCACCCCTTCCTAGAACCAGAATCCTCCATTGAGCGAACCATGCTCTTAGAGACTCAGGAAGCACCCATGATACCCTTATCAGCTGAAATATTCGTGTCCATATATCAGTAACGAACGGACACTGTACAAATAGGTGATCAATGCTCTCTCCTGCCCTCATGCACATAATGCACACTTGCGGTGATAGTGCCATCGATTTCCATCTTCTTTGGAGTCGATCAGTTGTATTGATTTTGTACAAGAGGGTTGTCCACAGAAAGGCCTTAACCTTAAGGGGAACCTTAGGCTTCCATAACCTTGCTATTGAGAAAGGTGCCATAGGGAACGAGGGGTTTTGACATACCTTGCTGAAAAATGATTTACAAGAGAATGACCCAGAAGGAGCGATTGACCAAATGACCTTATCAACACCTAATAGATCAAGAGAGACATCTTTAAGGCATTCGAAGAAAGAAGATATTTCTTCCAATTCCGCTGGTCTAAGGGCTTTCCTAGAAGGCAAATTCCAAGAGTTGCCATTTGATGATTGGAGGAGAGAATTTGCTACTGAAGCATTAGGATTAAGAACTAAAGAGAATAGGCGTGGAAATTGACTGGACAAAACCATCCTTCCCCACCAAATGTCATGCTAGAACCAAATAGAAGAACCTCAATCGACTACCAGTTTCACGTGGGGGGTAAAAAGAAGAAGCCTGACTCATGATGGCTTTCCAAGGGCAGTTCCCTGAAGGACGAGCTCTCGAGTTGTTGCCCACCTATTATCATCTCTACCTTATTTGCTTGTGATAACTTGGTACCACAAAATATCTTTTTTCGTGCTAAAGCGCCACAACCATTTAGCAAGAATAGAAGAATTACGGTGAACAATGTTGCCCAAACCTAATCCTCCTTTATCCCTTCCCAAGCACACCTTCTTCCACCCCACCAAGTGAGCTTTCCTTCGTTCCCTTCCTTTCCACAAAAAATCTCTTTGAGTTTTTTCATCTAATGCCACCACCCTCCTAGGCATCCTAAATAAAGGCCTGTAGTAAACAGGGAGGTTGTCAAGGACTACCTTTATAAACGTAATTCTTCCCTTAAAAGATAGGTAATTCCTTTTCCAAGCCGCTAGCCTTTTCTCCACCCTGTCTAGCACCGGCTCCCAAGAAAGTAGGTTACGAGGAGATTCACCCAAGGGAAGCCCTAAATAAGATATGGGCCAAGATGCTACTTGACAACCTAAACACTTGCTGAAGGACACAGAGTCTTCCTCACTCAGATTCACCCCCATTGGAGAGCTTTTACCCCAGTTAACCTTCAAACTTGACACCATATGGAAAGAATGTAACATACTTTTCAGCCATAACATTTGGTCTCTAGATGCCTCCAAGAAAACCAGGGTGTTATCTGCGAATTGGAGATGGGAAATCCTCAATTCATTTCTTCCAACCTTAAAACCCTCAATCAGGCCCTTTTCACTTCCCATCATGATAAAGCTATGTAACGCCTTTGCTACCAAGGTGAATAGGAATGGAGAAAACGGGTCTCCCTGACGAATACCTCTAGAAGAAGGAAAGAAGCCTTTGGCCACCCCGTTCACCAATATAGAAAAATGAACTTTGTTCATACACCCCCCTTCATCCAGCGCTTCCATCTTGTCCCAAAGCCTTTCCATTCCAAAACCGAGTCCAGAAAACCCCATTCCACTTGGTCATATGCTTTTTCAATATCCAATTTACACACTACCCCCAGACTCCCCTCCCTCCTACTCTCCACACATTCGTTAGCAATTAAAGAATAGTCTATTATTTGGCGACCCTCCATAAAGGCACTTTGATTTGCTGAAATTACTTCAGGCAAAGCTCTCTTTAGTTTAAGCGAAAACACCTTAGCAATGATTTTGTAAACGCTAGTGACTAAACTGATTGGCCTAAAGTCTTTAGTACTTGTCGCCCCTGCTTTTTTAGGAATGAGGACTAATAATGTAGCATTTGTGGCCTTGTGGACAACTCCATTAAAATAGAACTCAAACACCTTTAGCAAGCCGTCCTTTATCGTCTCCTAGTTTCTTTTGAAAAAATCAATTGTGAATCCATTCGGCCCCAGCGCCTTATCCCCTTCCATTTCCCACACTGCCTCTTTAATTTCCTCCAACTCAAATTCCCTTTCAATCCACTCCTTCATCTCCTTGCTAACCTTAGATTGCCCAACCTCCTTCAATTTAAATCCGAATTTTTCATCCGATGAGTAGAGATTGGCATAGAACTAACATAAGCATTGGCCTATTTCCTCAACTTCCTCAATCACCCTTCCATGCACCTCCAATCTCGTAATCATATTTTGAATTCTTCTTCCATTGGCTACCTTATGGAAAAACGCAGTATTCCCATCCCCTTCTTTTAACCAATGAACCCTGGACTTTTGTTTTCAATGGATTTCCTTATATTTTAAAACTCTTTCCAAAGATTCCTTAACCTCCACCCTTCTGTCCCTATCATACGAATACCACTCCTCACTACCTTCCTTATTATCGAATATGGCAAGTTCATCCAAGGCCTTCTTTTTCAAAATCTCCAACCTCCGAAAATTTTCTTTGTTCCATGGTTTAATCTTATTTTTGACCTCTTTTAGGCTCCGCATAAAGAAGAAATCTGCCCACACCGAAGCCATTCTTCTCCCTTCATCCCACTAATCCTTTACTAGACCCGGAAAAGAAGGATGGTTGAGCCACATGTTTTCAAATCTAAAAGGAGCTGGACGCCCCACCCAAAGACTCATCAGACAATAGCATTGGAGAATGATCAGATAGTGGTCTAGGAAGAAGCCTTTGGGAGAACGACCTGAAGTGACTATTCCACGAGTTCGACGCCAAACATTTGTATAATCTAGAACACAACGGAGGGAATTGAAAATTAGACCATGTAAATTGACCACCTAGCAAAGGGTAATCAATCAACTCACATTGCTGAATCCACCTTGAGAAATTTCTCGTGCTCCTAGCGACTTTGGGCCTAACTTTATTAGACTCATGGGAATAGCGGTACACATTAAAGTCTCCAACAACTAGCCACGGATGGGAATATCTAAGATACAAATCCTTTAATTCTTGCCAAAACATCTCCCTCCCCCTAGCACGACACGGACCATACACAGCTGATAAAACCCATCTAAAGCTATCTCCTAAGGATTCAAATCCAATAGATATTGAAAACTCCTCCATCTGGTTGTCAACCATTCGAAGGCTCAAAGAGTCCCATAAGACCATAATCCCACCCGATCTTCCCAAAGACTGCTTAGACACCCATTCAATGCCCCCACAATTCCATAACCCCCTAATCAGTCTAGGATCCACCTCTCCCAACTTAGTCTCCACGAGAACTACAACATCCGGCTTCCACTTCTTACAAACCTCCCTTACTGCTCTCCTTTTATCCCTTCCTCCCAACCCTATAATGATCCAGCATAACACCTTCATTGGGCACCGTTCACGCCCTCTTCAACCCTTCCTTTAAAAGCGTCCACCGCCCTCGAGATAGGAACCAATTCCCCTCTAGGAGTGGCCTCCTCATCGATGACCATCTTAGAAAATGAGAGAACTTAATCCCAAACCTCATCTGAACCTCCTCGCACATCCCCTACACTTCCATTCACTTCTTCCCTACCCCCACTCCCAAGGACTTCATTTTCCACTGTCCTTCCACCTACAACCCCAATGACTCTGGTGCATTAGCACATTCATTTTTAGCTCTGCACCTTGAAATCATAGCATTTGGAGGAGAAGATAATAAGAAGTCATTTAAAATAGGAACTTCTTCAGAAAACATATCTGCTGGAAGCCAAACCCGAGAATAAGGATGATGCGAGATAGGTGACGAAGGAGATGACGTTTGCTGCAAAGACCCGATAGTCGAATGGACTGCTGAGTGGGAGAAGAAATATGCGGAAACTTGGAAGAACAGAAAGCCTTGTCAGCCTCTGGAAATCCCCCTATAATCGCAGCCTTACCCTTGACCTCCTCTGCCTGTTGACCGATGTTCCCCAAAGTAGATGCAACCGAGCCACTACCCTTCCCTTTTGCCCTTCTCGATAAACCTTTTGAGCAGAAACCAACCTATCCTCTTCTCTGTACCTCTTTTCTTTGCCGCTCTCTTTTCTAATGGCATTTCCTTCACACTGATCACTGACCTTCCTGTGGTAACTTGTCGCCCCTACCCCTTCCTCACCCCTCTGGTTGAACAACCACCGACGACTTCAAGCGCTATAGACCTCTGAAGGAACCGAGTGATTGTTTCTTCAACCAATTCGACAATCTGCTCCTTCCCAAACACACTGGCCAACGCATAGCCTCCGCCTTGAGCCCCTTTAACCTCTCCTTTCCCCCTCCCCAGAACCCTATTGGTCCCCTATGCATCCATGCCAATCGCGCAAGCTTCATCGTCTGCTCCTTGAATCCTCTGCGAGCTAGACTCCATGTAGGCCTCACCCAACTCCTGATCGTAACCCCCTGGGCTAGCCTCCCCTTCAGGGATGCCACCCATCGAACCAATGTTGCATGGGCCTTGGGGGCCTTCCTTAGACCCACCTTCACCCACCTGATATCTAACCCTTTTTGAATGCCAGCATAAATTTAAATACATTATTTTAATACATTATCTCTCTAATATAAGTTGTTACACTTGATAGATACTAGATGCTGATGGACTTGCTGCTCCTGGGGAAATAATTAGACCACATGACATCTATATAAATAAAGAGTCACCTGTCAATACGAAGGACAACTTTGCCTCCCCGATGGGATTACCTGATAGGTTAGTGATTTCTTTTCTGGTGATATATTATCTGCTGGTGTCATTTTGTCTTAAACCCTTTCAATGCACAGTGCATATAAGCCAAGTAGACAAACATACAAAGGACCTCAAGGAGAGACAGCTGTGGTTGACAGAGTGGCTCTCTGTTCAGATAAGGATAATAAGTTATGTATCAAATTCTTAATTCGCCAGACTCGCAGACCAGAGGTAATGGTGTTATTCAAACAAGTGATTATCAATTTCATCATAGAGCATAAATATCTACACACACAAATCTCCTTTTGGTCTTTGCATCCAGGTTGGTGACAAATTCAGTAGCAGACATGGGCAGAAAGGTGTTTGTGGTACCATTATTCAGCAGGAAGATTTTCCATTTTCTGAGCGTGGCATATGTCCTGATTTGATTATGAATCCCCATGGGTTTCCAAGGTAGAATATTTGTTTGTATGTTTTGATTGTTGTTTTCCTGGTATAAATTTCTGCTTTATATGATCTTGAACAGAACACTGTCACCGGTGTGGGTAAGCTATTTAGAGAATGTTATGTTTTCTGATGAGGCAGAACCATCTGAAGAAGGCAGAAAGCTCCAGATTATTTTTTAACTACTCTATACTATTAGCTATTTAATAAGTTGTAACTCCAACAAAGTAATCAAGATTCATAACGAATTAACACTATTCCAAAAAAAAAAAAGATTCATAATGAACAAATATTTTAATGTTAGTAGAGTTTGAGTTGGAAATAGAGGAAAATAAATAAATAAAAGAATTTGTGCAGACTACCCTGAAAATTTTGTATAGTATTTTTTACCCTTCTTTTTTTTTTAATGAGTAATGAAATATTATAGATTAAAAATAGAATGTACAGAAGTGGTGTAAGTATGCAGGACAACCCAACAAAACCACACCACGTCCCTTTTTTTGTCTTTCAATAAATCATTGAACAGAAACCTGCATTGAATTCATGAATAATCCTAAATATAAACTAAGTTATGCTCTGAAAAAGATTATAATGTTTGTGGAATACCTAAAGTTGCTTAATTATCTTACTGCTATTTTCTGTTGTTGTGTTTGTCTGAAGCAGCTGGTTTTGTGAGGAAAAATAAAAAAACTCTTTGTTCATTTCTGCTCTTTTTATAGGATTTCATGCCACTTGTGTGAGACTACCCATTGCGGATACTTGCCTTTTAAATTTATATCCTGGATTATCTTAGTTTCGTGGCTTTAAATTTCCCCAAAATAAATTTCCTTTTTTGAAGGGAATTAAATTTTACTTATAAAGTTCTGTCATCTTTAAATTTCGTCTACAATTTTTATGAAGAATATTGAGAAGCCAATTTCACCTCAGATTTCCTCCAAAATTTTGAGTTTTCAAAATTTGAAATTTCATTAATTCATTATCTAGAACCCTGTTTAGATTCGCCATTGGATCCTATGGTGCAAAGCATCTGTGTCAAAATATTGAGCCACACAAGCATAGATAATACACATTCAGGTTGCTCATGCAGATTTGTATCAAACTCAAGTGAGAAAAGGAGTGTTGCTTAATGGTAGGGGAACTGGGGGATTGTGGACAAATATTGATACTTTGTATTGGGACCGATATTCATTGGTTGGAGCAGTACCAGCTTACCACTTTCTACTTTATTTCCATTTAGTTTATCACAAAGTGTGTTTGAACTTTGACCAGTAATTTTGATACGGCATTGCTTCAAAGATTCCCTTATCCCATGGTGGAACACTTATGTTTCCTTGGAGCACTCTTCTTCTTTATTTAGTTACAAAAATACTTACCAGAGAAGATCAATCATCAGTGTCATTGTCTTTTGCAACTGGTTCCGTACTTTGAGCACTGTTAATACATGTTCATCAAAATTATTCTATGTGAATATGGTGAATTCAGTAGAAAGAAACAAAGAGTAATGTTATATAGATTTATGTGGTTTAGCATTATGCTTACATCCGTGGGGGAGAAGAATGTTTTCCGCTACTGTTAAATGGAATGTGGACTACAAATTATTATCTCCAATCCATAGTTATAAACCTAAACCTGTATATTAAGAAAAATTCCCAATATAATATTATTGTACCATGCGGCTCCTCAAGCTGCTGCCCTCACCCCCAACAATTCCTCCCCCCCCCCCCCCCCCCCCCCCCCCCCCCCCCCAACAAAAAAAAGGGCCCTTCGTTCCAAAGAATAGTGTAACCAGTTTTTGCCCTTTTGGTGAAATTTTCCTAGTTTTGTGGATTTTGGAACACACCGTATTCTGAGTGGTCATAAAAATCCCCATGTTTTGGCTGGACTAGAGCGGCATGCCATTCTGTGCTGGTCAAAACAGTGTCGAGATCCATGGCACGACTATGAGCTGTCGATTTTGAAGCTATTCTACACCGCATGTGTCATGTTGATTTGCTAGGAAAAAGAAATAACAAGAGATACAAAGAGGGAGGAGGGAGGTAGGAGCGTGCCTTGGCTGTGCCCCTCCTATTCATGTTGTTTGGAAACCAAGGGAGGGAGTGATGGAGCTGATGCTGTTTGGAATACGAAAGAAACACACGGAGAGAGGAAAGGGTGGAGAGGGGCTGTTGGGCTGCTCCTCCTTTGCCTCTGTTGGGGAGAGAGATGATAGGTTGTTGTTGGGGGGTGGGGCTGGATAGAATATAATGGAATATATAATTAAAGATGTAGAATATGTACGCATGGATGTGTGTGTACTGTGTCTAATAATAATTTTAATAATTTTCAGATTGTTATATTTTTTTTTTCGAACTCTTAAGATTATCCGCCTTTTACATAGATGTAGTAGAAATATAAAATAATCTACTAAACAGTGGTGCACCTTTAGTAATAAGTGAATATCTATTACTATGTTACAAAACTTTTTGCTGCTTTTTTCTAATGATATTATAACAAAAAATGGGGTTGTGCATAATCATCAACTTCAAAAATCATTTAGCTTTAACCTTATGGGTTTACCGTATATTTTATCTTCATCAATTGAGTTAAGCTAGTACTAAACTTGAGTGGCATAGTGGTTTGTTCCTTAGCAAGTCCTCAATATATATAGTGCCCATGCATCATTTGTTCCTCTTGTTATGAGCAGTCGAATGACGATTGGGAAGATGATAGAGCTTATTGGTAGCAAAGCTGGGGTTTCAAGTGGTAGATTTCATTATGGCAGTGCTTTTGGAGAACCAAGTGGCCATGCAGATAAAGTTGAGGCTATAAGGTACTGTTATGTTTTCTCAAATGAAAAATGACATCCTGATTTACTTTATACTGGTATTCATCTGCTTGATGTGTTGCTTGTTTTTGGACAGTGCCACCTTGGTGAAACATGGTTTTAGCTACAATGGGAAGGACTTCATATATTCAGGTTTTACACGGCCATTCATATTCTTACATGTTAAATAAACTATCATAGAGTAGTTGTTCTGAGTATAGATGCACCTTAATTTTACTTTGAAGCATATTTGGAAGGCAAGTTTATTTAAGTGAAATACTCACATAAAAGTAAGGTAAGCTCAAAAGTACAAGAAGAGAATAGAAGGAGGCACATGCAAACAACTAGAGCAGAGGGAGTGAAACAAAAGTGGTAAAATTTAAACAACCTTAATTGATTAAAAGTTTACTTAGACAATTGCTAAAAAGTTTGTCATTGGTGGAAATCTTTACTGGCCATTTGCATGGAGTGCTCAAGACCATCTAGATATGACCTGACCTTGACCAATGCCCAGGGTTGCGTCAAAATAGATACGAAGAACCCCTAGAAAAGCAAAAATATTGGGGTTATCAGCCTACTTGAGATAAATTCACCTTAAGGGAGTCTGTGCTCATAAGAGTTGGACTGTGTTCAAGAGATTTATTAGAGCAGCTCAAAGAAAAACTTGATTAAACATCAGCTCCTCTATAATTACAGCAAGTATTGATTCCTTTGTAGACTTTAGTGAATTCTGTTTGATTATTTACTGGATACTAAATAATCAAAACCCAACCAATTAAAGAAATTTAAGACACAAAGACTAGTTGAAATGATACCCCTAGGATGAGAGAAGTTGTAAAATGGATCCATAGTACTAAATTTTTTTACTTTAGCCATAAGTTTCTAAAAACATATCCAACTTCAAAATCTTGATTAATGGAAATCTAATTGATTATGCTTCCTTTGGTTCTAAATGAAGGCATTAAATGCGGGTTGGGGTAGGAATGGTGACCAAAATGACAAGTTGTGTCTATAATCTTTATCGTTCAATCTTTATTGAATCATTTAATCTTCTGGTGCTTGGCTTTCTTTTGAATTTCAACAAGCTACTCTGTGTCATGCCAAGACAAAGACCTCATTATTTTACTGTATCTTGATTCAAGTGGGAAGAAAAGGTATCTAAATGGTCTTAAAACACATGGACATTTTAAAAAATAATGAAGCATTGAATATGTGGTTAGGACATGTTAGCAAAGAGGATATGTTGCTTGATATAGCCAATATCACAATATAGTGCATTATCCCCTGTAAATTGTAAAATGATAATTAGATCCTGGATTTATATCACCATTCATGTAAAGGGGATGCACCAATTGATATATCATTGGATATACCAATATTAAAGCCATGTCGGCGACTCTCGACGATGAAGGCGACTGAAAAAACTCTTGGAGATTGAAAAACTCCCGACGACTCTCGGCGATTGAAAGAACACTTGGAGACTGCGATTGCGACGAAGGCAACTGCGACGACAACTCTCGGTGACATCTTGGTGACTCTCGATGACAACATTCGAGACAAGCTTTCTTCCAATGGCTCCCTCTCTGTCGATGAATGGCGCCGGCTTGGGGTTTTTGTCAAAAGACCCTGGACTGTAGGGAAGCTTGTGTTGGCGACAAACTTATCTCCTTTGAGAAACTTAGAGGAAGGCATGGGGTAGTCATGAGGATTTCTGAAAGAAGTCCTTGTGTTGCTGAATCTGTAGAGTTGGATAGTCGAGGGCTTCAATGGCTGTGTGCGAAAATCCTTAGCTTGAGATCCAAAGAAAATTTGGGATTTTTGGGTTCATGCCGTCAATCCAATGGGGTAATTGTCTTGGAGATGAAATCCAACTGGCGTGGAAGGTTTATTCAAATGTCTCTGTTTTCTCAGAGTTTCTGGCAAGCAATGGTTATTCTTCCTAAAGAAAATGAAATGGGTGGATGGGAGTTTGTGGTGTGGGGGTGTGAAGCGGCCCCCTGTTCATATCCGAAGGCAGTGAAGGCTGATTGTGTTGGGAGCAAGTGGATTACTAGGAATGAAACACTTTTTGGGGCTTCAGCAGGGAAAACAATCGCCATTTTGCAAGCTCCTATTTCTCTTGAATAATGCTGGAGTTTTCCCATTCTCTACGAAGCCTCTTTTCCTGTCATGAATTGGGAGAAGGTATTATCAGAAGATATCAGAGGTTTTCATGCCCACCAAAAGAAACTGTTTATTCGTCTGTCTCCTAAAGCAATAGTGGTTTTCATGGAATCTGAAGAGGAAGCCTCATGGGTGATTGCAGTGGCGGCCTCCAGGAACCGGGGTGGGAGAGTAAGATGCTCAAGATGGCAAGGAGGGTATTCGACTGGTGACTCCAAATCATGCTCAGATGGTATTTGGGTTATGCTGTTGGGGCTGCCTGTTCACTTGTGGTCGACCACGTCGTTTGAAGTGTTAGCGGAAGTCTGTGGAGGAATGTTGGAGATGGGTTCATTCATTTCTTCAGGCACTATGGCCGGTGGGTTTTCCATGAAGCTGAAAGAGACGCTTCACAAGAAAGTTCCTTGGTCTATCTGTATCTGGGATGGCCTATCGGAATACGATGTCCCCATGGAAATTCTTCCATTTATCTCGTCGGAGAAGGAGGCGTCCGCTAGCTTGGGATCTTTCGGAAGGAGTGGCGATGCCAAGAGGTCCTTCATGGAAGTAGTGAGTGAAGGCTTGTCGAAGAAGACGACTGTGGAGAAGAAGATGAACAGTGGAACAACGGCTTCGGGTCATTTTCGGGCATGCGGTTCAGGAATATCGGGTTCGGGTTCACTTGGACATTGTGTAATAGCATCAGCCCAGGCCCATGGTCTTCAAAAGACCATGGACAAGAACGTCTCACGAGAAGGTGAGCGGATCAGCACTCACGAGAAGGTGAGCGGATCAGCATCAGCATCGGCCTAGGGCCATGATAGAGCTCATCCCCATGAGCATCGTGGATCAGCGTCGGCCCATGATAGTGGTAGACACCACATCTCCTCCACGCCTCTTCCAGATGATACTCAGCAGCTGCCCGCCATCTTTGCTAGCCTCTGGGAAAAGTCGTAGAAGTTCTTCGAAGGAGTTGGGGTTGGCGGAAGACTTGGTTTCAACGAAACAGGCCAACATGGTTGTCAACAATGGTGGTTGTGTATGCAGTAGCAATGGTTTAATGGATCTGCGTTTGGCTGAAAAGTTTGAGGGAGTTGTGGATGCAGCAGAAATATGGCGAATGCAAATTCAGATTTGGGTTGATGAGATCATGACTCGCTTTATCATGGGTGAAGGCGATTTTCTATCAAAGTTCCCTATCGTCAATCTCAACAGCGACGATTTGGATCAGAGGAAGGTTGGTGCCACTCAATTTGATTTGAAAGCAATCGATGAGAAATTTCAGAAAGGGAAAATGGTGGTTGAATACGAGGAAGACGGGAGCCAGTCAGGGATTCAATCTCAATGGAAAGTCTACTCACGCAGGCATAAGAAGGGTGGAAGTGATTACGCACAGTCTTCTCTGGCTAATATTTGCAGGTCTCCTAGCGAAAGGGGTTGAGGATTAATGCCTGTGCCTTTTGGGGATTTCTCAAGCCTTGCATCACCCTCTCAGTTCCAGACTGATCTTCCTCTTCTTCTTGGGTCTCCTTCAATTCGAAATCGTACTTCTTCGGGTATGTTTCACGTTCCTTGCCCTGTTATTAATGATCATCTTCTATCTCCATCTTCTGTGGGTGGGGCTGTTTCTGTTGCCCGGATGGTTCTTGCTGCTTCTGACATGTCACCGTGCTTAGAAAGTACAGATGAATTCCGAGACCAAGATTTGACCAATGGTTTAGTGGAGTTGAGTGCTGCTGTTGAGGGTGGCTTTGATGTGTGGGATAGAGTTAGATTGTTCTATGAGTCTGTGATTGAGGAGTCGGTTAACTCCAAAGGGGAGCGGATTCCTCTTGCCTCAGTGGTAGAGTGTTTTAGGAATAGAATAGAAGGGGGTGTTAAGAGTGTTCCATGAAGATTATCAATTGGAATATTCGAGGAGTGGGGTGTAGGGAGAAGAAGTGTGCGATTAGGGATCTTTGCAGTAGATGGTATCCGGAGGTTATGGTTTTACTTGAGACCAAAATTGAGTCCGTGGATATGGGGACGATTAGGCGTCTATGGAACGTGGGTGAAATTGAGTGGGCTGTTTTGCCTTCTGTTGGGAGATCAGGTGGCATAGTGGTTATGTAGGATTTGGTTGCCCTTCTGAGGGGAGAGATTATAACAGGGGATCATTCGTTGTCAATCCATTTCACATCTAGGCAGCAGGGCTTCTCATGGCTGTTGACTGCAGTGTACGGTCGGGAGTTATTTTGGAAGGAGTTGTCACAGTTGTTCCCGGGGTTAGCATACCCATGGTTGGTCTTGGGTGATTTTAACGTCTATAGGTATTGTGCCGAGACTAACAAAATCCATCCTAGGGTAACTAGGAGTATGAGGGACTTCTCCAGCTGGATTCAGCAGTGTGAACTCATCGATTATCCTTTAGTGGGGGGAACATTTATATGGTCTAATTTTCAGGATCCTGCATTATGTTATAGGTTAGATAGGTGCCTCGCGTCGGGGAGTTGGGATGCTTATTTTTCCTCTGTGTCAGTTTCTTCTTTCGAGGCCAATTTTGAATCATTGCCCGTTATTAATGTCTAATGATTCTAGGAATAATGGCCCTTCACCTTTTCATTTTGAAAACATGTGGCTTGAGTGCTTGGGTTTTTTGGAGTTGGTGAAAGGGTGGTGGAGTAATCTGAATCAGGGTTTGGTAGGGTGGGTTGATTTCAGATTTATGCGGGGCTTAAAGGAGATAAAAAATAACATAAAGAAGTGGAATTTGGAGTCTTTTGGGAGATTAGACCTTAGAAAAAAGAAGTCTTCAGAAGAGTTGAGGGTTCTTGATAGCAGAGAAGGAGCGATTTGTGGAGTCCTTTGGACCGGATAAGACGCTTAGAAATTAAGGAATCAGTGGAGGAGCTATTGAGATTGGAGGAAATTTCTTGGAGGCAAAAATCTAAGGTCACTTGGTTGAAGGAGGGTGATGGGAATACGACTTTCTTCCATCGGATTGCTAACAGTAGAAGGTGCAAGAATGCAATTTATAGATTGTAGGTAGATGGAAGAGTTGTGGAAGATAAAAAGGAGATTGGGGAGTGCTTGGTGCAATTTTATTCTGAGTTATATAGATCCGAGCAAGAGGTTAGATGTTGACTAAAAGAGAATGGTCAATCTATGATCAATGAGGAGGCGTGTGTTTGGTTAGAAAGAGAATTTGAGAAAAATGAAATTAAAGAGGCAATCTGGGAGATGGATGGAGATAAGGCTCCGGGGCCAGATGGATTTACCATGGCATTTTACAAAATGAATTGGGAGTCCATTAAGGGGGAGATCATGAAGGTTTTTGCTGAATTTTTTTTCAGTGGGATTGTGCATAAGATTACAAATGCAACATTTCTAGTGTTAATTCCCAAGAAGCAAGGTGTAGTTGGTATCAAGGATTTTCGCTCCATTAGCCTCACAACAAGCTTGTACAAAATCATTGCGAAAGTTCTATCCCGTAGGCTAAAGGTGGTACTTCCTAACTTTATAGGTTCCTCCCAAAGTGCTTTTGTTGAGGGTTGACAAATTTTGGATTGTGCATTGATTGCCAATGAATGTGTTGAGGGTAAACTCAGATCAGGTGAATCAGGAGTTATCTGTAAATTGGATTTAGAAAAGGCATTTGATAAGGTTGAGTGGCAGTTTTTGGATTCGGTCTTGGAGTGGAAAGGCTTTGGGGGTAGATGGAGAAAGTTGATTAAAGGATGTTTGGATAAGGTCCAGTTTTCTTTCCTATTGAATGGGTCCGTAAGGGGCTTGTTTGAGTCATCTAGAGGATTACACCAAGGGGATCCTCTCTCACCTTTCTTGTTTACTCTTGTGGCAGAGGTATTACATTGGTTTATTAGAAAGGCAGTTGACGAAGGATTAATTCAAGGTTTCAGAATAGGAAGAGATGATTTGTTATTATCCCATCTCTAGTTTGCAAATGACATCATGGTATTTCTGGAGGCCTCTTCCGATCAAATCCTATAGCTAAAGAGCATCTTGCACACATTCCACATGGTGTCTGGATTGAAAGTTAATTGGGGGAAAAGCACTCTGGTGGGCCTTAATGTTGGTGATGAGGAGGTTTCAAGGCTCAGTGCCTTGTTAGGATGTCAAATAGGAGCCTTACCTCTATCATATCTGGGATTGCCTTTAGGTGCATCTCCTAGGGCGGTCAGTTTTTGGGACCCCGTCATTGAGAGAGTTGAAAAAAGACTAGCTAGATGGAAAAGGAACTACCTATCTTTGGGGGGTAGGGTTACTTTGATTAAGGCTGCCTTAGCTAACCTTCCTGTGCACTATATGTCATTATTCAGGGTGCCTAAAAGAGTGGTGGACATTCTTGAGAAAGCACAACGTCATTTTTTGTGGGAAGGGGGAGGTTCTAGGAGAACCCATTTGTTTGAATGGAAGAAGGTATGTAGTGATAAGGATAGGGGTGGGATTAACATTGGCAGTCTAGTTTCTCGGAATTCATTTCTACTGGCAAAGTGGTTGCGGCGTTTCAGCAGCGAGCAGAATAGTTTGTGGTTTCAAGTTATAGTCAGCAAATATGGAAGAGGGGATAACTGGTGGTCCATTAATTTAAGGGCTCGGCCTACGGGTAACTGCCCATGGAAGGCCGTGATTAGATTGGGGGACTCCTTCTATCCTCATTTACGGGTGTGTGTCAGATCCGGCCTATCTATTCGCTTTTGGCATGATTTATGGTGGGGAGATTGTGCTTTAGCTGCTAAATATCCTTTTCTTTTTTTTGTCGTTTCCTGTCTTGATGCTCTAGTTTCTAAAGTCCTTTCTTGGTCTGTCGACGGGTTATCTTGGAATATCCCTTTTAGAAGGGATTTGAGATTACAAGAGCTCGAGCAGTTAGAATCCCTTTTTGCACTTCTTCATGATTGTTTTTTGTATTCTTCATCTACTGATAGGATCATTTGGTCTCCCTCCCCTTCGAGGGTTTTTTCCTGTAGATCCTTTTTTAACACTCACCGTCCTGATAGTATTGCCCCCTTCATGTCATTTTCTTCATATAAGCTTTGGAAACCTAAGATTCCCCCTAAGATAAAGGCTTATCTCTGGACCGCACTTTTGTACAGGATTAACACTGCAGATCTTATCCAGAGGAGATGGAAGAGGTATGTCTTATCACCTTCTATATGCCTGCCGTGTAGGGAGGACTGTGAGACTATTGACCATCTATTCCTTCATTGTCGCTATACCTGGGGGCTATGGACACGCCTGTTTCAGATGATTGATTTACCTTGGGTTCTACCAGCATCCTTTGGGGCATGCTTTGAGCAGTGGCGGCTGCTGGGCCTTGGGGGCAGAGGTCGTATCTTATACGAGATGGTTTTCTATTCTGTGGCTTGTCATATTTGGTTGGAGAGAAATCGTCGTATCTTTCATGACGAGTCACTACCGAGAGGACAGGTTTTTGATAAGGTGATTTTGGATGTAGCCTTTTGGGCTTCGTCTAGACCAGAATTTAGAGGGTGGAGGCTGTGGAGCACATCCCAGGTAGTACGAGATTGGATGGAATGTTGTTTCTCCTCAGTGGGCACTTCAGGTAGGGGTATGGCTATATGGAGGGTGCCTGAGATTGGTGTTGTGAAAATTAAAGTGAATGCTAGTTCATATGGCAATTCGGGTCCTTCTGGCATTGAAGGAGTTTTGAGAGGTTGGATGGGGACTATTTCCCGTATGTTTTGTGCTTCATTGGGCATTGGTGACTCCACTCGTGCGGAGATGATGGCTCTTTTTGCTACCTCCGAAGCTCAGAAGATGGGTTTGAGGAACTTTGTGGTGGAGGGCGATTCTATTACATTCATGAGATGGATGGACAGCATTTCTTTTGGATCATAGAGACTTTCACACCTAATTAGCAGAGCTAGAGCCATGGCACGTGAGTTGAATGCCTCATTCAACCATGTGTGTAGAGAGGCTAATGGGATTGCAGACCGATTGACCAAGTTGGGAGCTTCGTGATCATATTCATATTTTGGCCCTGTCACGGAGGAGTTCTATGGCTTATGTGTTGACTAGTACTATATACATTTCGGGATCATATTTTTTGGGGGGTTTTTTTGGGACTTTGTACATGGAAATGTGTATTACAGTTGTATAGGAATCCTTAAGGTACTTTGGGGGAAGAGGGGAATCATACACACATGCACACTTGTACTTACCTTTTACTTTCTTAATATATACGCACATCATTAATTATCAAAAAAAAAATATTAAAGCCATGTTTTTGTTATTATTCAAGGCATAACGTGTAGATATTGCCTTATACCTAGAAAATTTATAGCCTGGATTTATATTACCATTGATGGAAAGGGGATATATCACTTGATATATCAAGGAATCTTTCAATATTTGGAACCATGATTCTGTTATGAGAAAAGGCATATAGATTAACTAAAATTGGTTTTTGATGCATTTTGATCCTAGAAAAGGTTTTATGCTGCTCACCAGACTAATAATATATGAAAGTATTGTAGGCATTTTCTCGTATACAGTTGCATTCTTACACGAACCTTGATCCTCAACATTCGGCCCTTGCTTTTGGGTTAACTGATATTTAGATGTATGTAATGGTTTATGTATGAATAAATTGTAACTTTATTTTGTTTTTTTTAATCCAGGTATCACAGGGTGCCCACTCCAAGCTTACATATTTATGGGGCCAATTTACTACCAAAAGCTAAAGCACATGGTATGCCTACAATTCTATTTGCAAGTGCAGTACGTTCAATGAATCTTGGCACCTAATTTATTCCGTGTTGTTGCACATTTTTAATTCTCATGATGCTATATTTCATAATTATTTGACTATAACCATGGTAAAACCAAGCTTGGCATGTTACGTTATATTTTCAGGTTGCTTTATATCGTATGATGGCTACTCCTAGACTCATGTATGGATGATTATGGATTACAATGTAATCCAATTTTTTCGCTAGTATTCTTCACATTCTTGTACTCATAAATATATGGATGTTTCTTATGTTTAGGTACTAGATAAAATGCATGCTCGAGCTAGAGGACCACGTGTCATGCTAACTAGGCAGCCAACAGAAGGGAGAAGTCGGGATGGAGGTTTTACAATATAATAATATATAGAATTTATTTTGGACGCTTTCCAAATCTTTTAGTTTGGATCATATTATTGTATTCTAATTGGTTGACTTGTGCAGGACTACGCCTAGGGGAAATGGAACGTGATTGTTTGATTGCTTATGGTGCTAGCATGCTGATTTTTGAACGGTTAATGATATCTAGTGATCCTTTTGAGGTTCAGGTACTAGCATATGGCTATTTAACTATTTTTGGTAGTTAATGTTATTGTTCAGATCTTTGTTAATGCTTATGTGGAAATTGCTTGAAGATCGTTGTTTGTGCTTCTGTGGAAATTGCTTGAAATGATATGACAACATGTTCTGTTTCTTTACTTTGTTTTTTTATTGGAATAATGTCATCTATTTCTCGCATTATAATTTGCAAGCTGTATTGGACATGAATTTATCTTGCATTCATATGCAAGACTCTGTCGATTGTGCATTTGTAGAAATAGTTTCTTTTTTCTCACCTTTTTTCCTTTTCTATTAGGCTAATAAGATTTGAGACATTGTAGAATGATATTCAAGTGCTGCTTGTGTAATGGTTTCATGACAGGCTGCAGGAATCTTCTTTATTAAGTTATTTCAATATGGGAATTTGAGTTTAAATTCAGTTTCAGGTCACCCATGGTTTTGGTAGAGTTTAATCTGTTCAAATTGAAGTAAAACCTGGTTTGAGGGTGTCAGAACCCCAATTTTGGGGATTTTAATTGCAAAAACAGAAAAGGAAGTTTTTGAAATAAAAGTTTAAAAATGGGGGGAAAGTGAAAATTTTAAAATTAATTTTTTACCCTTAAGTTTTCAAAATATCAGAAATGGAATTAACTTTCTTGAATTTACAAAAATTTGCCCCTGGATTTCAACGAACATATTCCTTCTTTCTTTGTTTGTGGGTTGCCATTTTGGCAACCAAAACCAAGGGAAATCATTCTAAAAATGAATCCCATGGTAAAAGAAAGTAATTGAGAAAGAAAAGAGAAGGTCTTCTGATGATTTCCGCAGCTTTTTCAAACTTCTAAAAATTTTTTAGTTGACTGGTGGCCTGCCGACAGAAGCCAAAATTTTGCTCTCTAATGAATCTCTTTCTATTTTTCTTGGTCTCAAATCTTCTGAGAAAGCTGGAGATTTTTCTTTCCTTTTGGGTGGTTGAACCTCCCGATTTCTCTCTTCCGTTTCCTTTAAAGCAGCAGCTTCTCTGCTCGTGAGGAACTCTCTTCTTCTTCTAATTTTTTCTGCTGTCAGCAAAACCCATCCAACCATCTCCTTCTGCTGTGGATGAACCCCTCTTCTCAGTCGCAGACTTCTTTCGGAGAACACAAGCACTCCCACAACCCAGACCAGAAATCTCTCTCTCTCAGAAGCTCTCAATCGCACACCTTCTCTCTCCGTTTCTCTCTTGTTTTTTTCTTTGTCATCATCACTCACAGCAACTCTCTATCTGTCTCTCTCACCTCCTCCTGCCGCCATCTCTCTGTCGCTGGAATACTTTCACCCTGTCACGGCAGCATAAATATTCTTAAGTCGCATCTCACCTGCTGAGCAGTTTCCTCTCGGCGACAATTAATCTCCGTCTTCTGAACGAGAGAGAAACTTAAAGTGAGTTTCTGTTTCCTCTACGCAAGTTGTCTTCGCTGTTCGGCCATAGACCTACCTTCATTTTCTGAAATCAGAGTTGCAAGGCTTAATTTCATAGGCATCCTTACTTGTCTGAACCAGGTAATCATGATTATCACTCTCTTTGTGATGCCTTTCGTGATTGGTCCTTTCTTGCATGTTAGATTGGCTTAGTCAAAATGCATGTGATAGGATTTTTGTGAAAGTTGTTGCTGTTCTGGTTTAATTTTTTGCTGAATGCTTTAGTTGTATTAAGGATTGTTTCAATTCAATAATACCATCATGGACTGTTCTTTCAGAATCTCTCAATTTCATGGAAGTGGTAGGATCTGTGTTCAGTTGTTAGGATGTGCCTGATAATTTGATCCTCTGTTTTTGTAACAATTCTGGCATTTGCAGCAGTTTCATCACTTGGGATTAATGTAGGTTTTCAATGGGTTTCGATCATACATGTATGTGCATTATTTCATGATCATTACTTCTAGATTTGTGAGTTAGCATTTGTAGAATATCAGTACCATTATTTTATAGATGATTTGTTAATCCATCACAACTTTACTTCCATGATGTTAATGTTCAGACTTTGTAGGAATTTTAAAAGTACAAAATTTATAAAATTTGCAATATTAGGACCTTGATGATTCTAGAAAAATTTAGAAATTCATAACTTTAGGGATTTTACAAGTACGGGATTGTGGGGCTCTTTTAAAAAATAGAACTTATCATTTTGAACATTGTAAGATTTTAGAATACTAGGGCTGAGCGGCGGGGGTTCTGGGCCAAGTATTGGGCCAAGCAGTGGGGTGGCTGAATCTTGTCAGGTGGAAGGGGATCCTTTCCCAGACCTTAATCTCAAGTCGTTTTGTAGTAGTCTGGAGAGATCGATTTCTTCATTTGATGGATGTATAGCTCATATTGAAGAATGGGTGTCGCGAATTTGCAGTGTGTCGTGTTTGGGTAGACATGGTGAGGTGGAGGCTTTACGAATGGAGAAGACGTCCCTTGAGATGGTAGATAAAGCAAAGATGGGGGAATCGAAGATTTATCCAGGGGATGAGCAGAAAAATCTGGTCTATTATTCAAGGCGTCGTCGTAAGAGTGAAAGGAAACTTAGTCAGAGCTTGGATCTGGAGCAAGCGCACTCTGTAGATGGCTTCCTACCACTTACGTTGCCGCATGACTTTGCTAAAGGGGATGACGGTGACCCTCATGCTGGTGTAGAGATCCCTCATCTTGTTTCTTCATCTCCTATTGTGGCGCCCGTCCAGGCAATCGTTTCTTCTTCTTCCGATCGTTGTTGCTTGGATGAGGAGGATGGCAGGACTCAGTTGGGGGTTTCAGTTGCTAATCCCAACGGTCAGGGATCTTGCCCTGTTTCAGTTTCGGTTCTTGATAGTAAGGGGGGCGATGGTTCTTCGGAGGAGATTCTTTCGTCGAATCCTCTCCTTAGCAAGGATGATGGGTTGATGACGTTGGCTAACAATGGTGGTCTCATAATGGAGAACCAGATCTGCTCTCTTTCGCCTATTTGGAACAGTGAGGCATCCGCATGGGTTGCAAATAATATATTGAATCTTAGCAAGGCACTTGGAGTTTCTTTCCAGGGATCTGAGGAGGAGGTGCAGGCCCTTTTTGCATCTATTGAAGGAAGGAGGGAGATGGGGTCGAATAAGGGAGCGCCGAGAGACCCCTTGAAGGTGTCCTAATTCGGGAGGATCTCCTAAGAGGAATCGATACTGGTGTTGGTTGGATTGTTTTTGTTGTTCCAATGCTGTTGAAAATTATTTCTTGGAATGTGAGAGGGCTCAATGCCCAGGATAAGAAGGGAAGAGTCAAGGCAAGTTTAGGGATGTGGGATCCTGACATTCTTATGTTACAAGAATCAAAGTTAGCCATGGTCCCCAAGTCTGTGGTGGGGGAGTTTTGGAGGAAGGATTGTGTGGATTGGGTTTACCTACCGGCTCAGGGAGCATCAGGTGGTATGATTCTAGCATGGAAGAGCAACAGGTTTCTTTTAGCTCAGACTTGGGTGGGTGTTTACTCTTTATCTGTCTTGTTGAAATGTTCGGTTAGCTCGGAGTTATTGCTTTTCTCGGCTGTCTATGGGCCGAATGACCAGTCCAGGTCAAGGTTAATTTGGGAGGAGTTATCTGAGGCAAGGGGAATAGGGGGAACTCCTTGGTGTATCGGAGGTGATTTTAATGTGGTTCGTTTTCCGGAGGAAAGAACAAGTGGGAGGAGTTGTTCTAAAGTCATGGCCGACTTCTCTTCCTTTATTGAAAGTTCTCATCTGATTGATGTCCCCCTTAAAGGCTCGAGGTTCACTTGGTCTAAAAGTCAGCTTTCCCGTAATCTGTCGAAATTGGACCGCTTCCTTGTATCTTTGGAGTGGGAGAGATCTTTTCCCAATTTTAGCGTCTTTGCTTGGCCTAGATCAGTTTCTGACCACTCTCCATTATTGCTCACTAGTCAGAATGAGTTTCGGAAAGCAACACCTTTCAGATTTGAGAATATGTGGTTTGAAGATAAATCCTTCATGGACTTGGTGGGAAAATGGTGGAGTGAGATGGATTTTAAAGGCTCAGCCTCCTTTGTGTTTTCCAGAAAACTTCGCGCGCTAAAGTGCAAGATTAAGGATTGGAATAGAGATGTGTTTGGCAGAGTGGATAAGAAGCTGGAGGGTATTATGGCGAGATTGAAAGAGTTAGAAAAATCGGAAGAGGAAGGGACCCTGTCGCTTGATGATTGGAAGGAGATGGGAAGTTTGAAGTTGGACTTCAAGAAGGCTGCATCATTATTGGAGATCAGTTGGAGGCAGAAATCACGGGCTTTATGGCTTAAGTCTGGTGATAAAAACACAGGTTTTTTCCATAGGATGGCCTCAGCTAGAGGTAGAGCTAATTCCATTGACCACTTGGAGGTGGAAGGGTCCCTATTGCTTGAACAAGATGAAATTAAGAAGGCGGCAGCAGCTTACTTTGAAGACCTTTTCATTGAGAAAGTCCATGTTAGACCTTTGCTGGATGGTATGGAGTTTGATTTGATTTCTGATTATCACAGGGATAGGTTGGAAAGGCAATTGGGGGAAGAAGAGGTGTTGGAGGCTATCAAGGAGTTGGAAGGTGATAAGGCCCCGGGGCCGGATGGGTTTACTATCAAATTCTACAAGCTTTGTTGGGGCCATATCCGGGCAGATTTCATGAGAGCAGTTCAAGAATTTTATAATTCATCTCATTTTGAAAGGAGTTTGAATGCCACCTTTATCTCCCTCATTCCTAAGAAGGAAGGTGCGGCATCATTGAGAGATTATCGGCCCATTAGTTTGGTGGGGAGTTTCTATAAAATCATTTCTAAAGTCCTTGCTAAAAGATTGAGAGAGGTGCTTTCGGAAGTTATTTCTCCTTATCAAAATGCATTTTTAGGGGGGAGGCAAATTATGGATGGTGTTCTGATTGTTAGTGAATGTGTGGACTCCATTCAAAGGGAGGGTGTTGATGGGATTCTTTGCAAGCTGGATATTGAGAAGGCATACGATCATGTGAATTGGAAGTTTTTATGGTACATTATGAGGAGGATGGGTTTCGGGGCCAAATGGAGATCTTGGATGGAAACCTGCGTCTCTTCAGCATCTTTCTCTGTTTTGGTTAATGGAGTGGCGGCTGGGTTCTTTCGGTCTTCTCGGGGTCTGAGACAAGGGGATCCCCTTTCCCCCTTACTCTTCTTGTTGGTTATGGAAGCTCTCAGTCGTTTGGTGGCTAAGGCGGAAAATATGGGGCTTATTGAAGGGGTGAAGGTGGGAGGAGGCTCTTTATCTATCTCTCATTTACTTTTTGCGGACGATGCTATGCTCTTTTGCAAGGCGCAAGCCCCTCAACTTTTGGTGGTGAGATCAATCCTGAATTGCTTTGAAGCCCTTTCGGGTTTGAGAGTGAATTTTCAGAAAAGCGAGCTTTTTGATGTTGGAGGAAGTGGCAACTCCTCTATTTTCTGTGGTCTATTGGGGTGTCGTTTGGGGTCCTTTCCTACTTCTTATCTCGGAATTCCTATTGGGGCATCTTTTAAATCCAAATTGATTTGGGAACCAACGATATCGAGGATGAAAAAGAAGTTGTCGGCTTGGAAGGGGAGTCTTTTATCGAAAGGTGGTAAGATGGTCTTGATCAAGAGTTCTTTATCTAACCACCCAACTTATATGCTCTCTGTTTTATTAGCTCCGATTTCAGTGCTGGAGGCCATTGAGAAGTTACAGAAGAACTTCTTACGGGCAGGAGGGGAGGAGTCCAATAAGTATCATCTGGTTTCTTGGAAGGAGGTTTGTAACCCAAAGGAGGATGGTGGCTTGGGTATAAGAAATTTGCGGCTTTTTAATAGAGCCCTTTTGGCGAAGTGGTGTTGGCGGTTTGGCCAGGAGGTAAACAGCCTTTGGAGGAGATTAATTGTTGTTAAGTATGGTTATGATGAGACAAGGTGGCTTCCTGAACAGGTGAATGGGAGAATTGGTTGCAGCTTATGGAGGCCCATATGCAGATTGTCTCCCCTGGTTGAGGCAGGAGTGAAGTTTCAGGTGGGGAGGGGAGATAGGGTTAAGTTTTGGTCGGATCCTTGGTGCTCTGGTGGAGCTCTCAAGGAGCAATTTTCTACGCTTTATAATATTTCTTCAGCCCCTCATGCCTTTGTTGCAAACCTGTACTCCCTAGGGGTGGGAGGAGTACAATGGAATTTGCAGTTCAGAAGAGGTATGTTTGATTGGGAATTGGAAGACTTGTCCCAGTTTCTGGAGTGCATCAATGGAAAGGATTTTGGTTCTCATCAAGATGTTATGAGCTGGTCAAGGAGCAGTGATGGGGTCTTCTCTGTGAAGAGCATGTATGGGTTTATGAGTAAGCGGAATCTTAATTTCAAGGTCCACAATCTGTTATGGCAACCTTTACTTCCATCAAAGGTTGGTTTCTTCATGTGGACAGCGGTGCTGGAGAAAATCTTGACTTTGGATAATCTTATGAAGAGAGGCTGGCAGCTTCCTAATAGATGTAGCCTTTGTAGAGCGGATGCGGAGTCAGTCAATCACCTCCTCATTCATTGCCCAATCACAAGTGGAGTTTGGAATGAGTTCTTAGCCAGGTTTGGTGTAGCTTGGGCCCAGCCTCAAGGTGTTTCTCAGCTTCTTTTATGTTGGAAGATCTCAAAAGGAGACTCTCCTTTCAAGGTCTTTTGGCGGTTAACACCAGGGGCAGTGATGTGGGCAGTTTGGAAGGAACGAAACAACAGGATTTTTGAGAATAAGGAAAGATCTCGGGATGCTCTTTTCAAATACTCTCTTAGTTTTATCCTTTATTGGGCGTCTGCAGTGGAATCTTGTAAGGGATTGAAATGTCATGATGTATTAATGTGTAAGGATTTCAATGATTTGTAAGGATGGGGAGGGGATGAGGTTTATGTACACCTTTGGTGTACAGCATTGTAACCTGTTTTCAGCATCTTTTTAATATATTTCTTCATTACCGATCAAAAAAAAAAAAAAAAAAAGATTTTAGAATACTAGGTTCTACATATTTTAAAAATTTTTTAAAATAATCTTTTTTAGGACTTGTAAATATTATAATTTTTTATTTAATTGTAGGAACTGATCCTATTGAATGATAAAAAAAAAAAAGAAAAAGAAAAAAGAAGGAAAGTTGTAGATGCTTTAGGAATAATAAATTTTTTTGTTTACATTTTTAAAAATTTATCAAGATTAGGATTCTAGAAATGTTCCACCTGCATAAATAGAAACTTTCCCTTTTTTAGGACTTGTAAATATTATGATTTTTTTTTTTAATTTTAGAAAATTGTGTAATAAAATATTTTTCAATAAAAAAGGGAAAAAAGAAAATTTTATATGCTTTAAGAACCGTAAATTTTTAGAAATGTGTAAAGATTAGCATTTTAGAAATGTTCCCTTGTATAAAATTTAGGAAATTTAGATATTTTTCTTTATTTAAGATTTGTATATATTAGCAAATTTAGAAACATTTAGAAATTTAGAAACTTTCCCTTTTTTTTTAGTAAACTTAGAAACTTTCTTTTAAATTTTTAGAAATTTGTAAATATTAGGATTTTAGAAATAATTCATTTTTATAAAATTTAGCAAACTTAGAAACCTTTTTGTTTTTAGATTTGTAAATATTTAAGATTTTTCATTAGAATTTTAGGAAATTGTAAATAAATAGATTTTCAAGGTGAAATTCAGATAAGTAACTGGTTCATTGAACTAGGGGTGGTGGGGTGCCTAACACCTTTCCAACCACTTAAGTGAACCCCTAACCCAAAATCTTGTTGGACCAATTTTGAATTCTTATGTAATTAATTAATTTTCTTGGTGTCCATCCACACCCAAAATTGAACCATGGATGGTGGCGACTCCATTGACCTGAACTGATCTCACTGGCCGTGTTTCTACAGAGGGTACTCGTCTATTGACTTGGGTGGTATGATTTTTGTGTGTTTTACAAGTTCATGTGTTACCTTGAATATTGGATAAAATTAGGGTTCTGGGCCAAAAGGTTATTTCAGTATGGGAATTTGAGTTTAAAAACGGATCTAGGTCATCCATGGTCTTGGTGGAGTTTAATCTGTTCAAATTGGAGTAAAACTTGGTTAGGGGTATTCGGTCATTGATATGTGATGTATGTGTTTATATGCTTTACAAGTTCTTGTGTTACCTTGACTATTAGATAAAATTATGGTTCTGGGCCATAAGCATGTCGTGTGGACTGAGATAAGTGCTGGTGTAAATGCAGAATGCACTGTGGTGAAATGTTTTCTAGAGAGGGAGTGAGATAAAGAAATGTGAATGGATAAGTGCTCTTTAAACTTAACTTTGTGAACTTTATTTTGAGAGATGTTCCAAATTAATTCATATCATGTTAGGATTATCAATTTATCAGAGAGCATTCTGTATAGTCTAGAAGGGAGGGAATCCTTTGGGTTCTTATTTCAAATCTATGACAATGCGATATTCATTGTTTCAAAGAATACAAGGGAAGGTAGCAAACTGGAAAATGGATTTATTGTTGCAAAGTAAAGGTTACTTTAATTAAAATGGACCTTCCCAATTTATCCACTTAGTCTTTTTTCCCATTCTCAGCTACAGTTGCTAAGATATTTTAGAGGTTGCAAAGTGATATTTGTTGCAGTGGCATTGTGGAGGAAGACAAATATCATCTTGTCAAGAGGGAAGAAATGTGGCTACCACAAGAAAAATGGTGTTGGGGCCGGGACACCCCTTACATCATTCAGTAAGACTTTTGTTAAATATCTATGGAGATATGGTAAGAAGAAAAACAGCCTACTGAAATCTATCATAAGTTGTAAAATGAAAATTGTCACATAAACTGGAACTTCAGTGTTGTTGAAGGCTCTTGTACTGTTAATCTACTGAAAGACTAGTTCATACTTCATGAAGTTTTCTCCAATTGCTTATCCTCTAAGGTGGGATCAAGTGATAGAATTTTATTTCTAGGAGGATGCATGGCGTCAACAATTTGTATCTTTAGAATTTTTATTTCCAAACTTACATGGCATTGCTTTTAATAAAGGAGCTCAAGTTAAGTTGGTAGGTAATTTATGGGAAAGGTAACTGAGTTGTTTGATCTCCCTTTTGAAGAGCTTTGGTTGATTGGGAGATCAACTTCCCAGCAATGCTTCTGGACAGCGGAGATATCTTAAGAACCTCAATATCCAATGGGGAAGGTGGTACGTGGCGATGCGTGAGAAGGCTTTGGATAAGTAGGCCTCATACTCCCGCGCGCGTGCACACGCATGCACAGAGTTCCACTTTGAGTTTGCCAGGTGTGGCTCATTGTTTTTCAGAAGATGAGGGTTCAGGCTTATGAATGAAAGTTAAAGAGGCTGTAATGTCACTGAAATTGAATCTGATTTGCAGAATATTATAGTTACTATTGAGGATCATTCATTCCTTTCACTTGGATGGGACATTTCAAGTGAAGGAATTGACTCATATTCAAAGAGAAGAAGCTTGGTTGATATAGTTGTTCAAGTCAGTTATTTGTTGCATGTGTCATTGATGTTCGATATCAGAATTTACGTTGGCTGCTTTTTGACATTTTTATCTTCAGAGTAGGTGTAATTCTCTTTGTATCTGAGTGCTAAGATACTGAATTGAAGTTCTCCACAATTAATGGACTTGGGCCTCTCATCCTTGTACCTCCTAACTCCTTAAACATTCTAACAGGACTTTCTCTTCACCTACCAAAAGAAAATGTATCTTCCTGCTGCTCCTGTTTTGATTTTGAAGCAATACTGCCAAATCAGCATACTGTTTTCCTGCGTAAATTTAGCCATCTGTAAAACAGTAAATGAATTCATGTGTGACCAACATTATCATCTTTGTCAATTAAATGTTATAAATATGACATTTTACCTTCTATCATGAACCTCAAAAAAGCGTTGTCTTGGAACAGGTGTGCAGGGTCTGTGGCTTGTTGGGATATTACAACCATAAGCTGAAATCTGGTATTTGTTCGACATGCAAAAACGGCGATAATATCTCTACCATGAAACTTCCATACGCATGCAAACTCTTGTTTCAGGTGGGTTTAAGATATTTATTGATTAATCGTGTTGAGTATCCTTGAGATATATTTATTTTGATTCATCACTTGCCTTTTTTTGTGGAGAATTTACTGAAATATTCATGTGCAGGAAATTAAAATTAATTTCTTTCCCTAGCCATAAAACATGTACACAGACAAATACAGATAAAAAAAAAACATTAATTGATATATGATTCTCATCAACATAGATCTAGAAAATTTAAAGGCTGGCTGCTGACTTGATGCAACCCTCTTCCTTTGCGTGGGCTTCAGACTGGCAATTTCCAAAAGGTATAGCAAATTAGCAATATGAAACAGAATTAGAATTTGGCAATAACCAAAGGATTGATAGTTATCCATGTCACTCTTATGAAAGTTAATTAGTAGGGCTGTTCTGGGACAACCAGCCTGTTTTTGGACTGGCTTGGTCATCCATTGGTTGTGCATGGGGCTTCGTTGGGCACAATATTTAAAAGCCTGATAAATTTTAGCGGGCTTGGTCATTCATGGAAATTATTTGGCAAACCTGGCTCAACCCGATATTCATGCTATATATTATACATAACATTATAGATAAAAAATTTTATCATCATCATGGGCCAGTTCCCACCAAAGTGGGGTCGGCGACAAGAATCTTGTCTTTCCATCACACTTTATAAAAAATCATGTCTTAAGTTAATCTACATTTTTGTAAGTCTTGTTTTATACACTCTATCTATGTCTTCTTAGGTCTTCCTCTTACTTGCTTAGGCCCTTAAATATGAATACTCTCACACCTTCTTATAAGTGCATCTCTAAATCTCTGCTTTATATGACCAAACCATCTTAATCAACTCTCCTCCATTGTATCCCTCTAATAAGGGATATGCTCAACAACTTCCGAATATCTTTATTTCTTATTTTGTCTTTTTTAGTTTTCCCACAAGTTCATCTTAGCATCCTCATCTCGATAACACTTATCTTCTGAACATGTTGATTATTTGCCGTCCAACATTCTGTACCATACAACATTGCCGGTCTAATTGATGTCTTATAGAACTTATCCTTTAATTTAAGTGGAACACAATTATCATACAAAACCCTAGAGGCACCCCTATACTTAAGCCGGCTAGCTCTAATTCTATATGCAGCATCTTTATTAATTTCTCCATCTTTTTGTACCATTTTATGTATTGCTGGTCCCAAGCTTGGATAAAGGAGGGTGGTTGCTTTAGGTTAGCAGCCGGTGTACAATTCTTGCTAAATCTAAACAGATAAATTTTTTTTATACGTAATAGATACATGTAGTTCTTGAATTAGGATTTTGATCCCAAAAAACTTATAATTTAGTGTTATTGTATTTTTGATATCCTTTGTATTGAAGTTCTTTTATTTGTGTATTGCCGTCCTACTCAAACACAATATGTTTCATTATTAGTTAAAAAAAATTGGTAAATTTTCTTTTAAGCAAAAGTTATATCAGTCGAGACCAGTGTTTACAGTTTTGGCGGTACGCCGTGGCGTGCCATCGAAATTTCGTTTTTTGAGAGATAGCGATGCGTTTTGAAGCAAAAAAATCGCTTATTTGCAATTCGGTTGATTTTTTGCGGCGTGCCGACGAAACGGGGCGAAACGAGTGAAATAGGCAAAAAAGAAAGAGAAAATAGAAATTTCTTAATTTTAATTAGCAATTTTTGGCGGCATACCGGCGAAACGAAGCGGCGTGTCGACGAAATTTTGACATAATAAAAAAATTCAATATTTTTCCAATTTTTGCCTTCTTGATTTTTCTAACATTTCGGCGGCACGCTGCTGGCATGCCGACGAAATTTCCTTTCATGCCATGGGCAGCACACCCATCGACACCGAAACGGTAAACCTTGGTCGAGACTTGGCGAGCTTGGACTTTTACAGTATTCTAGTGGGTTGGTTTGGTCATAAATCTTGAAGCCCAATTTTCTGGCCAAACAGGCTTCAACAATTACCATAGCTCTTACATATGGCCTCTAGCTTAGCCTGAGCCCACCAATCGTCACCATTATTTTTAAGATGAAAATAATCATAGATGGATTTATAAAGTATATGAATTCTCATAGACTGCGACTGCGAACGGTGGTAGACTGCAAATACAAACGGTGAACTGTGGTAACTGCGACATTGAACTCTGAAGACGAGCGGCGGTAAATGTACTGCACCTACTATGACTGTGAACAGTGGTAGATAAACTGTGGTAACTGACTGCAGACAGCAACCATGAACAGCAGTAGACAAAGGGGTAGATGAACTGTAATGAACGGCGGTAGACGAAGGGTGAAACAGTGGCGCTTGACTTAAGCCTAGTGGTGTTATGGGTGAGACTTAGGAGCTGACAGATTGATGACTCTAAATTTTGGGGAAATGGATTGCGACAGTGGGAATGGGGAACGGAAGGTGGTAAACAGGTGCTAGAACAGGGACACTAAGAACAGAGAGAAGAAGTTCAATGGCACTATTAGGCGTCAAACTCTGGGGTTGGAAAATAAATTAATAACATTTGAAGGTTACATAGCAGGATATCGAACTCAACTGAGAATTACTGAAAGTCTTGGAAGGAAGTCCAATTGGCTGGTGTTTGAAGAAGATGAGACCATATCATCATATCGGGCTCAAATGGGGGTGCTACGACGGGTCCCTTATTCAGTGGAGAATGCCGTGTCTCAGTAGAAGGAATCCCAGTTCATCTTTCAGCTGTACCAACCTTCAGGATGATAGGGGATGAAATGGTCTATTGGGCAAAAGGAAATCAGTAATGATGGATGATGACCTGATCAAGATTGATTTAAAGTTTCAGGACGAGCTTGCCAGGAGGATCCCTCTTTCCTTGTGCCTTTGGGATGGCAGTAATAATTTTGACCTGTTCTTGAATATCCATAATAATCCAGCAACAGGAGAGTGGCAAGATGAAACAACAGGGGGCAACCCTGGAGAACATGATGACGTGGCAGAGCCTGGGACAGGTGTCCACATTTCCATGGAAGAGGTGAAGATTAACAGACCTGACATGAGGTTGGGTGTGAATCAGGATATGTGGAGGCCTTTAATTAGTCAAGAGCCTGTAAGTCCAATTCATGTGAAATTTCAAATTCAAATTTATGGGCTTGGGCATGTAATGGATCATGTCAGAAGATTCAGAATAATATCCTGATGAGTCATCCCTTTCCAAGAAGAGAAATATTTCCTCCGCTGGGCCAGAGTAGGTCTGGGTGTGGAAGATCAAATCTACCTCAAGGTGGTCCTGATGCTAGAAAGGAGAATGGATCCCCACAGTCAGCTGGACTAGGCATGATGAATCAAGCCTAACTAAAGGTCTCTAATAGCCATTGAGATTCAATGTCAGATGGAAAAGTCTTTTAAGAGTTCCTTGCAGAACAGAACCCCTCTAAAGTATGTTCAGAATGCATTAGTGCTATCATAGTGGAATCAGATCGCTCGTGCAATTTGAGATCATCATTACCCATAAAAACAACAAGGCTCTCAGGTGAGACTGTTGCAGATGGTGATTAGCCATGGAAAGTGTGAAGCCCATCAGAGAACAAGGACTTTTATTCAATGATTCTGGAAAAACCCCTCAGAAGATGGTAACGAGATGGCTGGTTTTGGTCTTTCTCTATGCCGAGAGTGATGCTGGTGGTCCAATCCAGGTCTCCTCATCAGAGCTCCCATCCAAGTACAGTGAAACAGTACCAATCAAGATCTCCGCTGCTGGTGTCGCCAGTGATGGCTCTGGGAACAATGTTTCAGTTGAGCTGTCGATGAAGTTAGACTGTTAAGAGTGCCAGGTTTCTTGAGAGAAGAAGATGGGATATGTAGGTTGTTTTGATTATATGGATTTCTTCTCTAATGGGGTCAATGCGTCGGATGGCATAATAGCCATCAATCCCTTCCCTCAACGCAGGAAATGTACAGCGGTTTTCTCAGTGGTAGCGGTACGTTGTCTTGCACACCCTCTCATCAATCTTAGTCTCCCTGCAATTTCATCATGCCTAAACCTTTGTTGGCCTTGTTTCCAGATATGTGCAATGTTTCTTTTCATAGGACCTCATCTCGTCTAATTCTATCCTATGTTCAGGCCCATCTACTAGATGCCACTAAGTCCCTCCTTCCTCTGGCAGATTTCTTTAGCACCATTCCTGCTGTAAGGGGGAATTTTCTGAAAGTGGACGTCAAGATAGGCAGAGTGTGGAAGTGAGTGGGAGTAGAAATAAGGCTGTGGGTCCAGGTGAAGTGTCAGGACAGAATGGGAAGGGATGGAGAGGCTTCTGTCCCTCTTTCTCTCAGAAGTTGGGGATAAAAAGGGGATGAATGTCTCTGTTAAAGTGGCAGTGGATCATTCCAGGAAAAAGAAGAACTATGACAGCCAACGTAACAAATCCATTTCTAGAGAGTTGTGGAATCTAGAGTGTTCAGTCTGGTATAAGTCCAATAGTGGTAGGACTGGAAGTAAGGGCAGGAAATCATTTAGATTATCGTGAAGGTCTTGAGCTGGAATATGAGAGGGTTGAGTGGTCTGGAAGAAAAGATGGCTGTCAAAGAATCTTGCAAAATAGCCAAACCTAGTGTCTTAGTACTCCAGTAACAATAAAGGAAGTGGTCTCGGAAAGATTGATTACCTACTGGTGGGGAAATAACAGTCGGGATTGGGTTTTCTCTCCATCTGTAGGTAGATCAGGTGGAATCATTGTAATATAGGATTCAGAAGAATTTGCGGGGGTAGGAAATAAAGTAGGTCAGTTCTTGGTCTCTATCTCTTTGAAAAAACTGGAGTTGAATTTTGAGTGGATTCTTTTTGGGGTCTACGGCTTGAATAAATTGGCTCTTTATGGGCAAGTTTTGGGGGAATTGGAGGAAATGAAGAAAGAGTGGAATCTCCCTTGGTATAATATGTGATTTTAATGTAATCTAGGAGATGGGGGAGAAGAAAAGATGTAGAAGAGTCACCAGAAGTGCGAAAGATTTCCTTAGCTTTATTAACAGGATGGAACTATAGACATTACCATTTGGGCGCTAAATACACTTGGTCTATCATTCAAAATGAGTTGGTTAGATGAGCCTTGGTTTCCCCTGATTGGGATGATACTTTCCCATTTACTGTCACCTCCACATTGACTAGAACAACTTTCAGATAATATTCCTCCCATATTGCTCTCTAGTAAGCACCGTCCTGGGACAGGTTTGCCCCCTTCAGAGTTGCCAATATTTGGCTGAAAGATAAATCATTTGAAGAAAGGGTGGGTAACTGGTGGCTGGAGTCAATGGAAGATAGTGGGGAGTGGGCAGGTTTCTCATTCATGTGAAGGCCCAAAAAATATGAGAGGGAAAATTGGGAAGTGGAACTCAAAAGTATTTAGTTGTGTCAATGCTAGAAAGAAAGAGTTGATGGAATTAATTGAACAGCTAGATCAATTGGAGGAAGGTAGAAGCTTGAGTTTTGATGAGTTGGACAGGAGGAAGGACCTCTAAAGGAAACTGGATGAACTTACCAGGTTGAAAGAAATAAATCGAAGACAAAAATCTAGAGCTCTATGGCTAAAATAAGGTGATGGGAACACTGATTTCTTTCATCGAGTGGCCAATGGTCGAAAAAAGAAAAATGAAATCAATAGAGTGGTAGTAGAAGATAAGTTGGTGGAGGATCATGAAGAGATGGTTAGTTATTTCAAATCTTTCTACTCATCTTTATTCACTTCTGAGGAAATGTTTAGCTTTGTTTTGAATGGTTTGAAAGGCCCAAAGTTGGATGAGGAAAATCAGACATGGTTGAAAAGGGAATTCGAAGAGGATGAAATAAAGAAAGCAGTTTATTCACTAGGGGAAGGTAAAGCTTTGGGGCCAGATGTGTTCAGTTTGGATTTTCTTTTTTTACAGTGTTTGGAAGTAGTGAGTGAGGACCTGATGAGGGTTCTTAAAAAGTTTCATGAGCAATGTATTATCAACAAAGCCTCCAATTCAACAGTCTTGCGTCTACTGCTTAAATGTCAAGGTGCTTTGGAACTGAAGGACTGCCGGCCCAATGGCCTTATTACCAGTCTCTATAAGATCATATCCAAGGTTTTATCCCTTAGATTGAAATAAGTTCTAGGTTCTAATATTTCAGAAAATCAGAGTGCCTTCATTAAGGGGAGGCAAATACTAGAAATTGTTTTGGTTGCAAATGAATGTGTGGAGGATTGTGTCACGTCTGGGAAGAAAGGAATAGTTTGTAAACTCAACATTGAGAAGGCGTATGATTTAGAATGGGAATTCTTGGACTCAGTACTTCTATGGAATGGCTTTGGGACGAGATGTCGTAATTGGATCAGAGGATGTACTGAAAGGGTAACTTTCTCTTTCCTTTTTTAATGGGGCAGTAGAAGGTTATTTCCTGTCTTCCTGTGGTCTCCAACAGATCCCTTATCCCCCTTCCTCTTCATATTGGTCAGTGATTTTTTTTAGCAGAATTATAACCATTGTGAAGAGTGTAGGTCTCCATAAAGGCTTTCAAGTTGGTGGTTCTAGTCTCCTTACATCTCATATGCGATTTGCAAATGACACCATCGTGTTCCTTGAGGCATTTAAGGAGCAAAACTTTTGGCTAAAATTTGCCCTAAATTGTTTTGAAATGCTATCCAGCGTTATGGTGAACTTTAAGAAGAGTAGAATGTTGGGAATTCACATTGATAGATCAGATTTAGAGTGTGCCTAAGGTTGGGGTTTCAGGCACAAGATTGACCCATCACTTATCTAGTCCTCCCTTTGGAGACCAAGCCAAAGGTGGTGAGCTTTTGGGATCCAATGGTGGGGAGGCCTAAGAAGAAATTAGGTTGTTGGAAAAGGAATTATCTAACCCTTGGGGGTAGAATTACCTTGATCAAGGCATCCCTATTGAACCTTCTCGTATATTTTTTATCTACTTTTAGGGCCCCAAATAATGATTAACATTTTGGAAAAGGGCAAAGAGATTTTCTTTGGGAAGGTTGAGAGGCTAAGGACCATTTGATGAAATGGAGCAAGGTAAGCCTGAGAAAAAGTCAAGGGAGTTTGGGGTTGGGAATTCTCTGGTTAAGAAATTCTGCCCCATTAGCGAAGTGTTTGTGGAGATTTTTAGAGGATTGCGGGTTTTTGTTGCAGTAAGTTCTTCTAAGTACGGAAATCATCGAAACGGATGAGATATCAATCTTAAGGCAAGTATTCGTTGCCCGAGTCCCTGGAAAGCTATTTCTGTTGTTGCACTTGTCTTTTAACCCTTGCTGACTCCCATCCTCCACTCGGGGTCCTTCATTTTTGGGAGGATAGATGGTGGCAGAATTCTCCCGTGTCCTGTAAGTTTCCAAAATTGTTACATGTTTGTCTCATTTTAGAACCTTTTGTATCAGATACTCGCTTGGTATTCTAGAGGCTTGGTTTGGAACCTCCAAGTTTCCATGATCTCCGATCTTTGGAGTTGGAGGAGCTAGCATCTTTGTTGGATGAGCTTAGTTGAGTTATTATTGAATCTTCTGTGTCTGATGGTCGTCGTTGGTCTCTTACCCCTCGTGGTTTGTTCACCACACAGTCATTCTTTAACCACCTTTGCTCTGTTCCTAGAGTTGCTCCCCCTCCTTTTCTTTGGCATGCTCCAGCACCTGCAAAAGTATTGGCTTCCTTGTGGACTGCCATGCATAATGGAATAAACACTTGGTAACTTACAAAGAGAAGGAAATTTTTGGCTGTTTCTCCAAATGTATGCATCATGTGCCTCAAAGAAGGAGAATCCGTGGACCACTTATTTGTCCAATGTGAGGTCATTGGTTTCTTTTTGGTCTCATTTCTTTAGTGTATTGTGGTTAAGTTGGGTAATGCCTAAGGAGCTTTTTGACCTTGAAAAGCAATGGCACTTCTCTTTCTTGGGAAGAAGGGAAAACTGATGTACCATGCTAAGTTTTTGTGCAACAATTTGGGTTGTTTAATTAGCATGGAAACATAGTATTTTTGAGGGAAGTGCCATACATATTAGAAGATCTTGAAGTGATGACTGCATCTTGGGTGTGCCTCAAGAAGGATTTCTATTCACTCTCGGTTGGAGATGTTATTAGGGATTGGCCAACAGTTTCTCTTCTCAATTAGGATTCTGAGGTGTTTATAATAGTGTTGTTGATTTGTTGATTTCTTTTTTTGCTTCCTTGTGGTTGGGTCTGCACGTGGGTACTCATTCCTCCATGTAGGTCTTGTATATTTTTTCTTTTCATTTAATATATCTATCCATTTTTCATCAAAAAAAGAATGTAGATATGGTCTTTCGATAGATTGGGATTGAGGTATACAATTGATGTCGTCAACCCAACTGGTTGGGATAAGGCATTTGGATATTGGTTGACTCCTAAAATTATATATCCAATATTCAGTATGAAGAAGGAATAATTTTTTTATTTAATATATATCCAAATTAACTCAAAGGCAAAGGATTTTGTCGACATAGGAAATGCCAGTTTCATGGATTCAACATTTTTGAAACCTACTTTCCGTACTGTTGTATATTATCCCACATTTTTGTCAAATGAATGAGGTTGCTTTCAATCATTAAAGATCTTTTGGCATGTATTCATTCTTTGGACAAGCAAAGGAACCCATTATTTAGGGAAATTGTCCACTTAGTTGAACATTAGAGCACAACTAAGTTTAACCTTATCTTTTGTTTATATATTCACATGATTTATATACATATTGTATATTTACAGGAACTCCAGTCAATGAATATCGTTCCTCGGTTGAAACTAACGGAGGCATGATCAGCATAATTGTCACCATCATTGGAGCTTGCAAGAGAAGGGACGTGAAAGTAAGTATCAGGCAAAGAATTGATTTTAGTGTGATAGCATTACCTGTCATCAGGTCATTGTCATCCTTCTCCTCCAGTTCTTGGAGATGATAGAAATTTGATTTTAGTGATAAGAGAGAGTGAAGTGAAACTCTTTCCTTGTTTCCATACTAGACATCATGAGTTTCTGTTTTCTGAGAAAATTTTCAGTCAACTCGGCAGAAACTAGAAGCCTAACTTTGTGTTGGGATTTATAGGGCAACCAGCAGTCTTCAATAGATAGTTTCTAATGGGGCGTAAGCCTTCTATTGTAATATATAGCCAAAGCAAGATGTTCAGAATTTTTCCAATATTTGGTATTTTCTTTTCCTTTTTTCACATGCATAGGTTCTTTTTTGCCTTGGTTCGGCTCTTTTCTTTATATCTATGAAGAACAAAAAGAAACCCCCTTCTTTCTCGTTCCTTCTAATTTCTGCTTTCCTGTGGTAAGACAAGCCTTAATGACATATTTTTCGGAGCACATCAAATGAGGGAACAACTTGCCGATGAGGTTTTGTTTAATTATATGTTTTTAGTGGTAAACAGCTGAATAGTATAGATTTACTTGGTTGTTTTAATGAATTTTCTTTGTTAAATATAAGATCAAATCCTCGACAGAATTGTTGGAGAAATTTTTGAAGAAAGAATAATTGGAAATTCTACTCTTTTTCAGGTTTAGTACTACTAGAGTATGGTATGCTCATTGCATTCTTACACTCAATCAAATGAGTTGTGGGTGGCTAGTTTCTACGTGAATATGGTTGTGTAGAAAATGAATTGTTGGTGGATATTTCTACATGGTTATATGGGAGTTTGTATAAAATTTTCAACAGACATTCTCTATCTCTCTCTCTCTCTCTAAGTTATGGCTTTTGTAACTCATGGCAAGGATTAATGATAAGATCATTGAAAGACCTACAAAAATCAATGCCTATGTCTCCGCATGTATTTTTTGATATCGTGTATGGGACCCAGGATCCAGCGTTCCTAAGAAAAATCTTATGAGTTCTTCGGGCTCACATTAAGTGTAAGATACCAAAATTGACCTGTTCCCTATAAATTAGGGTAAGTGACTCGAAATGGATCTGGGAAGTCCATAAACATCTGGGTTTATCCTATCACTTCTTATTTCAACTTTCGTTGTTTTATCTACACTATCTATAAAGCGAATTCGTCTGATTCGAGCGTGACATTGATAAGTCGTTAAGAAAGAATACCTAAGAAGAATCCCAGATACGTGGGATGAGTAGGAGCAAGAGAAGTAACCGTTGCATTGCGTGGCAAAAGGGGATCTTTACTTGGAGAACATGCAAGAACTGTCGAAATGAGTATCTGTTCTGTTTTAGTCGTCAGTTAGGTCCTTTAATTCCGAAGTCTGGTGTTGAGTCTGTAGGTAGTTATGTCTTCTTCTTAGTTATCATTCTCAGGTTGTAATGTAAAAGGGAATTATGAAGAAGAAGAATTGTGGTTCGTCTTTCACCCTGAGAAAGCATTATCTAAGAGGGTTTTTGGTAATGTTTCTAAACACGTTTTTCTGTTTTTAAAAACAGAAAACCAAAAACATGTTTGGTTTTAATAGTTTTCAAATGGTTTTTCAGAAAAATGGTTTAGAAAACAATCCGTTTTTAAAAATTGAAATTTTCGGTTTTTAAAAACAGTGAACCGTTTTTTCTAGTGGCCTTTTTGTAATATCCTTTTCGTTTTCTGTTCGATGCCTAACCTGTCTCTCTATCTCTCTTCCTCACAAGCGTCCTCTTGCTCCCAAGCACGACGATAATAGATTTTTGATCTTAGGTGAAATCCAAGCCGACCACCGTCAATTCATACTCTCGATTTCGACGGCTACATCCAAGCTCGATCATAAAATCGCTTGTTGGCTACAGCTACGTTCCAATGCATTGGGTTTCGACTTTCATTTCTTCTTTTTTCGTCCTCCTCCTTTCTGTGTCTCTCTGACTCTGCACAGACTTCTGCAGAGAAAGAGAGCATAGAAAGAGAAATTGAAACCCTAGAAGCTCTGCTTCAATGGAGGATTTTGAGCATTCTGTCCGGGGACCCCAAGTTTCTGCAACTCTCTCTCGAAGAAAACCTCCAATGGAAATCGCTTCACCGCTAAAGCTGTCTACGACGACGTCTTTGGTGGTCTCCCTAAGTTCGGGGTTTGTACTTTCTCTTCTCGAGTTGAAGACTACAGTGAGATCTTCGGTAGCTTGTATTCTTCGCGTGGTTCCTTGATTCCGATTTTAGATCTTCCGGTTGTGGGTGACGGTGAAATTTATAGCTTAAAATTGGATTACTGGGAAATCTTCCGGTTGTGGATGACCGTGCCCCTCTCCCTTTCTTTCTCGGTGGGTCGGAGGTGATGGGGCAGGTTGCCTTCCCCTCCCGGCCTCTTTGACCAGACTTTGATGGACTCTTTTGAGACTTTGATGGAGGATCTTTTCTTTTGATTGAAGAGATAGAGAGAGAGAAAGACCCCACGCGGGTCTCTTCTTTCTTCCTCAAAAATCTTTTTTTTTTTCCTTAATTTTCTTTTATCTTTTTTTATTTTTCTATTTTTTATCGTTTTTGTCTTATCTATTTTATTTTACTTTTTTTTTTTGGTCTTTTTGTGAATTTTGATTGATTTTGCCATGTGATGAACTTTGCAAAGCGCTGTTCACCACTTAGCGCAATTTTTGCATTTATTCATAATTTTGCCTCTTCAAATTATTTTGGTAATAACTCCCTCATTTGGGCTTCGATTCATACATAGTCAGTGATGTTGGAATCAAATCCAAATTTTTTATAAAATGATGTGAGAATCATAAACCAACACAGCCTCTGAGATTTATCCTTTATAATTTGTGGTATGGAATTTTGATTTCCTTTTTTTTTTCTTATAGTAAATTTGTTGTAGTTTAATAGGCTTGCAGGTTATACAACAATGCATATTTGTTGATTTTGAAAACTTGAATCGTTTTTTTTTTTTCATATCAATTGTTACCAAACGGGATTCTTGTCACATGTTTTCAAAAACCCAAAAAATAGTGATTGTTACCAAATGGGTTTCTTGTCACTTGTTTTCAAGTGACAGTTGTTTTTAGTCTTTAAACTTTTTATAAAAAAAAAAGTTACCAAACGGCCTCTAAGTATCTCTTTATCATCCTCTTAACTTTGATTGGGACCTATCGGACATTTGCAGTTGATGAGGGAATATGCAGCTTCTATCTAAAATGTTATTTGCAGCATATATAGAATGCCGTTCACTTATTGTTCATCCATTTTTTTAGGTTTTATTTTTTTGTGTAAGACCCACATTGAACGGCAATATTTTAAAACGATAAATAAAAAGGGAAAATTGGTTTTTAGTGATACTTTTTCAAAATAATTCATATTCAATCGTCCAATTCTAGGTAATTGAGATTTAGTGGTACTCTTTTAAAAGAATTGAGCATCAATGTCATTTTACTATTACGAGTAAAATGAGATTTCGTAGTACTCTTTTCAAACTTCACCTGAAACAAAATGAGTAAAAAGGATTTCAAAGTCTTTTGAGGGTATTTTTGGAAAAAATTCTTAATTATTTTAAAAAGTACCACTAAATCTCAATTACCTAGAATTGGGCAAATAAATCTGAATTGTTTGAAAAAATATCACTAAAAGCCAATTTCCCCAATTAAAAATGTAGATAGGGCTGTAGAGTCGGCCTTCCGGTTAAAAGTACCCCCGGCTAATACTTTTATTTACTTTTCTAATAACCGCAGAATTCTTTTCGCGCGTTCCCCTATTCCTCTGTAAAAGGACAAGTCAGTCCACACGGCTCTTAAAGATGGACAAGCCTTCGAACCTAAAAGAGATTCTCCGTCTCAAGTGGACGGAGAGATTTATGCTTTCGCAAAACACAAACAAGCTTTTAAGCCTTCCAACGACTGATGTGGGAATCATAAAGCATATTCAGTTTTCTTGGTCTGAACGAGATGGATAAAACTAAGAAATTTATTTCAATAACTATATTTTGGATATGTAAATTTGGGGTGCTTACAGTAGGCGACCATGTCTGTTGATCAAGAAGCATTTTCTAACTAACACAAGTTGTTTATATTTGAGAAAGGAGTGAGCGTTGTCTTAAAATTATTTCAAACTTTTCAAATGGGAATGCGTAAGCTATCCTAGCAGACTAGCAGCAAGGCCTTGAAGATGTCTGGTTTAAGGCCATGGTCTGACCGTCCTTTACCCCTTATGGGATGCTTCTAAGGGAGGGTGTCTTCTGGGTCTTCCTGATGGAGAGGTGGTCCAATTGGACTATATATGTTACCTTGCATGTCAAAAAAACAAGATAAAATTAACTTTTCAAACGACAAAATACACTTCCATTTTTATTATATATATATATAGCTTAAAAATACCGGATGAAATCGTCTGCGGCAGACAATGCTGTGGCTGTGAGATGCTTCCGTGTGGAGCATCTCACGGCTCTTGTTTTTCATATTTCTCAATGTGAAAGGATATTTTTACATTTAAAAATCAAAGGCTGTAAAATGCTCCACGTGGAAACATCTCACGGCGACATACAATTTCAACCCTAAAAATACAGCAAAAATCCAACCCCTTATATAGATGTCACCTCATTCAAAGGCCCTTGCACTTGTAAGAAGCTCAAGTCCAAGCAGGTGTAATGTTGGTAACCCACATCTTTGTGCACCATTTAACGGCTACATTCTCAGAACGAAAGACATTTTATAGAATTCATTTCTCCTAGTCCCAGAATCTGGTGGTACATGATACCACCGGCTAGGATGTGTTTTAGTCTGTGGGGCCCTCAGTCAAACAAGGCATCCGTCCGTCTCACGCTGGTACCACCAAGTGGTACCAGAGGAAACGGCCTCTATTGTTTATGTTCCACTCTCCAACGCATGCCAAGATTATTGGCGCCATCCGTCTCTGTTTAAAAAAACCAGAAAACTGAAAAATCTCTCTCTCTCTCTCTCGTTCTCTCTCTCGCTTTACTTCTCGCATTTCAAGCTTTGTTGAAGATTCTAGGGACCCGAAAAAATGACGAAGCACACGTACGAATCCATTTCATCCGGGTTTCTATGGCTTGAAATCATGATCTTTCTCATCGTTATGGCCACCCCGTCATTGGGTTCTTCATCTCCTCAACGAGGTAAGTGATTCTTTGAAGTTTGATCAATCATGTTCAAGGCCTCAGTTTCAATCTCTTCTTTCTTGAATGAATCTGCTGTCGTTTCATTGTTTCTTCAGAGCCCGGTTACTTGAAATTCGTCTTTAACGCCACCGATTTCCCGTCGGAGGAAGAGTATGATTACATCATCGTGGGAGGAGGCACGGCCGGTTGTCCTTTAGCGGCCACTTTGTCACAAAATTACAGAGTTTTAGTGGTTGAGCGAGGTGCGGTTCCTTATGGAAACCCTAACCTGATGACGGAAGAAGGATTCTTGCGGACCTTAACCGAGGTCAACACCTTCGATTCCCCTGCGCAGGCCTTCACCTCCGAAGATGGAGTTCTGAATGCAAGAGGGAGGGTTCTAGGTGGAAGTAGTGTAATTAACGCGGGATTCTACAGCAGAGCAGATCAACAGTTCTTCTTGGACTCCGGCGTGGACTGGAACATGGGACTTGTTAACCGGTCATATGAATGGGTGGAAAGGGCGGTGGTTTTCCGGCCAGAAATCAAGATGTGGCAATCGGCTGTGCGTGATGGGCTCTTAGATGCCGATGTTGGACCCTACAATGGGTTTGATTTGAACCATTTGATAGGGACCAAGATTGGCGGCACAACCTTCGATAATGCTGGCCGGCGATACAGTGCCGCCGATCTACTTACCTACTCAAAACCGGGTAACATTAGAGTTGCTGTTCATGCCACTGTGGAGAGGGTGCTCCTCTCTTCTTCCTACCCATCTGGTAAATAAAGTTCTATTGTTCTTGTTCTTGCTTTGTTTTATGTTTTGTTTATGCTGGTTCATGGTTGATTCATTCTGTTAATGTACATCAGGATCACCATTCGGGGTGAATCAATCAGCCATTGGTGTCGTTTATCGGGATCGCATTGGACGGCACCACCATGCTATGATACGTGGGACAGGGGAGGTGATTCTCTGTGCAGGGGCCATTGGCAGTCCTCAGCTTCTGCTACTAAGTGGCATTGGCCCTCGTCCCTACCTCTCGTCCTGGGGTATTCCAGCCGCTCATCATCTTCCTCATGTAGGGCATTTTATGTACGACAATCCTCGAAATGGCATCTCCATTCTTTCCCCATTTCCGATGGATCATTCCCTGATCCAAGTGGTTGGAATCACTAATACAGGCGCCTATATTGAAGCAGCTTCCAACATTGTCCCTTTCTCATACCCTCTTCACTCTGTCTTCATTCACAACCCATCATCTCCACTATATCTGACTGTAGCCTCACTGATAGAGAAAATCTCTGGACCGCTCTCTGTTGGTTCACTTCGTCTAGCCTCCACAGATGTGAGAGTCAATCCAATTGTGCGTTTCAACTACTTCTCAGACCCCATAGACCTGGCAGTTTGTGTAAGTGGTATGCGGAGGATTGGCGAGGTGCTAAAGAGCCGCTCGATGGATGAATTCAAGTTCCGGGAGTTGTTTGGGGTTAGGGACTTCAGGTATGTAGGGCCATCATTACCCAAAAATCATTCCAACGATGCGCAAATGGCCGAATTCTGTCGCCAAACTGTAAACACTATATGGCACTACCATGGAGGCTGTGTTGTTGGGAAGGTCGTTGATCAGAATTTCCGGGTGATTGGAATCAATTCATTGCGTATAGTTGATGGCTCGACGTTCAGAATTTCGCCTGGGACCAATCCACAGGCTACGGTGATGATGCTCGGCCGGTAAGTCTTGATATAAGCAGAACATGCATCTGTTGATAGCAGAAATATGTTTATGGGAGTTTTTTTTTTATGATTATTTGTTGTGGTCTGGGCATTATTGCAGGTATGTTGGCCTGAAGATGACAAAAGGGAAGAGATAGGGGAAATCCCAGGTTGAGAAACTTGAAATTTTTGTTCTTTCTGTATTTCTTTTTCTTTCACATGAATCTCCCTGGAGAATGTGGATACCTTTGAAGCCCCAATATCCGAAGGGGAAGTTGGTAGATGGTGATGAGTGAGAAGAAAGAATGGTTGTTTCACTGTACTTCGTTTTACTAGGCCTTGGATAAGTAGGCCTCACACACATTCACAAACAGGCACACACAGAGTTCCCCTTTGAGTTTGCCTGGTGAGGCCCATTGTTTTTCAGAAGATGAAGATGGTTCAGGCTTATGAATGAAAGTTAAAGAGGCTGTAATGTTGCTGAAAATTGAAGTCTGATTTGCACAGAATTATAGTTACTGTTGAGTATCATGGGACATTTTGACGGAAGCTATTGGCTCATATTAAAAGAGAAGCAGCTTAGTGTGATATAGTCAGGCTAATCAGTTATTTGTTCCATGTGTCATTGATGTTTGATATTAGTATTTGCATTTTTCTGTTGGGGTTAGGTGGAATTCTCTTTGTATGAGTGCTAAGATACTGTATTGAGGCTCTCCACAATTAATGTAGTTGGGCCTCTCATTCTTGTACCTCTTAAGTCCTTAAACATTCTAACTAAACTTTCTCTTTACCTATCAAGAGAAATTGTGTCTTCCTGCTGCTCCTGTTTTGAAGTTGAAGTAGTAGTACAATCCGCTCGGACCAGGAGGGGGCAGGAGACCCTGAAGCTGCCCCAATCTGCTCTTTCGATTTTCTGGTATTCTTCTTACATATCCCCCAAATTTACTCAGAACAGAGGAATTCAAGTTGTCGTCTTCCTTGCTTTTAGAATGATTTTTTGGGTAATGGTGGACCTACATACCTCTGGTCTTTAATCCGAAACAACTCCCGGAAGTTAATTCTATTGAGTGGCTCTTTAGCACCTCACTTACACATACTGCCAGGTCTACTGGGTTTGAGAAGTTTAAACGGATAATTGTATTGAATCTCACATCTGGGGATGCAGACGAAATCACTCTCACATAGAGGAAGAGATTGGGTTATGAATGAAGACAAAGTGACTAAGGGAGAAGAAAGGGACAATGTTTGATGCAGCTTCAATGTAGGAGACTGTATCAGTAATTTCAATTACTTGCATAAAGGAATGATCCAGGGGAAATGGTAGAACAATGGAGATGCCATTGCAAATTTGCAAGGCTTGTCGTACAGAAAATGCCCTACATGGGTAGATGATGATGAGCCACTGGAATGCCCCAAGAGGAATATTGACCCCAGTTCACAATTCAGCATAAAAGCCTCTCTTTTTTTCTTCAGCATTTGAAACACAAATACCCACATCAAATCAAGATCAAAAGAGCTCCAAACTGCCAAATGTAATGAAAACAAAGACTCCGTTCATCCAATACTCTTCATTTATCTAATGTCTCCCGGCTTTGCGTAGTTGAGTAAATCGGCGGCATCGTTATTGCCGGCATTCTCAAAGGTCGTGCCGATCAATGGTTCGAATCAAATCCATTATAAGGACTGACTTTAGCATCTAATAGCCCATGACGAACGGCCAATTGCCACATCAACTGCTTTGCAAAGATGCTCGAAAAGAATTTCTTCTCCAATGTCTTGGGAACATGGCAATGTAGACACCCAAACTGCATCAAATACATAAAGAGGGATAAAAAACGAGATAAAAATATCTCTACATCTAATATATATGTATGTATGTATGTATGTATGTATGTATGTATTTGTAATATCATAAATACATGAATATATTTTAAATATTATGTTGTTTTTAAATAATTTAAAATAACCGCTACAATGAATAAATATAATAGTTGGACGTTTTGTTACCATGTGTAAGCACACCGGTAATTTATTTATTGTCCAAGATTTTATATGGCAACAATTCCTTATGTCATTTAATCTTTTATCGGCAGGATTCAGTATTTTGTTGGCCGTTTTGTTGGCTGCTCGTCCTTTTTTTTAGTGAAAATTATACAATTTTACTGTATACTAAAATTTACTCCTTTTTTTAGTGTTGTTTTACTATTAAAATAAATATTTAAAGTGGCGCCGGAAAGGGCCACTTTAAATAATATGTCTCACTACTATTGTTGAATAATAGTAAAATAAATATTTAAGTTAAGATATATCTAAAAATTTTAATTATTATTTTTTCGTTTTTACCGACAATTGCAAATTCAGCAAATTTTTTCGAAAATAGAGAAATATATCTTTGATTGTTTGATTATTAATTTAGTTAAAGATAGTTATGGGTTTCTAGAAATCTGAAAAGATAAGGATTAATAATTTAGTTAAAGATAGTTATGGGTTTCTAAGCCTTGCAAATTGATCTTTATCTTAGTGTCTAGGGTTAGGGCTTTTTTTTTTCTGGTTAAAACCCTGCAAATTCAAACTGGGTTTGTGTTTTCTTCTCGAAATGGGCTTTTCCTAAACGTAAAGAACGAATTAATGAAGAGAGAGCTGTTGTTGTAGAGTGAAGAAAGAGACGTACTCGAAGAGGATGCTGTGGATTCGTGTTTAAGAATATTTAATCCACGTTTTGCTAATTGCTGGAGAAGAATTGTAATGTGATAGGATTTTATTGGAAAAAGACTCTACACTTGGAATTAAAGATTATAGGGGAGGACATTTTAGATATGTGAAATATATATATATATATATATATATATATATATATATATATATATATGATTATTAAAATATAAGATAAGGCTAAAAAAAGTATAGTCCGATATTATTATTAATAATCAAAATAATTCCCATTAACACTTATTTTTTAGTCTTGATTGATTAATAAATATCCTTATAGCTTTAGCTTTTTTAATATATTAAAAAATTCCTTTCTCCATCTTAATATAATCAGAAGTTCCATAAGTTCCTTTCCCCATCTTATTGAAACATAATTCTTTCTCCTCTTAATGTAATCATGATATTTATTAATAAAGCCAAAATAATTTTTTCTTTAAGACGAATTTTTATAAATAAAAATTCCTTTCTCCATCTTGGAGTGATTTTATATTTTTACTAAATGTTTTTTTAAGAATATAAATATGTGAAATTAAAGACCATAGGGAAAGACATTTTTGATATGTGAAAATTGAAAACATTTAAGGTAGTTTGTGCTTTTAATAGTAGTATATAAGAATAATTAAAATTAAAATAAAAACAAAAAAATTATGAATTAATAAATTTAAAAAATAAACAAGTTAGTGGGTTCCCGGTTGAGTTCGGTTGAGAACGGTCGGCCCGTTTAGTTATCGAACTGCTTACAACACCTGTGAACCCGGCCACGCACCATTTGAACGGCTATAAATTTCAAAACCTGTCATGAAGGCCATTTTATATTCCACTCTCCAACGCTCGCAAAGATTCATTGTTTCTTCAGAGCCCGGTTACTTGAAAAAAGTCTTTAACGCCACCGATTTCCCGTCGGAGGACGAGTATGATTACATCATCATGGGAGGAGGCACGGCCGTTTGTCCTCTAGCGGCCACTTTGTCAGAAGATTACAGAGTTTTGGTGGTTGAGCGAGGTGGGGTTCCTTATGGAAACCCTAACGTGATGACGGGAGAAGGATTCTTGCAGACCTTAACCGAGGTCAACACCTTCGATTCCCCTGCGCAGGCCTTCACCTCCGAAGATGGCGTGCTCAATGCAAGAAGGAGGGTTCTTGGTGGAGGTAGTGTCATCAACGCGGGATTCTACAGCAGAGCAGATCAACAGTTCTTCTTGGACTCCGGCGTGGGACTGGAACATGGGACTCGTTAACCGGTCATATGAATGGGTGGAAAGGGCGGTGGTATTCCGGCCGGAGATCAAGATGTGGCAATCGGCTGTGCGTGATGGGCTCTTAGATGCCGGTGTTGGACCTTACAATGGATTTGATTTGAACCATTTGATAGGGACCAAGATTGGCGGCACAACCTTCGATAATACTGGCAGGCGATACAGTGCTGCCGATCTACTCACCTACTCAAAACCGGGTAACATTGGAGTTGCTGTTCATGCCACTGTGGAGAGGGTGCTCCTTCCTTCTCCCTACCCACCTGGTAAATAAACTTCTATTGTTCTCGTTGTTCTTGCTTTGTTTTCCGTTTTGTCGGTTGTATTTGAACTGGGGTTTGTCCAATTTTCTTTAGTAGCAGATAGGCTTATGCTTCAAGAAAACTGATAAGCTGCTTCAGCATTAGAAACACAAATACCCACATCAAATCAAGATCGGAAGAGCTCCAAACTGCCAAGACTCTTCATTTATCTAATGTCACCCGGCTTTGCGTAGTTGAGTAAATCGGCGGCACTGTTATCGCCGGCGTTCTCTAAGGTTGTACCGATGTTGGAACGGCCAATTGCTACATCAACTGCTTTGAAAAGACGACCGAAAGGAAATGATAATGTGAGGGTTTGCTTCCGTTTTATAGAGCCATCGGCTGGGAAGAGAACTCTTTCCACCCGATGTGGGATTATTGCATATTTCTGATATATAATATAATTGGATATATGGTGGATAAATTCTTTGCCTTTAGCATTTTGCTTGTACGCGCGTTTGGATGGCGAGAATTCAATGGTGGGAATTGGAATTGGCAGTTATGAATTCCAATTCTTGTGTTTGGTTGATCAAATTTCAAAAGAATTAAAATTCGTGTTGGAAAAAAAAAATACACCCAATTTTGATGGTTCATGAAAATTAAAATTCATACATAGGAGGAGTTTTTAACAATTCTCACATCTGTGGATGCCAGACGAAGTGAACCAACAGAGAGAAGGCCAGACGTTTTCTCTGAGTAAGGCTACAGTGAGATACATAGGAGGAGATAGATTATGAATGAAGACAGAGTGAGGATGGGAGGAGAAAGGGACAATGTTTGATGTAGCTTCAATGTAGGAGCCTTTATTTGTAATTCCAACTACTTGTATGTATTAATGGAATGATCCAATGGAAATGATGCAACAATGGAGATGCCATTATGAGGATCGTTGTACATAAAATGCCCTACATGGGTCATGGGCGGAGCCAAGGGGGACATAAGGGGGCAATTGGCCCCTTCAGATTTTTTTTAAAGAAAGTAATTTTTTATTATCTTAAAATTCCAAAACTTGAAAGCAATTTCTCCCAAAAAGTTATGAAAAAGGTCACATTTTTGGCTATTATATTTATAAGAACAATCTATCAAGTCATTTTTAGAAAAAGTTACTTTTCAGAAATAATTGACCAGCAAGGTCACTTTTAAAAAAAAATTAAATAAAAGTGTCAATTTCTTATTATCTTGAATTACTGGGGGATTCAGGTTTGGATTGAGTGGAGCTCTATCAACTTGCAGCACCATCCTTCTCTCAAACATTTGGGCCATATTCTCTTGCTGTTCCATCCTTCTTTCAAAAGCTTGGGCCATATTGCCCAAAACCCGATATACTTCCTCCAACTGGGGTATCCTTGCATCCCCATCAGAAGAACTAGATACCCCTGCTTGTCTCCTTCCTCCTGCATCTACATGGGCGAGGAATAGACATTAGATGTAAGTAAAAACAATAGTATCATATTTATTCAATCACCCAAATATATATAGTACATATTTATCAAACATTAGCATAGCATACACCCCTTTATGCTAGTCTACACATGCTGTTCCTAGGGACCACTAACCAAATCTTTGATACCAATCTGTGATGCCCCGAAGTCACAATATACAATAAGGTATACTTGTGATGCACCAGAACGTTACCAAAACTCCAAACTACCACAAAACCCATCATTTAATAATAATAAAAAAACCTGTCATAATGTAGAGGTTCATCATCTTCAATCATAAAGTGGAATCAAAAGTAATCCAACGTCAACCAATGTGAAATGAAGTTCTCAGTACAATTTCACTGATCTGAGCACCAAAACTTAAAGTAAAAAAAATCCCTAATAAAATCTCTGCCATAGGCCTTAAAGTGATTTCTCAAAATAAAACAAATAACTAGTCATTCTTCCTTGCAGCTTGGCTTTGGTGTAAACCTGAAAAATAAATTCCCAAAACAGGGTGAGCAAAACAATGCCCAGTAAGAAGTTTATTGCCCTCCAAATGAAAATGATGTAACACATTATCATATGATCACTTCCAAAGTTATTAAATTCTTGCACATAGAGAGTAATCAATCAGTAAATATAGAAATGCTTATTTATATATATACATTATAGGCTTACTCAATTTTAAAATCAACGTGTAGAGGCCTTCATTCAAAATCATAGTATAAGGAGAATAAAAATTCTCTAAGAAGCCTAGATTTTAGTATTTACTCATATCAAACCCTAGCCGGTCTTACGGATACTTGCCGTCTAGGACTATTCAGATTCTGGTCGGGATCCCGCCTTTGGATCCCATTTTATTAACAGCAGGGATCAAAATGTCCCAACAACCCATGTGCGCATCATGAGATTTAGGGCCTTTCAACTCAATTATATATTTTTTCGGGACTCAAACCCAGGAAATTCCAACCTCTTATAAGATTGAAACACATGATGAGCAATTAATAAAATTTAGACATCCAATTATTTTATTTCATTTTATCGCTTATCACTCCAACTAGTGTTTTTACACTAGGAGCACCATCAATCTATTAATTATCGCTAGTGTCTCATTACACCAAAAGTGCATTTCATCCTTTCTCACACAACTAATTTCACCTTTAACCTTTTTCTAATACTATTATCAATTTTACCTCATAACAAATAAATAAAGATATAAAACACATACATGAATATTAATTTGTATAAATACCTATATTCAATACCTTAGTCATAACTATAATATAGCATGTTATAGTTAATGTAATACTTACATATATATAAATATTCAAGTCATCAAGCTTACTTTTCAATCAAGTATAAATAGAACATCACATCATCAAAACCCCAAATAACATAAACTATTGTATATGAAATCATGTAAATAATAAGACTCAACATACATGAAACCATATAAACAATAAGACCCAGCATAATTATGTTTGGATAAATAAACCAAAAATTAATTTTTCTGAAATTTCAAAGATGAACCTATAATGCTTACCATGTGCTTAACATCTACAACATTATAATATGACAATTTTTCCACATAGCAAGTATCTATATTGGACTAATTAAAAACCCCATCATTTTAAACTCAATAAAAATTTAGATAAAAACAAAAAGAAAACTGAACTTCACAAAGAAAAAAAAAATAGGTTCTAAACAAACTCCTAAAGCAATATATTGGGGCTCCATTAACACATTTTATGATATATATACATTGCTGAAGATAATAGTAAACAAAATTATATTTGATTGTTCGAGGAAAACCAAATTGACACATGTTAGAGAAAAACCACAGATCTGAAATTGTACAAAACAAATGCAGAAATCTATTAACAGTAAGCACACAAATTGGATAGTAAGAGACAAAACATTCACACCATAAACAAACTCATAAAGCAATAGATTGGGGCTGCATTAAGACCTTTTATGATGTATATACATTGCTGAAGATAATAGTAAACAAAATTATATTTGATTGTTCAAGGAAAACCAAATTGACACATGCTAGAGAAACCCCACAGATATGAAATTGTACAAAACAAATGCAGATATCTATTAACAATAAGCACACAAATTGGATAGTAAGAAACAAAACATTCACACCACAACTCCTATTTGCATATATGCCCTTCAATTTTACTTTAGTCCCCAATCTTAATGAATCACAAGAAGAAGAGAATGTCTATGACATATATATATATTTCATCATAGTGGTCTAAATCCCAACAAGGTAAATCAGTAAAAGAAACTCTAGATCATTAGAAGAATGAGCACATCAAAAACATTAAGAGGGGGAATAAACCCTTACCTCTATTACAAATCTAGCAAAGGTTTTCTCCCTTGCCTTCCTCCTAGAGCTTTTCCCTTCTACCTACACAATGAATAAACCGAATTGAGAGAGGGATAAAGATGGGAAAATAGGAAAGAAGGGGAAAATATTTTGAAGGAAATGTGAGGAAAGATGGGTCGTTGAATTGAAGAGATGAGAAAAGGGAGAGAGAGGTGGGGTCGTTGAGATGAGGAGATGAGAAAATGGAGCGAGACATGGGGTAGTTGAGATGGGAGAAAGGGGAAATAGGGATAAGCGTTAGATTTTGGAGAGGGAAGGAGAATATTGAGTGGTTGGAGTGTTTAGGGTTTTAAAAACATGCTTTTGATACAGTGTGTGTGGATGCATGGTTTAAACATGCACTACACCTCATCAACCTGTGAGACATGGGAAAAAATCAATTTAATGATTTCCTAATCATCACACGGGATTAAATCAAACAAAGAGTCGCCACCATTCAATTTAGGTGTGAATGTACACCAAAATATTAAATAAGCACAAAAGGCAAATTTTAGGGCAAAATATCCCTCCTAAAAAAAACAACCAGAGATGGGTAAGGGGATTAGGTTATGAACAGGGGAAGGTGTTAGGCACCCCTATTCATCCACACAAGGTGGTTGCCAGGTATTGTTCATGTTAAAATAAAGGAAAAAGCTTGCTATAAAAATCACAAAAAATCACAAAAAACAAAATTGTATGGTTTTTTCATATGAATAGTCTGATTGATCCAGAACTTTCAAATATGATCATACCATTCCTAGGGTTTCATGATCAAAATAAAATTGAGATAAAATCAAATAAAATCAATTTAAAGTGAAAAATCCAAAAATCTGGCTTCAAGTCAAATTCTAGAAATCTGGAAAAATATGATTTTTATAAAATATTTCAAAATTGAACTTGAATAGTCCAGGACATAGATAAAGCCCAAATTTCACATTAAATCTGAAAATCAAAACCAAAAATACCCACATTGATGAAAAACACCAAAAGGGGAGAATTTAAACCGTAGGGTCTTCTCTCAATAACGAAAAACAATTTAAAAACCATATCATGAAACCCTAGAATTTACTTTTAGGCTTCTGGATCCAGATCTACCATATTGCTGTAGGTGCAAAATCGCAAAAACAGTGCTGTAGGTGCAAAAGTGGCAAAAATCCAAATTTTGTCAAAAAGTGGGGATCTCATGCTATAAACATCATAGATTCATGTTATTCATTCAGATATATCATAAAAAGTATTAAAACATGATCAAAATATTTAAAACAGCCACATCTCACAAATTAGAGCACATGGGGGCCTACCCTACGGATCCACCTGTTCTCTTTTCCCCTAGTTCTCTCTTCACGTTTTACGGCTAGAGAGACTCTTGAAGTACTTAGAGATAGGTTTGGGTATACAAACACAATCACAGGCCTTATTCTATGAAAAAAAGAAAAAAAACAGATATGGGGTTCTATTCTAGGGATCCACCTGTTCCCCTTTCCCCTAGTTCTCTCTTCACGTTTTACGGCTAGAGAGACTCTTGAGGTACTTAGAGACAAGTTTAGGAATACAAAAACAGATATGGCCTTATTCTACAGCAATAGAGATGATCCTATTACATCTAGAATTGAAGACAGAAAATAAAAAGGGATAGGGGACTTACCTGGATTGAGCAGGCAGGGCAGCAGGGGTTCCTCTTCTTTTCTTGGAGCTCTTGATTCTTCAAAATTTCGTGGCCCTTAGCTAGAGGAGAGAGCCTCTATTTATAGACACACCCAGGGGCAAGGCTGGTCCAGAAGGATATAGCCTGGTCTTTAAGATAGAGTGAAATACAGAGATAATGCACATCCATAGCCAACCAAGGTGACTTGAGCGAATAAAATACGTAATTCGCTCATTTAAAGATATATTGGACTACAAATAAAGCTCGGAAATCGAGAGGACAAAACTCGCACGTGTCTTTAATGACCGTAAATGCACTACGGTCCAACGGTGACCGTATTTTAACTACGGGCGTGCCTGACCGTAGATAATTTTCGGGCGCGACGGGCCTGTGAAGGAAATACAGGCAAAGCCTGTTTTGTCAATTTTTATGCATTTTTGACCTGTTTTAAGCTCTAATTACATGTTTTTATTATTTTCTCATTCTGTAGTGCAATTTGGGGTGTCTACACAACCCCAATCCGCCCTGTCGGGTGACGGGTCCCACGGGTTTCCTGGTTTGAGTCAACTCGGTCTATCTCACCCAATTCCTGAGCCAAACATGCACACATTTTGTTTAGTCTGGTAGGGACCACCTGAAGGGTATGGGTCCCCTTTTATTTGATTTTATCTTGTTTTATTTAGGTGATCTTAGTCTGATTGAGTGGGCCCCGTTGGAACGCCCACGTATCCCTTGATGGGCTAAGCTTAGCCCACATGTCCCTTGTTGGGCTTGGACCTAACTCTAAAAGCCCTTTAGGATTTGGTGATTTTGATTGATTTTATTTAGGGTTTAAGTGAGAGGGTAGGTTAAGTTTTATTCTTGGTGGGCCTGGATGATGTGTGGGCCCCTTATGTAGGCTACACAATGGTTGCCTTGAAACTTAGCTTATCTTTGTTAAACTCTGTCCAAGTGGGATAGATATGGGCTTGGGGTCCATGTCCTAGGCTTGGGCTTGAAAATCCCAAGACTTCCGGGATTTAGGGTTTTGGATCCCCCTTTCCATGCTTAGTAAGTGGTCTTTTCTTAAGGAAGGAAGCAAGGCCCAATAAGCCCAAGCCCATGGTCAAGGTCACACCAACCCTAGTCTAAGCCTGCATGCTCTGATTTGGGCTTTTGTTGGGCCTCTGGCGGTGTGGCCCATTCAACTAAGTTATTTGTTGGATTTTAGTTAAAGCATGATAGTTGGACTGGGTGGGCCCCGTTGGAAGGCCCACCGGTGTTCAAGTTGGGCCCATTAGGCCCAAGGCCCACTTTGGGTTTCTGGTTGACCCAGAAACCCTATTGGGTAATTTGGTTCAATGGGAAAAGAGATTGAAATGAGGCAAGGGGGAAAAACTGGTTTTTTTGGATTTACTGTGTTTATCCGAAATTATATTTCGGATATAGTAGAAAAAAGGTGTATCTGAAATACATTTTCAGATACATACAGGTTAGGGCTTATTTGACTTGAGTTTTTGGACAAGCCCAGAAAACCTATTTTTTGGGCTTTTTTGGAATGGGGTTGGTTTCCTTAGGTTCTAAGGCTTGTGTGGCGCCCTGTGTGGGCCCACAGTGGTTTGGGAATGAGGGGGGAGCTTCATTTTTGCTACTTTTTTTGGGGACTTTTTGAATCAAAGGGAAGGGGGTGGAGGCTTGGGGCCTCCCCTCCTTCTTTCGAGTTTGAACTCAAGGTGATCTTTGGCAAGGGATGAGGTACCCTTCCTTTGGTTTCATGGCACCACCCTAGTCTCTCATGGAGGAGACTAAGGCTAAGACCCGAAAGGTCGTGCTTAGGTAGTCTCGGTCACACCAAACATTCACATTCAAGTCAATCAAAAATGCATAAAGAAAGCATGCAATGTATGTGAGACATGGGAAAATCCATCTAATGATTTCCTCCCAATTATCACGTGGGATCAAATAGAACAAAGAGTCGCCACCATTCAATTTAGGTGTGAATGGACACCAAAATATTAAATAAGCACAAAAGGCAATTTTTAGGGTAAAAATAACCCTCCTTTAAAAACAACCAGAGATGGGTAAGGGGATTAAGTTATGAACAGGGGAAGGTGTTAGGCACCCCTATTCATCCACACAAGGTGGTTGCCAGGTATTTGTTCATGTTTAAATAAAGGAAAAAGCTTGCTATAAAAATCACGAAAAATCACAAAAAGACACACTTGTATGGTTTTTTCATGTGAATAGTCTGATTGATCCAGAACTATCAAATATGATCATACCATTCCTAGGGTTTCATGATCAAAATAAAATTGAGATAAAATTAAATAAAATCAATTTAAAGTGAAAAATCCAAAAATCTGGCTTCAAGTCAAAATTCTAGAAATCTAGAAAAATATGATTTTTATAAAATATTTCAAAATTTAACTTGAACAGTCCAGGACATAGATAAAGCCCAAATTTCACATTAAATCAGAAAATAAAGCCCAAAAATACCCACATTGATGAAGAACACCAAAAGGGGAAAATTTAGACCGTAGGGTCTTCTCTCAATAATGAAAAACAATTTAAAAACAACATCATGAAACCCTAGAATTTATTTTTAGGCTTCTAGATTCGGATCTATCATATTAATCATGATAAATCCAAAATCTTAGCCTAATAACACAAAAATCACGAAAACAGTGCTGTAGGTGCAAAAGTGGCAAAAATCCAAATTTTAGCAAAAAGTGGGGATCTCATGCTATAAACATCATGGATTCATGTTATTCATTCAGATATATCATAAAAACAATTTAACATGATTAGGATATTCAAAATAGCCACATCTCACAAATTAGAGCACATGGGGGTCTACCCTACGGATCCACCTGTTCTCTTTTACCCTAGTTCTCTCTTCACGTTTTACGGCTAGAGAGACTCTTGAGGTACTTGGAGATAGGTTTGGGTACACAAACACAATCACAGGCTTTATTCTAGAAAAAAGGAGAAAAACAGATATGGGGTTCTATTCTAGGGATCCACCTGTTCTCCTTTCCCTTAGTTCTCTTTTCACGTTTTACAGCTAGAGAAACTCTTGAGGTACTTAGACAAGTTTAGGAATACAAAAACAGATATGGCCTTATTCTACAGCAATAGAGATGATCCTATTACATCTAGAATTGAAGACAGAAAATAAAAAGGGATAGGGGACTTACCTGGATTGAGCAGGCAGGCAGCAGGAGTTCTTCTCTTCTCTTGGAGTTTCTTAGAATTACTTGGACTTCAAATTTTCGTGGCCCTTAGCTTAAGAATCTCACCTCTATTTATAGGCAAGCACAGGGGCAAGGCTGGTCCAGAAGGATATATCCTGATCCTCAGGATAGAGTGAAAATTGGAGATAATGCCCATCCATAGCCAACCAAGGTGGCTTCAGCGAATAAAATACGTAATTCACTCATTTAAAGATATATTGGACTAAAGATAAAGCTCGGAAATCGAGAGAAGGACAAAACTCGCACGAATCTAGAATGCCCGTAAATGATTTACGGTCCCACGATGTCCGTATATGTATTACGGGCGCTGCGTGCCCGTATTCAAATTTCGGGTGCGCTTAGCTCGTAGATACAATACGGTCCAGGCTTGAATTATTGATTTTCATGCATTTTTGGCCTGTTTCAAATCCCAATTAATATTTTCAATTATTTTCTCATTTTAGTGCAATTTGGGGTGTCTACAATGTAGACACCAAAATTAGTGAGCTAATGTGTGTGTATGTTAGGCTTGTGGATATTCATGCTAAATGAAATGGAAATGAAAAAGAAAGAATCCTAGACATGCTTCCTAGATGCAACATGTGTGTGCATGTGTTGGCACCCATCTCATGTGCATAAGATGTACCAAAACAGCAAGGAGAAGTATTGGATTGTGTGCAATGTGTCATTTATCATGCACCCATAACTAAAGAAGAAATGACCTATCATGTGTAGCAATCAACAAATATGCAAAGAGGCTAGAGATAAAAACGGGCTTTTAAAGAAGGGAGAGGGGGTATTAAGTGTACATTGGATGGAGAGGGGAGGACATATCCTCCTTATAAAAAAATACAAAAGAGTAAAAAAGGAACATAGAGGGAAGCTCCATGACATGCTTTAAGAGATGAAGATACAACCTCTCTTCCTCCCTTGAACTCTGATACTTCCCCTCACCATGGGAAGTTCATTGGTATAAAGAAATGAAGAAAAAAGAGGGTGAAGAAATAGGATGAAACACGTGCTCAAGGTGAGGAAAACAAAACCAAAAAGAAGCATGCTCACAATACCTTTATTTTTATATATGTTGAACTACATGTGCCAAAGAGGCATACCTTGGTGTTAAAACTAGGGGTGGCAATGGGTCGAATACGGTATGGATCTGCCAGGATCCGAATCTGAAAATAAAAATCTGATATCCGAATTCGACCCGAAATCCGACGGATCTTTTATACCTAAATCCGAATTTGAAATTCAATGAATATTCGAAATCCGAATTTGATCTGATATCCGATCCTAAATCCGAATTCGAGACCGAAATCCGAATTCGATCAAAAATCTGAATTCGAGCCTGTAAAAATCCGAATTTGAGCATGTTCGAACCATGGTTTAACCTATTTAACTTATGATTGAACCATGGTCTGGGCTAAGTTTATATATACTGTAAGTATATTTTCGGTTTGGATCTTTTTCGGATCGGATACATGTATATCCGAATTCGGATCCGAATTTTTTTGGATCCGAAATTCTAGATCCGTATCCGAACCACGGATCTAAATCCTATATCCGAATTCGGTAATTTCGGATCAGATTCGGATATATATCCGACCCATTGCCAACCCTAGTTAAAACCTTGCTTGGGGTGGGTGAGAGGCTCTTTGAGTGTTGGAAAGCAGCCGTGCACCCCCTTGCTCTTTGCACCGCCAAGCTCCTCCTTAACTCAAAATGAAGAAGAAGAGAAGAGGAGGGGATCAAGAGAGGTTTGGTTAAGCTTGGATGTGGTTTTGGAGGCTTGGAGAGTGTTGGAGAGGTGGGATGAGCTTGGGAGATGGGGTGAGCTTATGGGAGAGAGATTAGAGAAGAGGAGTTGGGAGAGATGGATGAGCAAAAAGTGAGGGTGTGTCCCATACGTAGGGGGTTCAATGAGGGTTTTAAATAGGGGATGATGCATGGGAGATGCATATGGGGGATGGATGCATGGAAGAGAGAGAGAGATGCATGGGGTTATGTATGCATGGGGGGATGCACATGGGGAACATGAGTTATGGAGGAAAGAGAGCACATGGGGGATACACACATTAGGGTAAATTTTTTATAATTGCAGATTCACCCCCATAGATTTACAGATTTACCCCAGATATTTACAGATTCACCTCAAATATTTATAGATTTACCCCTAGATATTTATATAAAATAGTATTTTATTCCAGATATTTTCATTTGCTGTCCTTTTTGCTCTTTTTGCTACATGGGCAGTTTCCCGAGCTGTTTGACTTATGCATAACTGCTTCATCCGGACTCCGATTCTGGCAAACTCAGTTGCGTTGGAATCATGTCGGAATGCTCTATCTACTGGGATAGGGTTTTGTAGCAAATTCAAGTTTTTAGCAGAAAGCTGAACCCGTGTCCAGAATCTTAATCTTCTCATATCTCCTTGATCCGGACCCCGATTTTGGCAAACTCAGGTGCGTTGGAACCGCACTGGAAATTTTCATCCGTCGGGATAAAGTATGGCAATTAATTTGACTTGAGCGGAAAGTCGATTTTTGCTCCGCTAGGGTTTGACAAGCCCGTAGCTTCTTCATCCGGACTCCGATCTGAGCAAACTCAGTTGCGTTAGGATCGTGTTGGAATCCTTTATCTACTGGGATGAAATTGGACAGCTGATTTGGGGTTTAGCAGAAAGTCGATTTGGGGTTTAGCAGAAAGCCCCCTCGGATTTGACCAGCCCATAACTTCTTCATTTGGGGGGCTCCGATTTGGGCAAACTTAGTTGTTTTAGAACCGTATCGGAGTCCTCTATTCATTGGGTAGAAGCATGGTGGCTGATCTGCACTTGATAAAAAAGTCAACTTTTTGTCCCTGTGCGCACCTAAACCTGGATCGCACACGGGGCGCACGTTGGTTTGTGCGTACCTCGGGACTTTCGGAGTCGCCACTGCCTGAGAGTGCAGGCAGACATGGTTTTATCCTAACGGGGTCTAAGTCTGGTCTGCGGCTTTTCAGAGTTCTAGCTAAGTCCTTGGTTACGTCCGGGGAAGTCCTAAGACACCCCGGTCCGCCCCGTCGGTTTGACGGGTCCCTCGGGTCTCCCTGGTTTTGAGTCAATTTTCACCCTTCCTAGACCAGCATGCTGCCTTATTAGGTCTGGCGGGGCCCTCTGAAGGTGTGGGTCCCTTTTATTTTGATTTTATCTTTCTTATTTATTTAGATGAAGTGGATCGGACCCGGGTCCCGTTGGAAGACCCGTGGGTTGCCAAGGTTGGGCCTTGAGCCCAGTTGGGTTATTGGGTAACCCATTTGGTTATTTTATTAAGTTTTATTTATTTACAATTTTAGTTTGGGCTTAGTGGGCTTGGAATGGGCCCATTAGCCAAAGTCATGTGGCCTTGGGTCTGTTTTATTGAAAACGGGCCGGGTTTGGGCCGGTTTACGATGGGCCCCACAAGTGGGCCCATTTGGGCCTATAGTCCAAAAATGGGCTTAAGATAGCCCAAATTATTTAAGAGACTGGTTCAGGCCGGTTTGGGTCGAATTGGGTTCAACTGGATCAAATACATTAGTTTTTAAGTCACTTTTCCAATCTGACCGCACTCTCAGTGCGGTTTGGCCAGAACCGTAGATGTACTGCGGTTCTGTCCAAACCGCTCTGTGTATGCGGTTTCTGCTCAGTTTCATTTGTTTGCGCCGATTTCAATCTGGATCACTTTGTTTGATTTTCTAGGGCTTCCAAAAACCTTCGTCAGGCTTCCAACTCCTTTGAGATGCTGCATTTGCCTCTTTTGGCCTAAAAGGCCTCTTTCTTACTTTCTTTCACGTTCTTTAGAATCATGAGCTTTTCCTCCTTTTTTGTTCAGTCAATCACAATCATTATCCAGTAGGGAAAAGGGGAGATTACAGGGGTGGATTAGTTCTAAAAAGAAACCAACCATCATAGCAAAATGAGTTAGTTTAAAGTGTCCATATTAATTCATGGATAGCCTCCTCTCTTTTAATGAAATAACCACCTTAATTTAGCCTTTCATGGCCTTAGACAAGCAACAAATAGGTTAGAAATAGTGAGGTAATAAAAGATATATGAAGACATAAAAAATAATTATGTTATACTTTGCAAAATAAAAAGAAATACTTACAATGGAGCTTTTTTGTTGATTTACTTGTACTTTGTGGTACTTCGAAAAATTGGGCAGCGCTTCCGCGTCCCTTTAGATTTCCAAATTGGGTTTTGGCAGGGGTTTGATGGGTTACTTATGTTTATAGGGTGAAAGGTGAGAGTCTAGGCAAGGTTTGAGCAAAGTAAGGGTATTTTGGGGATTTGAGGTTGGGTATTGAGAGGGACAGAGTTTCGGACGAGCAAAGAACAGAGGGAGAGTGTGGGGACGAAAGGGGGGCCAGCTTGTTCCAAATGGAGGGCTGGCCCTCTATTTATAGGCAAAAAAGTGCCGAAACCGCACTTCAAGTGCGGTTGTGACAAAATTGCACTAAAAAATCAAAAACCGCACTTTAAGTGCGGTTGGAATTCAACACGTGCAAATCTGCGCGAATCTGCCAACTGTCGCCGTACAGGACAAGCGTCCACCTTCTAGAAGATCAAAACCTTATTTGAAGCACGGTTCAGACTAAACCGTACTTCAAGTGCGGTTAAGCACGTTTTTTAAATGACGGATCTGAAATCTTTTATTCAATTTGATTTAATTAAAGATTTTTATCCGATTTTCTTAATATTTTATTAAAAAATCTAAGATTATATTATTAAAATATTAAGATACTTTTTATTTAAATGTTAAAATATTAAGATATGTTTTATTAAATGTTTTTTATTGATTTTATTAATTCATTTTGCTTTTTTGCTGCTATTCTGCCAAACGGGCAGTTTTCTTGAAACTTCAACTGCCCATAACTTCTTCATCTAGTGTCCGATTTTAGCAAACTTAGTATCGTTGGAATCAGCCCAGGACCACCTATCCACTGGGATCACTTTAGACAGCTAAATTGGGGTCGAGCAAAAAGTCAATTTTTCGCTCCCCAAAAGTTTGACCGACTCATAACTTCCTCATCTGGACCCCGATTCTAGCAAACTCAATTGCGTTAGAACCGTATCGAAATGCTTTTTTTCAATGAGATGAAATTTGATGGCCAAATTCACTTGAATCAAAAAATCAATTTTTTGACCCCCTCAGGGTTTGACTTTTAGTTTGACTTTTCATTTTTCTTTATTTTGGTGGTGCAAAAATCAGGTGTCTACAATCCCTTTGGGGTTTGACTTTTCAGTTAGGGTTTTCATTTTCGGCACTTTTGGTGCGCAAAAATGAGGTGCTTACACTTGATTTAGTCACAAAATTGTTGTTCATTGAAAATTAGTGATACTTTTTTAGAAATAATTGTGAATCACTATCGTTTTACTATTCATGAATGACTTTTAAAAAGAAACTGCCTTCAACATACTTGTAAAATGATTTGTTTATTTTCATGTTTTAATTAGGTTAAGAAGTGTTTTGAGCGTATTTTTGGAAGAGGTCCTATGTAAACATTAAAATGATTCTTAGTCTTAGTTATTGTTAAAAAGTATCACTAATTTCAAATTATAAAAAATTCAGTGATTGAAGAAAAGCTATTTTCAAAAAGTATCACTAAAAACCAATTTCCCCCCTTTATTAATCTTTTATTTCTTTTCTATGTATTCCCTTTTATAGCTTCTTGCCTTTTTTTTCTCTCATTATCCTATTTTTTCCCAATTTTTTGTCACATCTTATATCTTTATTTTTTGATGATAAAGAATCAATCTAATTGAGATAATGATGTTGAGATAAATATATATAAGGAAATATTGTTAAAATTAATGTATGTCTGAAGTATTTCCAATGGAAATAAAATGGGTATTTTAAATTGACGTACACGAATTTACCATAGATTAAGTTGGTCATTAACTATGGACTAACGTGTGTAAATTACATAACCAAATTAACATAGTATGGACTCACGTCACTTTATCCATGCTACTTCGTCTTTGTCTCTTTTTTATTTATTTTTCCTCTCAATGTTTTTATTGTCTTCGTCTATATTTTATTTCTTTCCCCCACCTATTTTTTGTCATTGTTTTCTCTTTTTTCCCAACTTTTTTTTAAATAAATCACATGAGCAATACAACTTAAATATATTTAACTTTGAAATAAAAAAAGCAACCTACTTTATATATTAAAAACAATGTGACATGCCACTTTGATGCCTTCAATACTTAGTAGACCTTTCTATTAAATTCAGAAAATGAACTAAGCGTCGCATATAGAATAAAAAGTTAATCTTATAGAATCAAGATATCGTTTTTACCAGAGTAGATGGATGTAGTGGTGCCTTTCCATCTTTCCAAGCAGCATCCAAATATGTCCTCAAGGACTTGCTAACAAATACCTTTCCAAAGCCAACAAATTCCTCTCCAAAGCCAATCGCATACACTTGTCGGAGTAGCAAATGTAGAAGCTAAATGTGTAGTTTGCATTAGTTTGGCTGGAGCTTCTCATCAAGGAATTGTTTTCAATTTCAGCTCTGATTTAGAATTGCTCTTATCTGAACCAAAACTCACATCTGCAATTAAAAAAAGAAAATGCACAATAAAAATCAGGTTTATCAAATGGTTTTGTTTGTCGTGGATTAAAAAAATAAAGAAATCACCATCTTCGAACACCTAACTCTCTCATCACTTACCGGAACCTTGAAATACAACCTAAATGTCTCATCCACCACCTGAGAAGAACTCCCCCCAGTGAACAGCCTCTCCACATTGTCTAAAATTAATGTTTTCCTAATACGGGTGTTTTTTTTTTCTTTGTGATGAAATCTATCTCCTAATTTAATTTAGAGCCCGTTCTTTGAGTAACTGGAATTTGCAATGAATTTTGAATAACTGGAATTTGCATTTTGAGTGCTTAGATGAATCTCTGTTTTCAAGGCAATATAAAGCAACGTTCAATGGAGCCTAAGAACATATAACCCAGCAGAGAATAAATGTGAATGGAGAGTAGCTAGAAAGAATATATGATTTGTTATAACCAAAACAGATCGATGGCAATTTAGATACATGAATCCCAAGTTCACAAAATTGAAGCCGTCTTGAAGCTTTCTATATGATTTAATCCACAGTTTGGATAAGGAGTCACAATGTAAGTAAAAAAGAAAAACAACCATTCTCCCATTGTCTGCTATTTGTTAATAGAACATATGGATCAGATAAATGGTTGTAAATAATTAATATGTGTGTCTGTGAGAGAGAGAGAGAGAGATATGTGGAACTCAGAGCAAAAAATTTGATGGAATGTTCCCTAGCTAATAAATCATTTGAAATGATACAGAAAATCTTTGCTGCCACACCATATTGGAGTACAGGCGTTTAGATGTTAAAATTTCTACCTTCAGAGGCTCACAGCTGCCTTCTGGCACTGGAACATCAGGACGTCCTGCGATCTCACACCATCCTTTTGCACATTATAAGAAAAAAAAAGTAACCGAACACTAAAATAGGAGACCTTAAATGTGGCAAACAAAATCCATGTTTAAGAAGAGAATCAATGGCAAAGTATTAGCTATAGAAGGCCTACATAGCAGAAGCAAGGCATTGCGGGTTGCATCTTCCGTGTTAGCAACAAAAGGCTCGATTCCATATTAAGCTTCCTTTTGAGAGGATTAGGGTTTGAAGGAGGAGGCCTGAGCGGAAGTGGGCTTCTGATGTTGGCACTCGCCGCCGACGACTTTGCCGCTGCCAGGGTGTGTGCGCCTGACTTCGGTGTCGCACTGGGTAAAAATGGGAAATTGGAGTCGCCACCGCCTGATGGGGTGCAGGTGGACACATGGGTGCCTAAGTTTGTCTATTTGGTCTGCGGCTGGAGATTCTAAGCAAGTTCTTGGTTACGGTCCGGGGAGTAGACACCCCGGTTTGCCCCGTCAAGTGACGGGTCCCATAGGTTTCCTTGGTTTGAGTCAACTTTGGTCTCTCACTCACCCGATTCCTATTCCAGCATGCAATTTTATTAAGTCTGGCGGGACCGCTAAAGTGGTGTGGGTTCCTTTACTTGATTTTATTTTCTTAGCTTTAAAGTGAAGCGAGTCTGATTGGGTGGGTCCCGTTGGAGGGCCCACGGATCCCTTGGTGGGCCAAGTGTGGCCCACATGTTCCCTTGGCGGGCCTCGGTCTAAGCCTGAGAGGCCTTTTGTATTTTGGTTTGGTGAATTGATTTTATTTTGAAGTTCAAGTGTGATTATTTAGTGGTTTCCATGCAAAGTGAGTCAGGATTGCTTTGTGGGCCTTCAAGCGGGCCACACATGGTAGCCAAGTGATTTATTGGATTTATCTTGCTTAAGTTTCCAAAATGGGCCAGGCCTTGGGCTTGGGGCCCTTTACCCGGGCTTGGGCTTGAAAGCCCAAGACTTACCCTAACCTTGCTTGGTTTTGTGGGCTTAGTGGGCCCGACAGGCCCTGCCCGTAGTCTAGGCCAAACCAAACCTAAATCTAAACATGCATGCCCCAAGCTGGGCTTGGGTGGGCCTGAAAGGGTCTGGCCCACTCAATTCTTTTAATTATCTTATTTAAGCACAATTGAATGGTTTGGGCTGGGTGGGCCTCATTGGAAGGCCCACTGGAAATCAAGTTAGACTGGGTGGTCTGAGTCCCATGTTGGGTTTCCGGGTGATCCGGAAACCCTATTGGTCCATTTGGTTCGGTTTGAAGAGGTCACCCACATCTAGCAAAATCACAGAATATATAGAAATCACGAAAAATCACAAAATATACAAAAATCACATAATTTCAGGTTTTCCAAAAATACAAGCAGATCGGCCTTAAAATGGGGTGCGCTGACCTCCGGGCGCTTGGCGCGAGGTCAGCGTGAGCCCGACGATACCAAAACAACCAAAAAAAAGCACCCGTGCGCGGGCTCGACGTGAGCTCAGCGCGAGCTCGGCGGACGCAAAATCGTCACACGCGAGCTCGGCACGAGGTAGGCGCGAGCTTGGCGCACACCCTTGACGAAACCCGATTCTTTGTTTTTTTCTGAAACTCAGAGACTGGCTGTTTTCTAACCTCTATAACAGCTTTCTGGTGATCCTTAGACTCCCAGAAGCCGTCTAAACACAGCCCGAAGTCAATCCAATCTACTTCATACCACACATGAAAAAAGAAAACCAGCAAACGCCCACACAAATTACCAGACCTACATTGAAATACACGCACAGAACTAGCACCGAAGTGGTCTTGCACTCACCACCTGTGACCTCCGGCAGGGCCCGAACCTGGGCTCCGTGCTCAAGACAGGGGTGTTAGTGTGACCCACACATAAACGTCAAGGGGTGACAGCGTTATATCAGAAACCCCAAGGGAGGTAAGTGTAATTATGCCATACCTCAAGGGAGGTAAGTGTAATTTGCCCATTTATATTCTATTTTATTAAGTTATCACGTACACTTAACTAATTACGCACATTAGTTTAATATATTTTGATACTTTAAGCATTCAATTATTTTTATGAACAATATATATGTTTTTTTAATTGAGACTTAATAATAGGGAAATATATTAAAGTATAAAAATAATTAATTTTTAGTGCCATTTCACTGTTATGGATAAATTCTTCCAAAAATACCCTTATACAACTTACTTCCGAGACTTGTACAAGCCCAGGCCATTTTAGACTTGTACAAGTAATAAAATGAATTGTACACGTCAATAAATTAACTTGTACAAGTCATTTGGATAAGTGATGTAAGGGCATTTTTGGAATAGTTGATTTGTAATAGTGAAATGGCACTAAAAATTAATTATTTTGATAAAGGTGTACTAAAAGTTAAAACTCAAAACTTTTCCGACTAAATCTTAAATAGTTTCATAAAGTACCACTAAAAATTAATTTTCCCTTAATAGGTAATATGAGTATCATGTTGTATTATATTAGAAACCAATAATGTTTTCATAATACAATACAAAATAACCACTATAATTGCTTTTATGTTATGAATCCTACATCAAAGGGTGGATGACCTCTCATCTTCTAACTCTTGGAATTCATGTAACCTCCCATCAAAGGTTTTTGGTCTCCATGTAACATCCCATCCCTAGGGCTCTCCACTTGTCTCATATCTCTTATAACTCCTTGATGTATCTCATATCTCTTATATGTCTATATTCATCTATCTTTTGAGATTCACTTGTCTATTTACATTCTTGTAACATCTTTGTAATTATGACCCTTGGCCTATATAAAGAGGTCTTGAGGAGAATGCAATGGACACAGAAGTAGAACTAATTTCCTACAAGTTCACTTTCTTTCTTCTTCTTATTTTACAACACGTTATCAGCACAAAGCTCTACCAAATCTGAAAGCTAGTGGCATTCTTTCAAAAGTCATTGTAAGTATTTATGTTATTTTGTTTGTAATTTTCATGACTAACATGAAATTAATTTTATATATGATACAAATGCTTTGTAACTTTGATTTGTAGAAGATGTCAAATCTTAGCAAACTTGAATTTGTTGCTCTTGACATTTCTGGGAAAAATTACTTATCTTGGATCCTTGATGCTGAGATCCATCTTGATGCGATGAACCTTGGAAACACTATTAAAGAAGGAAATGAAGCATCCCTACAGGATCGTGCTAAGGCAATGATTTTCATTTGCCATCATCTTCATGAGGAATTGAAAACTGAGTATTTCACGGTAAAAGATCCCCTTGTTTTATGGAATAGTTTGAAGGAAAGATATGAGCACCAGAAGTGCGTCATCTCCCAAAAGCTCGATATGATTGGTTGCACCTGAGGTTGCAAGATTTCAAGGGTGTAAGTGAGTATAATTCTGCACTCTTTAAAATCAGCTCACTTTTGATGTTATGTGGTGAAAAAATCACCGATGAAGACATGTTAGAAAAGACTTTTACTACCTTCCATGCCTCGAATATTCTTTTGCAGCAGCAATATTGAGAGCGAAAGTTCACAAAGTATTCTGAACTTATTTCTTGTCTTCTAGTGGCTGAACAAAATAACGAGCTCTTGATGAAAAATCACCAGTCTCGTCCAACTGGTTCCACACTATTTCCTGAAGCAAATGGTATATCATTCCAGAAGAATGATAGACGTGGACGAGGACGTGGTAGAAAGAATTATCAATATAGTGGCACCAGAAGTGAAACCACTAAAAGGGGAATCCACCAAGCACCTTACCATCAGAAATGGAAGAAATCAAAAAAGAACAAAGGTCCCGTGAACAATCTTCAAAAGAAATATGAAGATGTATGTCATCGATGTGGTATGAATGGACATTGGTTGCGTACCTGTCGTACGGCTAGACATTTGGTAGACCTATACCAAGCCTCTAAAAGAGAAAAAAGGAAAGGAAATTGAAATGAATGTTGCAGAACGAATAGACCATGTACCTCAGTTTGATAATGGTGATGGAGTTGATGTTACTCATCTTGATGTTTCTGATTTCTTTGGAGATCCTAGTGGTAGAATTGATCATCTTATTGGTGATGGAAATGTTTATTTTGAGTAGTAAATTTTTTTGTTTACTATATTGTAAGGGTTTGAATTCTATAGTAATGAAGTTTTATATTTTGCATGTATGAAGAGCATGGGTTCTATTGATGAATTGATGAATGCTGATGATGTATGTTTGGTAGATAGTGCGACAACTCACACAATCCTTAAAAATAAGAAATATTTCCAATGTTTGAAACATAGCAAAGCCAATGTAAACACTATATCGGGTTCATCGAATCTGATTGAAGGCTCCGGAAGAGCATATATATTATTGCCCAATGACACAACATTGTGCATTGATGATGCTCTATTTTCTCAAGATCTAGAAGGAACTTGTTGAGTTTTAAAGATATACGTCATAATGGTTATCATATTGAAACCACTGATGAAGGCAACAAAGAGCATCTGTTTATTACTCAAACACATTTGGGTCAGAAGCTCGTATTAGAAAAGTTGCCAGCATTCTCTTCGGGGTTGTATTATACGACAATGAGAATAATTGAATCACATATTGTGATGCACCAGAAGTGCACTGATCTAAAGGTCTTTATGATTTGGCATGATCGCCTTGGACATCCAGGTTCTATAATGATGAGAAGAATTATTGAAAATTCAATAGGGCATCCATTAAAGAACCAGAAGATTCTTTTACCAAGTGATTATCCATGCTCTGCTTGTTCTCAAGGTAAACTAATTATTAGACCATCTCCTTCAAAACTAGTTGTTGAATCTCCATCATTCTTGGAAAGAATTCAGGGAGATATTTGTGGGCCTATACATCCTTCATGTGGACCATTTAGATATTTCATGGTTTTAATTGATGCATAATCTAAATGGTCACATGTTTGTCTTCTTTCTTCTAGAAATCTTGCTTTTGCTAGACTTCTTTCTCAAATAATCAGATTGAGAGCATAATTCCCTGATTACCCAATTAAGAAAATTCAACTAGATAATGCAGCTGAATTTACATCTCAGGCTTTTGATAGCTATTGCATGTCTATTGGAATTGATGTTGAACATCCTGTTGCTCACACACACACTCAAAATGGTTTAGCTGAATCATTCATCAAAAGACTTCAGTTGATTGCTAGACCTCTGCTTATGAAATCAAATTTACCTAGTTCTGCTTGGGGGCATGCTATATTGCACGCAACATTTCTAGTTCGAATTAGGCCATCTGCTTATCATAAATATTCTCCACTGCAACTTGCATTTGGTCAACCACCAAATATCTCTCACCTTCGAACGTTTGACTGTGTTGTATATGTTCCTATTGCACCACCACAACGAACTAAAATGGGCCCTCAACGTAGACTTGGTATATATGTTGGTTTTGATTCACCATCTATTATTAGATATCTTGAGCCCCTTACAGGGGATATTTTTAAGGCACGATTTGAGGATTGTCATTTCAATGAAACAGTTTTTCCGTCATTAGGGGGAGAAAAGTCAGTGACTAAAGCACAATAAGAAATCTCTTGGAAAAATTTGTCCTCAGCTCATCTTGATCTTCGTACTAATCAATGTATGATGGACGTTGAAAAGATTATTCATTTGCAAAAAGTTGTAAATCAATTACCGGATGCATTTACTGACACCAGAAGTGTAGTAAAATCTCATATACCTGCTGTAAATACTCCATCAAGGATTGAAATCCCTGAAGGACAACCTGCTAACAAAGCAGCAGATGAATCTAAGGCACGCCTAAAACGTGGAGGACCTATTGGTTCAAAAGACAAAAATCCCCGAAAGAGGAAAATTCAAAGAAATGAAAGTGGTGCTCCTGAAGAGACCATAAAACCCATTTTACAATCTCCTGGAATAGAATCCCCTGAAGTGGAACCTCCTGAAGAGGAAACTCTTGAAGAGAAGTCTCCTGAAGAGAAACAGGTACCTGAAAATAATGAGATCTCAATACATTATCTAAGTACAGGAGAAATTTGGGATAGAAATAAAATCGTTGTCGACAACGTATTTTCATTTAAAGTGGTTATTGGCATTACCAGAAGTAATGAAGAAAATGAGCCAAAGAATGTCGACATAGAAATGATTGGCCAAAATGGAAAGAAGCTATTGAAGCTGAATTAAGCTCATTAGAAAAACGAAAAGTTTTTGGGCCTGTAGTCCAAACACCTGAGGGAATGTCACCCGTTGGATATAAGTGGGTATTTGTGCGGAAACGCAATGAAAATAATGAAAATAATGAAATAGTGCGATATAAAGCAAGGCTTGTTGCACAAGGTTTCTCGCAGAAACCTGGGATTGATTATGAGGAAACATATTCTCCCGTTATGGATGCGACTACATTCAGATTTTTAATAAGTTTGGTAGTCACAGAAAGACTGGATATGCAGTTGATGGATGTAGTTACTGCATATTTATATGGATCATTGGATCATGAAATATACATGAAAATCCCTGAAGGATATAAAATGCCAGAAGCATGTAATTCAAGTACATCAAGAAGCATGTACTCTATTAAGCTTCAAAGATCTTTATATGGATTAAAGCAATCTGGACGCATGTGGTATAATCGCCTCAGTGAATATTTATTAAAGAAAGGATTTGAGAATAATCCTATATGTCCATGCATTTTCATTAAGAAATCAGAATCCGGATTTGCTATTGTTGCAATTTATGTTGATGATTTAAATCTTGTTGGAACCCTTGAAGAACTCACAAGAACTGCTACTGCATTGAAAGACGAATTTGAAATGAAGGATCTTGGGAAAACAAAATTTTGTCTTGGCCTGCAACTTGAGCATTTCCCAAATGGAATCCTTGTTCATCAGTCACATATATAGAAAAAGTCTTGAAGCACTTTTATATGGATAAAGCTCATCCTTTGAGTACTCCAATGATTGTACGTTCACTTGATGTGAAAAAGGATCCTTTTCGTCCTCCAGAAGATGACGAAGAAATTCTTGGTCCTAAAGTACCATATCTTAGTGCTATTGGTGCACTAATGTATCTTGCAAACTGCACACGACCTGATATAGCTTTTGCAGTCAACTTATTGTCAAGATATAGTTGATCTACTCCAACTCGAAGACATTGGAATGGGGTTAAACATGTACTTCGGTATCTCCGTGGTACTACTAATTTGGGATTATTCTATCATACTGGCTCCACTTCACAGTTGATTGGATATGCAGATGCAGGTTATTTATCTAATCCACACAAAGGTCGATCTCAAACAGGATATCTATTTACTTGTGGAGGTACTGCTATTTCATTGAGATCTGTTAAACAATCATTATCTACTACTTCTTCGAATCATTCAGAGATTATTGCTATCCATGAGGCAAGCCGGGAATGTATTTGGCTAAGATCAGTAATTAATCATATACGAGAAAAATGTGGCTTTTCCTCAATCAGTGATAACCCAATGATTTTATATGAAGACAATGCAGCTTGCATCACACAAATCAAAGGCGGATATATCAAAGGAGACAAAACGAAGCATATATCACCTAAGTTCTTTTTCACTCATGAACTTCAGAAGAAAGGTGATATTAATGTTAAGCAAATACAGTCAAGTGAAAATCTGACAGATTTATTCATAAAAGCATTGCCTACAGCAACATTTAAGAGGATTGTGCAAAGCATCGGAATGAGAAAAGTTAAAGATATTTCATCATGCTCTTTCCAGGGGGAGTATATGACTTAAAATTTATGTACTCTTTTTCCTTCGCCATTGGTTTTTTCCCACTGGGTTTTTCCTTGGCAAGGTTTTAACGAGGTATAATTGTTATGGATAAATTCTTCCAAAAATACCCTTATACAACTTACTTCCGAGACTTGTACAAGCAATAAATTGACTTGTATAGGCCATTTTAGACTTGTACAAGTAATAAAATGACTTGTACAAGGCAATAAATTAACTTGTACAAGTAATTTGGATAAGTGATGTAAGGGCATTTTTGGAATAGTTGATTTGTAATAGTGAAATGGCACTAAAAATTAATTATTTTGATAAAGGTGTACTAAAAGTTAAAACTCAAAACTTTGCCGACTAAATCTTAAATAGTTTCATAAAGTACCACTAAAAATTAATTTTCCCTTAATAAGTAATATGAGTATCATGTTGTATTATATTAGAAACCAATAATGTTTTCATAATACAATACAAAATAACCACTATAATTGCTTTTAAATATTTTTCTAAACTTCTTCACAAAAAAATTTGCTTTTTTATTTTTATTTTTCTGGAAATAAATCATGTTTATTAAGTGTTTTTATAAGATTTGTTAAAATTTTAGATAGAGTTTTATATAAGCATAATTAAAATTGAAATTAAAATATTAATAAAAATTAATTAAAAATAAACAAGTTAGTGGGTTTAACCCATTTATTACCAAGTGATTAGCTAATTAAGATCATACCATCAATATCTAAAATCGACCCGGGATCCGGACCCGGAAACGGGACAAAGCCTGACCTTAAGGACACGAACTCCGGAACCCCACTTGTCGTCACCAACCAAGTCAAAAGCCACGTATCAAACAGATCATGAATTCAAGGCTGCATGAGTCTGTACGTGGCAGTTAGTCCTCTTCTATGGCTTCCACAACTCCCTCTCTTTTGTTGTAGTCAGAGAGTCTCGGAAGAATGAGAGAATGGCAGGAAGCACCGAAGAGGATCAGTGGAGAAAGACTGCAGATACCCACAAGATGAAATCGGAGGACGTGAAAGCCGCCGGAGTGGAAGGGTCGAAGAAGCCGCCGGGACAAGAGCCCGGAGGCGTACTGCACCAGCGGCGTAAGTTACCCTTCCCACCAGCGAAGATGGCCGTCGGCGGATTCCTTATAGCAGCTGCCCTGGGTTACTTCACCTTGTATGTTAAGAAGAAGCCTGAAGCCAGCGCCGGCGACGTCGCCAAAGTTGCAACCGGCATTTCCAAACCGGAGGACACCCACCCTCGAAAATAGTCCGGTGGAACCCCTCGCTCATGGCGTACGTTAGAGAGTTTGCTTCTTTATTTATTTATTTTTTTGTTTCTTCTTTTTCTAATTGGTTTCAACCCACCCTTAAACTTTTTCTGCATTTGAATCGAAATGGGTTAGTGATGACAATCTAATGCTTCTATACAGTTATTTTTAACCTCTATCTATTTCTAAGATGTTGCTTGATGGTGATGATTTGTTCAACCTACCCAGAAAACATGTTTGGAGGTGTTTATGGATCAATACCCACAATTTGAAGGGAAATCAACATGGAAGGGAGTAATGATAAGTATAATTCACTCTATTTTTCCATGAATAATCATTCAGATGAGATTGAATTTTGCTTGCTTTTACTGAAAATCAGGTTGAGTTCACAGCTTAAAATCTCTCAAAATCTTAACTAACGTGAATCAATCGTTTATGATATTGATCAAGAATTTAGAGTATATATGTGCTTCGAGTTCAAGCGCACACTTGCCACAAAATCAGAAACCATCAACAAAAGGTATCTTTTAGTTTGTGTCTAAACTTTTGTGGTAACTTAAAAGAGTTCTTACAACAAACACAACCAGCACTACAAAAATTCAGGTCTTTACCGGCGGTCATTGACCGCTGTTAAAGTGTCAACGACCGCCACAAATTCCATCCGGACCCGTCGCTGGCCCGTCGCTAAAAGTGCTGTCGCTAAATCTTTTAGCGGCGGTCAAATTTGTTTTTAGCGGCGGTTTTTGACCGCCGCTTAAAGTTCTTCATTTCAAAAAAAAAATCCCACGAGCGCGTCCCGTTCCACTTGCCCTTACCGCCGTCCGCGCTGCCCCAAGCCCCTTAACCCTTGCCCGCTTGCCCCATGTCCCTTACCCTCTGCCCGCCATCCCTTGCCCCTGCCCGTGTTCCTTGCCCCACTACCCATTTCCTTTATAGGCGATCCTGCTTTTTTCTCAATATAATATGTGTTTCCTGCAACGACCCCACATATTTTCTGGAACTTTTCTTCACTTAACAGAGCTACTAGAACAAGTAAAAAAAAACTAACCACTGATTAACCAATAACATTGTATCAGAGATTTGAATAAAAATACAAAAATTAGAATTTAGAAATAGCATTTAATATATATTAAGATGGGGAAGCTTTTGATCTATCAAAACATAAAAAACACAGGTTGAAAAAACTTAGAAAAGATTCCTGTCAACAATTGAGGACTTCTTGTGTTCTTTCTTCATCTTATTAACAAACAGAAGGGGAAAAATTTAGAAAAGTGCTAAAGTAAAAAACCAAAAACACCTCCCGGCTCCTGAAGTTTTTGCAAATCTCAACATCAGTACCTGAGTCTCTTAACTCTGCTATTTTTTGTAGAGATTCTTGTTCTATGAAAGCACGGCGTTTGCACTCTTGCTCAAGCATTTCAGTTATCTGATACCTCAATTCAGCCATTTTCTTGAGTCATGTCCTCTGCCTCTTCCTTTGCCTTTGCCTTCTCTACTCTTAGCTCGTCCTAGTGACAATTAGAAATACCACTCTAAGAATTTCATGTTAATCTTCTAGTAACTAAATATCTTAGTAAAACATCTTGAAAATCAACTTACGCATGACTCAAATCCAAGTTGAATGATGACCCACTAGCTCTCTTTTAGGCACTAGAACGCCGTGGAGTTCAATGATGAGAGATGCTTCTTGGGAAGAGAAGCTCCCACGTTTTAAATCAGGTCTTAGGTAATTAATCCATCTTAGCCTGCAACTCTTACCACATCTTTGTAGGCCTGCACCATGAAAGCAACACAAATGAGGCAAAATCAAGTTCTCATAATTTTATACCTTCATCCTTTGGTAAGACAGATCCAAGTGAAAACATAAAAAACAAGTAGATCAATTATTTTAGATTTGGATCAACCCTAGATTACTTACCAGTCAATAGTCAGATGCATGTGTGTGAGTAGACACACACAGAGAGAGGGACGGAGAGAGAGAGAGAGAGAGAGAGAGAGAGAGAGAGAGAGAGAGAGAGAGAGAGAGAGAGAGGCTATCTATTATTAATCTGTGTAATCTTGAACAGAAAACATAGTCGTTTTAGTAATCACTAAGAAGTAGCAACCTTAGTTTCTCAGATGGTAACAATAGGAACAGTAGCCAATCAAAGAAAAATCAAATTCCAAAGAAAAATAGCATTAGTGGAAAAGATTACCTGATTTCACATCTATAAAATCAGGGATGATTGGCTGTTGGAATTAGATACTGCTGCATATTGACCAATAACAATAACAAAATCTCATGAAAAAAAGACAGCAAATACAAGCCACAAGAAATCAGAGATCCGGAATTGGAACAACATCCAATATAAGGACTCCAGGCACTCAGAGAATCTGAAAGCATAAAAAAACCTATTTAAAAGAACCAAAATAGAAAGATGTTTGCCCATATTTGTACACTGCAGCAGCTGCAAATAAGACTTGATACTTGGTTCTATGAGCTTGGGAATAAATGTCCATACATCTGAAAGACTATTCATCTACAATTTCACAAGTGTTCATGGCCAATAAAATCCTTAACCATACCACACATGGGAAGGAACGAAGGCAGTACAAAATCATCAATTTGAATGGACAAAAAATGAAATGAAGCTGAAGTGTGTAATTCAAACAACATCGTAATTTTTTAAAATTTAGAACCAAAGAAAGCAAATCGACCTAGAGGAATAGCTTTGTAAAATTCGAGAGCTTTGAAGTCCTAGACCAGATCCGTAAGCTCACCGATGTAGGAGCCATGACTCGCCTCATTCATGAATGCATAGCGTATCAACGACAGATCAACCTCGACCTAAGTTATCTCCATTGTGGAAAGTTATGAAGGAAATTCCAACTCTGCAATATATTGTTCAATGTCAAGAGAAAATGTGAATTGAGAGATCTGAAACTAAAATCCACAACATATCAGATGGAAATCGTCACAAATTAAAGAGAAAGCTAGCGTTCAATGTCGAAATATTCTTTACAGATTTAATTTTATAACAATAGATTACCTTCATCAACTAACGATAATGAACTCACAGAGTAGAAATACTTTAAAAACATGCTAGATAACAAACAATGAGATCACATCGAAGAAATGCTTCAGCTACTCATCTGTGCAGAAGCGTTCGATTGATTTTATTCTCATGGAGAATCATTCGAAGATGAAAACCTAGATGCTCGAAATTGAATTCACAGCCAAAGAAAAATAAATATTAACGAAGTATTCAAAATCAAATTGAGAATATGAATTCGTGCATTTAATCTGGAATAGCTAGAACAATAGGAAATGAGAGAGGGAAAGAAAGAGAAAGATGAAGAGTTGGAGAGACGAAAGTCTTTGTCCGGACAGTGGTTGGAGACGAAGACAGAGACCACCATGTAAATAAAGAGAGACCAAGAGATTATAAAATAGAGTTTTAGCGGCGGTCAACTAAAGACCGCTGCTATAAATCTCATAACGCCCGCCACAAAAACCCATATTTTTTGTAGTGCAGAAAGCAAAGCAGCAAAGAAACCAAAACCAAGAAAGGAAGCCAATGTGAAGAATCCGACGAAACATAGCTAGAATGGAAACCAATGACAAGAATCCGACGAAAATAAAGAGAAATTCTCAACTATATGTTGTTCCTTGGGTACTGTAAGATAGAAAAGACAAGATGCTGTAATTCAGAAATTTGACAAGTACGAACATATTCCAGCAATATGGTTCTAACAAATGTGATGAAACCAAATAACAGAAATCAGAGTGCTGTAATAGTGAACTATGAAACAAAACTATAATCAGATTTCTGTTCAACCATTAACAAGAAATACTTTATCATACAGAATAGGCACAATTAAACCCAGAACTAACTTGTGACGATTCTAAGCAGTAACAGACATTAGCATGACACAATATAACAATAAACAATTAAACCAGAAGCAATAGATGTTAACAGGTTGCTTTAACAGAGATATCAAGGAATAGATAAATTCTGAAAAACTGAAATAAACCAAGAGTAACAGGAATCAGATATAGGACGCACTAACAGGGATTAGATATATGAATATATGGTCAACAGTGAAGTGTATATCTTAGAACAGATTCACGAACATGAAGAAGAGAAAAATAAATCGGTAAATCAGAGAATAAAATATACGGCAATAAAACAGTAAAATTAATAACCAGTGATAAGGAAGATAAAATTGATCAAACTAATAGGAAAACTTATTTGATAGAAGACCGAGGCGAGGCTAGACAAAACCCCTGTGCTTAAAGCCTTTCAGCACCCCCTTTTTGGAACGTTTCCTCAGTGCTTGGGTGATGGTGCTGTAGCTTCCAGCATTCAACGGTCTAACAGATCCTCCAGCAAGCCGCACGAACTTAGCTGGGCGCAGGCGAACTCAAAGGCAGTGAAATCTCTGGTATTGGATGAAGACAGACGAAGAGTAGAAGAGAAAGAGAGGGTTCTGCGTCTTTTGATTTTCGTTCTCAAACCCTAGGAACCCTTTCCCTTATATAGATCAATTAGTAACGTTAATAAGTGCTATTAACGTTACTAACCTTACTAACCCCAACGGATATAAACTCAACGTTAACAAAATAAAACGGTAATAAGATAATCCAACGATTAGATCAAAAATAAAACCAATTTTCATTTTGTTAAAAAAAAAAATTTAATCGTATAAAAAGATAGCACATCACACACACACACCACGACACGATTGACCGGACGGACGGCGGCGGCGGCGCGCGTGATTCAAAGAAACCCCGACAACAGGAACAATGTCTCACTTTAGGGGTTGCACCCCTTTAGTTCTCACCATCCTATATTAACACAATGAGGCTTCAGTAAATTTCCAATGTGGGACTATTCTTCCCACACAAGAAACAAAGGAATTTTGAGTCCTCTAAAAACAACCAAAACACAACAATTCCCCCCACAGGACTCAAAATTAAGAAAAAATTACAGAGTGTTTAAAATTCTAATATGCATTAATGCCGGTGTCTTTTGGACTTTAACCGACACTTAGTACTTGCAGAATAGGCTTCACAGAGACCTGGTAGAATAAATTCTTTAACCTTATCTCTTTAGCGTGAATCAACTACCTCTGCAGTCCACACACTAGAATACCTGCCTTTGAGTTCTAATCGGGTTGGCGCCTATACGGCCATGCGCCTGCTGGTCTCGTGAGCGCTCTAGAGAATTAACCCATATTCTCAACAGAGGCGGCTCCACCTCAACACTCACATAGGTAATTTCCATCAAGGGTGTAAACCGCAACTAAAACACACCATCTATAAAAGAATATGGAAATTATTAAGAGTCCCATGACTCATCCTCACATTCGTTGCAGTTTTGCACTACTCACATCATAGGGATAGGTTTCTCAAATAATAAATTATTTGTAGTGCTTTTCCAAACAACTCAAGTGACTTGTTCTTCCCATTGAACCTATTTCCTAGGATCGCCATTCACATAGGTTGGGTTACCATCACGGGTTGTTCATTTTTATGGGTTTTAGACCCATCCCCCTCGATGTGCTAATCACGAGCTTTTTGCTCAGAGGCTTTGTCAGAGGGTCAGCCAAATTCCCAGCTGACTTCACAAAAGTCAATGCAATTACTCCATCACTGAGTAATTGTCTAATAATATTATGCCTCAATCTTATGTGTCTCTTTTTACCATTGTATATATTATTCTGGGCTTTTGCTATTGCTGCCTGATTATCACACAGAATAGTTATAGGAGGTGCTGGTTCCGTCCATAAAGGGATATCATGCAGAAGGTTTCTCAACCACTCTGCCTCTCCACCGGCTAGCTCTAAAGCTACAAACTCTGATTCCATGGTGGATTTTGCATTACACGATTGTTTACATGATTTCCATGAAACATCCCCACCTCCTAAAGTAAATACATATCCACTGGTTGAATTTGTATCATCATGCCCAGTCACCCAGTTTGCATCACAATAGCCCTCCAAAACAGTGGGATAGCCTGAGTACTGTAAACAATAATCCATTGTACCCTTAAGGTATCTCAAAACCCTAACTAAGGCTCTCCAATGTTCATAGTTAGGACTATTAGTATACTTACTCAGTCTCCCAACTGCATATGCAATATCAGGTCTGGTGCAGTTCATCAAATACATCAATGAACCAATCACTCTAGCATACTCAACCTGAGATACACTATCACCTATATTCTTTCTAAGTTGTATGCTAGAATCATAAGGAGAGGATAATGGATCAGAATCCATATGTCCAAACTTCCTTAGAATCTTCTCTACATAATGTGATTGGCTTAATTTGATACTACCCGACTCTCTTAATATCTTGATGCCTAAAATGACATCAGCTTCTCCTAAATCTTTCATCTCAAATTTAGAAGAAAGAAATTGCTTAGTAGAAACTACTAAGTCTAAGCTAGTACCCATGATAAGCATGTCATCTACATATAAGCAAATAATAACTCCTAAATTATTATTAAACTTATAATATACACACCTATCTGAATCATTTATATGAAACCCATTCTTTACAAGCACTTTATCAAACTTTTAATGCCATTGTTTAGGTGCTTGTTTCAAGCCATACAAAGATTTAACTAATCTACAAATTTTGTTTTCTTTTTCAGGTATTACAAAACCTTCAGGTTGTTTCATATAAATCTCCTCTTCTAAGTCACCATTTAAAAAGGCAGTTTTAACATCCATTTGGTGAATTACAAGGTTATTTATAGATGCTAAGGCTATCAAAATCCTGATGGTAGTAATTCTAGCCACTGGTGCATAGGTATCAAAATAGTCTACCTCCTTTTGTTGACAAAAACCTTTTGCTACTAGTCTAGCTTTGTATTTATCTACAGAACCATCTGTTTTTAATTTTTTCCTGAAAATCCATTTACATCCTATGGGTTTAGTTCCAGGTGGCAAATCAACTAACTCCCAAGTATGATTGGCTAAAATTGAATCTAGCTCACTATTAACGGCTTCTCTCCAAAACACTGCATCTGGAGAAGTCATAGCTTCTTCATAGGCTGCAGGTTCACCATCTATTAAGAATGTATAAAAGTCATCTCCTAGGTTGGTAGCCATCCTAGGTCTTTTACTTCTTCTTAATTCAGGTTTAGATTCTATATTATTTTCTGGTTCAATTCTAAGACTTTGTTCAGGTTCTACAACATGTTCTGGTTCAATTCTAAGACTTGGTTCAGGTTCTAATCCATTGGTTTGGCTTGAGGAAGCCACATCTGAACCTAATGTCACTTTTGACCTTAAGGGAAAAGTAGACTCAAAAAAGTCTGCATCCCTATATTCTATTATAGTGTTAGCTGACACCATATTATCATCTACAGATTTCAAAGTAAGAAATCTATAGGCAGCGCTGTGCTCAGCATAACCTATAAAGACACAATCAATAGTCTTAGGTCCTATCCTTTTTCTCTTAATAATTGGTAGACCCACTTTAGCTAGACAACCCCACACCTTAATGTAATTTAAGTTAGGAGTGTGTCCCTTCCAAAGTTCAAAGGGAGTCTTACCAGTTTTCTTATGAGGAATCCTGTTTGTTATAAAACAAGCAGAAATGATAGCTTCCCCCCACAAATTTGCGGGTGAACCAGAACTTACAATCATGGAGTTCATCATTTCTTTAAGAGTTCTATTCTTTCTCTCAGCTACTCCATTAGACTCAGGAGAGTAGGGAGCAGTGACTTCATGAATAATCCCATTCTCTTCACAATATTTGTGAAATGGGTTTGAGCCATACTCACCTCCTCTATCTGTTCTAAGTCTTTTAATCTTCTTATTTAATTGATTTTCTATTTCAGTTTTATACTTGATAAAAGTCTCTTCTGCTTCATCCTTACTTCTTAAAAGATAAACTTTAGTAAATCTACTAAAGTCATCTATAAAGGTAATAAAATAATTTTTACCTCCTCTAGACATAGTGTGCTTCATATCAGCTATATCACTATGAATTAGATTAAGAAGTTCGGTTTCTCTTTTTATAGATTTATGGGGTTTATTTGTGAATTTTGCTTCAGAGCATGATTCACATTTATCAAAGTTATTGTTTGTTGTATTCTTGATTAATCCTAGACTTTGCATTCTTTTAATGTATGAAATATTAGTGTGGCCTAATCTTGCATGCCATAAAGAAATTGAGTCAATCAAGTAAGCTGAATCGGTTATTTCATTAATTTCATCGGAAACATTCAGAACAAACAATCCATTATTACAATATCCCTTGCCCAAGAATACCCCATTCCTAGAGAGTACTACCTTATTACCCTCAAATACAAGTTTGATCCCCACTTTATTCAGAAGGTATCCTGACACTAGGTTCCTTCTAATCCCAGGTACATGAAGAACCTCAGTCAATACAAGTTGCTTCCCAGAAGTAAGCTTGATTAAAACTTTCCCTTTCCCAGAAACTGGAGATGTACGAGAGTCTGCTAGATACACCTGCTCGCCTTCTCCCACGGGTTGGTAAGATGTGAACATATCACGATCTCCACAAATGTGCTTCGTAGCACCAGTGTCCACCACCCATTCCTTGTTGTTGCATGTCAAATTTATTTCTGAAATAACAGCAACAATAACATCAGTTTCAGCCAAGTTAAGTTGAGGTCTATCTTTGCCTTTCTTATGCCGGCATTGAGCCGCATGATGGCCAGGTTTGCCACAGACAAAGCAGTTACCTCTTTTCTTAAAATCAGTTTTGTTGGTAGGTCTAAAGGATTTATGATTATCCCATTTCTTCTTCTTAGAACCCTCAACAAAGTTGGCTTTACTAGTTGGATAGGGAACTTGAGGTTTTTGTACCTTTTCTCTAGATTGGGCTTGTTCTTCAATCCTTATATGCACTATAAGTTCATCTAGAGTCATGTCTTTTCTTTTGTGCTTAAGGTTAGTTTTATATACCTTCCAGGAAGGAGGTAACTTCTCTATTAAAGCTCCAGCCACAAATTTCCCAGGTAATAAAATTCCTTCATTAGATAGATCCCTAATAGTTTTCTGATATTCATTAATTTGATCAGAAACAGGTTTGCCATCAATCATAATAAATTCCAGGAATTTCCCTATGGCAAATTTAACAACACCTGCATCTTCAGTTATGTATTTCTTATGTAATGCTTCCCATAAGTCTCTAGCAGTTTCATAAACACAGTAAATATCAAACAGATCATTAGTTAAAGAATTTAGGATGTAATGCCTACACATCCTCTCAGCTTTTATCCATTTAGTCAATTCAGGTGACTCAGTTTCACCTTCAGGGATTTCTGGTTTAGTTTTTGTTAACACAAAATCAATCTCTAAAGTTTCAAGCAAGTAGTATAATTTCTGTTTCCATCTTTTGAAGTTGTCCCCAACTAAGGGTTCAACTTTAGTGAGATCTACAGCAGATGGGGTTTTAATGTGTTCCATATCAATAACAGCAAATTTTCTATCAATAACTATGAAAGGCTTTAAGATTGTTGTTCCTTGGGTCCTATAAGATAGAAAAGACAAGATGCTGTAATTCAGAAATTTGACAAGTACGAACATATTCCAGCAATATGGTTCTAACAAATGTGATGAAACCAAATAACAGAAATCAGAGTGCTGTAACAGTGAACTATGAAACAAAACTATAATCAGATTTCTGTTCAACCATTAACAAGAAATACTTTATCATACAGAATAGGCACAATTAAACCCAGAACTAACTTGTGACGATTCTAAGCAGTAACAGACATTAGCATGACACAATATAACAATAAACAATTAAACCAGAAGCAATAGATGTTAACAGGTTGCTTTAACAGAGATATCAAGGAATAGATAAATTCTGAAAAACTGAAATAAACCAAGAGTAACAGGAATCAGATATAGGACGCACTAACAGGGATTAGATATATGAATATATGGTCAACAGTGAAGTGTATATCTTAGAACAGATTCACGAACATGAAGAAGAGAAAAATAAATCGGTAAATCAGAGAATAAAATATACGGCAATAAAACAGTAAAATTAATAACCAGTGATAAGGAAGATAAAATTGATCAAACTAATAGGAAAACTTATTTGATAGAAGACCGAGGCGAGGCTAGACAAAACCCCTGTGCTTAAAGCCTTTCAGCACCCCCTTTTTGGAACGTTTCCTCAGTGCTTGGGTGATGGTGCTGTAGCTTCCAGCATTCAACGGTCTAACAGATCCTCCAGCAAGCCGCACGAACTCAGCTGGGCGCAGGCGAACTCAAAGGCAGTGAAATCTCTGGTATTGGATGAAGACAGACGAAGAGTAGAAGAGAAAGAGAGGGTTCTGCGTCTTTTGATTTTCGTTCTCAAACCCTAGGAACCCTTTCCCTTATATAGATCAATTAGTAACGTTAATAAGTGCTATTAACGTTACTAACCTTACTAACCCCAACGGATATAAACTCAACGTTAACAAAATAAAACGGTAATAAGATAATCCAACGATTAGATCAAAAATAAAACCAATTTTCATTTTGTTAAAAAAAAAAATTTAATCGTATAAAAAGATAGCACATCACACACACACACCACGACACGACTGACCGGATGGACGGCGGCGGCGGCGCGCGTGATTCAAAGAAACCCCAACAACAGGAACAATGTCTCACTTTAGGGGTTGCACCCCTTTAGTTCTCACCATCCTATATTAACACAATGAGGCTTCAGTAAATTTCCAATGTGGGACTATTCTTCCCACACAAGAAACAAAGGAATTTTGAGTCCTCTAAAAACAACCAAAACACAACACTATACTATGAATCAGCCAAAAAAAAAAAAAATAGAAATTCACTAAATTGAATCAGCTAAAAAGAACAGAAATTCAGGCTGAAAAGAACTTGGGGGGGGGGGCGGCGGCGGCGGTCACCAGAGCTTCTTGATTTCTGAAAATGTATCTGAGTTTGACATTGGCGACAGGCTTTTATAATGTTGGGAAGTCTTGACGGTCTTGATTGGGATTCCAGTTTACAGAACAAGGTTTAACGGTCATGTTATTTCATCAATTGGGGTTATTAAGTTTCAGAACCGAAAACAAGAACCGTAAACGAATCCGGAAATAGTCCTCTAACTTTTGAGCCGTAGAGGCATTATATAGAGTGTTCGGTTGGGAATGAAAAAGATTCCCAACCGACGTGGGATAAAAGAGAAAAGGGAAAATTCGATAATGCTTTTTACAAATAATTCAGACAATTTCTTCCAAAAACACCCGTAAAAAACTTAAAAACCTCACGTGTGACAAATTGAATAACAAAAGGTTCTAACTTCTAAGTGTCCTTTAGCGAACTTTTGAAAGAAACTTTTTATTAACAGTAAAATGACACTCATTCTAAATTATTTTAAAAAGATATCACTATTTCTCAAGTATAAACACTTGGATAAATGAATCTGAATTAGGTTTAAAAAGTATCATTAAAAACCAATTTCCCCTAAATCTGAATTAGTTTAGAAAAATGGATTCCTAGCGTGGTTCGGTGGCCTTGAACCACTTTACCCTCACCTGAACCGTGGTTCAATGGCCATTTGCATTAGCCATGATCTAATTGATGAAAAGGAATTCGAATTCGAGCCGAGTACAAGTATAAAAACAAACAAATTCGAATGTGGATTGGGCTATTCGATTTCAATCTCAAATTGTCGTGAGAGTCCTAATTTCATGTATAAAAGATTGAGATAGTTTTTTTTAGGATAGTCAAGTCACATTAGTAATTATGAATAAGATATGATGTAGGTTTTGATGTTAATTGAGTCTTTTAGAGATTTTGGAAAACTTTGTCCCAGCCAATGTGGGACAAAGTTTCCTTTCATATTATTATATCTATCTATACTATATATAAAGCGAGCAGACCCCAATGCCAAACGCAATGCATAACTTTTTAAAAAAAACCCTCCCTTACATTGTTAAGATTCATTAAAAAAAGCGGCATAATTGTCATAATAACTTAGTTCCCTTCATTTAAAAGTTCAGTAGTTTTGCAACTGTTCTCTCTACATCCTTCTTGCTTGCAGATCTAGACGTGCACCCTGCTAATATAAGGGATAAGAAAAAAGGGTTTAGAAAATATAAGGGATAAGAAATTATTGACAGGAATTTTTAAAAAGCAAAAAATGATGTTGATAACAAAGATTAGGACCCGTAAGGAATAAGAAATTATTGAAGGGTATCTATTGGAAACTAAAAAATGAAAAATATAAAGTTCCCCTAAATATAGAAGGTTTTTGTTAGAAAAAAAGGCATTTTTGGCACGCTTCCCAAGCCTGTGTTCTCTTTATATATAGCATAGATATAATGTATACTATATTTAACCCAAGAGAGGCTCCTTGGGAAGTGTGCCTAAAACAATTCAAAACTTTCCTAAAATGCCCATTCCCTGCTTGGTTCAGGTATCAATAATACAAGGCTTTACCCATCTAAACTCAGCATTTTCATTCAAAACCCAATCAGTTCGTAACTGCTCCCCTTACTTCTCCTCTCCCCATTCCCTCTCTCTACACGTGCAGCCCTACTAGTAATAATAAAGTTGTTGTAAATGATTTGAGAAAAGGCCTGTGCTTGTTGCAATACTTTGTTAGTATTGAAACACACGTTTTACAAATATATATTGCGAGACATGTAAGCCCATGGCATGAAGGTTTAGAATTACCAATACATAAATAAGGGGTCCAAATCCTCTCGTCAAGCTTGATCTTCTCATCAAGCATCATATATTAACTAACTTCAAACTAATTATAACTTACCATGTTATTACCATACTAGTGAGTTCAATTTCAAGTTTATTAATGACAAAGATCATATTTTGGCCTCAAGCTCGATCCAGGCTCGTTAAAAGTTCATCATCACAGGCTCCATTCGTTAAGGGCTACACTTAGAAAAGGCCTAACTCACTAAAAAAATGACTTTAGCCTATACTTTGTTTAGATATATGTAAATGAAAAAAAAACTATTCATATGGTTAGCAAAAATATCATTTCTAAAAAAAAGTTATAAAAAAAATTCTCAAAATTACTCTCTAAATCACAATTGTATGAAGTTCAAAGTCCCAATGTATCATATTAGGACAAAGATATTCGAAAAAAAAAAGAAATGAATGATTGAAAAGAATAGTTTCAATAGACAATAATGAAAATGTAAGAGTAAAATAAGCTAAGGCTTATTTACCCACAAGCATTGTGTCCTTTATCTATCAAATATTAAGAATTAATATGATACAAAACTTGTATTTAGAAAAAGTAAAAATTTTCTCATGTAATCATAATCTATCTATACTATATATAAAAAGAATACAGGCTTGGGAGGCGTGCCAAAACTAAAATACTTTTTACCAAAACAACCTTGTAATATCATATTGTCTTATATTTCTATAGGGGTAAATTTGTCTTTTTATTTTTACTTTCCAAAAAAGATCCTTTAAAAATTTTAAGACTTAAAAATCCTAAACTATTCTTAATTGTTCTTGGGGTGTTAACCAAATCATTTGGATAGACCTCTTTAACTACCAGTGAGTCATGCTATTCAACTTTCTTGGATATTTAAATGACTTGCAAGTATAAATAATTTAGATACTGTTTACACCCGCCGTAACACGGCAGTAGAATTGAATCCTACGTGGTTACAAGTCTCCCTAAAATAGGGAAGTGAGGTCCATTAAGAAACCCCATTACGTAGGATTTGTTGAGAAAAAGTCCACAGGATAAGGACTCTAAAAACATGGAAAGAGAGGTCCCTTACTTCCTAAAAACGTGGAGTGTTTGCACAATGTGGGGTTTAACTTCCTAAAAGTGGGTCGTTGGGAAACTTGTTGATCAAGCAAAGTAGCTTATAAATAGGGACCTACAGGCAAGGAAGAGAAGATCCCTCGATCAACACACAATACAACTACACTTAGTTATCTCGATCTACTCATACCTCTTATCCGATCTCCTCAGACCACCCTACTCTCATGCTGTCCTCATAGCATGAAGTAGCCTATCCTCCTGTTGCTTCCTGTCGCAACAGCACATGGAGATCCCCCTTACTCCTCCTAGACAAGGCTAAGAAGATATGCCTTACTTCAATCACGGCCAGGCACGATCTCGCTTACTCCTTCAACCAAGGTTAAGGGCAGTCACTATGTGCACCCCAGAACTAGTAATCGTCAAGGCGGCCCCCGATCTCTTCTCTCTATACTCCGATCAAGGCTATAAGGAAACAAGCGGAAGGTAAAGAGATATTGTTGGTATTCTTTTTACCTTTTATTTATTCTCGTCACTATCTATCCTTGAAGTGGTCGTCACCCCATATGGCACTCAGTTTCTACAAATTCTACATCAAACGGCCACCATCAACGTGGCCATCATCTATGCTGCCATAAAATTGGGGGAAGAACCTTGGAGGACAAACCCCAATCCTCTTAGCAATCGCCGGACTAGAAGTCTCCAAATCAATAAGCAGCTGAGTCGTATTTAAACCGCAATCCGTCTGGTTCTGCGAGCGATCGGCACTGAGGTCAAAAGTTTTCGATTCCTTGCATTGGCACAGATGCTGGCACGCCTGTGCACTCACGCATCCCCGAGTCGAGCCAGAAATGATGGGAACAGATACAAGATCTATACCATATGGAAAGCATGCCTAGTAAATACTTTTTTTCCAAATGCCATTTTATCTTATATATTTACCTAGGTATCTTTGTCTTTTTCATTTTTTGTTTTCCAAAAGACTCCATTCAATAATTACCATCCCTTATGTCCTAACCTTTTAATCTAAATACGTGTAGTACCGCATGTGCATTCCGCTTGGGGAAGGGCATGCGCAATGCGCATAGCAAAAGTATTAGATAATTGTAGGGGACTAATTTGGAGATAAAAGCAAAAATAAGTTGAAAAAAAAGGCATTTTGGGTAATAGTAAGTAGTTATATATGTCGAAGGAGACACAAGTAAATAAAAGTAAACATAAGCGGCATTTTGAACAATAGAAGTTAGTTATAGCGTGCAAGTAGTTAAGTCGGACATTAAAGTAAATAAAATTAAAGGTGAGAGACTGAGGGGTAATTTGAGAAGTCTCAATACAGAATCTTAAAGCTTTTCTTTATAAAAGGCACGTGCTATGCGCAAAATAATTAGGTAAGTGTACAATTAATTAGGAGATAAAAGCAAAAAGAAATAAAAATAAGCTTATTTTGGATAATAACAGGTAGTTACATATATGTTAGGAGACAAAAGTAAATAAGAGTATAATTGAAGGACAAATGAGACAAAAATAGGTAGTTATCTATATCTATACTATATATAATGAGAAAGGCCCCTTGGGAATCGTGCCAAACAAAATATGCGGCTTTCCAAAACAACCCTTACACGCTATTAAAAAGATTTACTAGTATAAGGGTAGAACGGTTAAAACTGCCTCAACTTTTCCAAAAACTAACAATCAATTTTCCAACTGTTCCTTCAAACATTGTCTCCCTCTGTCCCTTCCTACACAGCTGCAGTATTGCACCCCTTCTAGTAACCATTTAAGCAATTATTTGGGAGATATAAGGAATTCGAGTTTAAAGTAAGGGATAATTTAGGGATCAAATCTTAGTAGAAAATTCAAATCTTAATAGAGAATATTAAAAGTTCTCTTTATGGTAGTATAGAAGATGGATAAACCAAGGCACGAGAGCTAGGGTTTGGGCGAATGAGCGTTTCGATAAGGTTGATTCTCATCTTTCTATTGGAGTCCATTTCTATAGGTTTTCCTCGTCTGATCGGAGTTTGACTGGTAAGAGAGTTTCTAGTGGCCTTGCGAAGGTTGTTTCTTCCTGCGGGTTTGTGAGCTATGTTAGCACTCTAATGGAGGTAGTGGCTGAAGATGTCAATGGTGATGGTGATGGCGACGAGGACGACGGTAATGGAAAGTGCCTGCTGGGTCCCGTTTGGACCAGCGTCTGCTAGATAATCGACCATCCTCCTCCTAGCTTTTTGGTTCTATTAGTTGTTGGTCTCTTTTGTTTTATCTCTTTTTAGGGTGCAATCATGTACAGACAGGAGGGTGCCATGCTTTTATTTGCATTCACCGGCGATTTCTTGGGGTTGATTTCCAAATCTAGGAGGTCTTGCTTGGTGGTTTTGATGGTGCGTGTAATCTGGCCTCGTGTTGCTCTCCTAGCCTTCCATTTGCTTTTGCTTCGTGCTCGGGTTGGTAACTTGGTACAGTGCTTGTGACTACCACCCTTCTCCCCGTTGCCTTTTCGTCATTTAAGACGGATCCCCTTTTATTGGGGTTATCAATCCACTCCTGCGGGGCAACCGATTTCGTCTCCGACGGTTCCTCCTACGGAACGTCCTACGTGCGCCCAGCGGGCGACACGCGTCCTTGCTCCCCTCGCTCCCCTCGCTCCTATTTCGAAGCCGTCCCGCGTTCGACCCGGCTCGAACGTGATTACGAAACCTCGCCCATTTCAAAAATCCCTCCACCCATTTCACCTCCGCCATTTTCGCTCGAACGCGATTCTAAAAACCCCCAAAATTTCAAAAACCCCTCTCTCCCATTTCACCTCTGCCATTTTCATCTCCTGTACGCATTGAACTGCAGGAGGGGACAGACGACGGAGAGATGTCATCTCTCACAGAAGAGAAGGTAAGGATGGAGACGCCGTTGGACAGCAACGACGATACAGCGTCCATTAAAGAGCTGCGCGAACAGCTCGAAGCACGTATAGAATCCCGTCGCCTCGTTCAACAACACCTCCCTCGATCTCTCTCTCAAGGTCATCTCTGCTTTCAATGGCCGCGAATATACTCCCATCCAAGTCCCTCACTCTAACCCTAACAGCAACCCAAAAAACCCTCCGGAAAACCGCCCTAGACGGTTCTCTGTCGAGCCTAAGACCACTCTGTCGAAGAGCAGTAACCGGAGACCCTCACCCGATGCGGCTACAGGTCTTCGACCTGATCCCGAGAAATCGCCCATTGATGGGAGTGGAAGTCCATTATCCATTGTTCGAACAATGGTCGCTGTCTGCCTCTTGGAAAGGGTACCTTTCAAGCGATCAAAATCTGAAAGAAATCCTGCAAAGCATCAGGTCTTCTAAAACCCCAGTAAGTAACTTTTGCTTATTTCAACTTTCTTTGAGTCATTTTTAGTCGCCCAATCTGAAACGATGAGATGGAGAAAAATATGGAAGAAATAGAGAAATGGGTCTTTTGTTTTGGTTCGTATTAGGGAGATATCAAAGATAATTTGTTTCTCTTATGGAAATATAAATGGGGTTCCGTTGTCTTCTCCATTTTTACTTAGGGTTTTACTGATTGATGATTTGGAACTCTGTTTGCAGGCGGTTATCAATTATGGTGCATCTTGGTATGTCATGGCTTCTCAGACCCTCCTAATCTTTTACATTTTCTCTTGAGGAGTCAATTTAGATGAATATTAGTTCTCCTTTAATGTGCTCTTTTGTAATATAGATTTGTTAGGTAGCTTATGGTGGAGAAAATGGTGTAATGAACTTGCTAGTTGCATCCAAGAGATGGGGACCAATGAATCCCGGCAATATTGTCCTGTTTAGTAATCCATTTTTTCAGAAGCTTGGAGGGATAACTTGGTTTGGTGTGGAAAAAAATATAGGAACCAGAAGGTGCTTGGGATAACTTGTATCATTCCTCTGGACTCGGTTCTTCTGTTTGATGTGGAATTTATTGGAAAAGCGTGAGAATCCCCTCTCCTTGCATATCTGATCAAGTTGTTGCTTCCACAATCTGCTTTGGAATTGCATGACATTTTTGTAATTAAAATGAAAGAATGGATGGGTACATAGATTATAAATGAGAAGAAACCACTTTATGACTTGTCTGGTATAGAAAGAGACCAATCCGAGAGCTAAGGATGATACCAAGGAAAAAGGAACTAAAATTTTAATCATATAATGGTATTTTCTTGGTAATGCATGCTTTGGTATACTGTAGAATAACCCCATCCTCCTCGCAACTGACCAGCTACAGCATCCAGTTATCTCTCATTGCCGATAGTCTTCTACAACCTCACTAAGAATGAGCAACAGGGGCTTATAGCTCTTGAGATCCTGCCTTATGATGATATTATCATTCTCAATTTGACTGAGAAAATTAACTCCGGCAAAAGCTGCACATACTTCTCTTCCCTCCCACAGAACCTCCTATGCCATTACAATTATGTTATGAAGGCTGACGACGATGATTTCTTTAAGATGTGCTCAGTTGGCTTTGTCTCTCAGGCTATTGCTCAGAACAGACCTGTAATATGGCCTTGTCATCTCTTGCAATAGCCAAAGCCCTTTTGTGGAATGCATGTCTTGGAAAGGCGTTAAATGGATTGGGAAATCTGGTATACCAGCAATTGACATAGAGGGGACCAGAGGATAAATTGGTCAGAAAATGGTCGAGGAAGGCAAATAAGGAATGAAGGTGCTCACACAAGTTTATACCAGATACCATAGCGGTTCATCGTCTCAAAAAGATGGGATCATCAGCTGCAATGTGTTAATAATTTAGAACGTTACCAAGGAGCTTAAGAACACCAATCTCTACCATATCTTATCGAATCAGACTTAAAAACCTGTTATATTCATCGTTCTCATTAGCAGGTCTCGACTCTTGAGAATCACAGTTTTCATTTAAATTATAACCGTACTAGTTTTTATTTTTCCTACTAAGCTGTATTCGATTATTTTCTATAATGCAAATTGGAGAACATATTTAAGATATTACGATCTGGACAGCCAGACCGGAAATTAGTTTTTTCCAGTTCTATCTCTGGTTCATTCTCCAGTAGAAACTCTTCCTAACAAAAAAAGTTCTTAGAAGGGACACTTGCCTTCTTTGTTTGCATAACATATTTATTCACAGGAAGCTCTCGCAAGACCACACTCATGAACAAAATTTAACACCATTAACTACAATATCTCTACATTAATATTACAGGTAATAACTTACAACAGATTAGGAGGAATTGATGGGAATGGAAGGCTTCCAATTGTAGATACAATTTTGAACTACTTAAAATTATAGCAAGAGATAGTTCAAAAGTATATCAGATCCATTCCTTTGGGTTAATGCATGCATCTAATAATTTCCATTCTTCACTGCGCTCTTCAGGTTGCTGGTAACAGATCACAAGCAAAGGGAGAAAAAAAAAAGAGAGAAAAAAACTAAGGGTCAGAAAATTGTTCCTCATTCATAAATTTTTTTTTTCTTGTTTCACTAAGTTCACGTATTTTAAAACTATAAAAGGGGGTGGGGAGAAAATTGATCAAATGGTTAAAAGCTTACATGATCATATTCCCATCTTGCAGTTAGTGGGAGAGAAACAAGAATACTCTCAATTCGGCCACCAATCTTCAGTCCAAATGTTGTACCATATTGTAAATGGAATATCCTTCTGTCGCTCTATGATTGGTATATATGCAGGAACCACAGAGTTGGCACATTCTGCAAAATGACAATCAGGTTGAATTAGAGAGTACAGAGACTGAGAACCGAGATACAAGAATTGCGATAAAGAATGGAAAACGCATTCACTTGTACCATCTAGCAATTACCCGTGGCAAAGGAAAGAAGCATCTCCTGATCATAGTCATTAAGATCATCAAAAAATATTCCACCTAGTCCTCGTGTTTCACCTTGGTGCTGCATATAACTCATCCATAAATACAAGCAAAATGTAGTCCAAAATATTCTTTTAGTGAATATATAGTCTAGGAACCTCATTCAATAATAATGATTTCAATCTTTGTCCAATTGTCTCACATGTCACTAAATTTCTTCTAAAATCCTCAAGAATAAAAGCCCAAAGAGCAACCAAGAAACATCACAATTTTATATAAAATCTACTGAAATTTGGAGTGTTTAACATTGTAGCTTGTTTCCATGTGCATCTATTATCACCAATGCTTCTTAGAAAAAAAAAGAACAATCTTCTGACTAGAATACCCATATAAATCTAAAATTTATATATCAACCATCTAATGCTCTCAAAGTTGCCACATCAAGCACCTTCTGTTCCTATATTTTTTTCCACACCAAACCAAGTTATCCCTCCAAGCTTCTGAAAAAATGGATTACTAAACAGGACAATATTGCCGGGATTCATTGGTCCCCATCTCTTGGATGCAACTAGCAAGTTCATTATACCATTTTCTCCACCATAAGCTACCTAACAAATCTATACGTGCCTCACTCTAACCCTAACAGAGAGAGATCGAGGGAGGTGTTGAAAGCAGAGATGACCTTGAGAGAGAGATCGAGGGAGGTGTTGTTGAACGAGGCGACGGGATTCTATACGTGCTTCGAGCTGTTCGCGCAGCTCTTTAATGGACGCTGTATCGTCGTTGCTGTCCAACGGCGTCTCCATCCTTACCTTCTCTTCTGTGAGAGATGACATCTCTCCGTCGTCTGTCCCCTCCTCTGTCCCCTCCTGCAGTTCAATGCGTACAGGAGATGAAAATGGCAGAGGTGAAATGGGAGAGAGGGGTTTTTGAAATTTTGGGGGTTTTTAGAATCACGTTCGAGCGAAAATGGCGGAGGTGAAATGGGTGGAGGGATTTTTGAAATGGGCGAGGTTTCGTAATCACGTTTGAGCCGGCTCGAACGCGGGACGGCTTCGAAATAGGAGCGAGGGGAGCGAGGGGAGCAAGGACGCGTGTCGCCCGCTGGGCGCACGTAGGACGTTCCGTAGGAGGAACCGTCGGAGACGAAATCGGTTGCCTGCGGGGACCATTGTTCAGGCGATTCCGATGACCTGTCATCGGTCCTCGTGGCCTCGGCCACTGGCCTAATTTTTAGTTGATCAGTCACAAAAAGTTATGGTTTATGGCATATATCATGTTTCTCTTATTCATTGCATCCTTTTTTACTACATATGTTCAGTTTGTAATTATCTGGTTGTGGCCCCTCTTGATGTATCATCGATGTTTTGGAATGAAAATTTCTAAGCTTTGCCTTCAAATAAAAAAAGAAGTTGGATACACTTTAATCGAATCGAGCCCACCCAAGCTCAGCTCTTAAGTTAACCAGTTATTTTTTAGGGAAAATTACTGTACGCACTATTTTTTAAAACGTTATTCTAAAATACACTACCTTCATAACTAATTGTCAAGTTTACACTTATTTTATAAACAAAATGACATAATGCCCTACTGTATATATCAGAAAACAAAAAATACCCCTTTTACCCCCGGTTTACAACTCACAAACCAATCTAAACAATAAAACTGTTGAACCTTACTCCTTTATTTTGGTTGTTCCAAACCAAAAAAAAAAAATTCAATCAAAACCTTTCGCCTACCTTCTTCTATGGCTAAAAGATTAACAGAACATGGAAAAGCACATTTGGCGAAGGTGATCGGCTGTAAACCGGGGGCAAAATGGGCATTTTTTTGTCTCTTGACACATTCATGAGGGCATTCCGTCATTTTATTTATAAAACCAGTGTAAATTTGGTAATTAATTGTGAAGGTAGTGCATTTTGGAATAAAGTTTTAGAAGACAGGGTTTACAGTAATTTTCCCTATTTTTTAAGCTTAGGCTAGGGTTATGAGCCTAAAAATAGAGCTGACGGGACGAGCCAAAACTCGACCCGAGTAGCTTGATCGGCTCGATGGTAATGGTTAATTTTGTGCTTCACCCTCGTGGGGACACAAACCGTTTGTCGTAGAATTGTGAAAATCGTCTGTGGCCTTTCCTTGAAATGCTCCCTGATGCAACCGTGAGATGCTCCACGTGGCAGCATCTCACGGTTGCATCAGGGAGCTTTTCAGGGAAGCCACAGGCGATCATTCCGTTGTAGAAGTAGTAAATGGGTAGGTGGGCCACCTTCCAATGAAACGGTTATAACGGTCACTGCAGGTCAATGTCTAGTGCGGCCTTCGCGTCACTTCGTTGCTGTCACGTATCTCACAAACATCCCCCCTTCCTCCCTCCCTCGCTCCCTCCCTCCCTCTCTCTCTCTTTCTCTCTAAACATCTATCTGTCATTGCTCAAACCCTCAAATTCTAATTTCTCCGGAGGAACAGATTATTGCCATAAAGCAGAAATCAAGCGGTAAATTCTCTCTCTTGATTGTCCTAATCTCATAACGAAATCTATGTGATCTCATAATCTATCGTCTCTTTTTTTGGTTCCCTTCCAATTAGGTCATTAATGAGTTTCTATCAGAGTTCCTTGTTTCTAGTTTGTTATTCAATGGGATCCCTTTCAAATGTTTCTGCTTCCCGATTCATATTTTTCAAAATTTTCTTGGGTTCTTTTAATGTGTTTAGTTTGGTTGATCCTTGATAGAAGAAGGCAGGTGGCATATTCCGTGAAATATTTCTGCTTTTTTTTCCCTAATTTTTGAGCTAGTAGATTGATTATGTCCATTATGCTTACTGTTATCTGAGGATTTGAAATTTTCTCATGATTTTCCTGTCATGATCTCTGAGAATTTTCATAATTTATGATCTCACTGTAAAGAGAAGTTACTGAAAACATGAATAAATACTACTCAAGAAACAATTAGGTTTCTGATAATTTGAGTTGAATTGTATGATGATAAAGAGGGTTTAACTGATCTTGTTCTGCTTTCATGCTACATTATTCTGACTTACATTAGATTGGAAAATGTTACTGGCTTAACCGCTGTTCCAAAAGCCCCCAAGACTTATGGAGACTTCTTTAGTTAAGCAGTAAATATCTAGGATCATAAGCGAAAATGAATGCATTCAAATGTTAAAAATTAGAAAATGTAATAAAAAGATTTATTTTGAGAAGTATTGAATTATATGGCAATTAAGTGTGCTTGCTCATTGGCTCTATTCAGGCCTTCATGCAACATATACTGAAATAATTACATAGGAAAAGAATGAATTCAAATGCCATAATTAGAACCTATAATGATCAGAATGACAACGTAAAAATGCTTAAAAGACCTAATAGTTGAGAAACTCAATATCGTTAAGGTTTTAAATATGGTGATTCAGTGTAATTAAATCATAACAATCAATATATCATTGAAATAGTTTTTAGGGTATTTAACATTGGGAAATTTTTATTAGGTTTCAATAAGGAGAATTGTATATAAGAACACAAAATTATGTAATTAGGTTTCAATAAGGAGAATTGTATATAAGAACACAAAATTATGTAATAGAAGGAATTAGTTTATCTAGGTTTTGAAGACCACCGATACAATTATTCTAGCTAAAAATTCAAAAAAAAAAAAAAGATCATAGTTTCTCGGTTACTGAATAACTAATTGAGATCACAGTTCCATGAAAATACAAGGATGATAGTCACAATCTTACAGTAACATAGGGTGTTGGTATTTGAATCAGCACTGGATTATAATTATTAATGAGGTACTATTCTTTTCTATCTCCACTGATGTTATGAAATATATGCTCAGACTTTTAACTACATATGTATATATATACATATATACACATAGTTATTGAGGGGTTTGATGGATTGGCTCTTAGAAAGGAATTTTATGGGCAACCTGAGTGTTTTTTGAAGCCATGGTTTTAAGTATTGTTTTGTATTTGTCTAGTATCCTGCTGAAACAAATTTGAGGGATTGTTCTATATCATCCATGGCAATGAGAAACCCAAGGGAATATACTTGAAAGTTGAAACTATGTTGCGGTTAAACTGTATTGTTAAAATTAATATTGCTCTGCCAAAGCTATTATTTATTGGCTGATATGTCTTGGTTTTGGCCATAACTTAAACCAATGCTTGAAGGTGTAGAGAGATTCCATGAAGGTATCTAACATGCTTTCAGTTGGCAACACAGGAATTATGCAGATGCTATGTTTTGGCAGGCCACTTCAAACATCTTAACCCAAGCTTTTCTCTGTGTGGAAATATTGTGATGATCTGCATGCTGCTCTCGTGATAGATTGTACAAATGTTCAACTGTGGTTACAAGTCACAATTTATGGATGGCCAACGAGAGAAATTTGCAAGGTATAAAATATATCTTAAGACACCATTTCCCATTGTTCTTTGTGGTTGTTGGACTTGCTTGAAACCTTGCAACAGTGGTCAATTATGTTATGGTGAGGCTTATCGATTTTTTCCCCACAGGCCCATTCTTTAGATCCTTTGATGTTGAATGCTTTCAGATTCATGAAGAAAATGCCATTGGATTTTGATGTTTAATTTGTATGAAAGTTTATCTTGGATGCTTATGTGGATGGTGTTTAGGCCTGCATAATTTTAGGAAGTGGTGTTTGTTCAAACCCATCAAATTTTACAGAGTAGTTCAAATGTATGTCTGATTATCTGTTTCTCCCAAAATTAGGGTGGTTATGATAGTACTTACATCCGTGCCATTTTTTTCTTTTCTCAAAATGTTTTCCTCCCAAGCTGATGTTTTTCTGAAATACATCTAGATATTCTTTTCCCTGAGTTGTTCAATCAAGCTTTGCAATGTGAGCTTGAAATAGCCGTTGGCTGATTGCAAGTCTTATTTACTTCATTTGTTAAATTGAATGGAAGAGGTTGAGATTTTGTACATCATTGAGAACACTGTTATTTATGTCATTTCTCATGGATCTAATGGCAAATGGTTAGTTGTTACTGTGTCTCTAATGGCAAAAGCACACCTTTGGATAAGGTAAATTTTAACAATTGCAGCATCCTTGTAGGCACTTCCATTGTAGATAGGATGAAGTAATCCATTGGGATCATACTGTTGGTGAGTTGAGGGGTTTCTGATTTCAATAAATTCTTGAGAATGTTTTTGAGATATTATCCATTTTTATTTTCAAATTCCAAATTTTTTACTATTTCAGCTCGTATATGTACAAGATTTCCTCAATATGAATAAAGGAGGAATTTATAAGATGTTATGGTTTCAGATTCATTTCCAGTGGAACAAAACCAATGCTGAACCTAATCTTAAACCTTGGCATCACCTTACAAACCTATAACTCCTGAAATGCACACATCAAATTTTTATGTGGTAATAGGTATCTGAAACCAATTTTTATTAATACATGCAGAATAAGCCAGAGAAGCACAATACATTGCTGCATTTTCTTAATTTCATGTTGAACACATAGTTGGAAACAGAGGTGCTTGTTTTTTTAATGATCATGTTTCTCATCTTTTTTCCCAAAGATAACAGAGAAGACTTTCCTATATCTTGTAGATTATACTGTTTTACTTACCACTTCAGTAACATGACAACTAATATTGGCAAATGTTGGCACTTCTTTCAATTTTAGGCTGGACGATTTGGATTCTAGGTTATCATTTTCTCCGGATGCTGGACGGATGAAAAAATGTGGATTCAATATTGAAGGTCTAGTCCATGCTGGTCATGCACCCAAAAACCCATCAAAATCTTTTACAAGTGGAGTGAGAAAAGGCTCTGAAGGACTTAAATCGTTTGGTCAATCTCTTAGACATGGAGTTTCCCAGGCAGTGTTCCCTGAGGATCTTAAAGTGTCAGAGAAAAAAATATTTGACCCTCAAGACAAGTTCCTCCTAGTATGCAATAAGTTATTTCTCCTGTCATGCTTTCTTGCAGTATTTGCAGATGCTTTGTTTTTCTATGTTCCGGTTATCAATCGTGAATCAAATTGTCTCAGTATAGATACAAATCTAGCCATTACGACCACAACAGTGCGGACAATCATTGATGCTTTCTATGTTATTCGCATGGCTCTTCAATTTCGCACGGCCTATTTTGCTCCATCATCTCGTGTCTTTGGGAGAGGTGAACTTGTGATAAATCCTGCAAAAATAGCTAAGCGATACTTGCGGTGGTATTTTATCTTAGATTTTCTTGCTGTGCTACCCCTACCACAGGTTTGAAGAACTTCTCTATCTTAAGTTTGTTGCCTCATTCTTGAGCCTTTATGATTTTCAATGTTCAAAGCTTATATCGTTTGACTTTGAATAGTATATTTATGATTTTTCCTTTATTGCATCTGGTTTTGTGTTGGATCTATGATACCATAATACTTTTCATGAGAGCTGAAATTAGTGTAACATTAATGTGTTATTTCACCTTTTCATATTTTCCTTAGGTGATTTTTGCATTATATAGTCTCTAGCTTTAATTGTAAAACTGTTTAGCTCTCTATTTTGATTGCTTATGTTATTATTTGAATTGCTTATATTACTATCTGAAGTAAACATAGATTTTCTGCTATTTTTTATGACATAAATTTTTATTAATTTTTTTTTACCATTTCAAGCTCCAAGTACCTTGCCTATAGGTTGCACACTTGCTTTTTCATGTGATCTCACTTGTCTTTGACTCTTGGTGTTAGTTCTAGTGCTATAACAGGAGCATGAATTGCAAATTTTCTTATCTAATTATCATTATACAATTATATGTCTATTCAATCTACCTTCTGAAACAATCCACATTATGAACAAATAGAAAATATCCTTTTTCATTGTTGGGTGTGAGGATTTTTTTATTTTTCTAATGATGTCATTTGATTTCAGTGATTCATTTAGTGTATCCTCCAACAGCCACCGCCCCCCGTCTCCTCCTTTTTATTTTTTTCTGGTGATGAAGGATAGTGGACCAAAGAGCCTATAATTTTTTGTTGGTAGCTGAAAATTGTGGAAATCATTCAAATCCTGTTGTGTATTAATTTTTTCCCTAGAAACCTAAACGACCTAAATAAAATAATAAGTTTTTCTACTATCTGACAGATCTTTGGATTTGCAGAATGTTTAAATCTTTGGGTGAAAAAGTGTTGTAAATATATGTGATTGGTAAAAAAATAAAAATAAAAAGACAAATTTTGGAAAGAAAAAAATGTTAAGAATTTGTGATAGTGAAGTATCTAAAAGGCTAGAGGAAGACTGGAAATAATGGGGTTGGAACCACTTGAAAATTATTTAAATACGAATTATTTGATTGAAGATGTTGTTTTTGATAGATTGGGGTTGGGGGTGGCAGGAAATGGCGGCAAAGATCCCTGATATTGTCAAGTAGTTGGGACACAATATATTGTTCCAAAATTAAAAGCTACAATAGTGTAACTTCTCAACTTCTTCCTATAGATGGTTTTTAGGTGGCAGTTTAACATTATTAAGTTCATCTATGTCTTTGCCTGTGGTTCTGTGAGGCAATTCATAAAAATAAAATCTATATAACACTTTTTGATCTACTCATAGTGCTAAGCAGTCGGAATACACACTTCAAAAGCAAGAGCAGCAAATACTTTGGAAGATGTATCCCTTTGCCAGTTTCTGGTCAATTTGAAAGGAAGAATTCATAGAATTTTGTATGACAAGGAAAGGGATCAGGGTCAAGTGATTCCTTTGGTGATCTTGTCCTTCAGGTCTTTTGGTTAGTCCCATGTACCCAAAGCCTTTTGCAGGCTTTATGGGTATTGATTCTAGTCAGTTTTCTGGAGACTGATCTCTACTTTTTTCTTCTTATTCTGCGATTTGGCCTTTTGGTTTTGTTATGTCTCTTCATATAATTTTTGGGTAGCTGGGACAAACCATTTTCTTCTTTGAAATTGCTTATGACGCCAAAACAGAACCCAAAAGAAAAAAGAAAAAAGAAAAAAAAGGAAAAAGGAGAAAAAACTAATTTTGGGTGGTGGACCATGGGTTTGGACTGTCCTAGAGAGGTTGTATTCTTGGTGAAATACTACTAACATAATCATCTAAAGGACCATATAGAACAATGAGGACCCAGGGGAACTGTGCACTTCTACAATAGTGAAACTGATGAACTTTGCACATCCTAATCAGAAACCTTCATCTTCTTTCTTTTTTAAATAAATGAAATATCTCCAGCTACACAAAAAAGCGACCACTGCCCAATTGAATTTCCTTCTGGTTTAAATATTAGAATCAATCTTGTCAATACTTTCTAATTTGGTTTCCAATAAGACTATTAAGTCTACCTTCCAGTTCTGGTTTAGATTTTTGATAACCACTCTTATATCTTTGCTCCCTATACTCCCTGGAGCCAAAAAAGCCTTCTGATCTTCATTGGAACAGGCACCATCGACTTCCTGAGATTGCCTCAAATATCTGAATGTATTTCTGTGCCTGATATGTCGTCCTTGTAAAGGACGTATCTTATTGCTTTCTTCTGAAAATAAAGAAGTCTGATATCAGCTGTCGGTTTTAACTGCAATTTCTGTCCAGTCTCCTCGTATATTGAGAGATTTACATCAAAAGCCCATATTTTTTTTTTCTGGTAAAAATATGTAAGAGAGGTGATCTGGTCAGATACAGACCTTCCTGTTGAACACCATTCCTACTAAAAGCTTAAGCTGATAGTAGAGGTGAACTTTATGTATTTAATATATTCCTTAACACTCCCCCTCACGTGTGGGCCGGACTCAAACCCATTTTTAGGGAGGCCCTACACGTGGAATATTTTTTTCTCAACGGGTGGAGTGGAGGTTTGAACCCAGGACCTGGCGTTTGCCTAAGGCTCTGATACCATGTTGAACACCATTCCTACTAAAGCTTAAGCTGATAGTAGAGGTGAACTTTATGTATTTAATATATTCAGTTAACACTTCCTAGGATAGAAATTATCTGAAGCATGGTCTTATTTCTTGCCACCCACCGCAACAAAGGGAAGTTTGATGATGATAGTGGGCCCTCCAGTTTCCTATCAACATCTCAAGAAAGAAGGATTGGAATACTATCTCCTGCTAATGCCTTTTACAGTTTTATCAGTCCGAGGATGCCCCAACCCTGAATCACATTGAAAAGAAAAGAGTGGCAATAGTGAGCTCCCCCTTTAATATAAATCAGCAAAATATGCCCAGATTTGGATTAGAAAAGCTCAGAAAATTTCTACTGGAAGGTAAATGGACACTGTTGATATCCTTCCATCATTGAAATGATCTTGTTAAAATTGTGAAATCCCTTGCTGTCATTACATTTTTTAATGTAGAAAGTTTTCTTCTCTAAACCTGATAAATCTTTCTGCCTTGTGATGCCTAGAAAAAGACTAGTTTTTGGGATATCAATTGTGGCATTGAAAGTTTTGTTTTTTGTGACATGGGGAGAGCATATCTGTTCTTCAAATGAATGGCTGGATAACCTTTTAAGTTGGAAACTGATCCTTTTGGAGGTTCAACCTGAGGCCACATGGTTCGGAGTGATTGGCCACATGTTACCCAGAGCCCACCAACCTTGCCACCTTAGATTTTGGTTGAGATTTTGATATGAAAGGACCAAATAAGGTGGGATTCTTCATTTAACACTACCCATTTCTCCCATAATGAATAGATAAATAAAAGAGAGTTTATTGTGTGAAGGGCATTCTTTAACACTTCTGCTGTCATAATTTTTAAGTGCACAATATGTAGTCACCGGATACTCTGTACCTCAATTTTAACAATGCCAAATCATGTTATCTGAGTATAACTAATACAAAATTGCATATTATATTTTTTAATTCTTCTCTCTCTCTCTCTCTCTCTCTCTCTCTCTCTCTCTCTCTCTCTCTCTCTCTCTCTCTCTGTTTGGTTATCCTTTTATTTGTCCAGATTGTGGTCTGGAGATTTCAGCAGAGATCAAAAGGTTCAAATGTACTTGCTACAAAACAGGCATTGGTTATCATTGTCTTTCTTCAATATGCACCTAGGTGTTTTAGGATGAAGCCCCTGATTTCAGAGCTGAAAAGGACTGCGGGTGTCTTTGCCGAAACTGCTTGGGCTGGTGCTGCCTACTATCTGCTGTGTTACATGCTTGCTAGTCATGTAAGCTACTGAAATGCTTGAAGCTAGCATGACACTTTTTCCCAGTACATGGGCTTTATATTGTTGATATCCTTCTCATTAACTGCGGAATTTTGGTTAGTTTTGTAATAGTGCATTCTTTCCTAACTCAAATTCTTGTGAAATTGATAAACATAGCTATTATTTGAACCTTCAATGAGTTTTGCCCCCTCTTGATTAATTACTTTGTTATATCATATGAACTGTTTAGATAATTAGATGTATACAAGAGCCTTAGCTTATATTGAGCAAAATTATTATGGTACCAGATAATGAAAACTCTTATATAGCTTTTATCCTTTTATTGGAAAGTCTTCTGCAGAATGAGATTTCTCATTGGATAAAAATTTCTTTGATTCCTACCCTTTTGTTACTCCTTGGCTGCACTTAATGCTTTTTTTTTGTCCTTCTTATAATTCAAAACTCTATAGCAATAAATTGTTAGAATATAGTTCTTATTAAAATATATTCCATCTGAATTAATCGGAAATACATCACTTTTAATAGAATTTCATGTCTATATTGTGTATTATGGATGGATCCATTTTGACGAGTTTAGTGAAGTCTAAATACTCAGGAGTAAGGCAGAGGCTGGAGTCCATATATTTTTGTAAATATATCTATCCCTCGTAGTTTAGTTGCTGAAAAAAAATGATAAATGAAGTTAAGAAGATGTCTAGACTTATGTGGCGCTCGAGTCTTTCCATGATATGGTTTCTGCATCTGGTAGCCCAGAAGGCCAAAGGCAAAACCTTATTTTATTGTCTTTCTTGATGCTGTTCCTTACAAAATGTTGAAAAAAAATTCTAAAGCTTATTTTGTGGGCGGAAATTGTTCAATACAAGGGCCCTAATGGGTTTACATGAGTCAACGGAACTTGATATTGAATAGATTATGGGAACTCCAAAAGAATTGAGTTTTTATATGAGTATCAAAATATAAGATTTATAATGAGAATAGATGGCCTAAAAGAATTTGGGCTTAGGAATGTAGAAAATCATAATTCTACAAGGAATCGTACTAGAAACAGTAAACCAAAGGTGGCTGGGATTTAAAATTAGCTATAAGAAATCATAATTCTAAGATTGGCAAGCAATTCAAGAGCTATGATCGTAACAAGAATAAGAGCTATGATCATAACAAGAATAGTTTTAGATGTTTTTAATAAATTAGAAGTAGAAGATGAAAAGTGAGGATAGAAACAAGGAAAAAAAATAGCAAGATGAACTAGAACTTACTAATAGGGATCCACTATTAGGAATCTGGGGTTTGTGGCGATATCTCTTGAACTCCAATTCAAAGGCATATCACAATTTGGAATTTTAGAATTCTTCTGAAAATTTTATTCTTATTCAAGACTTTATAAAACTGAAGACTCATATATAAGTGAAATATACATTCTTGTGCCTCAGCAGCTTTATTTACCTAGTGAGACATGGCTTTTTCTGCCATGTGGAGAAATGATATAAGAGGTGATCCTCGAGACGGGACATGTGGACAATATTTCAATACACAAATCCCATAATACCCATATAACAGATTTTTCATGTGTGACATCATAAAATTAATTTTTTATATTCTTTGAAGTTTTGTACAACAAAGATGCCAGATTTTTCAGAGCCCTTTTTCCATGTGAGAAATGTTCTTAGGGCTGAAACTTGGCATGTGAGCGTTGGTCAACCAGAAGCACAAGTAGACAAGTGGCTTTGTAAATAAGTTGCTAGGATTGAAATCTTTGTCTCACCAGGTATCTAGGTGCAAAGCAATTCAGAGACATCCTAGTTCTCTCTCTCTCTCTCTCTATATATATATCTCTCTCTCTTGTGTCACGCACACACATACTCACACATGGAGATAGTCAGAGGGAGGGAGGGAGGGAGAAAAATTATGGGGAGCAATGTTCTTATTTCTTTTTCCCTTTATACAACTTAAAGAATCTTTTTATAGTTGAAACTTTCAACAGAAAGTGATTTTTCTTATCACAAAGTGGAGTCAAGAACATCCAGATCCAGCATTAGAGTGAAAGGATTTGGAATCCAGTGGAGTATATTAGCAAGTTTCTTCAGAGCTTGTCTTTCTCCTTCATATTGAAGAAGGGTAAAAATTGAATTTTCCCATCTACTAGGGGCTTGCATCAGGAAGTTCCTCTATCCTAGTTGTATTTACTCTTGTGGGGCATATTCTCAATTGTTTTCTGGGGAAAGTGTAAGGTTGGTTGTTGTTAAGGGATTGGTGTGGGGAGAGATGACTATTTCCATAGCTTATGGATAAAACAGCATTATTTTTTAATGTCATTATAGATGTTAATGTTGATAAACTGCATCATTTGGTGTCTTGAAATGGTATGGGGATAGAAGATATTATTCGGAAGATAAAAAGGTAGCTTTATAGGGATTAATTTTGAGCTGATATTATTTGGAAGATGTACAAATGTTCTAGGGTGTGGGATTCGAAGTAGCCTCTTAGGTATCTAGTTTCTCCTTACAATGAAAATCTGCATAGTTCAAAATTATGAAATACATCTTTGAAAGTTTGAGAGCAGATTAGCGATGTGGAAAAGGAACTATTTATCTTGAGGTGGTAGAATCACTCTCAACAAGGCATCTTCATCTAAAAGGGAGCACTTGATCAAATGACGTTCAGCATGCTGGGAGAAAATTAAAGGAAGTCACGGTTTGGAATACGTGCACCGCCCTTTTTAGTTGCCCTATAAAGGAACCCCCATATATTCCAAGGGGTGGAACATGTTATGAAAAAGCATTGCTAATAATGCTCTTTCCTTGTTATTGATGTTTCATTACTATTTCAATGAGCATCGGCCTTTCCAGAGTTCAAAGACATCTTATTTAGTGTAAAGTGATTGGGCATATTTGACTTCAGATATTTTTTTTTTCCTATTAGCACTGTGTATAATCCATGTGAAGTTATGCTATGCCTTTCTCTTAGTTTCCGATAAATTTCTTCTGTTACTGATAAAAATAAAAAAGAATGCACTAACTACAACAAATTTGATATAGTAGAAGGGATGAAAATTCCTGGATGGATCTTATATCATATTTAAACTGCATCTAAAAATTATCTGATCCTCTAGCCATAATTTTTCAAGCCCTTCTGTAAAATATTTGTTAACGCAAGAATGAGTGGCATGATAATTCAGATAAAAATCACAGTGTTCCTCAGCAGATGTAGTTTGTAATCCTTGCATGTCTTTTTGTGTCCGAGTATGTTCTTCACGTGTATTTGGCTTTAATAAAAAGAGGCATGTGATTTTTACCATTATGAGTAATTTAGATGGAAGCTATACATATGTTTGAACTTCATTCATCCTGTTTCTTTTGTTTTTTTGTTTTTTACAAGTACTATATACTGCAAGGTGCTCTTAAGCAATGTGTAGCAGATATATAACCTCCACCAGATGGTATCTTTGCAGATAGTTGGTGCTTCCTGGTACTTATTAGCTGTAGAACGTAATGATGCATGCTGGCAGAATGCTTGTAATGATATTGGGAAATGCAATCCAAATTATTTATATTGTGGCAACCGGCATATGGAAGGCTACCTTTCCTGGCGCAACATTAGCGAGGCTGTTCTAAATAAAAAGTGCTCCATTGACGATGAAAATCCACCATTTGATTATGGAATATACACACAAGCTTTGTCTTCTGGGATTGTTTCTTCCAGGAAATTTCTTTCCAAATATTGTTATTGTTTGTGGTGGGGGCTACAAAACTTGAGGTAAGCAGCCTACTTTTTCCTTGTGGGTTTGATGCTTAGTACTTTATGTTCAATCTTCAATGAAAAATAGCTTCTTTTCTATTTGGCTTTGGTATAACTGCAGTGCGTGTCTTTTAACTTCTGTAGAGGTTAGCTATGATTCCTTTTTTATTTTATTTTTCTGAAGTTTGAGAAACAACTTTCATGGAAAAATGGTGTTTCATTTTTTGGCCTGTAAACAAATGTCTTTTAAGAGAGAAATAAACTGCTGAAACCAGAAACACCATAAATCCTATTTAGATTTTCTTGAAAAAGTGCAGTGGAAAACTCATGAGTAACACAATATAAACTGTGAGATAATCATGACAGGAAAGAAGTTTCCCTTTGTTAAAAGGGCAGAATTAATACACCTTGTATCATAGACCTCTACCATATACAGTGCTGGAGGAGAACTGAATACATGTTTGGAAAAATTTCAAAGAGAAAGAAACAGGACTAGTAATGTCTTCAAGGATTCCTGGTAGAGTGTATGGGACACTTATTAAGTGAGATTCATCCTTTGGGAGTAATGTAATCATGCAATTGTTTGACTATTGTCTGGAAGTTAAAATCTGTGAACTCAGGGAAAAACTTAGGTTAATCCATACTATAATCTGCACTAAAGACTATAAGATGATACATCACAGCCAAACTATAGCAACTTCTCAGTTTCATTGAAGGAAGCAAGTATAAAACAGACAATAAACTAGAAGAGATAAGTAGCTTGAAATGGGAAAGAAACAACTTGGACATACTGGAAGGGAATTGATTTCGATTGTATGATGCCTGCCTTATATTACTTGAACTAAAGGTGGAACGTGCAATACTGCACATAAATGATTAAAAATTTTGATATAAATAATTGTTTAGGCATTAAAAGGCTTGGAAATTACTAAAGAGCATTTTTTTAAAAGCGTGGAATGGAAACCTCTCCCCAAGAAGGGTAAAAGAGAAAAAGACAAACTACCCCAACATAATGCATCATTACAGGAATTTGAAAGGGTGTTTTGGGAAAAAAAGGTTATTAGTTTTGACACGCTTTCCAACGGACTGTTCTCTTTATATATAGTATAGATAACTCATGCAATAAAAGCAATGAGGTAAGTTTTGATCAAGTTATGACAAAAACAAAATTCCTCATTTGTAATAACCCAAATTGACTTTGACAGAAATTGTGATCTGGAATTGACCATTTTTTAGCACTTGCGTGCTGCATTCAGTGACAAAACTGGTAAAATCATAGGTCAATCAGACAACCTTTTTATTGTATAGTAGAATCCAACATTCTTCACAGTTTCTGGGGTCTACCTTTGAGGACCCCTCCTAGACCTATCCACAGACATCTGATCCCGATTAAATTTGTTGTAATAGCTGGACACTAGTTGTCATCTTTACACATCAATTAGATGTTCAAAATTACTGCCACAACTGATCATATATGCTCATTATCTAACTTTATTGCATTTTGAAGCCCTCCATGCAGAGTAGAATATCTGTAGGAAATAAGTCTATAATGTGCTAATTTTAGTTATAATGTGAATACCTATGATTAATCTAGAATACAACCAAGATAGAATACTTAAACTAAAATAGCTAGAATCTTGCGAATTAATACAACAATAAAAAAGGATGCTCCTATAAACTATGATTGCATTCTTTTCTCCTTATACTTTGATATTTCCAACTTAGCTTTTCTTTTCATGGGTCATTTGAAAGAAATCTTGTCATCAAGTGAAAAATTCCTTGACCCAGCATTGTTACTTTCACCATTTTGTATTGGTTTTTGACGTAAAAATTGAGGATCTAAAATTTCATGCTTAGAAATGTATATGTTCATGAACCTTCCCAAATTTCTTAATTCTCATTTTCTTAATTTTTCCTTTGTACAATCTTCTCCTAGGATTATCTAATTGCGAAATATTTAATAGAAATAAACTATCACACTCCCTGCTCCCAACCCCAGACATGTCATCTGTTTGGATTGCCAGTTTTCCCTCATTTCCAACATTTGTTCTTGCAAAAGCTTTCCAACATTTACATTGGCAGTTTCAAATATTTTCAGTTAGAATATGCTCAAGACTTCCAATCAGTTTATCTGTAAAATTTGATGCCTTGGAGAAGGATGATTTTTATTTTTATTATTTTTCATTTGGCCTTTATCTACTCATTCGTATTTGGACTTTGAAGTCCAATTAAAATACACTAATTGTCTATATGTGTTTTACTGTCACATATTTTATTTACACTAGTCTTTTGCTTCTGACAGTACACTTGGTCAGGGTCTCCAAACCAGCACGTACCCTGGGGAGGTTATCTTTTCCATAGTGCTGGCCATTTCTGGTCTCATCCTCTTTGCACTTCTGATTGGAAACATGCAGGTATATTCATAACGTTTCTTCCTTATATGGTTAGATACATGAACACTACTCATTTGGCTGAATAACAAAAGTTCATAGTATTGAGTCTATCTTTATAGATTCATTACTGGGACATTATTGATCCTGATGTTCCTGGATATCAGTGGTTCAGATGAAAATAAAATATGGTGTAATAGATTTTTTAGCCATTAGAATGCAAAATATGTTTTATCCTTGATCATGAGCCATTTGCTTTTCAGCATTCTTAGACAGTAGACTTTAGTGTTTTTTATTTATGTGGATCACTTGTTTGGCCTTGAAGATTTGTGTTTTTCTGTCTTTCTCTTAAATTTTTCCTCAATTTTAAGTAGTTAAATGGGTATTTTAATAATAATTCTACTTTTCTTGTAGTTTTAAATCTTTTGAGTTTGGTACTTGTTACTTATTTCTACTGTCATAAGTGTTTTTCAAAAAGTATTTATGTATGACCCCAATGTCAGGCTCTTCACCTAATATTTGACCCAAGTCCATTGATTCTTTTAGCATCCTTACATTATTTTAATAGGCTGTTACTAGAACCAGCTTGTTTATTTTGATAAATACGATATACAAGTACTTGTTATCCTTGTGGACATTGTAACCCTGATTTGTCTGGTATTGGAGTTCTATGACATCATGGGGAAAGGGACTGGTTCTTTCTTTATTTTAGTCAAAATGATCCTGGTAATACTGATCCACTTATTTTCAGAGGGCTCTATATTTGCCCATGAAATGAAAGGCATATTTGGAGCGGAGTTTCATTCTTTACTTCAAAGGCTTATGTTGATGGTTTACCGGATCGGCCAGTACTGGTCCACATCGGGATTGAATGACCCCTCTTCAGAATGGTACTGGCTGGTCCTTAGTCCCAGTCTAGAAAACCATGCTTATATTATAGATCCATTTTTTAGGGACCTCCTTGAAGACAAATCCTGCAGTGTGTAATAATGAGGGCTATGAGTGGCTCTTTCTTTGCAATTTGCGGGCACTGATTCCACAAATTTAATGCTGGACTCTTTCTTTTCAGCTTGTGCCCTTTAAACTAAGGTCTCTGAAATATGACCAGACAGGACATCATTTTGTAGTGGACACTGGTTGCTCATTTTGATGGTCCAAAAATCTAGTCAAGGATGAATATAGATCCAAAATGAGCAGTTGTCATCAAACAGGAAATGCTACAAGCATACTTTACAGGGTTGATTAGATTCAATTTCGAAACTGGTAACTGCAGTGTGTACACTTTGTAGTTGACATTGCAGTAGGAAAGTCAGTCTCATTAATTAAATCTATATCAATACAGTCTCAAATTAATTTTTCTGTGACATTTTGGAATTCCTTTATAGCTGTTCTCCTTCCAAATTTCATGTAAAGTAAAACTAATTTCATGATTTTGTCTTTCAAGTTTTATGTTTCTCCCTTGAAATGCTTCAAATCTAATTGGTACGGATTATGGAAGCACGCAGCATGCTCTCAATTTTTCATGTCATTTAATTTTATCAAACTGTGATTTATAGAATTAATTCAAAGTTCGCCCAAAAAAATCATAAACCCTGATTTCCAGGTATCAATTTTTCTTTCAATAGATTCTGGCATCCACATGGTGCCTCGTAGGATCAATCATATGCAATTACAAGGGCAGACACTCTCCTTGTATTTTTTTCGTTTCTACATTTAATAACTGAATAAACTGTATCATCAGTCATCAGCTTATGAATTTAAACAACTAATATTGTTATTGTTTAGACTGCTAAATTGGTAAGCCTTTCACCCTAATTTGAAGAAAATGTGAAACTTTTAACTTGTTTCCATGAGTTAATTATGCATTCCAATTTCCATTATATATCACTTCTCCTGGTCTTAATAGTGGCAGGGTAAAACATGTGCTAATGCTAAGATTTTGGTTGTTGTGCATTTGGAACAGACCTATCTGCAGTCTCTGACAATCCGGCTTGAGGAGATGAGAATCAAAAGGCGTGACTCAGAGCAATGGATGCATCACCGTTTGCTACCACAAGATCTCAGGGAACGTGTTAGACGATATGATCAGTACAAGTGGTTAGAAACACGAGGAGTAGATGAAGAACACTTAGTTCAGAGTCTACCAAAGGATCTCCAGAGGGATATCAAGCGGCATCTCTGCTTGGCTTTGGTGAGAAGGGTAAGCATTGCACTCCTTTTTATTGTTACTAGGGGAATTGCACGCGAGTGGCAAAAGAATTATATAAGTGGATGCAATTAATTGGGAGATAAAAGGTGACAGAAATTGAAGGACATTTTGGGGAATAGAAGTAGTTTTATGTGTAAGGATATAAAAGCAAATAGAATTAAAAGTAAAGAACAGTTTGGATAATATGAGGTAGTTATATAAGTGTAAGTTAGTTAAGGGGAGATTAAAGTGAATATCATAAAATGTGTGGGGCAATTTAAGTATCAAATGTCAGCTAGAAAAGAGACAGTTGGCTTTATAATAGTATAGATAGATTATCCTTGTTCCTTTCTGTTATATCATGTACGCATAGATTTCAACCTCATGAATTATCCTAGGTATTAGTAATATTACTAATATAAAAATATAACAATAGTAATAAATAATATTTAATATTTAAAGATACTATTAGTATTTACCAATAATGGGTTACAAAAGTGAAGAAATAATAGGTTACATAATTAGATAAAGGAGAATAGTTAGGAAAAGAGATGGATTGCTTGGGCAAACCTTGTTAACGATGCACTTAAGTCCACACTTTCTTTTTTGGTTAGTAAGAGAAGTTCATGTACAATGACAAAACAAAATTGGAGCCCTGAGCTCATAATTAAAGCCAAAAATAAAATAAAATAAAGAGAAAAGGGAAGACAGGAGAGCAGCACCTAGCTACCTTTCACCCCACCTAAACCGTGTCAAGGTCAAATTAACTTCCATTTTTTTTCCCTTTTTTATATATTTTCTGTTTTAGCTTGTTTGTTTTTTTTAAAATTTATATTCCCCAACACCCCCCCCCCCCCCCCCCAAACAAACCTCTCTCTCTCTCCATCTTTTTTCCCCTTTCCTTGGTTCTCTTTAATTGTTTTCAAACTGATACACAGTTTCTTCCTCATATTCAGTATTTCTTAATATTATTATTTTTCTGTTATTATTCCCTGTTGCAGACCATAATGACAATTTTATTATAATCTGTAGTCTCTTTTTTCGTCGTGGTAAAATTATAATCTGTAGTCATGCCTTTGGCACTCTTGCCCAAGTGACCAACAGGTCTTCCTGCTTGCCTAGGTATTTTGACGACCGTACATGGTTCATGGAAGTACATATGGATTATCCAAAAAAGGCTCCCATGTGTGAAATTCATATCTCCATCACCTCAGACCACTTAACACATCTCTCATACATGGACTATAGTTTTGATTGTAATATTCATAAAATATTGGTTCTTGCCCTGTGTGAACACCTGGGCCAAAATTTCACACATTTGTACTCTTTTTTGCCTGGAACATACAATAGTAACACCTAGCCCTTGGAAGCACCTCTATAATACTACATATCAACAGGTATGTTTATGTTGGACAGTATGATAAGTTGATAAGCCCCACCAAGCCTATTTTTCTCTTGAGATATTTTTTTTCCATTCACTTTCAGTCTTTCTGTAGTCAAGATAATATGATAATATTTCTTCTAAAATCATATAATTCTCTCTGTGATTCCTTTCTCCGATACAGAAATATTTTTCACATAAGCGAATGAAACCAGTGAATACAATGGCCCCGATCTAACTGGTTCCTGGGCATTTCCTCTTGGATTACAGAAATTTTGTGATTGTTGACAGGTTCCTCTGTTTGCGAATATGGATGAGAGATTGCTTGATGCTATCTGTGAGCGACTGCAACCAAGTTTATACACAGAGAAGACTTATATAGTGCGGGAAGGGGACCCAGTTAATGAGATGCTGTTCATCATACGTGGTCACCTAGAAAGCATAACCACTGATGGTGGAAGGAGTGGATTTTTCAACCGAGGTCTACTTAAAGAAGGAGACTTCTGTGGAGAAGAACTCTTGACCTGGGCACTAGACCCCAAGTCTGGGTCTAGCCTCCCATCCTCTACTCGAACTGTGAAGGCATTGACAGAAGTGGAAGCTTTTGCCTTGATGGCAGAAGAATTGAAATTTGTAGCCAGTCAGTTTAGGCGCCTTCACAGTAGACAGGTTCAACATACATTCCGTTTCTACTCACAGCAGTGGAGGACTTGGGCTGCCTGCCTTATCCAGACAGCGTGGCACAGGTATTCTAGGAGGAAGGTTGCAGAACTTCGTCGTAAGGATGAACAGGCAGATGCAGTCAGCGATGGTTCTGGGGGTGCATTGTCCAGTCTTGGTGCAACCCTCTATGCATCCAGGTTTGCTACTAATGCTCTTCGTGGGGTTCACAGGCTTCGGAGTTCCAGGAGTTCTAGGGGCTTTGTGAGACTACAGAAGCCCCCTGAACCTGACTTCTCTTGATGCTGATTAATTTCTTTTAACACTGGATGACTTAGCTAATATGCTGAAGCAAATTGGTGACCAGATTTTGCTCTCTCACCTGGGTTATAGCACAAATGTATATTGCAAACCTGATTCACATTAGAATTATAGTTTCATCTAAGATGTAATAGAAAAAATTGGTGAATTTATGAATTATGGTACTGCTGGCTTTGTTGCATTTATACTTCCATGCATTAGATTAGAACCCAACTGGTACATGAATTGTTATCCTTCAATAGGAAGGGAATCAAGATCAGGTATCTCTTGGTTGGCTCCATAATACTCTGTTCTTTCCTCACCATGGGAACTCCTGATCTAGACTCAGACACTAAAGACACCCACCCATAAACACTTACTATAGATGATCTCTACACAGAATGTGTTTTAGCACTTATGAAGGCCAAAAAAACAGCCTTATTGTTTTGTCCTGTCATCAAATGTATCCTTCAAAAGGCAACCTTCTCTCCCTGCTTACTTCCGCTTCCATTACAATCTCTTCTTGTGGTCTCCTGCTTCCAAATACTAGCACGAGCTAGATGATAGAACCTGGAGAAACAAGTTGAATTTCAACAGTTAATTTGGCATAACCAAGGTTTACCGTTTTGGTGCCAATGGGTGGCAAAACGAAATTTTGGCGGTACCCCGTTAGCGTGCTGCCGAAATGGCAGAAAAATTAAAAAGGGTAAAAATTGGATTTTTTTGGATTTTGGGGAAATTTCCCCAGCACGCCGCTCTGTTTTGCTGGCATGCCGTCCCATTTCGCCAATAAAAATTAAACAAATTTGCATTTTCCTCATCTGTTTCGCTCCATTTCACTCGGCATGCGTTGTCACATCCCAAAAAACGAAATTTCAGCATACTGCCGAAACTATAAACACTAGGCATAACCCATCAAAAAAAAAATTTTTTTTCCCAAATTTCTTTTTTATTTTTTGGGTATACCAGCTCTTAACTTACGCGTCTATTTCTTAAAGTTTTAAAATTATAAGCGTCCAAAGCATAATCTAACGTTCGAGGTTAAATCAACACCGGGGGAATCCAGTTCAAATCTTACCTCTACCAAAATCTGTTAAAGACCACGAGAAAGGCCATTTTATAGATTAAATCGGGTAGGAACTTTCGGTTTTCACCCAAAGTGGGATAATGGGATTAACGCAAACGTCCTTTTGCGTTAACGGTACAAAGAAAGGAAAAACAATTGGAAATTTTGGAAGGTATGTCACTTGCAAGGATGGGAATGGGCGGGTTAATTGGTTAGCTTACTTGGGTTACTTGGTTAGGTAATTTATAAAGGCCTTCTTGCACCCATATCCCTATATTATAATAAATTAACATATATATCCTATTAATTTTAGTATTTATATTTATGCCCCTCTATTTACCATAATTATTTTGGCTATACACGATGTTAAAATCCGTTAATTTTTGTTGTTTACTTTTATTAAAATAAATAAAAAGTACTTCGCATTTACCCTTCTTTATTATCTTATACTTTCATATATTTTCTTATAATATTATATTTATTGTATTTATACCTTAAGTTGCTATTATTAATTTGCTCAATTGATAATTATTTATTTAAACTCAGCCAAGCATATAATCATTTAGCTATCTACCCTTTTTTTTAATCTTATAAAAGGTTATTTTTAGTAATTTATATAAATAAAAAACAAAAGTTAACGGAATTTGACATTAAGGGTATAACTTCAATGATTATGGTAAATCGAGAGATATAAATACAAATACTAAAAAGAAGAAAATATAAATGCAAATTAATTCTAATATGGGGCCGCATGAACGTAAAAAGCCCATTTGTTAAATCAGGTTAGGGATTATTCCAACTTGACCGCCTCGTCAGTAGCCTAATATGGCTAACAACTAGTTTGCGATTGACTAAATAGGGGGATTCGCCAAATCCTACATCATGGTTGTGAATGGGCCGTTTAAACTAAAAGAAAGGTTAACTAAGCTCCATGCATTAAATTTTTGTTGAATTTTTATTTTTCACAAATTGTAATGTTCTTAGCAATCAAGACATGTTTTCTTCTTCTTTTTTTTTTTTGTTTTTTTGTTTTGTACAATGTGGAACCTATTCTAGGCCAGGGCTGCAACTTGGTCGGTTAAAATCGAAATCGAACCGGTCTAACCCGACTTTGGGTCGGTTTGGTTTGGGTCATATAGTCTTTGGGTAGGTTTTGGTTCTAAAAATAGAAAACCAAATTTGTTTGGTTCGGTTTTGGGTTGAAGGCTCAAGTTAACCGAACTGAAAACCAAACTGAATTTCCTAAGTGTAAACCGAACCAAACCGAACCGAAATATAATAATATATATAAAGCAATAGATAAAGTTGTAATAATAAAATATAACTTATAAAATATAAATTATAAAATAATGAATAAGATTATTATTTTATAAATCTTTGTAGTTAATTATTAAATTGATTCATGAGCTCAAAAATGTGATCCAAAACAATTAATATATGACTTGGGATTTTAAGCTCTTTGCTCCATCTTATGTATGCATGTGAATTACTTAAGGGATTGGACCACATGTAAGTGATGATCCTTTAAATTTGTTGTGTGTATTTTTAAAAATTTTTTTTTTTTGAAAAAAGTGGGAATCTCTCTCTTGATAACAAGTTTTAAGTATGAGAAAATGACCCAAACCGAACCAAATTCTGCAATTCGATTCGGTTTGGGTTGGGTTACGGGTTTTCTTTAAATAATCGGTTCGGTTTGGATATTTTGGTTTTGAGGTCGGTTCGGTTCAGTTTTGGGCCAACCATCAGTAACTTTGATTTTGTCTTGGGTTGAGACCAACCTTATCCAAACCGCACTGAGTTGCAGCCTTATCCTAGGCAGGGCCCTTTGGACCCACCTTAGAGAGTAAATCTCGGATACATAAACCCACCCGCAAGACTCTTGTATCATTAAGTTGGGAACTTCAAGGCAAGGTTTTGAACCCAAGATATCCATTTTACAATCCATCCTATGATTCTTCCCTTTACCAAATGAGTAATCCAATGATTCTCACCTTCCAATGAGTAATCCAATCAATCAAGACATGTCATTTGCCACTTATGTCTTGATTGATGTACACAGAAATAAATAAATAGAGAGAAGATGCCTTATTAAATAAAACTTCTTATATAATTTTTCCTACATAAAGTGGTATGAGACCATAACGTGATTTTAGTACCGGTATACGAATGACTTTGAACATGATTTTTTTTTTATTTTTTTATTTTTGATAATTTGAACATGATTTACCTTAAATAAAATGGGAAAATTATTTAAATGACCGCCTTTCCTAAATGTTTAAAAAAAAGATGCTTTGAAAAATTCAAATTGTGTTTCGGTCTGAAATCACTATAAATTGCCCTTTTACGATTAATCATACAAAAGTACAATTAATCGAAATCGAATGAGCGTATGAACGTTGAAACTAACTTTAATCGTATGTTAATCATGCATCCATGAATTTCGATTAATCGCAAAACAACGAATTAAGATTCCAATTAATCAAAATTTCAAATCATCGAAGGATACATGTTAGATCTTCAAGGATATCACACAAATCATCGACGTATACAAGTATGATCTTTGTAGGATACATACAATATTAAGTTGACCATTACAGAAACAAGTATAATCATCATAAGATATAAGTTAAATCTTCAAAAGATGCAAGTTTAATAATCCACGAATACACGTTAATTCATCGTAAATCTTCGATAATTGTTGCAACTTTTTGATTAATTAAAAATAACCTCAACTAATTGATAAATCTCAATGTTGATTGTTCGATTGGTGTAATTAAATATTTTGTCAATTAATCGCAAAATTTTGAAAACACATGGGAAAAAACGGTCTTTTCCATAATTTTCCCAATAAAATGCCAGATAAAGGGGTTAAATCTTTTGCCTGTCCATCATCCAAACCTTTGTTTGTTCAGCAATTTTTGAAATGATTAGAGGCGGAATGCCATGTTTTGAGTTCAAAAGAGAAGCAACGATTTTAAAAGACGAAAATAGGGCTGAATCCATTGACATATATTTGTAGCTTTGACAATCTACTTTTAATTTAAAGAAATGCGAGAAATGGATTTGAATTATGATAAACAATTAATTTAAAAATAACCCCTCTTAATAATAGGAAGAAAAGAACATATCATTAAAATTCTTAAAGCACAACCAATATAAATATTTGAAAAGATATTAATAAAATAAAAAAGTGCGAAACACCAAAAATAACTTTAAAAAACAGTTACATAATCTGAAACTAAAACCATTCTAAGTATATATATATTAGATAAAAAATATAAAAACAATTAATTTGTTAAAAAAATTAGCCTTTAATTTAAAAAATAAAAAGTTTACTTCAAAATTTTATTAAGATGTTAGATCCAATTAAAGTTCAATCTCTGTAAGGAGGACACGGCCAAAATTGCCAGTACTATCAGCAACAAAAGGTTTCCCTAATCCCAACCTGCCTAGCAGTTAATTCAAAATCTTGTATTCTAATCCTTCTTTAACACTTGAATTATTGTTGCTTCTTTGTTACTTCACACTATGCCAAAAACACCATAGCAAGCCCAGTATTTGCCCTATAGCATCTTCAGTTTTTTTTTTTTCTTTTCTCTTCAGCTTAACCAAAGAACATCAGTTGCACAGAACCCTAGAAACTCCTCTCTATTAAAACCAAACAACTCCAATCCCATGGGAAAGATCAGTTGATCATTAAAATGATTCACACAGTAATCTCTTGGTTATAATCCCCCCATGCATTTTCACTCTCTCCATGTTAAATACAAGCTATCAATTCATCTGCAACAAAAACAAAAAGTAAGGACTCAGATAACTCTTGATGTGGAACAATAGTTACTATAAACTCATTTACCTACCTTCTCTCATCCCAATTATGGCTTCTTCCCCTTAATGACCTCAATATCTTTTGACTGGTACTTCTTTCTTTTCCAAAACCTATAAAATATAAACTTTTTATGTACACTTATCACATCCTTTCTCAAGTCTTCTGAATTTTCAACTAAATTTCAGACATTTCACCAAAAGTTTCCACGATATATTCGTTGTCAAAATCCTTTATCCACCCCATCCAAAATCAAAATTTCATGAAACCTATGGGAATGTAAGACGTACGAGTTTGATTAAACAATAGATTCCCCTCAAGCGAAAATAAGAACAAACACACATAAAATAAATAGATATCCTGCAAGGTATACTAGGGTTAGAGTTAAAAATAATGACTACAGAAACAAATGTGACAATTGCCCAAACAAGTAAGAGAGACGATATCTTAAGCGCTAAATTCTAGTTGCAACAATAGTAGCATCAGTAAGACACGAATTTCTTTCAACATTTCTAACTATAGGCAATCAATTAGGAAAGTGGATTGGTTCACAATCCTCTTACATGTCTCATCCAAAATAAAAGAACAGTGAAAGACCAAAAGAAAACTACAACTCCTAAGAACCTGTATTAGACAAATGTAAAATGGGGGGAAAAAAGGCAATAAAATTTCTATGATGACAGAATGAGGAACTCTTTAATATTCAAAACTGAAACCCAAATTATACCTTGGAAATTCTGAAGGGTATGCTGCATTTCTAATCACAGTTGAGACATTTTTTTCCCTTTGCTTTTTGTTCATCCTTGCGAGAAGATATACCAGCTAAAGTTAATCAATCTTCACAGATGAGTATATAAGCCTTGTGAACCAGAAGCACGCATAAAAACCAATCGTCCCAGTCAGCACAAAGAACGCGTAAGAAGCAATCAACATGTACCCAAAGTACAACACCCCAGATATTGGCTTTGTGATCTCAAGCTTTGTGAAGAAATAAAATGTAGCATAGAGGAAGAGGTAGAGTGCGGAAGAACCCGAGGTTAGATAAGACCTCCACCACCATAGGTAGTCCTCACTGCACAGCTGGAAGTAGCAGAGCACGATTGTGATCTCAGCACACGTGATAAGGAGAATGACAAAGACAATGAAGAGGAAACCAAAAATGTAGTAGAATTGATGCAACCAGATAGAGGTGAGGATGAAGAAGAGCTCGATGAAGACAGCCCCAAATGGCAGTATGCCCCCAATTAGGATTGAAAATATTGGATTCATGTACCAGGCTTGCTCGGGGATCTGCCTTGGTATCTTGTTTGTCTTCACTGGATCCTCAAGTGATGGCTTTTTAAATCCAATGTAACTACCCACAAATACAAGCGGGACTGAGATCCCAAACCATAAGAAGACCAGGGCAAACATAGTCCCAAATGGCAATGCTCCCGAAGATTTCTGTCCCCATATGAGAGCATTCAGGACAAAGAAGATGGCAAAGACAACTCCAGGGAACATGAATGCAGTTCTGAGAGTGATTTGCTTCCATTCTGTTCCCTTAAACGTCTTGTAGAGACGGGCGGAGGCATAACCAGCAAACAGGCCCATGAAGGCCCACAGTAGGAGCATGGCTGTCATCAACCCACCACGGTTTGAGGGGGAAAGGAATCCAAGGACAGCAAACATCATGGTGACAAGTACCATCCCAATGAACTGGACACCTGTCCCAACATAAACACAGAGTAAATCAGAGTTTGTTGGAGGCCTGAAAACATCCCCATGGACCAGTTTCCATCCTGTCTCTTCTTGGGCTTCTTCTTGAGTCTCCAGCTGGTTGTACTTGGAGATATCACGGTAAAGTGTTCTCAGCATAATCATAGCCACCATGCCCGAAAGGAAGAGAACAATCATTAATGAGTTGACAATCGAGAACCAATGAATTTGGTCATCAGTCATTAGAAGATAGGTATCCCATCGAGATGCCCACTTCACAGGACTAGCCTGCATAATAAACAAGAAATGGTTAACAGTAGAATTCAGTTTTTTCTTTAGAAGATATGCTAGGCACTTGCCTCAAAGTCAACATCATATGTGAATATGATTTCTTTTTCATTTTCAACTTCTTGAGGAGAATCAGAGTTGGTGACAGTTCGTTTCGCATGGGGATCACAGGTTGTCAAACGATTCTTCCCATTCCATTCCCCCTCATATTCATGTTTAACACTGGATTCCTCAAAATAATCAAATGTTGTAACATTAGCATTAGCTACTACTGAAAAGACATCTAAGGACCAAGCGATTATCCAAAATAAGAGAATTTACCTATATGGTTTGACCTCAAATCCCACAATCCTTGCAGAATCTGTTTGTGTATCTTTGTGATACTTGACATTAAATGATAAATGATTGTTGATAAAATGCTTTTCTTCCTTGATCTGCAATAACAAATTAAAGTCAACCATAGGAATTTCTTAAAAACTATCTCACTAATCAAATAAATGGTGACATTCATGAGGAATCATTGTCGATATTTACTCCATTATATTGTCCTTTAAGCCCAACATAAAACCCATGCTGATAAACAGTAGGAGATTCCTGATCTGGCCTTCGAATAGGAACAACCAAAGGAAGATTATCAAGGATCCTGAAACATGCACAGTCCATTATCAGACATACAGTATTTAACTTGCAATTCACATAGGAGCAGGAGATAATAGTTCTCAACACCAAGAGAATGCTGTACATGTTGACACGATACTCGTCATCTATCTTCTCATTGAAGTCCTTTGCTGATTTTTTATCAAGTACTTTCCTGCAGACAATGTTGCACGACTGTGGTTCCCGCATTTTAAACTGCAATAAAAGCACTTTTATCATAAACTAAATAAAACAAGAAGGAAATAGGAGAAAAGAGCAGAAGAGGTGAATCATCTAAAAAGTTAACTGACCACATAAGGGGAATTTTCAATACGGTCACCACGAAGTACTTCCCCAAGGTTCTCTGCATTGTCAATTATGGTTTCTGGAGTACAGTAAGGGAGAGAATAGTAGGAGTAAGGAAGCTGAGTCTTTGTAGAGGTGAGCTTGTTCACTTTCACTTTCAAAGGATCTCCCTGCATGAAATCGTATAAATAACAGTATTCTCATAACATAATCTAAAAAAATATCTCATAGAACACAAAAAGAATCACAAGTTGAGACAACAAATGCACCACGAAGTCAAAATTGCTTGTAAGTGAAGAAACTCAAATTTGCTGTTGACAATTCAATTCAAGCAAGCTACATAACACATCCCATATCCATTTAAGGCACAAATACAATTGACAAATGCCCATTTATTGCTCACTCCTAACCATGTTTTTCCAGATGTGTAAAAAATCAATGCCTATTCTAAAGTATGACCAAGTCAAAAACTTGTACATGTTTCATTTTCAATACAATAAAGAAGTCATGCAGACTTATGTTCTGCACAGGTTCATAAATCTGGATTCAGCACAATAACAACAACAAAATGCCTTATACCAAGTAGTTGGGAATTGGGATCAGCTGAAGGAATCCCGTCACTCCATCCCAATCTATGAAAATCCATCTCATAAATACAATATTTTAGAAACACTTCAAGTAGACACCAATTACATTCCTAAATGAAAACCATTCACCATGATACTATCAGGTTTGCAGTACAAGGATTTTTGGCTGTAGATTCAGCTCCCAACTATAACCAAAGCTTCAAACTTCCATTTCTCACAAAAATAAATCACTTAGAAGGGTTATTCCAAGATAATTTTGATTGGAATACAAATTCACTGAAGACTCAAAATTTTCATTGAAATGTAAAATACAATGAGTATGTAACCACCCACTCTTAAATCAAGATAATGAAATCAATCAGTAAAACAAACTTAGGAAGTGAAGATAAGTTTTCCATGGCATATGTAATGAAAGAATTCAAAATGTCGTTTATAAATTATTTCTGATGTTTAACGGAACAACTTGGAGTTTTCCCTCAGCCCACACCCCCCCACCCCACCAAAAAAAAAACAAAAACAAAAAACAAAAAACAAAAAAAAAAAAAAACTCATAATTACAGTCCATATTGACCTCTCTGGTTGAAATCAAGAAAATTGGTGAAATTCGGTTGAACTTCGTTTAATAAAAATATTAAAGCGTAACTTAAAAGAAAAGAAATTGAAGCCGATGAAATCCCCCTCCCTTAAACCATTTTCCCTGGGGAAGAAAATGAAACTTGAGGAAAATTTTGTTCTTAGCATAGAAATTTAAGATAGCAATCACAGTTAAATGCATTACTGTGTCGTTTTTTATCACAGCTAAAATCATGCTTTAGGAGGGTAATTAAAATCAGTTACATGCGAGTCCAGGTAAATCCAGTTTTACCTCAACTCTATAAAAATAGATACGTATTCATGAATCATTAACAATGAGAGAATCATCACTCTGTGATCAACTGGATTTCGGAAAGATAGGGGAAGGTCGGATTGATAGGCTTCACCATGGTAGGCTGCAGTTACTCTCTTAAGCCTTATAATAGTGACTTAATTCAATGCTTTAGATGAAAACCAATCGTACAAACATAAAAGATTGCCAACTAACAAGTACTCCATGAGAAATATATTTCAAAATGTGAAATGGAGTGCACTGGGAATTTTAACCAATGTGTTTTTTTCACACTAATTCTTTTAGATGAATCACTCCAGTAAGAAATTTATCATGTATTCAGGTGTGCTAGCCTTGTTAAGTTGCTTGGTTTGGTCAGAACTGACAAAGCCCTTTGGATTTTGTTTGATAATTGATTCTTGAATACGATCTGAATTTCAAACCCTTTCCTAAAAAGTGTAGAACAAATATAATAATTTCTTACTTCCAGATCTGTTTGACAAGAGAAAATAGAAAAAAAAAATATAGCCCTGCATTATCTTCCAAACTTCAATTTCAAAGGCGAGTATGTTTTAATGCTGCTTCAGTCTTAAATGAGAAATTCAAATTATCTGCAATTTCATGCAACTTTCATATTGTTTTTGGGCGTATAAGACCTATGAAAATGCATAGAAAGTGTAACAGAATGAGCATATACAATAGAAATGCATTTCCCAAGTGAGAACTGATCCCATCTAAGATTATCCAGACAAACTAACCTTGAGAAATACAAATAGGGAGAAATTAGATCAGTATATCAGAATGGAAACAACAAAGGTCCACCAATCGTAAAAATACACAAATTTTGAATCTGAGTCATCAACACACCACCAATCATACTCATAAGTTTCGCTAATATTGATCAATGTAATAAAAAAATTCAGATTGATATCAACCACCAGCAAATGTCAATCTAGGCCATCAGTGTCCTATATCTTCCTGAACATTCCAACCTACTAATCCTTATTTATTTTCACGAAACAAGAAGTTCTTGAAATCACACCACCTCTATCAACAACATCTAGTGTAACAGAGACATTTCCCCATAAATGAACATCCCCTCTACTAGATCACCCTGACAAACTAAGCTTGAGAAATCCAAACTGGGAGATTCAAAATCGGTGTATCAGAGTGCTAACACAAAGATCAACCAAGCGTACAAATAGACGAATGCTAAACCCAAATTGCCAAATAAACCACCAATCACACTTCATAAATTTTATAATGTCGATCAACACCTTATATTTTCCCTGTAGAATCACTTCAAAGAACAACATCCAACAAATGTCAATCTAACTTATTGATTTCTTATATCTTCCTAAAAAATTCCAACCTAGTAACCATCAAACACGAAACTTAAAATCATACCATCTCTATCCACAAAATCCAACAGAACAAAATAATTTCTTCCAATCTAAACAAACAAAAACCTTACAAACACGATCAACGCCACCAAGTACCATTTTTCCACCTATTTAAACCAAAACACCAATTTCCTCATAACCAAGGTCCGCACGACACAGATCCGAGAAGAAAACACAGATCAAGCAATAAATCCATGAAAAAACAACAAGATCCAATCGCAAGTCAAACCAAAAACATCAGAAACAACAACCAAATCAGAAATCGAAACAAGCACTCAATTCACCTTCTGGAAATCCTCGGGAGCAACACCGGGGAGATAGAAGCAATCTCCATGGATAAAGATCAATAGAAGCACAGAGATCCACAGACTCCACGGTAGAGATCGACGAATCGCCATTTCATTACACAGAGAGAAATCTAGGGTAACGATATAGATCCAGATCTCTGAGAAGCAGAAGCTCCCCTCTCTCTCTCCCTCTCTCTCTCTCTCGTTGTCTGTAGTTGAAGCCTGTTTGTTTATAATGGCACGAGAAGAACAAGAAAGGTCTCTTCGAAGGGAGGAATTAAAAAATGTGGTTTTCGCTGGGGATTGGGGCTTTGCTTTGCTTCGTTTCCACAAAAGCGAAGGTCAGCAGGAAAATCACCTCAGATCTGGTGTTTAACTACTATATTGCCCTTTCTCAGTTTTGACAATGGAGATCATAGCTGGAAAGAAATAATATTATGTGTGCATTCATTAGAGATAAAATATGGAAGGGGAAGATGATCAGAGTTAGAATCATTGAGATGGTGAGCAAATATATTACCTGCCAAACCTTGATGCTTTAAATATATTGGGAAAGATAGTTTTTTCTTAGATTTTTTTTTTCAACAAACAAACATCTTAAATTACGAAACATACCGGACAGGTCTCCTCCCCCTAACTTCATCTATTAATAATGATGAAAGGAAGTGGGGAGATGTTACAAGAGAAGGAGTCAAAGGCAAAGTTGGCCAGACAGTCGGCCATTTGGTTCCCTTCCCTAAAGATATGCAAATGGAAGATACATGTAAAATTAGTGCTGTGCGAACGAATAGAATTGAAAGTAGAACCAATTCGCCATGGAGGCTCAGCTTTTTCTTAGATTCTGCACTTCTTTTGACTCTGACCAATAATTTCTGTAATTTTTTTATTAATGATGGAATAGTAAAAATTTTATTATTTTGTTATTATTATTATTATTTTGGCTCTTTATAATGGTGATGGGTATATCAAAAGGTATACCCAAAATGAAAACAATTTCTTCTCAAAATGATCTTACAACATTCTACCAAAATATAATTGTATAATGGCAAATTAGTCTTAGTTTTTAGCAAAAAGGGTGTAGTCGTCCTAATTTTGCCCATCAAATATGAAGGAAGCACAGGAAATATAAAAACTAAGAATAGAATAAGAAGGGAGAAAACAATTGTGGGCAAAATGGTCATTTTCATGGTTGAACCTGAAAAAAGGAAAATTAATTCACATGATGGAGGATTAGGAATGTTGAATAGCGAGAGAGAAAAAACAAAAAAAGAAGAGCATCTGAGAGGCCTTTAAAGAAACTGAAATTATGGAGAAACGGTAAGATGGCATTTTGGTAATTTTCAAAACACAAAAATACAATCTTTCAGCTTGCCAAGCCAAATGGTTAGCGGCGGTAATTTTATGCCCCGTCCACTAGGCCTTTAAAGCCCTATCCTATTTAAACGTTACTTTAGGTCTGAATTTTGAAGCCCGTGGACTTATTTGACCTAGTTTTTAAAAGCCCGAAACTGTTGGGACTGGGTTTGGGCGAGGCATGTTGAAGCCTAGCCCATCTAGGGTCGGTCTAGTTTTGAATATCAATGCATGTATAAAACTACTTTAATCTTTATATGCATATCTCTATCTAGTTTTTTTTTCATATTTCTAATTTATTTCGTAATTTTTTGTGGTACTTTTTTGCTTAATTTATCGAAATATAAGTATAATTGTATAAAAAACCTTCACTATAGATAAATATAAAAGTTTATGTTCTTCTATTAAAATTACAACCAAAAAATGTGGCAAAAATTAAGCTCAACTAAGCCGGGCTCGGTATTGTAGTTATATTCAAGGGCTGAGCTTGGGTTTGAGTGTGAGGCACAAAAGCTGAGCCAAGTTGATCTTGGGCAATCCTTATAGTGCTTACGTGCTTTGTTAAGTACGACACAGCTTGTAAAATTTCCACCCCTACAAATGGGCCCTCAGATCGGCTGGAGCCTTTTGCATGGAAGATCGGTTGGAGCATCCACCGATCTTTGCCACGTGTCCCACTCATTTATCATACCAACTTATCATGATGAAATTGGTTGTACTCAAAGATAAGTTGGATTGTACCCCATAATAAGTTGTGTATTACCCAATGATAAGTTGAGTTGTACCCTAAGACATGTACTAATGATGAGTTGGGTTGTACCCCAGATGAGTTGAGTTGTATCCTATGATAAACTAGGTTGTACCCAGTGATGAATTTGGTTGTACCCATGGCAAAGATCTGTGGAGGCTCCGGCCAATCTTCTAGCATTAGGCTCTAGTAGATACAGGGCCTACAAATGGTGAAGTAAAAGCCCTACTCAATATGACATGCTAGATGCACTAGGCCCGAGTTAAATAAAAAAAAATGCTAAAACATGTCATGTGTAAGCACCTAAATTTTGCACAACAAAAAGGGTGCTTAAAGACAAGGAAACCCTAAATCAGGCTAAAACCAAAAGCCAAAAATTTGAGTTTTCTTAGACACCAAGGTAGCCATAAATTTTGACCTCATTGAAATGTAGACTCCATGACAATTCCAATACCACTAAAATTACATGAATTGGAATCCAAATAACAAAGTTATGGCCAAAATGTCTCTAGGACATTTTCTTAAAAATTTCTTCAATTTGATTTGTCATGTGCCATCCTAGATTTGCCACTTGGAATGAAAATCTCACCTGGAAACTAGCATTTATTCATACTTGTGGATGCACATGCACTGCTGTATGTCGACCTACCTCTTTGGATAGTTTTGTTTGCAGATAAGTGTATTTCTATTGGTGATAACTGTAGAGTATGAAAGTAGGCGGTTGAAGTTGAAAAGTGAATTAGAATGGTGGTTTTATTTGGGGTTTTTATGTGTTGTGGAGGGCATTTTTGGGGAGAAAAAAGGAGGGCCAGAGTATAGAGAATATTCTCCAGAGTTGGCTTTACTAATAGTATAAATAATTATATTAAAATGTCCTTACAGGAGTACAGCCATCAATGATTATATTGATTTCCATCCTCTTTTGGTTAATATTCATATATATTTCCTTAAACACATTATTCCATAATGTGTATAATGAAATCCTTTCAAATTAGTTAACTAAGTTTATTACAGTAATTGATGACAAGGATGACTTTTTTTATTTATTTGCCTAACTTTACCTTTTTCGTCCTTTGTTTTGTAGACAAGGTCGGTTGGACATTCAATCAGTTATTATTATATTAATTAAAAATGTGTTCTTATTAGCTTCTTCCACGCAAAGATCAACTCAAGTTTACATGAAATATATAAGATAGAACCCATGCTTGTTCCCTTTCTAAACTTCAAAATAAACTTTGGGTTCTCTTTGAGGTAGGTGGGCCTTGATCCCAACCCAAAATAGAACTGATTGATGGCCTTAAAAAATAAGAGCCAATATGCTAGGATATGCACAAGTTTTGTCTAACTCAATACAAGCTATCAGTTTGGTGGCCTTTTCAAATAAGAGCCAATACCCATTACCCAAGCCCCAGTTCATTTGTCGATGGGTCTTACGCCGTCCGGATGCAAGGAAGATTTCGTCGAAGACGAATGAGGTTGAGAAGATGAAGCAGGAGGAGGGGATGGAGGCGAGTCGAGGGCGGATTGTCATCCTCTAGCACCCCAAATGATCATTGCACTTAATTGACGCTTCGACTCGGCGAAAAACTCAAGGAGAATTAGAAGGATTTCTGCAACCTCCATCTCCAGGGGGTTAAATTGGTGGTAGTCCACTTGCTTTGATGACATTGTTAAAAACGGGTGGAGTTGCAGAGAGGAGGAGGATTGTATGTAAGATGAGTAGAGGGATGAATTTATGTTAGAACAGAGTGTTGTATAGTTCAAGAAGGGAGAAAACAATTGTGGGCAAAATGGTCATTTTCATGGTTAAACCTGAAAAAAAGAAAATTAATTCACATGATGGAGGATTAGGAATGTTGAATAGCGAGAGAGAAAAAAAAAAAAAAAGGAAGAGCATCTGAGAGGCCTTTAAAGAAACTGAGAAATTATGGAGAAACGGTAAGATGGCATTTTGGTAATTTTCAAAACACAAAAATAACAATCTTTCAGCTTGCCAAGCCAAATGTTTAGCGGCGGTAATTTTATGCCCCGTCCACTAGGCCTTTAAAGCCCTATCCTATTTAAACGTTACTTTAGGTCTGAATTTTGAAGCCCGTGGACTTATTTGACCTAGTTTTTAAAAGCCCGAAACTGTTAGGGCTGGGTTTGGGCGAGGCATGTTGAAGCCTAGCCCATCTAGGGTCGGTCTAGTTTTGAATATCAATGCATGTATAAAACTACTTTAATCTTTATATGCATATCTCTATCTAGTTTTTTTTTTTCATATTTCTAATTTATTTCGTAATTTTTTGTGGTACTTTTTTGCTTAATTTATCGAAATATAAGTATAATTGTATAAGAAACCTTCACTATAGATAAGTATAAGGGAAAATTTCGAATACACCCGTCTTTTGCAAAATAAATACAAAAACAGCCGTTGAAAAGTCTTACCTACCGATTCATGCCATTTTTCAAAAATATTTACCAAGTGGTCCGAAAACACTGTAGCACATTTTGAAGATCCCATTTTGCCCTTCCCTTTTCGTTCGAAAAAAGCCCTGTCGTTCTCAAAGAACGATTAAGCGCGAAACGTTTGGAAGTTTGAAGGCTTCCCTGACCGACGGCGACCCATCATCCCGGCGTGAGAATCGACCATTGGTGCTTGCGATTGAGAAGGTTTGAAAGCCATTGTAACCCCTCTCATCTCTACCATCTCACAGTTTCATCTGGTTCGTTTGGGGCTTGTTTCTGTCGAGCGAAGAAGAAAACGGCCGTGGAGGGTTTCGATCTGGAGGTTTGTCGCAGCACATTTATTTCGTGGAGGAATCAGTGCAAGGTATGAACCGAACCGATTTTCCCTAAGCATAATTTTTTGTGAAACGTTTTTCTCCTAATTCGTGAGTGATGGATGTATTTGGGTTTCCTACACCATGTGAAAGTGACGAAGAACATTTGGATTACATTCATTGGAATCGCCTGAAGCTCATCGCTTTATTGATCGATGTGTTCGGGTAGAAGGCGATGAATCGAACAATGAACACATTGTTAATCCAATAAATCGAGTACAAGTCGATTAATCGATTGATGAACATATTTGGTGTGTTTTTCGTAATGCTGTGTTTAGTATAAAGATGTTTGTGGGTAGCATTTGGATTACATTCGTTTTAGTCTCTGAATCGATGCCTTCGAAATGGAGGTTGCTCAATAGTTCGATTAATCGAAATATGAGCAATCATCTCAATTTTCAATATGCTGTTTGTATTGCTCTTGAAATTTCAAAAATTTGAGTCCCTTGAATGTATCAAACTTATCGAATTTAAAAATTGGAAAATAGGCTTCATTTTTTTTTCTCCTTTTCAATGTGTTCCAAAAGACATCTACTTTCTTATCTGGTCTGTTAAGCAGGAAAATGTAAACCAGTGAACTCTAGCTTGAAACTTGGCAGCCATATAGACTTCATCTACCAAGTAGTTCTTCTTGTATATGGCCTTTTAAAATTCTGGGGATGTGGAATCCCAACCTTTAGGATATCAAAAATTCTTTAATAGCATGACAATAGAACAGGGCTAACATCCACAAACTTGCACTCCAATACAGCATGATTTTCAACTTTCAATCTTGTCTATCACATCTCCTATGGTGTTTACCCATTTAAGTATAAGCACTGGAAAGATTTTTTATTTGCCTTTTAAATCACTATCAGGCACCACAAATCATGCGATTACTTGGTGTGAGTTGCAGTACCATTTTGTATGGTCTGCAAGTGTTTTTGCCATCTGCAGGGCATAAATAACCAAAGTGTACCACATCCTTACATCCTCACGGGATGAACAAAACACCATACACAAAACCATTTTTTGTTCTGTTATTTTATTTTTCCATTTGGGTTGGTTCCTGGACACTGAAATTGCTTCTGTGCATCAAGTCCCAACCCAAAGTGGGTTTCCATCAGGGTATTTACATAATAACATTCTATCCTCTGGAAATAACATTTCTTCAAAAAAGAGAAAGACTCAAGGAAATTATGTCGTAGCATAAGAATTTGAAGGCATTTGATCAAATGGAAAATATCTGTAGGTGTAAAATTCCAATGCAAGTTATGCATTAAGAATTAAAAAAATGCAGGAAAACAATTGTAGAGCTTAGAGTTTGACGACATTTCCAAAGATCTTGGGCATAGGCAAGATCATGAAATTGTGGTGAAATTTCCTAAATTCATGGAAGCTACTACCTATGTGTTGATGAATTTTTGAGAATGTTCTATGTTTTGGCAATATACATCATTGTCAAATATGAAGGACTAGAGTTCTTCTTGAATCATTGTTTAGAAAAAAATTAGAAAAATCATTGTTTCTTCTCATTTTGTCAAACTTTTGCATTCCTCTGTTTCCTCATTGTCACCCTAGCAAAATAAGGTGTTTTATTTTGTTGCATTTGCCATTATATTTATTACTCTGGAAATAACACATTTCCAGAGCTTCATGAAATTGGGTTTACATGTTCACCGCCTTATCGAAGTTGATTAAGGTGCGCATGATATACGTTTATATAGGTAGATAATTGATAGCCTAAGTTGTTATTTTGAGTAGTTTATATTAATCATGCATTCGTTCACCTTGTTAACATGTTGTCTGGAGTGCAGTATGGCTCAACCACCCCCGGAGAAGCCGTTGTTTTGCTACTTGCATGTAGGTGGAGAGATAGTTATAGAGCAAGATAAGTCTGTATCATATCAGGGGGGTCGTTTAGATGATTTGAATATAAGTGGTAATACACAGTACGATGAATTTGTAAGTGATGTTTGTAGTAAATTTGGGATATCTTCAGTGGGTTTGTTTATGAAGTACTCTCTTACGTACGATAAGAGTGCTTTACTTCCACTTATTGATCAAGCGGGATTACTTAACATTATCACCCACAACGAACGTTCTGCGAATGTGTACTTATTTAACGGTGAAGGGCAATTGCAAAGCGTTCAGTCTTCCAGAAGGTGATTATCACATATTTTGACTTACAAAGTCGTAGTGTTTGTTATCATACTAGTGTTTTAATACTTAAACTATTTTATTTTCTAGGACGACTAATTTAAGAAGTAGTGAACCGTTGGTTGAACCAATTGTGATCACATTTGTTGATCGGGGGAGTACAATTGTTGGGAGTTGTATTGAACACAATAGTGCACCACTTGTGTCTAGCATGTGGCAATCAGAAATTATTGGTGATGGTCAGGTTTTTAGGAGTGGTGATGAATTCAGGCAAGCTGTCTACAAGTATGCCATTGGCAATAGATTCCGTTATGTGTTCAAGAAAAATAGTCGAGAATATATCTCTGCCAGATGTTCTGTCGAAGATTGTCCTTGGAAAGTTAACGTAGGTCGTGTGAAACATACGGACTGCATGATGGTGCACAAGTTTGTGAATACACACAAACACTCGGCACAAGATGAAGTCTCAGTAAAGCCGATTGTGCGATCGAAGTGGATTGCTGGTGTTATTGAGAAAACAGTAAGAAAGACACCGAATTACTTGCCACGACAAATTTCCAAGGACTTTCATAATGATCATGCGATGAATTTAACATACCAGCAATGTTGGAGGAGCAAGGAGAAAGTGAAGAGGAAGATGGATGGAAATGTGGAGGACTCATACAAACTTATTCCATGGATGTGTCAACGCTTGATGGAGTCCAATCCAGGGACGGTGGCTTGGTGTACATCGAGTGATGAGGGGAAGTTTAAGCAGTTGTTCATTGCATACTCTTGTTCGTTGAGAGGGTTTGCAGTGGGATGTAGACCTTTACTTTTCATTGACGGGACCCACCTTAGCGGACCATATCAAGGAACGTTATTGTCTGCTACAGCTCTCGATGCTGATGATGGTATGTACCCGATAGCTTATGCAATTGTGACTGCTGAGAATAACGAGGATTGGCTATGGTTCCTCGAACGGGTCAAGTATGCAATTGGAGGTCGAGCCGATGTTGTGATTGTGAGTGATAGGCATCAGAGTATTATCAATGCTGTGGGTAGCACATTTGGGTTTCAAAATCATGCTCATTGCTATCGGCATGTGAAAGAAAATTTCAGCAAATTCATTAATCAATTTCATCTAGGCAAAGCGAAGAAGGTGGCTTTGGGATTATTGGATGATATAGCTTATGCTCGGCTTCCAGAGGATTTTGATATGGCAATGGATGTATTGAAATCATATCCACCTGAAATGTTTGGTTGGGTGGAGCAAAATGGTCCTCAACATTGGGCAAATTCCTTGTTTCCTAAGAAGCGTTGGGATAAGCTATATTCAAATGTAGCCGAGTCGTTTAATGCTTGGATGTTGGAGGAGAGGAAATATCCTATCTTAAGATTCATTGATGCACATAGGGTTAGTTAACTAAGATGTTGGTAAGGAAGAAGAACGAGATCAGCACATGGGAGACACCTATTTGTGGTCGCATTGCGAAGAAAATTGAAGACAATATAGCACGAGGAGTGGGGTTGTCTGTAATGCAATGTGGTGAACATGAATATGAAGTCAGGCCATGTGATAGAAACATTGCTGTGGATATCTTGAGACGGGAGTGTACATGCAAGCGATGGCAAATGTCCGGCATACCTTGTGAACATGCATGTGCTGTTTTGCAAAAGAAATCACTAAATTTATATGAGTATGTGGAGCAGTGTTATCACAAGTGTACTCAAGAGCTGATATATGCAGAGTTGATGCATAGTGTACCAACACATGACATACCTAATGTTGTGGATATTGATGCGATATCTCTTGCTGACTCATCTGAAACACCAACAAGCATGCTGCCCCCTAAAACAAAGCGACGACCTGGGCATCCTCGGCAGAAGCGCATAGAGTCTCAATTCCAAAACAAGCGGCCGGTCCACTGTTCCCGTTGCAATGAGGCAGGACACAACCGAGCTACATGCAGGGCCTCAATTTAGAGGTTGGTCTTGGATGTAGTTATCATAGAGGTAGCCACTGTTATTTTGTATGATGTAAATCTAATTCCGTCTAGCCAAGTTACTTGTGGTAAGTAAGCTTTGTTATTAATAACAATTCTTGTAGGTTCAAGCTGTGTGTGGATGCGTTCCAACCCTCTAAAGTAAGCAAAGCGGAAGGCAAACAAATGGTGTATCGTTGAAAACGGCGGATCAATGAATGTTGGTTTGGAGACAGCAGGGAGGGTTTGTTGTAGTTAATTGATATTTGGTTGGAGGACAATGTTAATTTTTATTTATTATTACTTCTTTATCATTGTTTTATTTGACGATGTGTTGTTGTAATATTAGAACCTTCTTGTGAAATGCAGTTAATTGATTACTATGTGTGTTCTTGCACATGCTTTAGCATACAGTTGTTTTATCTTTGTTAGTCATGGACGAAAATGCACGTAGTCATGATGTTGGAGAAGCTTCTACCTCGGTGGCGAAGGCAAAACGACCTCCAAATCCTTGGGTTCTATTCAAGTAAGGAAACGTGATATTTGTTTCATGTGTTTGATAGACTTATCATAAATAGTTAGTGTAATAATGCTTGTATTTGATGGATTTATTTTCTTGTATCCCATGTAGGTCTGAGTACATTAAAGAATGCGTAAGGGGCGGAGAACAAATAATGTTAAAGAAGGTATTTTTCCCGATTAGTTGCAAACAGATTTGACACACGGTTCATGCCATTGTATAATTTCTTTGTAGGCTAATGACGGTGCCGCAGCAGTGTGGCGGGATATGGATGCAGAAGCGAGGCAGCCATATCATGAGCGAGTTGCCCAATGTGCAGCTGAATGGAAAACATCTCGGTCTGAAGCACCGAAAAAGAAACCTAATCAGGTATGTTTTGCCACTTTACCATGCTTCCAATTTACGATTGATCATACAACGAAGCATATATAGTTTATTGTTTTTTTTTTGGTACGTCATTAGTACACGTGATATTGCAGACATGTATGTTCACTCGATGCTCTCCACTGCGATTTGTGGAGTGTTGCAACCGGTTTACGCCAGAACAGCGTTCAGTGGTAGAAGCCATTGGTTTTGGGTCCCTCCTCCATCTTCACAGCAGGTCCCTTAAGAGAGATTTATGTATTTGGCTTGTTAATCAAGTCGATGTACACAATTGTTGTCTAAAAATCAGAGAGTACTCCATTCCTATTTCTAGTTTAGATGTCAGTGCCATATTGGGGATTAGTCATGTAGGAGAGCCAGTCAGCACTTCTGGACCAGATGATAGAGTGGAGGAGGTCCGTAGTATGTTTAAGATTGAGAAGCATGGTATTCCCCTTGCAGAGTTGCAGTCTAGGTTAGCTACCCCTGAGTGTGGCCCTGATTTTATAAGAGCGTTTGTTTTATTCGCACTGGGTTGTCTTTTGTGCCCAAATGCAAACCTTTGTGCTAGTAGGAGTTTCTTACACACGTTGGTAGATGTAAATAGCTTGCCTTCCCTAAATTGGGCAGAGTTTGTTCTTCACCGCCTTATCGAAGAAATCAAAGTAGTTCAGTTGAAGAAAAAGCAATGCATAGGTGGTTGCATTTTGTTCTTGCAGGTGAGAACTGTTAATTCGAAGTATTCACATTACTTTTGCTTTTTGTATATTTTCTGAATATACAAACACATATCCATGACGATGGTTCCATTGCTTGGCTTCTCTTTTCCAGTTGTTCTATTATGAGCGTGTTCTTCATGGCCCGCCGAACCCAGATAGACGATTGCCACGTTTGTTGTTTTGGACAAAAGAGCGTTTGAAGGCACGGGAAACCGCAGAGAGGAAAGCCGGTGGATTCGGCCTCGGACAGGTTTACTTTACTTTAAATTGTATATGCTGGCTCAGGTTGATGCATTATACAACAAGGTGAATTAATTGTGAGCATGTGTTTTGCAGGTAAATTTGGAGGCATTGATGTCTGACACCGGTTTTGGAAGTTCCGCATGCAGAAGCGAATTTCCATCAAAAGCACAAGTATGGATCCGCTCCCCTCTTCACAATTTTTGACTTATAACGACATTGGAATGTTGTGTTTACTTATTTTCTATTTGGTAGTCCACATCGGAACGGTTAAAAGAGGATGTTCCAGTTACCCCTGAAGATATGAACTCTGAATTTCCTATTATTGACCCTGTAAGATATAGTTCATACCTCGTCTAACCGTTAATCGCCAATTTCCATTAATTACAGTCCTATTATTGACCCTCTAATGCAACCAACTCTATCATTCTCCTATTTTCAGGATGTGGCTGGTCGGCTGGTGCACATGCGGAAAGAGTTACAGATAATGAATGATGCATATCGGACAGCCATCAGTACTGTACGAGATGCATATGGAAGCCGCGATAGTATAGCTGATAAAGATATAGGTGACTGAGATGTTATTACATTGGTGAGAGTCTGTAATTGATAAACGGAGAGGCTAACATGGAAAAGTAAGAGATGTATGGATGGTTAACAATGTGTCTTGCCAGGTTGTACATTGAAAACAATTAATAAATTGATATTATTTTTTCTCATTCTAACACTCAAATACCTGAATCATTGTTTTATGAACTCAAAATTCATAGACCTCTGACAAAGGGACTAAACATTTGCGATCATTAATTATTAAATTGCTCATCAAAATACTGGTTACTCTAACATTTTGTTATGATTAACCCAAAGTCATCTTATGCAATTGATGATGTGGTGCACCACAGCAAAAAAACCAACTCTGGAGCTCATCGACAAAATCTAGATGCATCGTAAAATAAATGATTAATCATTATTAATAAACGATTAATCGGTTACCATCGGCCGCTATGAGCCCAGTTGTGCGTCGGCAATTATCGATTAATCGGAAGTTCATCCTGAAATTAGTTGGACATTAAAAAGTCACGCTGGAATTTGAATCGGAACGTGTCCGATGAATCAAAAATTCATGATTCGTTGGTCATTCGTTACGATTAATCGGTTACCATCGGTTGCTATGCGTCCAGTTGTGCATCGGCAATTATCGATTAATTGGAAGTTCATCCTGAAATTAGTTGGACATTAAAACGTCATGCTGGAATTTGAATCGGAACGTGTCCGATGAATCAAAAATTCATGATTCGTTGGTCATTCGTTACGATTAATCGGTTACCATCGGTTGCTATGCGCCCAGTTGTGCGTCGGCAATTATCGATTAATCGGAAGTTCATCCTGAAATTAGTTGGACATTAAAACGTCACGCTGGAATTTGAATCGGAACGTGTCCGATGAATCAAAAATTCATGATTCGTCGGTCATTCGTTACGATTAATCGGTTACCATCGGTTGCTATGCGCCCAGTTGTGCGTCGGCAATTATCGATTAATCGGACCTTAGTCCTGAAATTAGTTGGACATTAAAACGTCACGCTGTAATTTGAATCGGAACGTGTCCGATGAATCAAAAATTCATGATTCGTCGGTCATTCGTTACGATTAATTGGTTACCATCGGTTGCTATGCGCCCAGTTGTGCGTCGGCAATTATCGATTAATCGGACCTTAGTCCTGAAATTTGTCTTACAAAAACGACACTCTGTACCTTGAGTCGGCACTTCGTCGATGCATCAAACATTAATTGTTAGTCGGGCATCCGTTACGATTAATCGGTTAGCATGGATAGCTAATAGCCCAGTTTTTCATCAGCAATTTCGATTAATCGAATATTAATCCTGCAATTTTGCCTCAGAAAACGACAGTCTGTAATTTGAATCGCCAATTATTGATGAATGTATATATAATGGTTAGTCGGATATTACTTACGATTAGTCGGTAATCATCGATTGGTACCCAGCATTGGCGTTTGTTGTGGACACTTCCGATTAATCGACGAATTTTATTCGAATCGAATTGGGATCTTCATCGAAGATTTAAAAAGCGATTAACCGTTCATGGGATACAATTTCATTATTCGGTGGATACACTTTTGATTTGTGGGATACAATTTCATTATTCGGTGGATACACTTTTTATTCATGGGATACAATTTCATTATTAAGTGGATACGTATTTCTAATAGTTGCCAATTCGCGAAGTTCAGATGGTATCCCACAATTACTACACTTATATCCGACGCGTACTTGGGAGAAACTTTCGATTAATCGATATAGTAAATGTCGATTACTGCCCTTCGTGGGATACAATTTCAGTATTCGGTGGATACACTTTTTATTCGTGGGATACAAATTCATTATTCGGTGGATACACTTTTGATTCGTGGGATACAATTTCATTATTCGGTGGATACATTTTTAATTCGTGGGATACAATGTCATTATTCAGTGGATACGTATTTCTAATCGTTGCCAATTCGCGAAGTTCAGATGGTATCCCACGATTACTACACTTATATCCGCCGCGACTTTCGATTAATCGATAGAATAAATGTCGATTACTGCCCTTCGTGGGATACAATTTCGTTATTCGGTGGATACATTTTTAATTCGTGGGATACAATGTCATTATTCAGTGGATACGTATTTCTAATCGTTGCCAATTCACGAAGTTCAGATGGTATCCCACGATTACTACACTTATATCCACGGCGACTTTCGATTAATCGATAGAATAAATGTCGATTACTGCCCTTCGTGGGATACAATTTCGTTATTCGGTGGATACACTTTTTATTCGAGGGATACAATTTCATTATTCAGTGGATACGTATTTTAAATCGTTGCCAATTCGCGAAGTTCAGATGGTATCCCACGATTACTACACTTATATCCGACGCGTACTTGGGAGAAATTTTTGATTAATCGATATAGTAAATGTCGATTACTCGGTTACCATGGGATACAATTTCAGTATTCGGTGGATACACTTTGTATTCGTGGGATACAAATTCATTATTCGGTGGATACACTTTTGATTCGTGGGATACAATTCATTATTCGGTGGATATATTTTTAATTCGTGGGATACAATTGCATTATTCAGTGGATACATATTGTCTAATCGTTGCCAATTCGCGAAGTTCAGATGGTATCCCACGATTACTACACTTATATCCGGGCCGTTATTGGGGGATATCTTATTAGCATCGAGGATATAAATATTTCTTCGTAGGACACTCTTTAAGCAATCGAAGGATACTTATAGAGGTTCGTGGGAACAACCCGAAGAAATGGATGGTATCCTACGATTAATCAAGAAGGATATAATTCCATCATCGTGGGATACATTTCCGATACGATTGATCGCAAAATGTTCGATAAATCGGAGAAGAGAGAATGACCCATGAACGTGATCGATCATATATTGATTAATCGTAACGATGACGATTAACTACGTCGGGCGTTTGAAATTCAATGATCGGCAACTTATCGACTAATCGTTTATTACGAGGTTGATTGTAAGATAGTCGATTATACCCGTACAATTATCGTTTTGTCACTTAAACAACCGATGAATCATGGGTTTTTGTCGATTAATCGAAATTGACGAAACCAAGCGACGCTTCGTTTCGCGCGCATATCTTCCAGGGGATCCCATCTTCCAACTGACGTGACCCTTGCGATTAACTCTCTTACATATTTTCGATGCGCGTACCAGTCTCATCATCTTCTCATTTGTCATTCCTCATTTCTCATCATCTTCTCCACCGTCCCTAGGGTTTTTTGCGTCGACTTCTTCTTAGGAGATAGCGTCAATCGTGGAAGTTCTTCTTCTGGTAAGTGATGCTAAGATTTTACAACTTCTTTGCTCCATTCCATTTCCAATGAACTAACCATTCGTGTACATTGTTTGTTGTTTGTTTCGTTTGTTTTTTGGGGTTTTGATCTTCTTTCGTGCGCCTCTCTCATTTGTGTTGCGCGTTCTTGAATGCTTGGATGATTTTGTCTGTAATGGCCTTGTGTCTTCCATTGTTGTTCTCGTCTGTGCCTTGACGTCTTTGCTTTAAAGGCATCATGCCCAAACGAAAAACCTTAGGTCATAAGGCTAAGAAGGCAAGGACGCCTACCCCATCTCCTCCCCCTCATGATCTCCCTCCATCCGGGTCAGACTATGACCCAGACGATATTGAGCAGGCTGTAGCCGGGGCTACGAGTTCGCCTTTGTTGTCTCCAGAACACGCACCATCCGCTGCCCTTGGGGGGCATGGGGTACGCGTCCAAAGGTCATTGGTCGTTGAGAAAGCCGTGCTCAAAGACCAAATTTCGAAATATGGTTTGAAACCACTTCTTAAGCAAATAGGATGGGAGGGTATTTTGGACTGGGGTGGTGATGCAAACATGTCGGTCGTGTGTCGTCTCTATGGGAATGCAGGAGTTACAACTCTTCCCAATGAACCAGATCCTGAATTTGTAGTTGATATAAATGGTTAGGCTGTCTATGTCACCGCTGACCGCATCAGTGAATTGATGCACATCCCGCGTAATGAAGTGCGCACATTTGATCCCCCCCTCCAGTCGGACCTTGAGGAGGCAATGCGTTGCCTCTGTGGGAAGGACGCCGAGTGGCACAGAGCCGCCCTTACTGCTGGTAGTATGATGCCAAAGTATAGGGTTCTCCACCACATCTTCACATTTAATGTGTACCCGAGGCGTGGTAATAAGTATGACATGACTCCTGCCATGGTGATGCTCCTGTATCGGGTTGTTCAGGGCATTCGAATGTGTCTGCCAACGTTGATTTACAAGCACATTTGCCAGTTTCTCCTCTCTGCCACTAGAAGTAAAGCAACATCCAATCCTAGAGCTCTTCCTTTCGTTATCTGATGACCCAACTTGCCAAACAACATGGTCTCCAAGGTCCGGTTGACTCTACTGTCCGTTCAATCCCCTCTCCAGGACCAACATCCAACTCATGTATTTAGATCCGTTGCCTCATCAGCGTACGGACACCGGGAGATCATCAAGCTCTCAGTAGGAGCATGAGGCAGGTGCAGCACCAGAGGGGCCCCAGCTACCATCAACATCATCCATGCCTTCTACATCATCCGTACCAGATCCGCAACGTGCACACCGCGGCAGGCGTCGAGGCCCCGGTCATCTGCATGGAGAAGCGTCGACTTCACAACCACAAGCTAACGAATTTGCAGTTTTCAAGGAGGAGGTCAAACAGGAGCTTGGAGGGTTGAAGCGACTAGTGAAGCGGGTGTTGCGGGTGGTGAGACACATTTATACCTGCCAGAGTCAACAGGAGCCATCGCTACCACCTTTGCCAGAGTCCGATGCAGACGATGATGCAGGTGTTGGTGCATCAGCAGAGGAGGCTGTGTAGTTCATGTCAGTGAAGATGTGGGAGATGTTTTTTTGGTTATCTTCACTTGTTTAATCGGTTAACTTGACTTTTTAAACTTTGATAGCTTTATGACTTTTTTTTTTATGTTCCCCCGCATGTAAGCAATATAATGTGGTATGTTTAAATGGGAATATTTGTGCGCTATCAAATGGATCTTTTGTTTATGTTGGTGTCTTTAATTTTAGTTGGACATTTGTCCATTTGAAATGTTTAAGATTAAGACATCGATGGATCAGAATATACATCGATTTATCGGAACATTAATCGGAATTTGCATGATTAAGGATCGCAACTCAAAAAGTAGAAATTCGATTCATCGGACACTAATCTCGATTGATCGTTGAAATATCGATCAATTGGTAAATTATCAATTTAAGAATCAGAGCGCGCCCTTCAGTCTCCTTACCATGCAGGATTAACCCTCGACTAATCGATTAACGACGATTATCCAATTTCGCCACTGCATGTACATATTTACGATTAATTGAAATGATTAACGATTAATCAAAGTAAATCTGATGAATCGCGAAATTGCCGATACGAAATACAGCGTAACCTTTTTCCAGGGGTTTATGCAGGATTAACTACCGATTAATCGAAACATTAATTACGATTGAGCGCAATTACGATTAATCGATTCAAAGTCCAGCAGATGAATCGCGAAATTGCCGATACGAAATACAGAGTGACCATTTTCTGGGGTTTATGAGTGACCGATTAATCGATTTAATTACGATTGATCGTAATATTATTAGATTAATCGGAACTTTGTGATACCCGCTAATGGTCATCTAGAGCACTTCGATCGATGAACCTACGGTTAATCGGACTTGTTATCGATTGATCAATATTGGTCATGCGCTTAATCAAAATAATAACAGGTTAATCGTTTTTTCAGCGATTAATACAATGCCTTCATTACTTGCTACAGCATGCTTTGAACTGTAAATGCACGTTGAACAAGACATATATAAACACCAAAACTTTCTAAGTACATGAAGTTCACATCACTCCCAAAAATGAAAAAAACCAAAACATAAAAAAGAATTTGATATTCCTATGCATATTGTAAAGTACTTTATGTTCCTATGAATACAAAACACTATACAACCCCAAACATGGAAGTGTCTTCTCCAAGCATCACCCAATCTGACGATGCAACACCTTATCCTTTAACATGTTAGTTGGATCCAACACCAAATCCGCCATCACCTTCTTCCTAAAGTACGGGATATTATCCTGCTTCATAACAAGTAATGATATTAACTTAGCATCGAACAATCATCTATAGGATAATAAATGCATATGATGTAATTAAGTTCTGGAAAAAGATAGCATGCCTGTCCAAATTGAGGGTTTAGCACATGCCCATCCCAAAACTCCATAAACTTCAACACAAAAACACCACAATCATACCTACATCACAAGTTCGGGGTAAACAAAACATAAACGTATTAGAACAGTGTCGAACACCAATCATCCACAAAGACATTATCTTACCCGTTCTTTTGATGAGGCACTGATGCATACTCCCTATGCCATGATGGAATCCCAAACGGTCTTGCGTGGACAAATGTCTCAAATAAGTCCTCAAAAAATTTTGCCTGCCAAATTAAAAGGATGCTTAGAAGGATGCTTAGCAAATATAAATTACAAATTAACAATGGAAACGCAAACCTACAAGTTTATTAACCGCCTCCCCTTGCAAACCTTGTCTAGAACTACTATCCGAGTCCAACAATTCAAATCTTTTTCCTTTCACATTCAATACTACAAGGAACCAATGGTTCCTTTGGCATACTGGTAGAAAAATCTACATAAAACATTAACTATTAATTAGGAGGAGAAGCCCAATCTAAACATGTGATTGGAAGAACTTGCAAAAATTACTGAGAGAAGAACATTATAAGACAACATGTTTTTTATTTCCATAAAAAAACATACTTAATTTACCATTTCACATTCACGGAGGAGAAACCCAATTGTTTTCAGAGAGAAGTACTTCTTATACATCGTATCAATCTCCTCTTTGCCGTTTATGATTATATCCTATGATTTACAATAGAATTAGAAACGCATGTGCATACCTTATTACACAAATTTAAAGCAAGCTAGAATAGTCAAATATGCTTACAGTGACAACGGGAGAACAATAATGCTTTTTGACTCCTGATGAATATAAACCTTGTCGGTTGATAAGGCAAATAGCATATGCTGCTATTACCTATATTACATAATACATAATAGATATAACCGTTAATATGATTGTGGAATTAACTAGTTATACAACGAGATAAAACTAACATACCATGCTGCCGACCCAACATCCATCTGCCAAGCAAAGCATCTCTTCCACTGTAACATGCATTCCAATGTAATCCACAACAACCAAGCTACACAATAATAAGAAATTCATGTCACAATCGAAACACTACATCGAGGGAAAACTAATTGTGTTTTCCGTCGATCTGGCACACAAATATAAGCATCTCCACACATTAACTTCATGTTCTCTCAGAAACAATATATATAAAGAATTACTTACTTTGTTGGACGCAATTCATTTACATATTCGACAACCCGCTTTTCATTAGGCTTCAACGGAGGGAATTTGTGTTGGACAACGAACGGAGAACACAAATTTTTGGGTTTCTTAATCATTCGCTTGAATTTACTTGAAGAAACAACCTTCGGTTTTGGTGACGCAATCTCCTCAGCAACTTGCACTGGTGACCCTTGCTCATCAGCAACGGCTTCAACCGGTGATGGTGATCGTCTCAACTCATGGGATGAACACCAATCATGGGCTGAATCCGGCTGTTCACCATGGGTTGCTGTGTCTCCGCGTCTCTGGAGGTACAACTTCAATTCCGTGCAATGACGCTGCATCTCTTGAGCAGCAGCTGCCATCCGGTCCATTTGTTCCTGTAATATCTGTATCAATAATCAAGTGTTAAAATTAGATTCAAGTGTGAATATAGAATACTAGTTAACCAACTCACAACTTTGTGCTTTCTCCCACCTGAGATAGATTGCCAGGCAATCCATCCGTGCTTCTGTCATTTCCTCCACTTGCCATGTGTGTGTTGGATAACTCCGTCTTCCTTAAGGCTTATCTACATTTCATTCACCAATTTCAAAAATTTGTTTTCCTCAATTTTCAGAATAGAGCACCACATCGCACTAATAATAGATAAAATAGTCGTGTCGAGTTAACCATTCAAAGCACTTAAACTTTTTATAAATATTTCATAATTATGAACAACACACCAAATAACATTGAACAATAGGTTAATTAACCCATTAATGGAACTATTACAATCTTATTTTACAATGACCAACTTGACCATTTCATTGTTAGATAAAGCCTAAATTACCTAGCCATGATATTTGTTAAATAACCCTACAATTATATTTCTCTTAAATGACATATACTTTAATATTTCCAATTTCTAGGCTTTTGTCAGCTAAAGTGGCCTTGTTATGCCTTCTAACTCATAAATTTTAAACAAATGTATTTAATTTTTTTTTAAAACTTCGACATCATCTCTCTTACCCATTAAGAGTCAACATGCTACCCACAAACATCTTTAAACTAAACACACCAAATGACATTGAACAATAAGTTCATTAATCGATTAATCGACGTGTACTTGATTTATTGGATGAACAATGTGTTCATTGTTCGATTAATCGCCTTCTAGTCGAACACATCGATCAATAAAGCGATGAGCTTCAGGCGATTCCAATGAATGGTTTTGAGGAAAACCGATTAGGGAAAATCGTTGATAACCATACCCAAAAACGATTAGCCACAATAGGTTCATACCTTGAGGAGATTCGTCCAAAACCCTTACCAATGCAAACGTTCCACTGCTGAGTTTCGTCAAAACCCTCTACGGCCCTTTCCTTCCCCAAAAAACGCAACCTAAACCAGGGCCATGGACATGGGGTTTCGAGATTTTACTGTATATTCCTTCAATCGAACATGCTTCGCGGTTCCACACGAGATGGGGTTTCAAGAGGGGCTTCATTCAACCGGAGAAAGTTTCGCCGTCGAGATGGGGTTCCCACCTTCGCTGCTCGCTCGACGCTTCAGAGAAGGGTTTCAATCGAACGAAGAGGGAAGATCGAACGAAGAGGGAAGTGCAAAATGGGATCTTCAAAATGTGCTACAGTGTTTTCGGACCACTTGGTAAATATTTTTGAAAAATGGCATGAATCGGTAGGTAAGACTTTTCAACGGCTGTTTTTGTATTTATTTTGCAAAAGATGGGTGTATTCGAAATTTTCCCTAAGTATAAAAGTTTATGTTCTTCTATTAAAATTACAACCGAAAAATGTGGCAAAAATTAAGCTCAACTAAGCCGGGCTCGGTATTGTAGTTATATTCAAGGGCCGACCTTGGGTTTGAGTGTGAGGCACAAAAACCGAGCCAAATTGATCTTGGGCAATCCTTATAGTGCTTACGTGCTTTGTTAAGTTCAACCCAGCTTGTAAAATTTCCACCCCTACAAATGGGCCCTTAGATCGGCTGGAGCCTTTTGCATGGAAGATCGGTTGGAGCATCCACCGATCTTTGCCACGTGTCCTACTCATTTATCATACCGACTTATCATGATGAAATTGGTTGTACTCAAAGATAAGTTGGATTGTACCCCATAATAAGTTGTGTATTACCCAATGATAAGTTGAGTTGTACCCTAAGACATGTACTAATGATGAGTTGGGTTGTACCCCAGATGAGTTGAGTTGTATCCTATGATAAATTAGGTTGTACCCTTGATAAGTGGGTTGACCCCAAGGTTTTGAATTTCGGTTGACTTGGGCGGCATGCCCAGGTCACCGAACGGCATTTCGTCAGCACGCCGACGATTCGCCGGAAAACGAGATTTTCCGCGGTTTCTGGCGAATCGGTCGAAATTTCATCGGCACGCCGACGTGTGCCGACGAAATTTCAACAAAAACATATAAATTTGCTTTTTTCCCTAAAAAAAATCAAAAATTTTACAACAACTCAATAAGCATAAGTTATATACTTCAAAACTGCACTTAAATTACCATAAGCATCAATACTATATCTCAGAAATCATGAAAACACAATCGGGCCTATCGGGGTGATGCCTGTGTTTAAACTTTAAACTTTAAATAAAAAATAACAAAGAGGATCCAAATTTTAAATTAAACTAAAACAACAATATATAAAGTAAAAAACATATAATCATACCGTCAAATCAGACATGAAATGAATGATGTGGTGGCTCAAACCCTGATCTCTCGCCAATAAAATGACAGTAGCGCTTCCATCCCATCCGAAATCTGTATTCTCTCTTATATGCACGGACATGTTGCTCATACTCCTCCTGTGTCATATGAGCCATGATACCAACTGGAGGGAAATCATCATAATAGTAGCACGTCTCTTGCTCTGGTGGTGACGGAGGAGACGGCGTAGGATAACCGTGATGCTCGTATGGAGGGGCTACTGCTGCAACTCCAATACCAATAGGCACAACAGGCATAGGATAATAGCCGGACGGATATGGATTCACCGGAAAGATCCCAAATGGATCAGATGTCTGCATGTGTGCTCCAGGATATCCGCATGATGTACTATAACTACTACTATCTGATGAATCTGCTGGCCCAAGCTGCTAAGGATAGTAGGCTAGATAGTGTCCCTAAGTCAGTTATGGTGGATAGTGAGGATACTGCTCTCCATAAGAACTCGATGATCCTCCAACATCTAAAGATCCGAAACTCTGTGCCACAGAGGACGAGTCATCGTGCATCCCTGTATGCTGTCTCTCCTTGCCTTTCCTCCTCTGAAAGGAATATCCCCCACTCTCATCACGATCTCTATCTCCGTGGTTAGTATCCTGTGTGGTATGATGGAAAGCCGCCTCTCCAGTAAATGGGCTCAACCCTGGGCCACTGGTGCCAACACCACCATAACCACCATAATCACCATAACCACCACTAGCACCACCATCTCTATCATCATCATCTGAAGATCCGGACTCATCCTCATCATCTGTCTCCTCCTCAATGTCCTCATCAGTCTCCTCCTCATCTGTCTCCTCCTCCTCCTCCTCTGACAATGAAACATGCCTACGGGCTAGGACTGGGGCTGGTGTCGTCGTAGTAGCAGAGGAAGGAACAACTCTGATGAGGTTATCCAATGAGTCTTCGCGAACCTCCCCCCTCTCCTCCTTCATAGCTGCGTCTATATCGATGCCCAACTCTGCTGCAGCCTGTGATATGACTGGGCTAGGACTGCGATCAAGCTGATCCATCTCAACACATCTAACCCACTCTGCAAATGGATCATCGTCATCAACTTCATTACTGAATAACACATCTAAAGGATCCTTCACAGTCGCGGCGGCGGTGCCGTGCTCTATCTCTAACTGCTTCGTCCTCAGCCTCATGTTATAATGGCAGAAGACCAACTTCTGTAACCTCTGATAAGCTAGCCGATTCCTCTGCTTTGTGTGTATGAGTGCGAACGTACTCCAATTGCGCTCACAAGCAGAAGAGGATACTGTCTGAGCCAATATTCGACACGCTAACTTCCTCAGTGTAGAGGCACTTGTGCCATACATCGCCCACCATTCACCTGGATTTACAAATAGAAAATATTAAGAATTATTTAGAAATTAGAAATTTAAAATATTAATATTCATAATCCCTTGTCACTTACACGGCATCATCTTGTTCCTCGACGCAATCGCCGCAATCAACCCGAATGAGCCCAGCGCATCTCTAAATTGTATCAGCTGGTAGTGGAATAATTTGAAAATGTCAATACTTAATAATTAATATAACTATTAAGAAAAAGTGATATCCATAACATAAGTGAAGTTAAATGCTATGGCCCCTACCTCGTTTCCAAAATCCCCAACTGATTCTGAATGGGGGTCCAACTGCATGAAAACCTCATGGACACGAGCGCAGAGATCGTGCTGTGCGCCAAGATTATCCTTATAATGATATTTGGGATTAAAATAATACGCTACATTGACGATTACAAGAAAAAACATCAGTACAATAATTAAAATATAATTATAAACATGATTCAACATAAAATGATTCAAATAAAATTGTAATTATACCTGCTGCATGCAAAGGATGATCTAGCGACTTGTATCATCTGTCTTTAACAATCCTCAATATCCACTTATGTGATTTGGGTGCTGCGGCCTTAATTTGAGCTTTCATCACCGCCATACACTTAAAAATGGATCCTATGGTAGGATAGGAATCTGTGTCAAGCAGCCGCAGTATACGATATATGGGGTGCAGTACAGCAATCAACTCTCGCACATACTCCCAAAAAGTATTGGACAAAACAATCTCTTCTACTCTCCTCCCGGTCTCTTTGCGACTCTGAGCACAACTCGTCCAATCGTCACTAGAATACTATCCAATGCAATATAGTTCGTACCGAATCTGGTAATCCCTGGCCGAACTATATCCCCACTGTAAGCACCTCATTTTTGCGCTCCCATAAAAACCAGAAATGCAAACCCTGGACAGAAAGTCAAACCCTAAGGGGTGAAAAGTTGACTTTTTGATCAAGTGAAAATTGGCCACCTCGCTTTATGCCATTGGATAGAGAATCTCGACACGGTTCCAACGCAACTGAGTTTGCAGGAATCAGGGTCCGGATGAAGGTTCTGCGGGTGGTCAAACTTGAGCAAAGCCAAAAGTTGACTTTCTGCTAAAATCCAATCCAGAGGCCTACCCCTAGGTCATTGGATAGAGAATCTCGACACGGTTCCAACGCAACTGAGTTTGCAGGAATCGGGGTCCGGATGAAGGTTCTGCAGGCGGTCAAACTTGAGCAGAGCCAAAAGTTGACTTTCTGCTAAAATCCGATCCAGAGGCCTACCCCTAGGTCATTAGATAGAGAATCTCGACACGGTTCCAACGCAACTGAGTTTGCAGGAATCGGGGTCCGGATGAAGGTTCTGCAGGCGGTCAAACTTGAGCAGAGCCAAAAGTTGACTTTCTGCTAAAATCCGATCCAGAGGCCTACCCCTAGGTCATTAGATAGAGAATCTCGACACGGTTCCAACGCAACTGAGTTTGCAGGAATCGGGGTCCGGATAAAGGTTCTGCGGGCGGTCAAACTTGAGCAGAGCCAAAAGTTGACTATCTACTAAAATCAGATCCAAAGGCCTACCCCTAGGTCATTGGATAGAGAATCTCGACACGTCCAACGCAACTGAGTTTGCAGGAATCGGGGTCCGGATGAAGGTTCTGCGGGTGGTCAAACTTGAGCAGAGCCAAAAGTTGACTTTCTGCTAAAATCCAATCTGGAGGCCTACCCCTAGGTCATCGGATAGAGGGCTCCGATACGATTCTAACACAACTGAGTTTGCCCAGATCGGAGTCCGGATGGGGAAAATATGAGCTGACGAAATTCCCGAGCAACAAAACCGGCAATCTGCGCACGTGGCAAAAAGCTGCACACGTGGCGAGTTGCGCAGGAAAATATCTCGGGGATCAAATCCATAAATATCCAAATATACGAAATATCCCAGGGACTAAATCTATAAAAATCCGAGAATATCGGATTAAATTGAAATTGGCGAGGGACTAAATCTGAATTTTTCAGATTTTCTGACCGGCGAGCGGCGGCATTAAATGATTTTTCATCATTATGCCGCTCGCGCGAACGTGGCAGGCGGGTATCCGCTCAGCGCAGGACTGAGCGGATCCCCATTTTAAGTGGGCGGATACCCCCTTCTCCCTTGCCTATATAAGGCCGCGCGAGATTTCGGGCAAAAGGTTGGATCATTTTCGGGTTCGAGGATTTTCTGGTTAGGGGAAAATTTTTGTGAGAAGATTTTCGGATTTGGACTTCTTCTTTGGGGTTCTCTCTGGTTGGCCTTGGGTTTCCCTCCCCTCCCTTATCCGAGCTCACCCTCCCTTCTCTTCCTGTCCTTCACTTTCATCACGAACGAGACGAAGGCTGGCTGCTGTGGGAGCAAGAAGGAAGGTGCTCCAGCTCTTGCTTCGTTGCAGGGAGAAGCCCACACACCTCAAACAAGTCATAGGATCCCCAGGTATCATCCTCTACTATGCTTGATATACATATGTTGAAATGAGAAGTTTCTAATAAGTTTGCTAAGCTTATTTTCGTCCTTGGGCACAAGTCTGTTCCCATGGTAGTTTAGTATGCACTTGCTTCACTTTGACGTATGGAGGGTCTCTAAGTGAGGAAGAGACCCACCGGGAGCTTAAGGTAGGTTGAGAGAGAGAGTTCCCCACAAACTGTTCGGGGCATGCTTAATGCTATGGTCGTGCCTGTTTTCGTTGCTTTAAAAGGGAGTTTATTCCCTCATGTTAATTGATCCATTGTATCCCTGTAAACCCCCCTCCTCATTCCCTTCTTCGGATGTTAGTGTGCCTGCTCGAAGGTCCAGTCGTGCGGATGAAAGTGCATGTAATGTCTGCATGTTGCTTTTTTTTTTTATGTTGTTGGACTTGCTAATATGCTATCTGCTGCTTGTGCACCCGTGAGCATGCTCCCATCACCCCCCCTTTTTTTGCAGCTGTTAATGCATCTGTAGCTGTTTGTTTTTTATCGGGTTTGGTTTTTTTTTTTTAAAGAGATTGGGAGTTGTGTGATGAAGTAGTTTAGTTAATTTGAATGCAAGTTTAAGTGTCTTCTGGGGAGTGGTCGAAGCCCTGGGAGGGCTTACAGAGCATAAAAACCAGTTACAGAGCTTCAAAACCAGTTAAAAATGGAGTTTAAAAATTAAACAGAGAGCATCGGGTGTCCGCTGAGTTCGCGCGAAGCTCACGCTCACTTCGCGCGAAGTGAGCGCGATCACTTCACGTGAAGCTCGTGCTCACTTCGCACAAAGTGAGCGTGATCACTTCGCGCGAACGCTTTTCGCGCTTCGCGGGTTTTCGGTCCGCCCAGCCCGCGCCGACCTCGCGCCTAGTGCCTGAGGTCGGTGCATACCCCTAAAAACATGCCGAATTGCTTTATTTTTTTTTGAAAATTCCGAAAATACCCTTTACCGTACCGCAGGGGCTTCGCCCCCCGCACCCCCCACCCCCTTTGTTCGCTGCCCGTCCAACCAGTTCCTTGGTGCGGGGAGGTACCCCACCCCGTGGGCTCCGCTTTGCTCCGCCCACAGGGGCCCCAGGTACCTCCCTTTGGACCTAGCATAATGAGCCAATTTTTCCCAGACAAAGCGTCAGTCTTGTATATTTTTCTGTGATTATTGCTGGATGTGAGTGCCATTTCCGAACCGAACCGGGTAAACCAACATGGTTTCCAGGTCATCCGGAAACCCAACATGGGACTTGGACCCTCGGTCCAACTTGATTTCCAGTGGGCCTTCCAACGGGGCCCACCCGGCCCAATAAACATGTATGCATGCAACTTAATCAAGATAAGCAAAATTAACCGACTAAACCGGGCGGTCCACCCGAACCGGACTTGTGAAATTGATGCATGAAATGCGTGGTTTGGCCGAGACCAAGGGCAAGGGCCTACCGGGCCCGCCAAAGCCCACCAACCGAAACAAGGAAGGGTTCAAACCCTAACTTCTGGTAACTTGGGCTTACAGGCCCAGATTTGGACTACGGGCCCCAAGCCCAGTGTCCAACTCACTTTGGCAAATTAAAAAGATAAATCTAATAAAATTATTTGGCCACCATGTGGGCCCACCTAAGGGGCCCGCAAACCAATCCGGCCCACCTTTGCATGGAAAACACTTAACCTTCAAATCTAAACCTAAAGTGAAACCAATGCACTTAACCAAAGCCCAAAGGGCCTCCTAGAATAGGTCGAGGCCCACAAGGGCACACGGGCTTGACTAAGCCCACCAAGGACACCGTGGGCCTTCCAACGGGGCCCACCCAACCAAACTCAGATTACCTAATTAATTAAGATAAAAGAAATTAAAGGGACCCACACCACTCAGGTGGTCCTGCCAGACTTAACCAAACGGCATATTGGATTAGGAATCGGGTGAGACCAAAGTAAGCTGACTCAAACCAAGATAAACCTAAGGGACCCGTCATCCGACGGGGTGGACCAGGGTGTCTACGGACTTCCCCGGACCGTAATCGAGACCCTACTTAGAATCTCAAAGCCGCAGACCAAAAGCCCTAATAGACAAGATCAGGCACCCAGGTGTCCGCCTACACCCCATCAGGCGGTGGCGACTCTGAATTTCCCTGTGCCGCGTTTCCGACGCGCGCACACCCACCACATTTCTCTCTCATCTTCGCTAGTATGAAATTATGGTTGTACACAAATGTGGCGAGTGCTCGTGCATCCTTCAATGTCGTCAGCACATTGCTTCTCTTGCCAATCTCCTCTAGTATCAAGTCAATGGCATGTGCAGCACAGGGCGCCCAATACAGGTTATACTGCCGCTGTAATGTCTCGCCGGCTTTCTTGAACGCACTGGCACTGTCTGTCACAATCTGAACGATGTTCTGAGGGCCAACCTCCTGTACCACGCTCTCTAATAACCTGGCAATATAGGGCGCATCCTTGATATTGTGTGATGCGTCAACTGATCTCAAGAACACTGCCCTGCCTCTACAATACACCATGAAATTTATGATGGACAGTTTAGTAGGACCTGTCCATCCATCACACATGATCATAACTCCAAACTGCTCCCAGTGGGGTCGTAGCGATGTAATAAACTCTCTCATCTCTGCCTCCTCCTGATCCAAGTATGTACCCATAATCTCCCGTGGCGTAGGAGGCAAGACTCCCTGACCCGACTCCTGGATAACATCGATCATGTTCTTGAAATGGGGGCTCGCTGCTGCATTCGCTGGAATGTGATTGAAGATAAAAAAATTTTGATATAAACTTCCCCATTTTCTCCCTGACAGTGCCCTTGCTCCACACATCCTTCAATTTCTTCTGCTTGGCACTAGATGAACGCCACATACTGGGCTCCATAGGATAATCGAGCATCCTGGTGCTACGTCCAGCCCCAGCCCCATGTCTAGAACTAGGAGTAGGAGAATCAACATCAGCTGCACCTGCATCTCCTCTAGAAGTACCACCCCTGTGAAATCCATGCCTCGCAGCCTCTACCCTCTCAAACTCAAACTGCAAAGATGCTTGCACTGAGGCTCTGAATGCTGCCCTCTCTTTCTCTGTCACATACTCGGGTGGGTACACCATATCATCGTCGGCATCAATATCAGGAGCCACAGAGGGTCCGATAGGCTCTGCCAATCTACGTCTAACCTCCTCCCGTGCATGCCTCTTCCCCTCCCTAGCTGCACTCTCTGATGCCAAGTGCTGTTGCATCAGCTTCTTAACCTCTGGAGGGACTTGACGACAGTTGGCCACGGTACTGTAGCCGTGTGCAAAATGCTGCTTCAACCGTGATACTCCACCACCCTTTATGACTTGGTGGCAATAGTTGCAGACCGTCTTATTTCTGTCTCCCTCGAATCTTGTGCAATGGGCCCAACCAATATCCAGCCTCCTACCAGCATCTCTGCCCTCTCCACTACCACTGCCAGATGCCATACTGTCTATCCGTTTGACTGTCTCTAACAGACTAACCAAAAAGTACTACACTGGAATCCGAACACCTGCACAAATGCACAGTAAGTCAATAACAGAGCACAATAACAAATTATAAATATTAATCCACATTAGACAATACTAACATTACCAACTAATTATAATTTCTTATTTATAATTTATAAACTATATTATTAGTTATGAATTTTATGAATAATTTGGGATTAATTAATTCGAAAAATCATAATTATATAAAAAAATTATAAACACTCTGATTCTTCAAAATAAATTGTTCTATAAAGACTATAATAAACAAATTATCTTTAGGAATTTAATTTGCGTACTTATATTTTTTTATTAATTTTATGAATAATTAACTAATTTTCAGATTAATTAATTCAAAAAAATCACAAATACATAAAAAATTATATAAATTCCAATTTCTTAACATAAATCATTCTACAATAAATAAATCAATTTTATGAATTTAATTTGAGTATTTATCTTTTTTTATTAATTTTATTAATAACTAATTAATTTTCGGATTAATTAATTCCAAAAAATCAAAAATATATAAAAAAAATTATATAAACTCCAATTATTTAACATAAATCATTCTATAATAACTAAATCAATTTTATGAATTAAATTTGAGTATTTATCTTTTTTTATTAATTTTATTAATAACTAATTAATTTTCAGATTAATTAATTCCAAAAAATAAAAAATATATAAAAAAATTATATAAACTCCAATTATTTAACATAAATCGTTCTACAATAACTAAATCAATTTTATGAATTGAATTTGAGTATTTATCTTTTTTTATTAATTTTATTAATAATTAATTAATTTTCGGATTAATTAATTCCAAAAAAATCAAAAATACATGAACAATTATATAAACTCAAATTTCTTAACATAAATAATTCTATAATAAATAAATCAATTTTATGTATTAAATTTGGCAACTTATCTATTTTTCTTCATTTTATAAATTATATATCAATTTTCGGATTTAAAAATTAAAAAAAAATAATTTTCTAAAAAATTAATCCGGGGGCACCCATTTGTAGATCGGGTGTCCCCATCTAATATATATAATTATCAAAGTCAACAACAATATTTATCTAATTTAAATGAATAAAAAAGAAATTATATGCATTTTCGACACAAATAATTGCAAAAAATATATTTTTTGTGCAAAAAATAAAACTCCGACACCCATCTGTAGATTGGGTGTCGGGATTCAACATATAATAAAATCAACACATTCCACAAGCTTTTCATCAAAAAATTTTGAAAAAAAGACCTTACCCCAACGTGTGGAATGAACGGCGCTTGATTCTCCACAAAATCCACAAAATCCTCTCTCAAAGCAGTGTAATCTTGATAGATTATGAAAAACGAGCAAAACCGTGCCTAATCCACTCAAAAATCGTGGCAAAATACCCCCCCATAGCATACGGCGTCAAGGTTCGTTCGTCCCCCCTGTTTTTCAATTTGCAGGTCGATTATAAATAAAATGCCAATCGCCGCCGAGCGAAATTTCGCTCGGCACGGTCGGCATTTCGAAATATGTCGCTGGGGGCACGACCCCAACGATTTCCCCCGGCGAAACGCATCGCCGGGGGTGCCCTGACCGAAATTTCGGGCGTGCCGCCGAAATTGTAAACCTTGGTTGTACTTGTACCCAGTGATGAATTTGGTTGTACCCATGGCAAAGATTTGTGGAGGCTCCGGCCGATCTTCTAGCATCAGGCTCCAGTAGATACAGGGCCTACAAATGGTGAAGTAAAAGCCCTACTCAATATGACATGCTAGATGCACTAGGCCCGAGTTAAATAAAAAAAAAGTGCTAAAACATGTCATGTGTAAGCACCTAAATTTTGCACAACGAAAAGGGTGCTTAAAGACAAGGAAACCCTAAATCAGGCTAAAACCAAAAGCCAAAAATTTGAGTTTTCTTAGACACCAAGGTAGCCATAAATTTTGACCCCATTGAAATGTAGACTCCAAGACAATTCCAATACCTTTAAAATTACATGAATCGGAATCCAAATAACAAAGTTATGGCCAAAATGTCTCGAGGACATTTTCTTAAAAATTTCTTCAATTTGATTTGTCATGTGCCATCCTAGATTTGCCACTTGGAATGAAAATCTCACATGGAAACTAGCATTTATTCATACTTGGGGATGCACATGCACTGCTGTATGTCGACCTACCTCTTTGGATAGTTTTGTTTGCAGATAAGTGTATTTCTATTGGTGATAACCGTAGAGTATGAAAGTAGGCGGTTGAAGTTGAAAAGTGAATTAGAATGGTGGTTTTATTTAGGGTTTTTATGTGTTGTGGAGGGCATTTTTGGGGAGAAAAAAGGAGGGCCAGAGTATGGAGAATATTCTCCAGAGTTGGCTTTATTAATAGTATAGATAATTATATTAAAATGTCCTTACAGGAGTACAGCCATCAATGATTATATTGAGTATCCATCCTCTTTTGGTTAATATTCATATGTATTTCCTTAAACACATTATTCCATAATGTGTATAATGAAATCCTTTCAAATTAGCTTGGCAAATTTTCCAAATAAATGGGCTAGGAAGAAGTTTAGTTAACTAAGTTTATTACAGTAATTGATGACAAGGATGACTTTTTTTTATTTATTTGCCTAACTTTACCTTTTTCGTCCTTTGTTTTGTAGACAAGGTCGGTTGGACATTCAATCAGTTATTATTATATTAATTAAAAATGTGTTCTTAATAGCTTCTTCCACGCAAAGATCAACTCAAGTTTACATGAAATATATAAGATAGAACCCATGCTTGTTCCCTTTCAAAACTTCAAAATAAATTTGGGTTCTCTTTGAGGTAGGTGGGCCTTGATCCCAACCCAAAATAGAACTGATTGATGGCCTTAAAAAATAAGAGCCAATATGCTAGGATATGCACAAGTTTTGTCTAACTCAATACAAGCTATCAGTTTGGTGGCCTTTTCAAATAAGAGCCAATACCCATTACCTAAGCCCCAGTTCATTTGTCGATGGGTCTTATGCCGTCCGGATGCAAGGAAGATTCCGTCGAAGACGAATGAGGTTGAGAAGATGAAGCAGGAGGAGGGGATGGAGGCGAGTCGAGGGCGGATTGTCATCCTCTAGCACCCCAAATGATCATTGCACTTAATCGACGCTTCGACTCGGCGAAAAACTCAAGGAGACTCAGAAGGATTTCTGCAACCTCCATCTCCAGGGGGTTAAATTGGTGGTAGTCCACTTGCTTTGATGACATTGTTAAAAATGGGTGGAGTTGCAGAGAGGAGGAGGATTGTATGTAAGATGAGTAGAGGAATGAATTTATGCTAGAACAGAGTGTTGTATAGTTCAAGTTGGAGATGAAATTGATATCCATAATAGAGCAGGATTCTCCTTCGACGAAAAAATCCACTCCAAAGTCTTGTATAGTTCAAGTTGGAACAGGAGTTCTCTTTTGAGAGAAATAACTCCAAAATGTTGTTTAGTTCAAGTTGGAGGAGTTCTCTTTCCATGGAAATATTGCAATCCATGGCGAGATTGACTGTAAGCTTCTTCCATGTATCAGTTAAAGCAAGATCGCTTTACAAGATAACTTGGAATTTGACAAATGAGTCGTGTTCTGGTCGTGTTCGAACCTTACAGTTCTTGAAAGAAACAGTTGATTAAGCCTTCCGTCTGGTCCACCATAGGAGAAAAGAGAGAGGAGAAAATCAAATATAAATATAAAACTGTACTGCTACATTCCAGCTGTCAAAATCGCAACTGTGGAATCATCTAGCATCCGATCAAATTCAATTAGCTAAAATTTATTTACAGGACAGAGTTAATGGTTAACCACTCATAATAAAAAATAGATTGAGTAGAGGCTGGGAGCTTGCCTCTTCTCTGAGGAGAATCCCTAAGTGAGGTGTAAGCATCTCATTTTTGCGTCCCTAGAAAAGCCGGAAATGCAAACCCTGGACGGAAAGTCAAACCCTAAGGGGGTGAAAAGTTGACTTTTTTTTATCAAGTGATAATTGGCCACCTCGCCTTATGTCATTGGATAGAGAATCCCGACACGGTTCCAACGCAATTGAGTTTGTAGGAATCAGAGTCTGGATGAAGGTTTTGCGGCCGGTCAAACTTGAGGGGAGCCGAAAGTTGACTTTCTGCTAAACCCTGATCCAGATGCTTACCCGTATGTCATTGGATAGGGAATCCTGACACGGTTCCAATGCAACTGAGTTTGCAGGAATCGGAGTCCGGATGAAGGTTCTGCGGGCCGGTCAAACTTGAGAGGAGCCGAAAGTTGACTTTTTGCTAAAACCTGATCCAGATGCTTACCCCTATGTCGTTGGATAGAGGGCTCTGATACGATTCTAACGCAACTGAGTTTGCCCAGATCGGAGTTCGGATGGAGAAAATATGAGCTATCGAAGTTTCCGAGCAGCAAAACCAGCAAACTGCACACGTGGCAAAAAGTTGCGCACGTGGCAGGTTGCGCAGGAAAATATCTCGGGGATCAAATCCGTGAATATCCAAACATACAAAATATCCCAGGGACCAAATCTGTGAATATCCCAGAATATTGGATTAAATCGAAAATATACAGCGACTAAATCCAAAAAAAACCAGATTTTCCGACCAATGAGCGGCCGCATTTATGGTTTTTCAATCATGATGCCGCTTGCGCAAGCGAGGAAAGCGTGAAACACACTCGGCGCCAGCTAGGCGCCAAACCCGCGGACCCTCTTTCCCTTTGTCTATAAAATTCGCACGACACTTCATTGCAAAGGGTTGGGAATTTTTTGGGAGGGCTTTTCTTTGGTTGGCTTTCTCTGTTCGTTGGCTCCTGGTTTTCATTTGGCTCGCCAAACACCCGACCTTACCTTCCCACTCTCTCTTCTCTCCCTCTTCTTCACCTCCCCACCAAGACAAGAGGAGAAGTACTCGCTGCTGTTGGTGCAAGAGGAAGGAGCTTCGGCACCTGTGTCATCTCAAGGAAGAGCCGCCACCTTGCACAAGAGCTTAGGGAACCTAAGGTATTGTTCCTCACTCCTTTTTACTTTACATACATGAAAATGAGAGTCGTATGAGCATGTTATCAAATCTGTTTTCTTTCCTTGTTATGACATGCATGTTCTTATATTTGTGGTAACACGGAGGTCTCCAAGGGTAACGGAGCCCCCATGAGACTCCATGAGAAGATGGGAAGCTTGGCCATCCCACCTTAGGCCACCAAGGCCACTGTTTGGAGAGTTTTTTTGGATCATTCAGTAAAGGGAGCCTGTTCCCTCGCTTCGAACATGTCCTGTGTACCCCTGTAAACCCCCCCCCCCCCCCCCCCCCCCCCTCTCTCCTTTCCCTGAAGGTTTATTGATGTGAATGCAGAGGTTAGGTTTAGTTCCAGTTAGGGGTGCCATGGAGATGCAAGCTTAGACATGTTGCCGTGTTCTTTTTTCTTCTGGCATGACTGTTTTTCTTTCTATTGGTGCTTTTCTTTTTTTCGTTTCTTCTCCCTTGTTTGCAAGTGTTATAAGGTAAGGTTAAATGCATGTTTAGATTTAAGTCCAGTTCCCCTTCTTATGCATGTAACCTCTTTGTTTTGTCTCTCGTTTATTTGGGTACTGTCGTAGGAGTCAAGCATGCCCCCATCCCCCTTCTTCGTTTGCTGTTGGAAGTGTAAATCATGCTTCTGTAAAGTTAGATTAATTTTGAAGTAGGTTAGAATAGCTTCGATGCATGTTCAAGTGTCTTCTAGGGATGTCAGAAGCACCTGGGAGGTGTTATAGAGACTGGAAATCAAGCCAGTCTCTGAGAAAAAGAAAAACAGAGAATCAGGTTTCGGCAGGGGTGTCTGCCGAGCTGGCGTTTTTGCTCGCGCTCAGCGCTTTTGCTTGCACTTAGCGCGCGCCTAGCTCGCGCGAGGCGCTTTTCGCTCGCGCGAGGCTCGCGCTCAGTGCGCGCGCGCAAGGGCCTTTTGTTGATTTCCGGTTCCGCCAGGCTCGCGCTGACCTTGCGCCTAGCGCTTGAGGTCAGCGCACCCTCTTAAAAAATGCCGAATTACTTATATTTTTTGAAACCCGAAAATGCCTTTTACTGTACCATGGGGGGCTTCGCCCCCCGCACCCCCCAACCCTATTGTTCTTTGCGCATCCAACTAGTTCCTTGGAGCCAATCTCCTTTGATGAATGTCATTTTTTTGTATGTTCTCTGTGATATTTCCTATGCTTTTTTCTGGATGTGGGTGGCATTTCCAAACCGAACCAAATGAACCAATAGGGTTTCCGGGTCACCCGGAAGCTCGACATGGGACTTGGACCCCTTGGTCCAATTTGATTTCCGAGTGGGCCTTCCAACGGGGCCCATCAAGACCAACAAGCACAATGGAATGCATGAATGTGACTTAATCAAGATAAATAAAGTTAACTAATCAATCGGGACGGGCCAAACCCAATGCGGCCCACCCAAAATTATTGGTGAATTGATGTATGAAATGTGTGGTTTGGCCAAGACCAAGGGCAAGGGCCTACCGGGTCCGCCAAAGCCCACCCACCGAACCAAGGAAGGGTGCAAACCCTAACTTCCCGTAACTTGGGCTTTCAAGCCCTAATCAGGACTACGGGCCCCAAGCCCAGTGTTCAACCCATTTTCTGGAAACTTAAAAAGATAAATCCAATAAATTACTTGGTTGCCATGTGGGCCCACCTAAGGGGCCTACAAACCGATCCAGCCCACCTTTGCATGAAAACCACTTAAATCCAATTTGAAACCAAAAGTAAAATCAATTGAACTAACCAAAGCCCAAAGGGCCTCTCAGGCTAGACTGAGGCTCACAAGGGTACATGGGCATGACTAAGCCCACCAAGGACACCGTGGGCCTTCCAACGAGGCCCACCCAACCAGACTCAGATTACCTAATTAATCAAGATAAAAGCAATTAAAGGGACCCACACCACTCATGTGGTCCCACCAGACTTAACCAAATTGCATATCGGATTAGGAATCGGGTGAGACCAAAGTAAGCTGATTCAAACCAGGATAAACCTAAGGGACCCGTCACCCGACGGGGTGGACCGGGGTGTCTACGGACTTCCCCGGACCACAACTGAGACCCTACTTTGAATCTCAAAAGCCGTAGACCCAAGCCTTAATAAAGATTAGGCACCCAGGTGTCTGCTTGCACCCCATCAAGCAGTGGCGACTCCGAATTTTCCCGTGCCGCGTTTCCGACGCGCGCACATGAGGGTTTTGTCGTTTTCCAAGGGTAGCTCCGTTTGGTTTCAGTTTGTGATCGAGAATATTTCTTGGGGTTTCTCCCAAAGAGCGAAGCTAGCTAAGCATCTGTCACTTCCTTCCCCCTTGGGTCTTGGAGTTCGTTGTTGGTTGTTGATGTTGTTCCTCTTTAAGGTCCCATTCAACCCCCTAATTAGGCCCCATCTTCCCCAACTAAGCCGTGTCTTCCCCTATTCCAGCTCACCCTCATCCTTAGTGGATCTCTCTAATGGAAGAAATCACATCTAGCTTTCAAAAAGTCATTATCACTCCAAGGTCAGCCACAGTTTTCAAGCCCTAGAGGAAGATAAAGGATTTATGGGGCTGTCTTCTTAGTTGTGAAGTCTATGATTCCAAGGTGATTTTCTCCGTGAGCGTTTCATCTCCAGGAGATTTTCTCCGATCATCTCTAGGTTCGAAGCTCGAGGCAAGCGTGAGGAGCTTGAGGCGATTTTCTCCCCAGTTCGTGATCTGGTGCAGGCTATTGTTTTCGTCCTCTGTCTTCTCCGATCATCTTCGGTGAGTATCTTCAAATCGGTCCTCTTGCTGTCTCCTTGGGTCATCTTCCTCTTTGTGTTGGGTATTGACGAGGCTAGGGTTGGGGTCTAGAGATAAGCTAGGATTTGGGAGCGTGTTGCCAATTCCTTGTCGGAAGGAGATTGGAGCCTCGTTGTGTACACTTCCTCGAGGAGCTTCCACTAGTTTCCAGATTTGATCATTCCGGTGGTTTGGTTGATTTTAATCTTGCCGTAGATGGAAGAGGCTGTTAATGAATCTGATGACCCCGATGGGGACGATGGTTGGGGGTTGCCGCTGGCTACTCTAGTTCGGAAAGCTGGGTACGGTTATCCCCTGTATTGGGTCTTCCTTTGGCATTTACTATTAGTTTGTATAGTCTGGGATGGTAACATACAAGGCTTCTCAGGCAGTGTTCTGTGGTGGTTTTTGGTTTCGATCTTGGTGATAATTTGTTTGCTTTTGATTTTTTTTGGTTGGGTTTTTAGTAAGTTTTACTGTGCTGTTTTTAGTTAGGTTTTGTACCATCAGGTTCCGGAGGGCCTCAACCCCCATAGTCTAGGTGCAATTCTGTGTCTGGATGTGTCTCGATTCACCGAGCACTCCTTTTCTGGCTATCTTGTCTTCGACGAAGCCTTTTCTCCCGTTAATGGGATTTTCAATGCTTGTTTCGACAGACCCACCGTCCGACTTTACCCGTGTTCTTTAGGTGGTTCCATGCTGCTTCGACGCAGGGTCAGACACCATCACTCAGAACTGCAACCAGATTGTTAGGGTTTATGTCTCCTCAGTATCCTGGCATTTTTTGCTTCTATGCTTATATGGGTATATTATCTGTCTGTACTGGCTTGAGGCTTTAGCTCGGCTTTCCATAAAAAAAATGATTCCAATGTTCACAGTAACACACTCAGGAACTTCATTAATAGGGTGTGGAAGAATATCAATGTGGTGACGCTCACTTAGATTTGCTCAAATCATTTCTTATTGGGATTCCAGAAGCATAAACATAGGAGGAGGATTTTGGAGAATCAACCTTGGTCTCTAAATGGGCACATCATAGGCATGCAAGAAATTAGTAATGAAGATGAGGAAGAGATCACAAAGATTCAGAATATTACTCTATGGATGCATGTGCACAACCTTCTGAGATGGTTTAAAGATAGATATATTATTAAACATCTTAGCTCAAGTTATGGTAAGGTTTTGGAAATTAAGTTAGATAACAGTAAGTCTCCAAATATCTCATGTGTCTAGCTAACCCTTCCCCTCAACAAACCCATCCCATCCGGTATTTTTCTCGAGCTAGAGGAAAATATTTCCATTCCATTCACTAGGGGAGCTTGTTCCTCTGTAGCTTTGCTCACATGTACCCCCACTTTAATCCCCCTATTTCCTTTCTTAGTTAGATCAGCTTATATGCGTGTGTGTGAATGGTTTGAATGGAGCGCGAAGGGCCAAGACCTTTCCCATCCGTGGAACACCAACAAAGTGAGATGATTGAGCTCGAAATGAGCATTTGAGCAATTTGCAGAAGGTTCTGGAGGCCACAGAAGTCGGTGGGTACCCCCAAGTAGCGGACGAACCAGATCCAGTGGCCGTGGCGGTGTTTTTTTTGGAGATCAGGCCGAAACCGCACTCTCAGTGCGGTTCGGGCTTGACCGCCCTGCATATGAGGTCAGGCCCGAACCGCATAAGCTATGCAGTCCAGCCCAGACCGCAGTTAACAAGCGGTCAATTCCGTAATAAATTTAGGAAAAATCCATTTTTGGACCCGGTTGGACCCAATCCAACTCGAATGCACATAACCCAATCTATGGGGTTTTTAGGGTCAACCCAAATCCCTTTTGAGACTGTGGACTCATCCAGGCCCACCCAGGCTTTGTGGGCTCTCCAATGGGGCCCACACCCAATCCGGCCTAACAGAGGTCCGTTTTTAATGAACAAGCCTAAGGCCACTTGATTAATTACCAGTGGGTCAAATCCAAGCCCATTGGACCTCAAAAAGCTTTAACCCACTAATTTTGTAAATATTTAATAAATCTTTAAACCAAATAACCAAGTCCAATAAGGGTTACCCAATAACCCTAGATGGGCCTTGGGCTTGACTTAAGCCCAACTTGGATTCTAATGGGCCTTCCAACGGGACCCATGTCAGACCAACATCATCTGGATAAAAAGATAAAAATCAAATAAAAATAGGGGGACCCACACCACTTTGGCGGTCCCCACCTAGACCTGAAATGAGTATGCATACTGGCTTAGGAACCGGGTGAGTGAAAACCAAGTTGACTCAAACTAGGGAAACCAATGGGACCCGTCACTAGAGGGGGCGGACTGGGGGTGTCTACGGACTTCCCCGTACCGTAACTGGGATCTTAACCAGAATCTCAAGCCGCAGACTTAAATAGACATCCTTAGGGCATCCAGTGTCTGCTTGCACCCCATCAGGCAGTGGTGACTCCTAAACCCCCTTTCCCCTCGTATTCTTTTGCGTGTGCCCCTCGTGCGGGTGTGACGTGCGCACAGTATACATGTAAGACTTGTTTAATATCATATTTATCCATTTTGGTTACCAAAAAAAAAAAAGCCCCAGTTCATTTGTAATCCTAGAAAGAGGAGAGGTCAGGTCACTGTCATAGGGATGGCAAACCCCCAGCCTGCCCCTAATGGTTAGGGTTTGGTATTGCCATTTTCAGGTAAGGGCGCGGGTTTGGGTTTAGCCCAACCGACCCTGCCCGAACCCAACCTTATTGTATTATTAAAATATCTTTTTTTACATTTTAAAATAACATTTTAATATGCATCATTTATAAAAAATATATATATTTTAATGCATAAATATATTATTAATTGATATATTAGATTAAGAAAACCTTTTTTCCATGTTTTAATACAAATAGGTCAACCCCAACCCGCCCCATTGCCATCCCTAGTCACTGAGAACCTAGTGTTGGAAATGGGCCCAATTGGGTTCATTTCTACTCGGGTCATGGTATGGTAAACCAAAACCCACCCCATGGATGGATTAGTTCGGATTCTTTGCATAGATATATAATTGCATAATAACATTATTGCCAAATCAATGTTGCGATTATACCAATCCATGAACATAAAAGAAGAATCATGAAAAACTAAACACAAATTTACGTTATTCGGTTGTGTGCCCACGTCCACAAGAGAGAGAGGAGTTTCCATTAACATGAGAAAAGTATAGAGTTACAATACATATCTCCCCAAATTCCCATTACAACCCTAGCCCATAAATTGGTCAAAATCTCTGCTACACTTTGCCCATAGGGCCCCCTAGGTCCCTCCCCTTCGTTCCAGAATATAAGCCACTATTTCCAACAAACACAAATCCGACAAGAATATCAGTATGCAAACAGAGGCTCTACAAGTCTTTGTAGACCATAGATGATCCATATTTGACAAACTAGCAAAGGGACTAGATCAAATATTGGGTCTAACCACGCCCTTAGATATGGCAAAAATGGGCCCACAAACCCACCGGCTACAGTAGGAGTTTGGTCATGCGTGGATTGACATACATGGTATACGCACCCGAATTTTTCGCGGCCTGGCCGGCGCGGTTCGGTTTTTGATTCAAGTGCGTTGACCCCCTTTTTATTTCCTTTTATTTTATTCGGTTTTTTAAGGAGTCACCACTACCTATTGACCTTTAAGGGTGTAGGCAGTCACCCATTTGATTTTTGGTCTGCACCAATGATTTCGGATAAGTGACTCGATTACAACCCAGAGAAGTCCTTGAACACCTTGGGTTGTCCCACCGAAGTAGGTCCCCTTAAATTAGTTGGACTATATTTGGGGCTGATTTATTATTTTCTTTATATTTTTTATTTTTTATTTTTATCTTTTTTTATATTTTTGTTTAATTATGATCATAAATATACAAACATTAGAAGAATGGGGTTTGCTATGCTACATCCCATGCAAAATAAAGCATAATGCACGCGTACCAAAAAAACAAACAAAAGAAACCCAAATCAAAGATTCCAACATGGAGCCATATGTTCGGCCACTTCAATGATATTTATTTATTTATTATTTTTTTCTTTTTGTTTCCCTTTTTTTAAATTTTATCTTTCTCATATATTCAAGGCTGCAAGATGCAAATCCACTACATTACATTTCAAAAAAAAAAAAAAAAAATCTAATAAGCTGGACACATGCAAATAAAAATCTTAAAAAAATGAGATCTAAATGGAATAAATCTAAGTAGGAAAATGAAAGAAACCAAACAACAAACATAAAATATTATGATTTTTTTTTTATTTTACATCTACAAACTAAAGTAAATAGGAAATAAAACTACAATGTACTAACTAGGACTTATTTAGCAATGGCCGAACACATGGCTCCCCCTTTCTATTTATTTATTCTTTTTTTTTCTCTTACTTTTAATGACTGTTATCTTGCTGTGTCCACTCAATTTTTATATCTGAAGCACCAATTTTTAATTACTGTTTCTCATTCATCTGATCAACAATTAAAAGAACTGTAGAAAGAAAACTGACTTGTGAAATCGACCTATGCATGGTTCAACAGTGCATAGTCGAACTCTCTAACCTAATTCCCCTGTCAGCATTTCAATTTCTCAATTTATTTCCGACTTATCTTCTCTGATTTGCAAGTATTAAAAGAACAAAACAATTAAGCTTTAAAAGAGATGCTAGCAACAGCAACCTTGATTTGGTTTATCCGAAAATTTTAGAATAATGAAGCAACCATTTGCTTTATGCATTCGTTAACACTTGGAATTTCCGACCCTTCATTACTTTCACCTGACCACCAACTTATCATACTACAATACCCAGGAATTGAAATGAAATAGCACGACTAAACATGTGATTCTATCATGTTATGTGGCTGTGCAAACATAAAACAGCAGCTATCTTTGCTGTTTTTTTTTACATGAATTATTTTTGAACATAATCTCAGAATCAACTCAAAACTCATTGACAATCATAAAAGCATGCTTTAATAGATTTGAAAAGAATAAATGACACTTTTATTTACAGCATTTAAACCTGGGAAATACCTGTTGTTTCTACTATTGAACCAGGTGCTTGGACATCAGTTTCTAATATTGAGGATGTTTTTAAATATTTAGAATGCTTATAAAAATTCAGTTGTGTATGGAAAATTGTAAAATATCCATAAACATTAAATAGCATGGCTATTCCAATAATTGAAATTTATGTCACCCTTTCTTCAGAGCCAGGGGAGGACCCTTTTGCTAAGAGACAAGCAGAAAAGAAGAAGCGAGTTGAAAAGCAAGAGAAACATCGACTGCAAAATTTGAAACAAGCTGCAAAAGTTGTTGCTTTGCCAAGGTTACATGTCCCTGACCCTTGAAATGATTGTTCAAAGTATAGGATTTTTCCCGCATTATTCATTAAATAGTATCACTACTTATCTATTGTACCAGAAGCGTATTGGTGTCTTGAAAATAACTGTTATGGCCTCCTTTGCTGCTTACTGCATTCCTGGTGCTGATTCGACCAGACTTTATATTATTAAATGTGTTGCTTTAAGGTTATTTCCTCTTTATCTTGGCAGAATTATCCATCTTAGGCAAGTTTAACTGAGAGACTATAAATTATGAGCACCTGGTGCCTATCAAAAAGGTTTATTAGATTCCATTCACTGTTCATTAGGTCTTTCTAATTGAGCAATTAGACAATACATAAGATTGGAATTATGGTAGGAGCTACTTTTGGTAACATTATCTTACAGTTGTAGTCAGTAATTTATACACATTTGTAGTAGGAAATTGTAATTTTCCTATTTAATTTTGGCAGCCATGTTCAACTTTCTGTGACAGCATTACCTATAACAGGGAGCCAAGTTGCTCCAAAGAAAGCAAGTAAAGATTAACTACAGAATGTTGCTGGAATGGCAGCAACTGCGACTGCTAGTGGTGGTAAGTAATGATTCTAGTACTGAGGGCATTTGTTTTGCATGCATTATATTTAGGTTTATAGGGGAATGATCACTAGTGGAAAAGTGGTTGCAATCAAAAGAGCACAGCAAGGATCCATGCAGGGTGGGCTTGATTTTAAGACCGAAATTGAGTTGCTTTCACATATTCATCACAAAAACCTTGTTGGCCTCATGGGGTTCTGTTTTGAGCAAGGAGAACAGATGCTGGTTTATGAATATATTCCTAATGGGACACTCAGGGAGAGCTTATCTGGTAAGTTCTCCACTTTCATTTGAAACAAAGCCTTTACCTTTTTCCCTTTCAATTTGGTGCAGGCCAAACCCTTATGGTACTCTAAAATTCGTTGGCAATTATCAATTGTAGGGAGATCAGGCATTTATCTGGATTGGAAGAAAAGACTTCGGATTGCTTTCGGCTCAGCTAGAGGATTATCACATTTATTGTGCCCACATGGCTTCTAATGTTATATTCACTGTCAAAGATGATAATCCAATTGGTGCAACGCTGATTGGAAGAACTTACATACCTGTTGTGGAGATCCTTAACGGGGATGCAAAGTTACATTATTGCAGTACGTTGGAATGTATTAATTTGTTGAATGTATTATTTTATTTTAATTTAATGAATGTATTATTTTGTTACAGTACGTTGGAATTCTATTGGATTTATTGTTTAATTAATTCTTACACAGGTTCAAAGGAAGCTACAAAATGAACTTTAAAAAAAAAAGAGAATTTAAATCTATAATGTCGTACATTTGTTCGTCGTTAAATAACATTTATTGCGGTATTCACAAGTGTGTCACTAAATTAAGCAAATTGCGGCGTTCATATATGTGTCGCTAAAAAAAATAAATAGCGGCATTCATATAGGTGTCGTTGTACTACATTTACAGTGGCAAACATAGCGACACTCATAGAATGTTGCAAATGTTTAGCTTTGGCGACGAACTCAAAAAACGTCAATAAATTATTTGTGACACGGCCTTTAGCGATAAAAGTAAGTTCACCGCAATGTTCATTGCGAATAGCTATATCGACATTCATTTTAGATTTTGCGGCATTCTTATGAACCCCGCAAAAAATCTAATTTTTTGTAGTGTGAGCCTCTTTCAAAGTTTTTCTTTCTATCTTTGATACCTTTTTTCTAGCAGCCGCCCTTTCCTATGAGTGCTAAATTTTTTCTTTCTAAGAACTGCTCTCCTTCTCTCACACCAAGCACCCTTAACCACTTTTCTTCTTTTTTTTTTTTTCTTAAAAACTTCTCCCCTCTCTTTGGACGTTCCCCACTTCCTTTCTTAAGAGACTCCCTCTTACTACTAGTGGACGTCCCCCTCCTTCCAAGAAAACAACCTTCTTCAACTCCAAGGAAAGGTATTCCAAACGACCCACTATTTTTAGGCTTATTGAAACCTTCTTTGCAATTCCAAAGGGACGGTGAATTGGACGAGATAGCTTGTCCAACTTCCCCCCTTTGTACTTTTTTTTTTTGTGGAAATTGGTAATTTTTATTTATTCTAGATTGGCCATATGGCCGCCAACATGGCACACTCATGGCTGCCACGTGGCACCAATACATTAAGCTTCAATTCTTGCAAAATTTCCTAAACAACCATTACAAATTCTTTTATTCATAACTTACCCATTTGATGTCCGATTTAAGCACAGTTTGGTGCATTAGCATCGGCTCGGAATTTTCCTTATTATAGGCTTGTTATTTCAATAAGATGGGTCCGCTATAAAACCTCGATTTGCATGCCCACATATGTGTCAGTTTAAGATTTGGATCTTAGGCGATTCTATGGTGCAAAAAATGGGTTGCTGACACATGGAATTCTTAATTGGTCAATCCAAGCCCAACCATAAATGGGTTGGCTTGGGTTTGTTTTTGTTTAATATGGACAAGTTCGGCTGACGTTTTTATATCGTTTTCCAGCCTGAGCCATTGTCACCCCTAGTTTAATTTGATCTCAGAACTGAAACCGAACTAAAACAGGAAAATTGGTTTTATATGGAATAAATACGAACCAAAACGAATCATAATAGGTTGGGTTTGATTTGGTTTATCGGTTTAAACCGAATTACCATTTGAGTTGTTAGTAACCCGTTTTAGTTTGATTTTGGTTTTAAAGTCAAATCTAACCAAACCAAAGAGGCTACAAGCTAAGGACGGTTTGGTTTATGGGTTAAACCAAAGTGATTTTTTACACATCATAAACCAGTTCCTACCAAAGTGGGTCGGTGATACGAATCTTGTTTCTCCACTAAAAAACCGATTTGGCATCCGTTCTGTTTGCTTTGGGTTTGTCGTATACCCTAGTAGGTTTGGTTTTGATTTTTCTCAAAAACAAAATCTAAACCATGAGTTTTATATGCCAAGTCCGGTGACCAAACACATGAGATTCTGTGAAAATTCCATTCCCAAAACAAGGACAGTTTGCAAGTGCTCATGAGCTGTGATTCTTGTTTTAGTCTCCTTTCGTACACATTTCTTACACTTCTAGCATAGCTTTTTGTTGAGTGTTTTGCGCATGTGTGGGTGAAGAGAGAGCAATTTGAGGGAAAGGTTGGTGCATGGGTTCAATCACGTCTAGCTTTAGTAACATAGAACCTGGAGAGAATCTTGATTGCAACAAAAAAGTAAGGGCATAAGCTTTAATGAGACCATTTTAAATAAGAGGTTGGGGTTTAAAGAAGTGTGGGGTGGAAGAACAACAAAAGTGGTCCCTTTGAAAAGGAAAGACATATATCAACACCCCAACCATCATAGGATTGTGACACATCAAGATCATTTACTAATGATGGGATTGTTCCCACGCCTAACTTTTATAATTGCTCCTTTAGAAACCACACATGGGATCATATCATTAAATCTCAATTCTCTCAAATGGGTTCATGTTATGATGTGAAACATCACACGTGTCGACAACGGTGTGTGCTTGAAATCAACGGCTGTGATCGTCCAATCTATTAAAGTTGATGGATGATCAATGTGTGCCACATATTGGATGGAGATAGGGATAGCAATAGCATGGGTTAAATGGATAACCTGCCCCGCCCCTAATGGTTAGGGTTTGATATGGGATGAATCACACACTGACCTTAATCTATTAAAATATTATTTTTAATATATTATTAATTTATATATTTTATTTGAAAAAGTTTTATTTTTATTTTTATTTTTTTGCATTTTTTAGTACAATGGGAGCAATCCTAGCCCGCCTTGTTGCCAACCTGACAGGGGCAAGTTAGGATTCGGCATCGGCTAAACCATTGTAGGGCCGATTTTGTAGGGGTGGGTTCGGGTTTGTCAAAACATACTCCATTGCCATTCCTAGATATAAAGGAAATATTCATCTTTTAAAGTGCAATGACTAGAGTCATCCAAGCCCCATCTTGTGAGGTGGGTGATAGCAATCACATCTTTGAATAAAGCATGAAAAGGGCTTGAGTGATAGAACAAGTTTAACAAGGTAAGGTAAGGGAGAAGGTGAGGGATCTCTTGGGTTGTTGAAAGGTTCATTTGTTAGTTGGGTCCCCTACACTTTAAAGTACAAACATGTAGAGACCACCCAACTTTAGGGTACAAGGGCATCCACCAAGGTTTTGGGTATCTAACTCAATATTCTAAAGTTCAACAATCTCATTAGAAAAGAATTATGATGGTGAGCAATGGATTTGATCTTTGAGCTCTTCGCACTCTAGCGTTTGAGGAGACCGGTTCACCCAACTCAAAGAAACCCAAGGGTCATTGTAAATATATTATTGAAGAGTGAAGAAATCGAAAATGTTTGATCAAACCCGGTTTACAATCGGTTATTTATTTATTTATTTGGTTTGATCTGGTTCGATTGGATTGGTTTATAATCAATCAGGCCGAGATTCCAATTGAACCATTGATTTTTAGAAAACTGGTTTTAATGTGCATATGGGGACCGATTGAGACAGTGTTTTAAAGCGTAACCAATACCAAGTCGCACTGGTCAAACCATCAAATACTGCTAAATACTGCCCATACAGAATTCCTTTTTTCTCCTCATTAGATCAGTACACGCAGAATTGACCCCACGTAAGTCCCAATCTCTCAACAATTACCTTTGGGACACATTATACATCAAACTAGTGAAAAATGCTAGCATAAATAGACAGTTTAATGGAATTTAATACTTTCTTTGGTGTAATAAATGATTATATAATGGGACCCAAAATCTTGAAAATTATTTAAACATTTTCTATATAAATATAAATAAACCACTTCTCTTTTTTTGTGATAAAAGAGCTGTAATGAATGAGTAGAGAAATTATGGTGGATGTCACCTGGGTTGGTGGCAAAGTCTTGTAGTAGTCATACGCAAAACTGGGTTCTACTCTTGACCTCATCAAAGGGAAGTAACGCTCGACAGCCCCACCTTGAGCTGAGATAAATGTCACCGTTCGAGTCGTTGCCGTGCTTCCCGAAGGAGGTAAGTGGATAGGTGCGTCCGTGCGTGTAGTTACCGGCTATGTTCTAGACAGGCAAGTGTCTCTATCTAACATACCCCCCAAAAAAAAAAAAAAGAGTAGAGAAATTATGTAAAATTAGTAAGGCTAGCAATTTTCATCGTCTATGGAGGATAAAAAATTTTGAGCTTGATAGCTTGATGTGTACTTAGAACACTTTGAATTGGTATCCATAGCTACTAGATGATGGAAAGAGAAGTTTTTCAATCAACTATGGTTAAATAGTGGTTAATCTTCTTGTGTTCTAGTCACCTTGTGTTGTTTTTGAAATTATTCTAATCCCTATATTTTGCGTACAAGTATTTAAATATCAATAAAAATTAACATTCTTGACTAAAAGTGATTGAAGTTGAAAGATATTTAATCATGATCATAGTTGAAAGCTACATTTATGTTAAGGTAACTTAAACATTATTAGGAACATGTTATCATCTCTGAAAGGAATATTCCATAGACATCGCTAATTAAGGAGGGGAATGCTAACCATCCTATGATTAACTTATATTCAAATTTATTACGAGCTCAGTTAAATTCAAGGTAAATTTAAATTTGAATTTAACATGAAAGAATGATTTAGCCAATCCAGACTGTTCATATGACAGACATATATGAAGTTTTATCAAATGCATCAACATCAACCTAAATTATTTAAGTTTAATATAATTAATTTTCTGTAAGCCTTTGCCCCTTGGAAGCGTGCCAACAACTATGCACGACTTTCCTAAAAAATCCTTACTGTTTATTGTTAAGGCATGATTAATATAGGGTTAAAATAGTCAAAATTTTGTTTATTCATGTAAAATCTGGACAATTACAAAATTGTTTCTTCGCTCTACGTCCAGTACTGCACTGTACCTCACTAGTATTTTTTATTTGGAAACATATAGCATGCAACCTAGAATGATTTATCGTAAACATATAATAATGGTGCTTTCAAAATAAGCCTCTACATATTAAATAGTTAATACAAGTAACAAAGCAAGTGGATTGGTGCAAACCTAACCTAACCCATCACCAACTTTTGACTTATCAAGCTAACCTAATAGGGGTAAGTTGAGAGATCATATCAGTTGGTCCCTCACGTTGGAACATCTGCTGGTCCAATGGTGGAGGGTGTGTACATGTAGGCTTTATACACCTACGCGGACATGTATTTCACCGTTGGATCAGCAGATCTTCCAGCCAAGGGCTCTAGCAGATTTCAAGTCGCAAGTTGAACACCTAAAATATATATATTTTTGGTATATTCGTTATGTGCCCCGCCTGCCATATAGCCAGTATACACACATATACCTATTATATTCTTTGGGGAGCCCAGTTTCAACTGGAACGATCTAACATATAGTGGTAACTCAAACAACTTGCAAAATTTTAGTTGAAGGCAAGTTGTCCAAAACCCTCAACTTTTTCCACCATCATTCTTCCTTATGCATGATATTCAAACTAAATGGCTAGCCAAAGCTCAATTTGAAATTTTAAGAATGAACTAAGGAGAAGTTAATGAACGCCCACCAAGTAGTGGTGCTAAAGGGATGCAATTTGATTGAATGTGTAACTCAAAGGTGTTCTAAATTTGAAAAATACTGGTTTTAAACTCTTTTGAGTCTTGATACAAGGATGAGGACACACAAAAGTGAAGGAGATAAAAGAGGACATAAAAGGGACCCATGTCTCCACAGCATTGAAGAGTCCCTGCGGCATAGACGTCCTTGGTGGGCCCAAATGTTCCTGCCCACAGTGCTAGCAAACAAGACATGATAAACCATTTTGGCAGCTACCCAACATTATACACTGTCCCCCCAGATCATCATCATCAAATGCCCATGATCCTTCAATCCTAACCATTCATTCTATCTACAATCAGTGTTGACTCTCTGTACCATACATACTGCTTGATCTCCATCAAAATCCCTGCCCGTACGACCACCATATACATTCCCAAGTAGGAGAAGTCAATTAAAACTTAAAGCAAAACAAACAAAAAACCAAAAAAGCCGGTCAAAGCTTCAAGTACAGAGCACATGGGACCCAGTTGGATAAAAGGTATGTTATTATTGAGAATAAGGAATTATAAGGAGGGTATTATGGTCAGTGAAAGGGTGGCGTGCTATAACGGTATAAAGCTCCTTAAAAGTCTCTGGCCACTCTGTACACAGAGCCCCTACTCTGTATACAGTAATTCACACAAACACAAGTGTCAGAGATTCAGAAACTTCTCTCTGTATTCCATCCCTTGTTTCTTTTTCTGCAAATCTCAGAGAGGGAGAGAGAGTGCAGGAGTAGAGGGGCCATGACGACAAAGATGGGAAGGGAAAGGAGGGATCTCGAGAATTTACTCAAGAGATCTTCCAAGATCGAAAGAAGTTAAGGCAAAGGCGGCGAGGAGTTGAAGAGAAAGTAAAGAGAAATAGAGAGAGATTCCGTCTGGACACGCCATCTCCAGCATCATTCATCTGCATCATCAGTAAAGAAATGGAAAGAAGTGGCTCAGAGACCAAGGTGGTGTGAGGCAGGCAGGGTTGTTCATGCCAGCTTATCTGGTATTCTCGTCTTAATTATTGTACATGTCTCAGCTCAGTTAAAAACTTAAAACATTTCAGAATCCAGATTTTGTATTGTGGTTTTGCTGGAAACCGCTTCTTCGTTGATCTAGGAGTGGTTTGAGAGGAGGGAGAGGTTTTGATTAGTGCGTTGGGTGGCTTTGATGGTTTGAGAGAGTAGAACAGGATTGTGAGCGCACGAGAAGAGTCTGTTTCAAGTTCTTTGAAGCGATTGCTTTCATTTTCTCCCTATTTTCTTCTTTTTTGGTTCTGGGTTTTGTTTTGGGTATCTGAAGATGAAGTTTATGAAGCTGGGGTCCAAGCCTGATGCATTCCAAGCTGATAACAATTCGATCAGGTGTGGTTTACTTCCTTTTTGTTCCATTGTAGTCTTATGCCTTGACTACTTTTTCAATGAGTCTTTGGTTCTCTTTCTTCTTCCAGTTTGTCTGTTTTTCTTCTCTTGTCCAGTGGGTTGCATCTCGAATACTCCAGTCTTGCGTGTGTGTGTGTTTCTGTAGACAATTTCAAATGTAGATAAGTTTTTTTTTTGGAAGAAGATATATACTGAAAATAATTAGCTAAATTTTATTTTTATTTGAAAGAAATTGTTAATGTTTTATTTTTGAGTATATGTGGATGTAGTTGATGGGAAATTACTGTTTCAGGTAGATTTACCTTTCTTGGCCAGAAAATTAAGGATTAAGCACAAGAATTGGAAAGATTAATGAAGGGATGACGGTGGCCTTAACAAGTCATTACTTTAGATCATACTTGGGGGTCCACCTTTTGAAATGTCATAGTTGATGAATTTGATGATCCAACTGTATAGACTAAGATAACAAAGGGGAAATTTTGTGATAACTATTGATGGGGAACATTTAATGCAAGTTGAAACATTTGATCCACATATGTAAGCCCGGGGAACTTGCATCCACAAATCTGGCTGCGTTTATGGAACATAATTAATGCAAGTCGCAATCCTGTCGCAAGATACTCCAAGTTTTTCAAGGGATATTAACTGTGTTGAGTTGGTTGTCCTTGTATTTCTTCTGCAGTTTAAAATTTCCCAGATATTCCTTTAGGAAGGGTGTTAAAATTCCCGTAATAGAAGATATATATTTTTTTTTTATAAATTTTTATGGAAATATTATTAAGAATTGAATTCCCTATTTCCGAAGGTGTGAAATTTTCCTTAAAATTGAAGTCAGAATGCATACGGGTAGCTAGGATGTACATAGATAGGAGAGAATATTTGACTGAAAAAAGATCATTTGGTGGTTGGGATACATATGGACGAGATTCAAAATCAAAAGAAAAATACTATAATTTTGTGGTTCTTCGTTTAGTGGCACTTCGAACTTGTAGTGCAACAACTAAATTTGGAGGAATAGATGAAGAAAGCCTCGTTATATGTCTGAGCGCTGTAATCAGCATATTTTTTTGTTGATCTGAAACTGGGTTTTCCGGCAGTATAATAATTATGATTCATCCTAATTGTCATGGATCTTGGATTTAGAAAACTTCTGCTGGAGGAGGTCCATTGCATTGTGTGCTCAAGAGCCAACTTCTATGTGTACACTTTATTTTGTCCCGCCTTCTTGCCATCTCCATTTTTCTGAAGGTGATAATTGTTTTCCATGTTGATTAAAGAATGAAAGAACAATTTTGAAGGAGACTAGTTGACCACTTATAAAATAGTCTTGAAAGAAGAAACAAACCTACTGAATGGAATTTTTGGCTATAGAAATATTCTGCAATTCTGTAACCCGAAACAGGAATTGGGAAGTTTTGAAAGAATAGCAAGCTTTATGGTGATGTTATTATCAGAATGAACAAGGGAATTTGTTTTAAGATTCACCATAAGTTTTAGTAGCACCATGGGTGAAATGCATTGTATGATCATTTATTTATACACTTCATTGACATGGTAGGATGCTGTCCTCTTGCTTTGTATGATCATTCTAGTTTGCTGATCTTGTATGATCAATTATTCTTTGCAGTTTGTACTGACGAAGAACCTAACATTTGATCTTCTGCTAGTTCACACATAACTCAGGATGCAGGCTTAATGTCTTCTGATATCCTGTGTTTAAATAGATTTAACACTTAAATTCATGTTCTGTGGAGACTTCTGGTACATTTTCACATGATATTACTTTTGGGAAGGAGCAAGGATAAATTACAACCATGGCATTTTATTAAATGTAGGATGATAAGCTTGTAACGGTGATTCTGTTTTGAAGTTATTTTCTTAATGACCGTCAAATTGGGTTGGAATTGAGATGGATCCCCTTACTCACATGTAATTTTGTGCATGACCCCCCTTACACGTGTAACATGTGTGGAAGTATGATACTGGTTGGCAATCTTTAGATCTTAAGAGAGACCAGTATACTAGTTATCTCCCACATATCTTTTATTGGATGGAACATTTATTCATTGTTGTTCAATAAATTTTTTTTTTGTATTTTTTTTCTTTTCTTTGAAAGATTAGATAAGCTAAGTTGGGAAAGTAATTAGGAATCCCTGAGGGGAGACCACCCGTGTACACTAGCTATGGGTCAACTCTTTTTTTTAGATAATAGAAATACATTGCATCCCTTTGTTACTTATTTATCTCTATCCTGTTCTATATAACCTTAAACAGTTGTATCTCCTGTTTACATGCTTAGCATTTTTCATCTCATGCAGGTATGTGGCATCTGAACTTCCAACGGATGTTGTAATAAGCATTGGCGAAGTGAAGTTTTACTTACACAAGGTATTCTTGCCATTAATTTGTATAGTGAAGTGATTGTAAGCCCTATGATTGGAACTGATTTTCTTCTTCAATTAGTTCAGTCCACAAAATCTGTGAAAATTCCTTAATGGAATCTTTTAAACAGAGCTATAGTGATTGCCTCGTTGATGGAAAGTAAGCCAGAATAAATCTAAAGAAAATGTTGAAATGATATTTAAATAACCATAAGTTAATTAGATTTTACCAGATGTATGGTCTTGTTAAAATCACAGGTTTAACTGTTTTATATAAAAACAAACTGCAACTTTTGATCTTGTCTATTTAAATTGCATGCACTTTATGCCCATTGTTTGTTTGACTGGGAGAATGGTTCTGGAACTGGTTTTAGAGAAGCAAAAGTTATTTTTACTAGCATATCTGTGATCCGTATCATCATAATTGTTGTTGGTGATTCTATCATTGGACCCAACAAATAAAAAAATATACAATTTTTTTTTCTGTTATTTTTACTGAAAAATAGAAACTTGAAATCAATGGATTGTCTTAATCTGCCTCTGATTAAGATGGTAAATAACCTGTCTGCTTGGAACTGCTTCAACTTGAAATATTAGACCTACTGATATTTTTCCAGATTGTTGGCATGTTTCAGTTATAACAGACTATTTAAGTGTTAATTCTACTGATTTTAACTGTCAATCATGATCTTCAATGCAGTTCCCTCTTTTGTCCAAGAGCAACCGTATGCAAAATCTGATACTGGAGGCTAATGAGGAGAAAAGTGATGAAGTTTGTATGGTTGATTTTCCCGGTGGATCAAAAGCATTTGAGATTTGTGCCAAATTTTGCTATGGTATGACTGTAACACTAGATGCTTATAATGTTGTTGCTGCCCGGTGTGCGGCAGAGTACCTTGAGATGACTGAGGATGTTGATCGAGGAAATCTAATATTCAAAATTGAGGTGTTTCTAAACTCCAGTATCTTCCGCAGCTGGAAAGATTCTATTATCGTTCTGCTGACTACAAAGTCTCTCTTACCCTGGTCTGAAGATCTGAAGATTGTTGGGAGGTGCATAGATTCAATTGCCTCCAAAACTTCTGTGGACCCTTCAAATGTAAATTGGTCTTACACATACAATCGAAAATTGGCGGTGACAGATAAGATTATTGAAAATGAGGCAAAATTGCAACAGAAGATCCACTCTGTTCCCAGAGACTGGTGGATTGAAGATATATGTGTGCTGGATGTTGATCTCTACAAGCGAGTGATGATTGCAGTGAAATCAAAGGGGAGAATGTCTGGTGACATAATAGGGGAAGCACTCAAGACTTATGCTATCAGATGGTTACCAGATTCCATTGATATTTTAGTCTCTGAGGACTACACCAGGAGGAACAGGTCATTAATTGAAAGCATTATCTGGTTATTGCCATCAGATAAGGGTGTTGGTTGTTCTTGTAGTTTCCTTCTTAAATTGCTTAAAGCTGCCATCTTAGTTGACATTGGTGATGTTTCGAGGGAAGAATTAATTAAGAGGATCAGTTTGAAGTTGGATGAAGCTTCTGTAAGTGATCTACTGATTCCAGTGCGATCTCCCGACACTGCTGTTTATGATGTTGGACTTGTGCAAAGCATTGTGAACCATTTTCTCATTCAAAATCGATCCACCCGGGATTCAGATTATGTTGAGAAGAATGAGAAGCCTGCAGAGGAATTTATTTTGGGGTGTGGATCATTGTTGAATGTCGGCAAACTTATTGATGGATATCTTGCTGAGATTTCCCTTGATCCAAATCTTCCTATTTCCAGATTCATTGAACTTGCACAATCAATTCCAAGTTCGGCACGACCCATCCATGACGGCTTATACAGAGCCATTGATATGTACCTTAAGGTAAGAACCATTTTCTAAATAGTTATATTTCCATCTCACATACAAGAAACGTGTTTGGAACTTCCATTTCATTTTTCCATGGGGAACATTACTCTGCTGTACTTGACCTGGTTAAATAGCCCCAGTTTACCAATTTGTTGCTATTGTTGCTTTCTCAGTTTCCATATATAGCTGAAATGCTGTGATCGTATTTTACCAAACTTGGGCAGCATCTCTCTGAGGAGCCCTTCTCAGCATCCATCATGCCTCTTTGAGATTCCAATTCTTTATGTAAAATAGATTGCTGTTTTGTTTGTCAATCTGTGTTCTGTAGAGACGAGCATGAGTGGCAAATTGCTAAGCTGATGCAGTGCCAGACTCTATATGAGGACATGTCAACACACAAAAACACATAAAAGCACACATTCTCTTAGTGTCAAATTGCTAAGCTGATGCAGTGTCAGACTGTATATGAGGACATGTCAACACACAAAAACACATACAAGCACACATTCTCTTACAAATACATGTAAATGTACATACCTTTAATAAATCTAGAGAGTTGTCATGGACAGATAATCAAGTCATAATGTTGGATGCAATGTAAACAATCCAACAGATGAGCACACATTCTCTTAGTGTCAAATTGCTAAGCTGATGCAGTGTCAGACTGTATATGAGGACATGTCAACACACAAAAACACATACAAGCACACATTCTCTTACAAATACATGTAAATGTACATACCTTTAATAAATCTAGAGAGTTGTCATGGACAGATAATCAAGTCATAATGTTGGATGCAATGTAAACAATCCAACAGATGTGTCCTTGAGTGTCATAAATGGTCTATAAACAATATAAACCCATGAAGATGCAAACTATGCACGTTATTTCAATATGTCTAGAAGTAAATAAAGTATCAGGTTTGCAATTATCCAAACTGGTATGAACACAATTGCTTTGTTGAAATGTGTTGGATATGTAGACTGAATAGAAAGAAGTGTCTGTCTCATAACCTTTTTCCCTTCTAGTAGTTTTTCTTCTTCTTATTGCTTTTATGACAGAAGTCTTCAATGACATTGTGTTCAGGAGCACCCAAACTTTACAAAAGTTGAGAGGAAGAAGATATGTGCCCTGGTGGACGTAAAAAAGCTGACAATGGATGCATCCATGCATGCAGCCCAGAATGAGCGGCTCCCACTTCGTGTTGTTGTCCAGGTCCTCTTCTTTGAGCAGGTCAGAACAGCTGCAGGGAGTTTAAATGCTCCACAAAATGCATTATGTGACAGTTCTCGTTCCACGCCAAACATGGAAGAGGACTGGGATAGGACAGAATCTGGGGACTGCAAATCCCTCAAGAAACAGATGAGCCACATGAAGATCAATGACGAGGAATGTCAAAAAAATGGGAAGAACAACAACAAGAAGAGCAGCAAAAATAGAGGCAATGGTGTATTGTTGCCATCTCGGTCAAGGAGATTCCTTGAAAAGTTGTGGGTTAGGGGTAAATCACAGAGAGAGAACCGGTGTTCAGAGACATCTGGGAGTTCTCAGAGCCCAACTTCACGGAATCCTGGGGAGGCCAAATCCTCTGGTTCCTCTGCAAGATACAGGAGGCATTCTGTCTCTTAAGCTGAACTTTTGAGGTGTAGATGACCTGAAAACAATGAAGAATAGTAGTCTTTGAAGTGTTAAAAAAGGGTTGGTGGGGGGTTATCTTTCTGCCTGGTAATCCAAAAGGTGGTTTTGCTGGAGAGAGATTTGTTCTTAAACTTCCTGGTCCCTTTTTAGGAAGAATTTACTGGTTCTTAGTGTATCATTCTCTCTATATTTTTATAGAAAAATTCCATTTAGTCTCAGGGAAACCATACCATAGAGGGAAAATGTTTCCCAGCTAACTTCATGTTTCATGGGAATTGCAATTGGGAAAAGCGATGTGAAATATTTTCATCAACTGTTAGATGAAACAATCCAAACATGTGCAGAACTGTCAGAAAATTTGGGAAGAGGAAAAATTAGTTGGGAATTGCATTTCCTGTTATATTAATTTTTTCTGCGTTTGGTTCTGTGTAATTAAGAACTTAATCTTGCCTTTTAACTGGTAGTACATTTGACAGCATTAATTTTTAAGGTCTTACTAGTGAACTCCTGTTTATCAATAACGTGGGAAGTTGTTTTATAGGCATTAGTAGAACTTTGAAAATCATATTTTGATTGCCTCATTTTAAGAATTTTCTGCATCTTTGATTTGAGAAAGCTTAGGGCTGAGCGACCTATAACTCATTGCAGCCTCTGAGTCTCCTATTTTCGATTTCGCAAAGTCAGCGACTCAAAATGTTTGGGGAAAATGAGATTTTTTCAGTTTTTCTGATTTTGGGGAAATTTCACAAAATGTTGGTGAAATTTTGCGAAATCTGGTGAGATTTTCCAATATTTTCATTTATTATGAATGTAATAATAAAAAAATACATAAAAAAGTATAAGAAAACACATTTTTTTCATTTCCCTTTATCGGGAAATATTTCCCATTTCACCGAAATTTCGCTAGATCTCATTAGCGAAATTTCGGCGAAATGCGAAGTTTCCATACTTATTTAGAATGCGCAACTCATTGTAGTAAGGGGTAAGTAACCTATAGCTCATTGCAGCCCTCAATGTCAACTAAAAGTACAAGTAGAGCAAATTCAACCCTCTGGCTCTAAGAGTTTGAGCAGCTTAGGGAGGATTGAGATGTAAATTGAAAGCTTTTACTGTAAGGACCCATTTAAGATGGTAAGGAATTAAGAGGGCAGAATTGAAATCAAATTAAATATTTGAGGGTAAGACCGAAATTTTCAAGTCTTTAGTGGAGAGCTTTACAATTCCCCTTTGAGAATTGCTCAAGTTGTCATTGGATTATTTCTTCATATTGACACTCACTGGTTGATAGTTTTGTTTAAATCATTTGTCCTTGTAATATTTTGTAATTTATTACCTTCTTAGCCTAAAAACACTTCTTACATAGGAATTTGCCAAGCGTTATCTTTTCATTTCAAGCACTTTTTTACAAAGCACTTCATAGAAATCAATTCTGAAGCAATTGGGTCTCCCGTGAGAAACTAATACCACACATGGCATAAAATCCGGTGGATAAGCAGGTTAGTAACATAAAAACTTCCAAAAGTTGATAAATGAGTTCACCCAATTTGAACTCAACCCAAGTTGGATTATTATTATTATTATCCCTAGTGCAATTTTGCACATCTAAAAAGTTTTATTCATTAAATTGTATTTTAATCCACTTGTGCTTTTAGATAAATGACTCAACATAAGCACTTATCTATAGCTACAATAAGTTACTTTTTGGAAAACTTGTGTTTAATAAATATTTGAACTCAACCCAAGTTGGATTATTATTATTATTATCCCTAGTGAAATTTTGCACATCTAAAAAGTTTTATTCATTAAATTGTATTTTAATGCACTTGTGCTTTAGATAAATGACTCAACATAAGGACCTATCTATAGCTACAATAAGTTACTTGTGCTTTAAAAAAAAAAGTTACTTTTTGGATAACTTGTGTTAAATAAATACATGTAATTGATAGTACACTTGGATAAGTAAGGTTCTTCAAATAAGATGCCACACATGGATAGGGTAGAAATTCCCCACAATTTTTCCAAATTAAATAAACAAATAGAAGAAACATAAAATCATCTATCTATACTGTTAATAAAGGGAAGATGGGGGAATGTTCCCTTAGATTCTGGCTTCCCCTTTTTTTTTTCCAAATATTACCCTCCTCAACTAAAACAATGCCAACATATAACTACCACAACCACCTTCCACTTTTAAATTGAAACCTTGCAACTATTCCCTCCCCTATGTGCAGTTATGCACGTGCACCCTACTAGTAATATAACTAATAACACAAGAAACACAAAAGAAGAGAGAACATAAATAATCTAGAAAAAAATTTGAACTTTCCATTTACATTTTCCTTTTATTAAACCTTTTAAGAACGATAACCTTTGTTCCCGAACCACAAAACCACACAACTTGAACGAGTTAGTGGCCCTGCCCTGGGCTCGGCCCAGATGATAATCGTCCGAGCCAATACATCATGGCAGACTCCAAATTCTTCGACGCCGACGAGTACGTCGCCAAGTTACTTGCACCGGCGAAATCCTCTGAGAGCATTCTAGCTGCCTTCACACTGATTTGACTCAAAATGGAAACCCAAGTGACAAAAACTAGCAAAAGGGTGAGTCCTCGGCTGAAACCCATATCGGAAATCCCCGCCGGCCACCGGTTTGGAAGCTTTTCACCTGAAAACTTGGTCTCTGTATTCTTTTGCTAAGAAAAGTCTTGTGCATGTGATGAGAATATAGATGTGTTGAAGTATATATAGGTAGTGTTGGGATATTTTGTATTGGTCTCTTTAACACTATTTTCAATTTTCCTGTTCATCCATGGTGTTGAATTCATTATTTAGCATTTTCTATTTTTTTTCTTGAGGGATTCAGAGGCGGCGTGTTAGACCAAAAGATATGGAGAGATTGGTCTAGGGTAGGTAGAACATGAGACTTGAATTTCCAGCATTTGAATGTTGAAAACTTGAAATTACTAATGTCACTTTATCCATGACGTGCACTGAGGTTTATTGAGGAATAAATAAAGTTGGTAATTTGATGCCAAGAACCGTACCACTTCAACGGCTTAGAGTATCATCATGGGTTAATAATTTAAGGAGCATTGAACCAGCGGTTGAACCAGTTCGGCCACCTTATCGGTTCAGTTTGGTATTTAGTATGGTTTAATTAAACCAATGGTGAAACCCTCGAGACTAAGAAACCTTGTCAGAAATGGATTTAACATGTGGCAACGTATTTGAAAAACTTCACTTGTTAATTTACTTTTTGTTAATTAACCTCACCTCATTAAATTTTTGTCTCTTGGGTTGTCTTGGCTTGAACCACTAATTGAACCGGTTAACAAGAGTTCTTTACTCAATGGTTTGATTTTAGATTATAAAATGCTTTTCCTAGATGCTATTAATGTGCTTTCCAGTCCAAAGTTTGAAACTTTGAATAGATGATCTATGCTGGTTCTTGAATGGACTGGATTACAGTCACCAAGCAGACTCCAAGACACCCCAGTCAGCCATAGATTGTCATGCTCCATGGGCCCCAGTTCGTTGGCCAATAGAAGCTTGACAGCATTGAATGGTAACAAATGTTGAGAAAATAAATTTTTTTTTTCAATTTAATCATTGACTAAAAATTCAGAGAATAAATAATAACAAAATTGATAAAATATTTAACAACAGAAAGCTAGTAGAATAAAAAAATTTTAAATTAATAAAATGAGTTTTACGTCAAAAAATAAAAAGTAAATAATTCCCATACCTTGATGCAATTTTTAAAAGTAGCTAGAAACAAAATTAAAAAATTTCACATAAATGTATAATTAATTAGACAAACAAAATATCATCCACACACAATATGAGAACTATTACATGGAATGCAGGCATAGCCTTTAGTTCGGAAACTGAAGCCATAAATAATGTGAATATTCTCATGCAAATTAATATTTTGGCATAAGAAATCTACCAAAAACAAGGGCTCATAGGCCAAATGAAATCTAGAAACTCATTGGCCTTCCTCCTTAGGTCATTCAGTTCCTTTTTAATCTCAATTAGGGATGCCGTTTAACCTGCCACGCCCTCTAATGGTCAGAGTTTGGAATTGCCATAATTGGGTTAAGGTTTAGCCAACCGCCCCGGGGACCCGAACTTAGTTTTATATGTTTAAAATATTATTTAATACATATCATATATAAAAAGGTACATATTTAATGAATAAATATATTATTAATTATAACATATTATATTTAAAAACACAATTTTTAAACAGTTTTTAATACAACTGGGTAAATCCCCCGACCTGCCTTGCTACCAACCTGATAGAAGTAGGTTAGGGTTAAGGCTCCATTTGAATGTTGAGAGAATGTGAGAAAGGACAGTGAGAAAAAGAAAAGAGAAGAAAGTGAAAAGAATGAAAACAGAAAAATAACTTTCTTGATGCTATTTAGATGCTACAAGAAAATTATATAGTTATAACTAAAAATCTTGCATTTTGTGTTTGTATAACAAGAAAATCATAGGAATCCTCAACTATACTTTCAATCCTACCCTACATAGAAATAACCCAAAAATTTAATATATAAATGAATAATTATATAATAAAAAATTTAATTATTAACATGTGACAATGTTGATACTTTCGATTTATGCTCATGACACACTCCTAATACCAAGAATTCGAGAAGTTGTAGAGAATAAAATAAATTAAAAAAGAATGTAAAGAAGAGTCATGCAGATGCAGGGAGAGGGGTTGAAGACGATGACCGTCACTAGAAGAGGGGTATCATTGAAAACTTTTCAAATTTTGTTTTTCACGATGCAAAATTTGATCTTAACATGTAGGAAACAAAAAAGGGCGGTTATTATCATTTTTAATCTTAAGAAACTGTGGGCCCCACAATTTCTAGTCAGCCAAACGCACCTGGGAAGCGAGAAAAGCCTATTTTCTATTAGTTTCTTGTATTCTCTTGCTATCTAAACGGGGCCTAAATGTCCCAAAAGGAAATGATGCGTTTGCGCTTGAAACAGCCGTTCTATTTCTACGCACCCATTGACATCATCTATAGTTGAACCTGTTAGAGGGTTCAACTATACAATGGCAAGCAATTGTAGAAAAAAAAAAGTGAAAAAAAGTTTTTCAGTTTTTAATGCAAGAGAGAGAGAAGATTAGGAGGAAGCTTTAGAGGGTATTTTTTTTTCTGCTACTCCATGGACACTATGGTGGGTACCTAATCGGAGCATTTTTTAGGGCATGATGGTTAGAAAATTTTGTGTGGTCAACTAGGTTATATCTTTGATAGCTTCTTGGGTTTTAGTGCCGTAGAAGGACTTTGCTACATATTCATTGTTAGATATTATTATGGTTTGATTTTAGATTATAAAATGCTAATGTGCGTTCCAGTCCAAAGTTTGAAACTTTGAATAGATGGTCTATGCCAGTTCTTGAATGGACTGGATTACATTCACCAAGCAGACTCCAAGACACCCCACTCAGCCATAGATTGTCATGCTCCATGGGCCCCAGTTCATTGGCCAATAGAAGCTTGACAGCATTGAATGGTAACAAATGTTGAGAAAATAATTTTTTTTTTCATCTTTAATCATTGACTAAAAATTCATAGAATAAACAATAACAAAATTGATAAAATATTTAACAACAAAAAGCTAGTAGAATAAAAAAATTTTAAATTAATAAAAGGAGTTTTTCGTCAAAAAATAAAAAGTAAATAATTCCCATACCTTGATGCAATTTTTAAAAGTAGCTAGAAACAAAATTAAAAAATTTCACATAAATGTATAATTAATTAGACAAACAAAATATCATCCACACAATATGAGAACTATTACATGGAATGCAGGCATAGCCTTTAGTTCGGAAACTGAAGCCATAAATAATGTGAATATTCTCATGCAAATTAATATTTTGGCATAAAAAACGTACAAAAAACAAGGGCTCATAGGTAAAGCTGTAAGTAGGGTGGGTTGGGCCGCGTTTCTATGAGTTTGGGTTCAACCCAATCTAAACTTACTTGGCCCAAACTCACCTCGGGCCGCTCTAAACCCAAACTCTATGAGCCCAAATCCAACCCTAAAACTTTTTTTTGAGTTCGGGCTGGGTTTGGGCCAATCCAAATTAAAAGTCCCCTCAATGATAATTGCAATTTAAATTATTTTATAACAAAGTAAAATTAGAATTTATGAACTCAAATATTAACTAGGATGCAATAGTGATAGAAAATTATTAAATAAATGTATATCTAAAAAATAAAATACAATTCATATTTTCTTATAAGTATCTTAAAAAGGAAAAACCAAATATTACAATAGATAATGCATTTCCTTAAAATCAATCGGTTTATATAAATACTTGCCTTTTCTTTGTAAAAGTGAAGATACTCTATTTAGTTAATTAATTTTGTCATTCCTAGGTGTGTGAGTATATTCAACTTGATTAATTAACTTTTGTATTCCTAGGGTATGTATTAAACCGTCCTTATAGATCCCACTTCAATATGATCAATAATGTCTCTTGAAGGTTTTAGAAAACTAATATAGACAAAGCAATAGTAGTGCAATTTTCCTTATCGAATGTTGGGTAAAAATAACTCCAATCCCTTCAAGTTATAGAAAAAAAGATGTAACAAAAAAGCTATGTTTGGATATAAGTAATAGGTTTCTTCTTTGGAAGTAGTTATGTTTAGATGTAACTCATATCTCTTTTCTGAAGTTCGGGTTTTTCGGGCTTTTCGGGCTATGAAGTATAAACCCAAACCCAACCAAAACTCAACTTAGGGCCTAAAATGAAGCCCGATCCAAATCCAAACCCAATCTGAAGTCTTAGTTTGGGTTGTTATTTGGGTTGGGCTAGGCGGGTTTCGGGCGGGCTGGGCAAAACTTACAGCTCTACTCATAGGCCAAATGAAATCTAGAAACTCTTTGGCCTTCCTCTTGAGGTCATTTAGTTCCTTTTTAATCTCAATTAGGGATGACATTTAACCTTCCCCGCCCTCTAATGGTTAGAGGTTGGTATTGCCATAATTGGGTTAAGGTTTAGCCAACTGCCCCGGGGACCGAACTTAGTTTTATATGTTTAAAATATTATTTAATACATATCATATATAAAAGGTACATATTTAATGAATAAATATATTATTAGTTATAACATATTCTATTTAAAAACACAATTTTTAATACAACCGGGTAAATCCCCCGACCCACCCTGCTACCAACCTGATAGAAGCAGGTTAGAGTTTGGTATTTGAAAATCCAGGGCCGTCTACCAAAACCGGCCCCATTGCCATCCTTAAGGCTCCATTTGAATGTTGAGAGAATGCGAGAAAGGACAGTGAGAAAAAGAAAAGTGAAGAAAGTGAAAAGAATGAAAACAGAAAAATAAATTTCTTGATGCTACAAGAAAATTATATAGTTATAACCAAAAATCTTGCATTTTGTGTTTGTATAACAAGAAAATCATAAGAATCCTAAACTATATTTTTAGTCCTACCCTTACATAGATATAACTAAAAAATTTAATATATAAATGAATAATTATATAATAAAAAATTTAATTATTAACATGTGACAATTTTGATACTTTCGATTTATGCTCATGACACACTCCTAATACCAAGAATCCGAGAAGTTGTAGATAATAAAATAAATTAAAAAAGAATGTAAAGAAGAGTCATGCAGATACAGGGAGAGGGGTTGAAGAAGATAACCGTCACTGGAAGAGGGTATCATTGAAAACTTTTCAAATCTTGTTTTTCATGATGCAAAATCTGATCTTAACATGTAGGAAACAAAAGGGGCGGTTATTATCATTTTTAATCTCGAGAAACTGTGGGCCTCACAATTTCCAGTCAGCCAAACGCACCTAGGAAGCGACAAAAGCATATTTTCTGTTAGTTTCTTGTATTCTCTTGCTATCTAAATGGGGCCTAAATGTCCCAAAAGGAAACTATGCGTTTGCACTTGAAACAACCATTCTACTTCTACGCACCCACTGACATCATATACATTTGAACCCGCAAGAGGTTTCAATTGTATAATGGCAAGCAATTTTAGAAAAAAAAAAGTGAAAAAAGGTTTTTTAGTTTTTAATGCAGGAGAGAGAGAGAGAGAGAGAGAGAGAGAGAGAGAGAGAGAGAGAGAGAGAGAGAGAGAGAGAGAGGAAGCCTTACAGGGTATTTTTTTTGCTACTCTATGGACACTATGGTGGGTATGTGTGAGACATGGAAAATGTCACTTGAGATGACTTCCGATATCCTCACGCGGGGTTCAAAAAGATATAGAGTCGCCACCATCCAAGTTAAGGTGTGAATGGACACCAAAGGATTCATAAAAGCCAAATAGAGCCAAAGTAGCTCTAATATAAGGAAAAATCTAGAGATCAGGTAAGGGGAATTATTTATGAGCGGGGGAAGGTGTTAGGCATCCCCACTCATCCGTCAGAGATGATTGCCACATGCTTGCTCATGCTAAGGATTGTTTGCTAATAAAAAATAAACAAAAGGGTGCTTAAAATAAGCAACATGTATGTGATTATTCCACATGAGTAATCCAATGAACTTGGACTCTCCTCATGGATATATCACTTTAGAACTTCATGAGTGAAGGAAAATCCAAGTAAAAATGAAGAAAAATCAAGCTAAGATAAATCTGGAAAAAACAGGTTATAAGAACTTGAAGACTTCGATCAACCAAAAATTACTTGATTTAAATCCAAATCAAATGAAACCAAGGCCATTTGATAACTGGTATGAAGTAGAGTGTACAGTAAAAAATTCAGCTTAATCCGATTTAAAATAAAAGAGAAATACTCTATGGAAATCTGCTGTTATAACTCGGAAAAAGCGGCGAGTAAGCATTTTCAAAACTCTATTCGTGGAGTTTGGCTCCATAAAAGTACATGAAACTTTGCATAGATAGAGTATGTGATGCCATCTTTCAAGCGAAATAAACCTCACCCAAATCTCTATCCAGATGTGACTTGTGTGCGCCTTTGAACAGGCCTTGAAGATCACAGATTAGCTTAGGACTATGTCATTGAACTGTTCTGAGTCAATCAAGCATACAGGCCACAAATCAGATCAAAATTTGTTGAAACTAGCTTGAAATGAAAATAGATTTCTCAAGGAAAACTTAGAAACTGAAATCACTCAAAACGGATTAAAATTGGGCAAATGGTGCACCATCAAAGCGGCAAGTTTAGCAATTTGGGCTGAACTAACTTACAGACTTTGAACAGATGGTGTCAAAAATTGGCTTCATAAAAATGGACGAAAATTTCCAGATACAAACTAGACATGCTCATCTATTACATACCTTTGGAATCACTCAAAAATTCATCCGGAGGATGAAGTTATAAGCATTCTAAGACAGGCCACAGATGCTGCCCTGTTTTGAAGATTTTTGAAGAAAAAACCAAAACTAGTGCATGTGTGCAAGTGAATTCGACCAAAACACTTGGAAATTAAGAAAAACAAACTCATGAAGTTCTAACGTTCATTCTTAAGCCAATAATTTCAGATTTCCCGTATTAAACATGGAAATCCAAGATCTAGCTTATTTTTTGCAAAGATAGTGAAAAGTGTGCTTGGTGGTGAAAATCAATTCTCCAGGAGAAGGTTGGAATCCATTGCTATTGAGAGCAAGGATTCACATATTTTCTCCAGAAACAAATGTACAAACATCAGGAAAATCATCCATAGGCTCAAAATAACCAAATAGCATGCTCTTCATCATTTGTAGGTACTAAGCCTAGAGGATCCATTCCTACTTCTTTTTCCCAAGGCTCTCTCTTCACGTTTTACGGCTAGAGAGGATTCCCAGGTACTTTGGAAGAGGTTTGGGGTTGCAAAAACACACAAAAAGGCCTTACACTACAAAAAGGTAGAAGATGGGAGTTGGAATGTAAAGAAGATGTTGGAAACTGAACTAGAACGTTACCTTTTGTAGCTTGAGTACTTGAGGCAGCAATCCAGCAGAGTTTCTTCTCTTCTTGCAGAGCTTCCAAGCTTCAAATTATCAACCATTTGCAAGAGGAGGACCCCTCTATTTATAGGCACAGCCAAGGGCAATAAAGTCCCAAGGGTATGCCCAAAAATTTCTCTAGATTATTCCAATTCTCCTTAAAGGCTTGAATTGGAGTAATTTCGCAAGTTTCGGAAGGTGAAATAGGGATTTCAAGTCCCTGAGAGAGAGAGAGGTAATATGCGTAAATAAGGCTCAGAGATCGAGCTATTTCGCAAATCCCCGAAATAACCAAAACCGCATACACAGTGCGGTTTCCACAGAACCGTCACTGTATGTGCGGTTTCTATGCAATTCACCTCAACCGCACATACAGGGCGGTTCCAATTCAGTTACGCTCGTCATGATTGCTGTTGACGTGGCTTAACGGCCAAAGCTTCTGGAAGCCACGTGGCAGCTTACGCGAGAAGCATGAACCTCAACCGTGCTGTGTGTGCGGTCGAAACCGCACATACAGGGCAGTTCAGACCAAATTAACCAAAACCACACATATACTACGGTCAGCACATTTTTTGTTGGTTTTGAGCCTTAACTGTACAGGCCAGGCTTATTTACATGTAATATTGTTTAAGTAAATGTCCTTGTATTTTTTAATCTCCATTTACTTAAGATATTACATGTAAAAAAGCAAACACCCCCCATTTGAATCCATTAAAAATATTTCCAGACCCAAATTCCAAGTGAATAAAAAGTCAACTTTCCAGTTCCAGGCTAAATTCCGGTTTTCCAGGTCCGGTAAAAAGATTCAACATGTTGATACAAATGTATTTATCAAGATTTAAAATCTCAAAAAATTCATTTATGCAATAACATTGCTAAAAACCTAATTACCGGGAAAAATTATCTTCAAATCTTGCTTTAAAAAATACATTTTCTAGGGTCAAAAGTCAATAAAATTCAACCCGAAAAAGTTTGACTTTGCATAAAAGATTGAATTCGGGCCTTTTTCTTTGCGGCTTTGGATTCAAATGGGTTAAGGATCTCAAACCCAATGCTAAGAATTGAAAAATTATAATAAAATATTTCTCTCCTTCAAGATTTATCAAAAATCATGCAATTTTTGGGTGTCTACAGTATGTAATCGGAGCTTTTAGGGCATGATGGTTAGAAACTTTTGTGTGGTCAACCAGGTTATATCTTTGATAGCTTCTTGGGTTTTAGTGCCATAGAAGGACTTTGCTACATATTCATTGTTAGATATTATTATGGACTGGGCGACTATGACTTATATGTGGTGTGGTTTGGACCATTAGCGGCGCTTTTTGGTGGTTGCCACTTTTTGATGTAGCTCATTGTATTTTGCTGATCTATAGTGTTTGTGTCTTTTGGTTTATGATGTATTTTGGATGATCCCATGTCTTGTGGGGTTCCCCTCTTCTTTTTGATCTTAATGAAATCTTCATTAATCTTAAAAAAAAAAATGCAGGAGAGAGAGAGAAATGAAAAGTTTTCTTTTTTTCACTTTTTTTAATGCAGTTGGTTACAATTGAACTGTAGATGATATCAATCCCTCAGTGGGAGCTCTCCTTTTTAACTAAAAGAGAAATAGTGAAAGGAAAAGATGCTCTCCTTTTTAACTAAAAGAGAAATAGTGAAAGGAAAAGATGCAGGTTGCAGAGTTCAACAGAAATGTTTAGGTAGAAAATGAAGAACTTGGTCATTGATAGGAATCTTTGTGAGTGGAATTTTTCATTGCTTTTGCTACTTTCATTATAGATAGTAAAAAATATTATCTAAACCCATTTAAAAAATCAGCCATTATATATATATATATATATACACACACACATTTACCATGATCATTGCCATTGGATTATTTCTGCATAGTGACACTTAATTGATAGTTTTGTTTAAATCATTTATCTTTATGTTATTCAATAATTCCCACTTTGTAATTTATTAATTCTTGGCCTAAAAACACTCCTTAAATCGGAGTTTGCTAAACATCATCTTTTCATTTCAATTAATTTTTACAAAGCAGTTCATAGAAATCAATTATAAAGCAATTGCATCTCCCTTGTGAAGCAAAATACCACACATGGCCTAAAATCCGGAGGATAGGCAGGTTAATGACATAAAACCTTTCAAAGTTGATAAATGAGTTCACTCAATTTGAACTCAACCCAAGTTGGATTATTATTACCCCTAATGAAATGTTGCACATTTGAAAAGTTTTAATCCTGTGCTTTTGTTTAAATGACTCAACATAAGCACTTATCTATAGATACAATAAGTTACTTTTTGGAAAAAAACAGTGTTTGATTAATACATGTATTTTTAGTACACCTGGACAAGTAGGGTTCTTCAAATAAGTTGCTACATGGATCCGAAATATACACCAAGTTAAATAAATACATAAAAGAAACATAAAATTTATAGAAGTTAACTTTTATATATTTTCAAATTTTCATTTATATTTCCTTTTATTCACCCTTTTAAGAGCAAGATAACCTTTGCTTTCAGCCCAAAGAACCCCACAACCAGAATGAGTTAGTGGCCATCACCACGTCGGCTCGGCCCAGATGATAATCGTCCGAGCCAATACATCATGATAGGCTCCAAATTCTCCGACGCCGACGGGTCAGTCGCCAAGTTACTTGCACCGGCGAAATCCTCATAGAGCAATCTAGCTGCCTTGACACTGATTTGACTCAAAATGGCAACCCAAGTGAAAAAAACTAGTAAAAGGGTGAGTCCTCGCCGGAAACCCATATCAAAAAACCCTGCCGGCCACCGAGTTTTGAAGGTTTTTACCGGAGAAACTTGGTCTCTGTTTTCTTCAATGGGATCTTTTGCTAAGAAAAATCTTGGGCATGTGAATAGGAGTATAGTTTAGTTGTGTTGAAGTAAATATAGACAGTGTTGGGATGTATATTTTGGTCTCTATAACACTAATTTCAATATTCTTGTTCTTCAATGGTGTTGAATTCTTTGTGGGGGGTTTTTTCTATTTTTCTCTTGAGGTATGATGCATGTTAGTCCAAAAGATTTGAGAGATTTGTGTGGGGTAGGTAGAACGTGAGATTTGAATTTGCAGCGTTCAAAATGTTGAAGTTACTAAAATCCTCCATCCATGACGTGCAATGGAGTTTATTGGGCGATAGAGTGGGCAATTTGATGCCAAGAATTAAGTGGAGCACATCATCAACTTAGATTATCGTCATGGTTCAAAGAGTTAAAGATCATGAAACCGGTCGAACCTCAGTTTGATAGGTTTAATTAAACCAAAGGTGTAACCCTCTAGACTGAGAAACCTTGTTAGATTTTACACGAGACAACTTATTTGAAGAACTCCGTTTGTCTATGTGTACTTTCGGTTAACTGGATAGAGTTGACAATTTGATGCCAGGAAGTGTAGCACATTATATTATCTTCATGGGGTCGAAGAGTTAAAGAGCACGAAACTGGTCGAACCTCAGTTTGATAACGGGTTCGGTTTAATTAATCCGGGGGTCTAACCCTCTAGACTAAGAAACCTTGTTAGATTTTACATGTGACAACTTATTTGAAGAACCTCACTTGTCTATATGCACTTTTGGATAACCTCACATCATTAGATTTTAACCCAAAAACTATTTTCCATCTAGCAAGAATTGTGCAAAATATCTATTTAGAGGATTCTTGCCAGTTGTAATGTCTGAATTAGCCACATCATTACTCTACCTGATAAACAGAGCCATGTCACAATAGGCAACTAAACCGGATGAGGTAAATGATAGTTGCTTATGCCCAATAGTATTTTGTAGTCTCTTGGTTGTCTTGGCTTGAACCACTTGTTGAACCGGTTAAGCTAGAGTTCCTAATTCAATGGTATGATGTAAGGTTATAAAATTTCCAGGTGCAATTCATGTGTGCCTTAATTTCCAGTCTAAATTTGAAATTTTGAATAGATGGTCTATGCCAGTACTTGAATGGACTGATTACGGGCACTAAGCAGACTCCAAGACACCCCCACTCAGCCATAGATTGTCACACTAGTCCATGATCCTGGCCAATAAAAGTTTGACAGCATTAATGTATGGTAACAAATGTTGAAAAAAATCACATTTTTTCATCTTTAATTAATAACAGTGTAAAAATTGCATAAAATAAATGAATAAATAATAACAAAAAATGATAAAATATTAAAAAATAAAAAGCTAGCATAATAACAAATTTTAAATTGGAGCCTCCAAAAGATTTTCTTGAAGTTGAATATTGATGGCTCATCTCTAGGGTAATCCTAAACCTGGAGGAGGTGGTGGAATTCTTAGAGATTCTAACGGTTCTCTAATCTTGGCCTTTTTCCATTTTCTTTAATCACTGCACTAACAATCTTGGGAAGCTCTAGAGTTATCAGTTTCATCATTCATGAAACATCCGTTACAAATGTTCCCACGATCAGCTTAATGAATCACAACACACAACATACACTGTTCTCCCTTCCTATAAATTTCCATGCTTCCACCCATATACCCTAAACCCATCTCTCTCTCTAGATCTCTCTTTCTCTCATCCAAGCAATGGCTCTCAACAAGTTTGCTCTCATAGTTGCAGTGTCATCTCTCATGGGTATTGCAATGGCAGCAAGAGAGCTGCACCTCATCCCTGCAGGCCACAATATTGCTGCTCGTCTTCAGAGTGGAGGAAACATGGACTGCTGGAACGCACTTCTGCAGCTCCAATCTTGCACAAACGAGATCATTCTCTTCTTTCTCAACGGCGAAACCTCTCTCGGCCTCGATTGCTGCCGAGCGATTCGTGTCATCACTCATCAATGCTGGCCCGCCATGCTCACTTCCCTTGGCTTTACTCTTCAAGAGGGTGACATTCTCCGAGGCTTCTGTGATGCATCCGCCGCTTCTCCTCCGCCTTTTGCGCCACCTCCGGCCACCACCTTCCAGTAATTAGTTTGCTTCAAATTTCAGGCCGTTTATGGGGGAAGAAGGAATTCTGGATTTTGTTAAGGTTGTTTTGGTCTAGTTGAAATCTCAGTCATGCATGCTGCAGTTAAAAAAAAAAAGAAAGTCTGATTTAATGTTTTACCTGAATTTGTCTTTTCTCTCTTTTAAATACTGGCACAGACCAGCCAATTGAACCGGTTTCACCATGAACCGGTTCCTTCACGATTTAGTATGATAGAATTGGATTCACTCAAAAGGAGTAAATCTGGAGGAAAAATTAGTAATACCTACAAAATAAGACACAAGTTTGCTTACAAAAGTAAATACAATAGAATTAAGCGTCTTCCATGTAAAGCAAAATAAAATGATATAAATCTCGCCAAGAAAGACGACTTGAAACTCGGTTCGGTTTGGTTCCAGTTAACACCAGCCCAAGATCAATTTGAGGTTTGGTATTATTAACTCAAAATTGAACCGACCCGAATTGAGAACTGATCGCTCCGACCTTAAAAACCGAATATGTGTGAAAGTATATGTATGTTCGCTTCAGTTCAGTTTAATGAAGCATATTTTTTAAATTTAGCTTAACCAAAACTTCAACCGAAATCAAACCAAAATTAATTCCGTATACATTTTTGGAACCAAAAGCTAACCACAAACTTTGAAACCCAACCCAACCCAAACCGATCCAAAGTCAGTTTTGGTTGGTCAGTCGGTTCTCGGTTTTAGCCAAACCAAACAAGCGGTTCAACGACCCCACATTTAAGCACCATTAAAACACAAACAAGCGTTTCAAAAATTGTCTCTCTGTCTTCCTTCCCATTCTTTCTCAACGACCTGCTTGAGCACCATTGTCTGTTCCTTACTCAATGAAGCCCTCACGACTGTCTTTCATCGTGAATTGTACTTTGACGACCGGCGCCGGCATCCAATCACAGGCTTCACTATTTTTTGCTGCCGGAAAGTGAGGTAGGTTCATCTTCTTCGCCAAATTCCTGATTTATCTCATGCCCATTTGTTTTACGTCTCAATAAGCATAACTTCATGGGATTTCAGCTATATCAAAACAATCCAAAGAATATTATTGAAAATACAGAAGGATTATAAATGTATTGTTGTAGTCCTAGAAGCCATGATTTTCTAACAACTCAGAGTTAAATTTATTGCAAACACATCTTAGACTTCAGATGGCATGCACCCTTTTCTATCACTGGGTTCAGAATCTTGTTTTGTTCCTGACATGAATAGCAATTTTCTTCTCAGCTTCATAGCCAGTCCTGGGTACCGTGATATTTTTGGTTTGGATCTAATAAGATCACTGCTTCTAGCCGAAGATGTAATTAAGCTATCAAACAATTCATATATATGTGGAGGCCCATTTCTTGCTAATTTAATTCTCTTTCAACTAATAAGAGGGAGGCACGTGCACTGCACGTCGATATAGGTGGTTTCGATTGGGGATGAATAATGATTGATTTTTAGATTTGAGGAGGGCATTTCTGAGGAGAAAAAAGAGAGAACTGGGATGAATATTCCTCAAAGTTGGATTTACTAATAGTACAGGTTCCTGCAATGCAATAGAAAGGATATTTTCTGTTTGGGGTCATCCAGGTCTAATTGGCTAATTTTATGATTTTTCTTGCGCTTATTAATTATGTTGGTGAAAATAATGATAATACTTGAAAGGGGCACAATAGGAAAACTTTCAAGGCTCCAATTTAATGTATCATATCGTTTAGTACTGTAATTTATCTATATATCTATATAAAGAGAACATAGGCTTGGGAAGCGTGCCAAAGCTAATTAAGTTTTTTCCTAAAAACAACGTTATAATAATATTATCTTATATTTTTATAGGGGTAGATTTGTCCTTTTATGTTTTACTTCCAAAAACAATCATGGCATGCTTTTTAGGGCACTTCCCTTTATATATGGTATACATATATTTATATATGCATTATTTATTTATTATATACGCACACATACATATCAATTTGTTCTCTTGTGTTATTGATTTTGAAATACGTCATACAGGTAATAGAATTACATGATGCATCCACATTATTTATCTTTTTCTGAATGTATTTTAAAATTGTAATGCATCCACATTTACACACAAGTAGCTTTAGTTACAAAGCTTAATCATATCACGTGCATAGCGCATACCTTTCCACTAATATATATAACGAGAATAGGCTCCTTAGGATCTTGCTAGACAAAATGCGTTGCTTTCCAAAACAGTCTTTACACACTATGGGGAAGATTTATTAATAAAATGGTACAATGGTCAAAATTGCCTTAATTTTTTTCAAAACTTAACAATCAATTTTACAATTGTTCCCTCCCACATTATTTCCTTCCCTCCCTCCCCTTCCTACACACGTGCAATACTGTACGTGCATCCTGCTAGTATAATATTATGACAATTGACTACACTTTTGACATTAATGCATGAATATTTGTGAGGCTGATTTTTATATTTTTCATGCAAAGATCTAATGTAGAGCATAGTTGATAGGGCTTTGAGCACAAGTTTAATCTAGTATCTTCAAAGGTTTAATACAACTTATGGTCAAAGAACGTTCTTTAACTTATGCTATAATGTAAGTTGTTCAATAGGAAACTTGATGTGAAACAACCACAACTAATTAATGAAATATATTCATGGCAAAAATTATAACTTAGTATTGTTGAATTATTCAAATCCTCACACCAACCCTTTGCTTATATCATCATTATTGTCGTTATTGCCAATTGATTGACACAATTGATTGATTAATGATTATATCCAACAAATAAGTTGCAATTAAAGGAAAATATTTCAACCCAAGTCTTAATGGATAATTAATCAAATTAGTTTATTAAGTGTTTTGTTTTTCTTTAGTTTAAGCATCCTAATTTTGCATGGGTTGAAATACTGGAAATGTGCACAAATCCTAAAACCTCAAAAGAGCAAGAAATTGAGAAAATGGACTAATAAGGGATAAAAGGTAATTTTGACACAGGATATTTTTGAAAAGTCTTAGGTTTAGAACGTGATTCAAAAAAACAAAAAATTCGCACGCAAAAAGTCATTGAAATGCAGAATTTAGTGTGACATGTGGGACACGTTTTTGTGTCATTTGTCATTTGAAGGCAAAAAATGTGTCTCGGATGACGTGGTAGCATCTTGCATGATTCAGTCAATAAAAATAATAATGGGGAGAGAGATAATGGACAAAATCCTCCCCCGTGGACAGAGTTTTGCTAGGATTAGGATTAGTAAAAAGATGATAATAAAATTCTACTATTCCCCCACTCCTAAACGCAGAAACGCCTATTCTTCGTCGTTAACATTTTCTTCCTACTCATTTGATTAAAATTACTATGCTATGTAAAAGTTATTCAATAATCCATTTGTTTCTAATAGATTTTATATTAAATAAATATTTTTTGAGAGGGGCAATTCGTAAATTAGCGTATAAAGGGTAATTTCATAATTTATGAAAAATTTTCCCTACTATACCTGCGGTTCTGATTAATTTGCAATAAATATACTTAATTTGTATTAGATAACGACTGCATTTAATGATTAATTTGCATTAGTTAACGTTAGTGGATGACCATTCATCTTCATACCTATTGGAATTCAGAGCACCATAAATGGGTAAATAACTCCAACCTTTTGGAATTCCTAAATCTTTTAAATTGCTTGATGAATCTCTTATATCTTATATGTCTACATTCATTTACCTTTTCATATCCTCCTATCTTTTCATATTCTTGTAATTATGACCCTAAACCAATAAAATGGAGTCTTGAGGAGAATGAAATGTACACAGAAGTACGTAAGAGAGAATAATCTTCCATCCTTCACGTATGAGGTCCTAGGCTCACGCTCACAGATGGATTTTGGACATACACATCAACAAGCTCATATCTCAAGATGTTTGATTCTAGCAAGCCCCTTTAAGTTGTGGGTCACTTCCATGATGTCATCTTCTATTTCCTTCCTTGCTCTACTGTGTTTCAAAGAAAATCTTGATGACAAAACCATTCGGAGGATCGAGGCTAACTTGAAGAAGTACCAACATATACAAAATAAGGTGTTTGAAATGATTCAAAAGTGATAAGGTATATGAAATCTGTAGTTTTTGAGGGTTTGAGGAGGCATCCACCGATACACTTGTATTGACAAATATGGTTACAGAGGATTTCATGTTGGATGGATATGTTATTTCAAAGAATGGTATCGTAAAATTCATGATAGGAAAGATGGGGTGGGGTCCAAAATCTGAAAGAAGTGGAGTTTAAGCAAGAAAGATTTTTTGAGAGGAGGGAAGGGTTTGATATGATAGGGATTGGGGAGATTAAGATGATGTTGTTACCACTTTCTTTTTCTTTTTTTTATTATTATAAACCATTTTTTATATAGTGTCTAACAAACAGCAACCCAAAACTAGCAATGAGGACGAGGGCAACACACTCATCATAGAAAAGAAATTGAAGAAAGTCAAGAAATACAGAGTTACACGTCTATACTTGCAAAATTATTAAATAAGCTTTAAATGATCTTTTATATATTAGCTTATAAGGCCTGCTTGAAGAATTTCTATTACTTTGATTCTGATATCCTTGTACTTTTTACTATGATGCGTCCCATAATGTGGTTCCTATTTCAATTAGTTGGTGATCTCAATGCTATTTTTTTGCCTTGCGCATCACCTATTGAGCTTATATACAATGAAAAATAAAACACGTCAATTCTATTGTACATAACCTTTACATACTTATGATATATCTCATAACAGTGGTGTCATTTTTTTGGTTTAGCATGTGGTTATGTGGTTATAATATCTTATTTCATAAAGCCCAATGGCAATCTAATTCTTAGAGTACCATAAACAAAGTAATGAGTATTTTTTTTAATGATAATAAATAATATAATCTTAACAAATATATATATAAATAGAGACATATACAAAAAGTTAAAAAGAGATTCAAAGTATTATTTTTAAGATATGAATACTTTAATTTGATAAAGATTATTATATGAGAATTAATAATTTAATATAAAACTAATAGGCTTAGCTAAAGGAAAACTGAATATGGATTAATATAAAAAAAGGTTTAATAGGCTTAACGTCTATTAATCTCTGTAAGTATAAAAAATGGTTTAATAGGCTTAATGTTTATAAAGCTAAAAGGCTTAATATAAAACTAAAGGAAAACTGAATGTAGATTATCTAAAATTAATCTCACAATTTTAATAGGCTTATCTTAACATCTTAATGTCTATTTTTTAGTTTATTAATTACTTTAAGTATTCAAATTCTCAACACACACACACACATGCACACATTTATGTATTCAAAGTTTCGGTCAAATATGGAAAAATCCATATCCAAATTCGAATTTAATTGAATCTTAAGATTGTTAACCTTATTTGATCTGACTAATAAAAATGTGAATGCATATTCAAGGATTTGGATTGAAACCCTTGATAGCCTTAGTGTTGACGATGATAGTTATGTGCCTTGTGCATTACTTGTTTTCTATTGCAAGTGGAGCTTACAATGGAAAAATAAAGCACATTAATTCTATTGTACAAAACCATTAGATATTCATGATCAATATCGTACCAATTGTATCATCTAAAAGACAAACATAACAATAGGAGAGTTCACAAAAATTGTAATTTATAATGAATAAAGCATTGATAGGAATTGTTGGAATTAATGTAAACAATAAGACAAGGATTCTTCATTCAGAAGACACATTTCTATCGTACGATCTTTCAGCCATTAGTAATTTAACATAAAATTAAAAGAGAAACTAAATATGGCTTATCAAAAATTAATCCCAATTTTAATAAGCTCAGTTAAACATCTTAACATCTATTTTTCGAATGTCTATTCTACTACTCTTAAAATCAAAAGCCCTCTTTTTTTGTCGTCAACTTCTTTTTCCCTACTTTCTTGATAAAAATTACTACTCTATCCAAAATTTATTGGATAATCTATCACTTATTAATGGATTCATGCATGTTAAATAAAAAAATTCGAGAGGATTAAGTAGTCAATTAACATATAAAGGATAATGATATAAATTGAATTTTTTCCTTGTTTTGCATTTATTAACATTAATTACAATAATTTAAAGTTTATAACCACTAAACCCTATATATTCCTACTCATAATATCCTTAACTCATAAATACTAAACTCTACGTTTTACTACTCATAATATCTTTAACTTGTAACTACTAAACTCTATATATTCCTACTATAAAAGTCATAACCCATTAAATTTATCAAACGTTTGCAAACTCTTCTCCTCCTTCCTACTCATAATATCCTTAACTCATAATTACTGAACTCTATATATTCCTATTCATAATATCCTTAGCCCATAAATGCTAAACCCTATATATTCATACTTGTGATATCATTAATCTAAAACTGCTAAACTCTACATATTCTTACTTGTAATATCTTTAATCCATAACTATTAAACTCTATATATTCCTACTCATAATATTAGTTAATAAATAGGGTGATGGATCCTATTTAAAATGTTTTTATCTTTTTAACATTTTATTTATCCATTCTTAGTGTCATTAAGTCCAATGGATAGGTGAGAACATCCTATTTAAGACACCTTTTATCTTTATGAATACCATTTACAATGTTCATAAATATTGAGATTCTACAAATTCCTATTAATTACATATTCCGTTTAACACCCTTTATATTCTATTTAAATTCATTTCTATCTAGATTGCAAGTTTGGGTTGATGGTTCCAGAATATCAGCGAGTTTAGGTTCCCAAGTATTGTCTTTCAAGGATACCTTTGCTTTAAATTTTGAATGCATTCGGTTTTCTGAGTTTGTGATTACTTTCTTATCATTTTCATCTATTGAATGTGAGTTTGAGTTTGAGGATTGGAATTTTGACATTGGATTGCTTTCTATTCCTCTCTCATCACATGATTGTAAATATAAGATTAATCCCCTATATATTAAAAAAAATGTGGTTTGAATTTTGTATAATATGGTCTTTGTTTGGTTGAAATTCGTTTATTCTGCAAGATATTTTTCAAAATTCAACCAATTTTTTGTATTTTCATTTTTTTGTTTGTACTAAAATAGGAACTATTCTACACTTGATTTATAGGTTTTTGTTTTATAATTTTGAACTTGAACAAATTCTTTTCTTTTCAAATTTTTTTGTTTATACCGAAATTGAAATTATTCTACACTTGTTTTCTTTTCTTTTTTTTCCTTTTCATTTTTTGTATTTTTATTCAGAATTGTATCCATTATACATTCAAATTACTCATGATTCAATGCTTGATTTTTTTTTTCTATTGATAAAGTGGTCATATTTTTTTGCTCTATTATGTATTTTGTTTAATATTGATGAATCACCTTTATTATGTTTTTTTAATGAATTATTATGTCTGTCTCAACATAGAAGAGAGAGATAACAATTATGAGTATGATATCATAATAAATTAATGATAAATAACAAGTTGAACACAAGGAATCTTAAGGTAGTATTTTTTTTTTTTTTGAAATTTGGCTTTATATCAATTATCTTTTGGTAATAATACGAACATGCAAAATAGGAGATTGAGTGAATAATATGCTTTTTGTAAAAGGTAAAAATAAATAAAAAATATATATTGGGGTTAATTATATGCTTGCTTTGCTAATTTTAATTGTTGCCATTTGTTAGATTTTGATCCTAAAACATAAATTAGTCACTTGTATTAACCAATTTGCAATGCACGTGCTTTCAACTAGTTCTAGTACTCCTAAAAGCAAAAAAACTCGGTTTTAGTTGTCAATAGGTTTTTCCTTGTTTTGTTGATTAAAATTTGAAAAAGCACATGCTACTTGCTTTTGACCCCGGATCTCAATGAACGTTAACAAAACAATAGACTAGATCACACAAGATAGAGACACCAGATATAATGAGGAAAACCTAGAAATCCTTCTAGAAAAAACCTCGGGTCTCTTGAAGGCGACCACCCCTAACAACAATCCACTATTCAAGAAAAAAGATTACAAGATTGTTTCTTCACAAGTTAACCTATAGTAGAACACTTACAAACAATCTTTGACAAACTAATCTCCAACCTAGAAGTAGCAGATCACATGACCACGCACGGCATCCACCGCATGCCAAGTTCGTCACGAATCCTCTCAATGTCCACGAACAAGTCCAAGCAAGACTCCACTCGCTCCTTGATTGCACAATCTTCTTGGAATCCTCCTTGAAGATTACACAATTCCAAATCTAGAAGAATCAATGAGTTCAATGATCAAACTCCTTTCAAGCACAAGGTTGTGCCGTCTTGGATGTCCTTCACTCTCCAGAAGAATATTAATTAGAAACTATAGGAAATATTAGTTTTAAGCACAACCTACAACCTATAACCTATTTATAAACCCAGATTACGTCACCGCTGGCAGTGGCTGATAACGCATAGGTCGCGCGCATCGAAAACACTAGAATACGCCTTATTCGCTATGTGCACCAAGGTGGTGTGCTAGTGGCTTGTCAATGTGTCCAAATCAAATTTCTCTTTCTAATTTGGAACTTTTGCCTGTGCTGAAGGCGCTTCACACTCTGAGTATTCTCCAACAAAACAGTAAGCAGCCGCACCCTGCAAGTTGCGATCTCATTCTACCCATTTTTATTCAAACTCAAGATAGCAGTAGGCAACCAGCGCCATGGTAGCTTGAAGCCAGCAATAAGCATAAAAATAGTTATTCTTCACCCAAAATGCTTTGAACCTGTTTCTAAACATATACTTGATAAATCACATTAGTACCACAAGGTTTTTGTCAACCAATTGTCACCTGGTGTATAAAATACACCTTAACAAAAATACAATACTATCCATAAGATGTTAAATAATTTATAACTTCTTAATGGAGTTTATGCTAAATAAAATCATTTTTAGAGGATAGAGTAGTAAATTAAGGTACTGTTTGGTAACGCTTTTCAGAAGAAAACTATATAGTTATAACTAAAGATCTTGCATTTTGTGTTTGTATAACAAGAAAATCATAGGAATTCTAAACTATATTTTCAATCCTACCCTTACATAGATATTATCCAAAAATTTAATATATAAATGAATAATTATATAATAAAAAATTTAATTATTAACATGTGATTGTAGACACCCCAAAATAGCACGATTTTTGATAACCCTTGAAGGAGAGAAATATTTTATTAGAATTTTCAATTCTTAGCATTGGGTTTGAGATCCTTAACTTATTTGAATCCAAAACCATAAAGGAAAATGCCCAAATTCAATCTTTTATGCAAATTCAAACTTTTTCTGGTTGAATTTTGTTGACTTTTGGCCCCAAAAATGAAAATTTTTTAAGGCAAGATTTCAAGATAATTTTTCCCTGTAATTAGGTTTTTAGCAATGTTATTGCATAAATGAATTTTTTGAGCCTTTAAATCTTGACAAATACCTTGGTATTAACAAGTTGAATCTTTTTACTGGACCTGAAAAACCGGAATTTAGCCTTGAACTGGAAAGTTGACTTTTTATTCACTTGGAATTTGGATTTGGAACTATTTTTAATGGATTCAAATGGGGGGTGTTTGCTTATTTACATGTAATAAATTAAGTAAATGAAGATTAAAAAATACGAGGACATTTAATTCTTTTTTTTTTTGCAAAAACCCACTAAGGCAGGAATAACCTTAGTGGCACTCCAACGGTGGGAGGAGGGCTGAGGCAGACCCTGACCTGTAGATTAATTCCAAAGAAAATGGTACACAGTCACGGGGGGGGGGGGGGGACATAAAGCCTTACCCCTGGAAAACAGTAAGATAAATAAATCATTTCCTAAATGCATACAATCCGGATCGATCCAGAAACAAGCAACCTTTAACTTTAGAAGAAAGGATTCCTTGTGACTCAAAAATGTATTTGGAAGTATTTTCACAGCCTTCATTTGCAAGTGCATCCGCAACAGTGTTAGCTTCTCTATAGATGTGGTGCACTATCCGATTTTGGGTACTAAGTCTTCCTTTAATTTCTTGCCACCAGAGCATAAGCTTCCATGGGATTGAAGCCTTACCGTTCACCATGTACGTCAACGAGAATTTTTGAATCTGTCTCAATAACCAGCTCTTGTAAACCAAATCTATCAGCCAATCGGAGACCTTCCCTTAAGGCAAGTAACTCAGCCGTGAGATTAGATTGAAACCCATAGTTAGTAGAAAAAGCTACCAGAAATAAACCTGAATTGTTTCTAATTACTCCTCCACCACCAGAAATTCCTGGGTTCCCCTTAGATGCCCCGTCCACATTTAAGATGAAAGCTGAAGCCCTTTGCCTTAGCCAACGAACAATCTGAAATCTTCTAGCCCTGATATATGGGGAGTACAACCGCAGTTGCTCAAGAACTAAGACTCCCTGGGGCTTGCAATTCCGAATAGGTTTTGTAAGATAAGCAATCTCTTGAAGCCAATGATAAACCTTGCTTGTTATTTGCTCCTTTGACATTGGCTCATTTTCAAATCTGCTAATGCATCTGGATAGCCAAATCTCCCAACAGATTAAAAGAGGAGCAGCTTTTAAAAGAAGACCATGTTGATCATCAAGATGCCCACTAAACCAGAAAGAAAATTTAGTGGCAAGATCATGCAATGGATGAAATTGGATTTTGAAGCAATTAGCAAAATATTCCCAAACAAAACTTGCAATTTCCCCAGACGAAAATAGATGATTCAAAGTCTCCAAATTTTTGGATGAGCAACAATTGCATTGAGAACAAAGTTGAATGCCACTAGCTGTAATTCTGTCATCTGTAGGCAGCGCCCCATTCAAAAGCTTCCAAAAAAAGACAGATATCTTTTTTGGGATGTGGTTAACCCAAATGCTTTTGCTCCAAACACAATTATTACCAGATTTTTGGATGAGATTCCAAGCTGATGAAGTGGAAAAAGTACATGATGAAGATGGCTTCCAAAGAGGCTTATCCTTGAGATTGGAGAGCCGAAAATGAATATCCAAAAGCTGAGAGTTGATATCAGGAGGGAGGACGCTGTTAAGAATACCCACATTCAAAGAACCAGTCGGGCTGAGCATATCTGAGACCCTTGCCTCAGCAAGAGGAATGTCTTCATCTTGGGCAAACTCAGAGAGTTTTCCTAGATGGGGACAATGATCATACCAAAAGCTTACTTTACCTTCTTCTATAGACTAGGCTGTGTTTTCGAGAATGACCTCTTTCACCTTTAGGATTGATTTCCATATCTTAGAACTACCACTTCTATCTTGAAGATTCTGAAGATTCCCCGAAGCACAATACTTTGCCCTCATAAATTCAGACCATAAACTATCTCCATGCAAGGCCTTCCAACCCATTTTTATTTGCAAGCTTTTCATAACATCTGAAACCGATTTTATGTCCAGGCCACCTTTTGATTTAGGAAGACAAATCTTCTCCCATCTTAACCAATGCTTCTTAGGACCATGATCAATACTCTCCCCCCAGAAAAAGTTGGCAAATAACCCTTCAATTCTTTTCAAAACAACTTTAGGGAAAGGAATAGCAGACAAAGTGTGAATATGAATACTTGAGAGGACACTTTGAATAAGTGTCACTCTCCCACCAAGGGAAAGAGTTTTGGATTTCCAGCCACTAATCCGTTTTTGAAGTTTTTCTAAGATTTCAGAAAACATAGGCATCGAAGAACGACCATGGAAAAGAGGAGCACCCAAGTATTTGATAGGCAAACTTACTTTTCTGATTCCTGACACCGATTGAAGCATGGCCAACCGAGAACTAGAAATTCTTGAAGAAGAAATCAAACCGCTTTTGGACTTGTTCACCAATTGTCCAGATGCTTCCTCGTAAGTCTTAATGAAATTCAAAAGATTCTCAAAAGAAGATTTCTTGCCATTTGTAAAGACAAGGATATCATCTGCAAAGAGGATATGAGACACTTTAAGAGTTATTCTGCCAGAGTGATAGGAACCAATAGAACCTTCCTGGACCATAGAGATCAAACCTCTGCTAAAAACTTCTTCGGCAATGATGAATAACAAAGGAGAAAGAGGATCTCCTTGCCTAAGCCCTCTAGAGGATTTAAAGAAACCACACGCCGAGCCTTTGAGAAGAACACTAAACCAGCAGTTGTTTAAGCACCGAGAAATAAGGTTACACCAAGATTCAGAGAAACCATACCTTCTACAAACCTCTATAAGGAAATCCCACTCCATTCTGTCAAATGCCTTTGCCATATCAAGCTTAATAATAATATTACTCCCCAGACATTTTCTGTTGATATCCTGGCATAATTCATGAGCAAGAGATATACTATCCGAGATGCTTCTCCCTTTGACAAAAGCACTTTGTTCTCTACTTATAATGTTGGGAAGAATAACAGAAAGCCTTGTTGCCAGAATTTTTGAGATTACCTTGTAAGAATAGTTGCATAGACTGATTGGACGAAAATCTGAAAAAGATTCTGGGTGATCCACCTTGGGAATGAGTGCTATATGAGAAGCTGTAAAGGAGGTAGGAAGTATGCTATCATGGAAGAACTCAGAAACAGCCGCCTCTAGATCATCCGCAATGATTTCCCAACAACTCTGATAAAACCATCCTGTAAAGCCGTCAGGGCCTGGAGTGCTATCAGGATCAACCTCAAAGACTGTTTTTTAATTTCCTCCCTAGAAGGATTGGCAGTAAGTTTCTCATTCATATCCTCATTAAGAATTTTGGGGATGTAACCCAAACTGGCATTTGTGCAATGGGGAGCCGAGGTGAAACAGTTAGAGAAAAAAGAGATTGCTTCATCTTTGATATTCGGGTTTTCATTAAACCACTCACTGCCAATCAACCTATTTTGATGCTTACGAATCTGAAGAGAAGGAAGAATTTTGAGTTCCTATCCCCGTCTTGAAGCCATTTAACTCTGGATTGTTGTCTATAAAGGGTCTCTTGTTGGGATATGCTTTTGATGAATTCTTTCTTATTGAATTGAAGAAAGTCTGCACTTTGCTGGTTCCATTGTATCTGAAGGATATTTTCCAGCTCAGAAATTTTCAAAGAAAGATTCTTTATTCTTGTATGAACGTCCCCAAATACTTCCCAATTCCATTTCCGGAGAGTTGCTCTCAATTGCTTCAAATTTCTTGAGAACACAATCATGGGAGAACCCATAATATTAGCATGCCAATTGGACTTCACAAAATCTGAGAAATCCTGGTGAGAAATCCACATCTTCTGGAATTTGAACATAGAATGTCCTTGATTCCCAGATGCATGAGAAACAGTTAGAAGAATTGGGCTGTGATCTGAGCATACCCGAGGAAGATGCATTACCTTAAGAGAATCCAATACATTAAGACCCTGATGATTAATCAAAAATCTGTCTAACCGAGCCCAAATTCTTCTTTGACCGGCCTGCTCATTACACCAAGTATATTTATCACCATGGAAGCCCATATTTATCACCAAGTATATTTACTTAAATGATATTACATATAAATAAGTATTGCTTGTGCAGGTAAGGGCCAGTGCCATACAGAAGCTGTGCAGAGAGTCATTTTTGTCCTGAACCAAAATTAAAGTTCGGATAAAAGCATTTTTCTTTGTATTCGAAATTATAGTTCGGATAAAAGCATTTTTCTTTGTATCCAAAATTATATTTTGGATAAAAGCATTTTTCTTTGTATCCGAAATTATAATTCGGATACAAGCCTTTTCTTTGTATCCGAAATATTATTTCGGATACAAAGGTTTTTGTTTGTATCCGACTTGAGTTGTCGGATACAAGTGTTTTGTTCAAAATTGAAATATCCTGCGAGTTGTCACTTATTTACTTCTATACCTCTGTCTGAGAAGTGGGAATTCCCGAATTTAGCCTCCGAGATTAGCCAAATGCCTCTGAACTAATGCTTTAGGGTTAAGTTGGAAGGTTCTAGACACACTTTTGTGTCTACCCTTGGGACTTTATTACCCTTGCTTTTGCCTATAAATAGAAGGCCTCCCATAAAGCAAATGGCCAGAATTTGGAGATTAAAGAGCTCCAAGTGAAGAAGGGAACCCCTGCCTTTCTGCTTTCAGAAATTCAGGTACGCCTTCAACCTTTTTCTTTTTTCTTTTTTTAAATTCTAGGCTTATTTTGTCTTCTATTTTCTTCTATAGAATAAGGCCTATGTGTGGTTGTTAGCCAAACCTACTTCCGAGTACCTTAAGACTACTCTTTAGTCGTAAAACGTGAAGAGAGAGCTAGGGGAAAAGGAGACAGGTGGATCCATAGGGTAGACCCCCATATGTTGGAATCTTAGAAATATGTATTTGTAATATTTTGCTTAAGTTGTGTGATGATTTATTGATGAACTATGGAGGAATACTATAGATCTATGCTGTTCATAGCATTAGATCTCATTTTCCTCATATATTTTGATTTTTCACATTGTTTTCTCCCTTTTTATGTTTTTAGTCATTTGGGCTAAGATCTTGGATCTGCCATTGTCCATATGGTAGATCTGGGATCAGAAGCCTTCCACTAATCTCTAGGGTTTCATGAGGTGGTTTTTGAGTTATTTTTTATTTTTGAGAGAAGACCCTACGGTTTAAGTTCTCCCCTTTTGATGTTTTTCATCAACGTGGGTGTATTTGGTTTAGATTTTTTTATTAATGAGAAATATGGGCTAGATCTATGCCCTAGATTGTTCAGATTCAATTCTTCAATATTTTGTAAAAATAATATCTTTTTTTATTATTCCTAGATTTCAAGGATTTAACTTAAAGCCAGATTTTTGAAGTTTTTACTTTAGATTTGTTTTCTTTATCTTGATTTCAGTCAATCATGAAGCCCAAGAAATGGTTTATGTTTTCATAAGAAGGATCCAGAATCAATTAGATCATTCACATAGAAAAAAACCATACATTCTTTTTTCCTTTTACTTTTGTTTTGGTTTTTATTAGCAAGCATTTTTTTCTAGCATTAATAATACATGGCAACCACCTTGTGTGGATGCATGGGGGTGCCTAACACCTTCCCCTATTCATAATCTAATCCCCTTACCCATCTCTGGTTATTATTTTAAAGTAAAGTTATTTTTACTCTAGCTTTGCTTTTTTATATTTTATTTGATGATTTTGGTGTCCCTTCATACCTAAAAATTGAATGGTGGCGACTCCTCCTTTTTCTCAATCCTGTGTGATGATAGGAACTCATTAGATTGATTTTCCATGTCTCACAATGACGATGTTGATACCTTCGATTTATGCTCATGACACACTCCTAATATATACCAAGAATCCGAGAAGTTGTAGAGAATAAAATAAATTAAAAAAGAATGTAAAGAAGAGTCATGCAGATGTAGGGAGAGGGGTTGAAGAAGATAACCGTCACTGGAAGAGGGGTGTCATTGAAAACTTTTCAAATCTTGGTTTTCACGATGCAAAATCTGATCTTAACATGTAGGAAACAAAAAGGGCGGTTATTATCATTTTTAATTTTGAGAAACTGTGGCCCCCACAATTTCCAGCCAGCCAAACGCACCTGAGAAGCGAGAAAAGCCTATTTTCTTTTAGTTTCTTGTATTCTCTTGCTATCCAAATGGGGCCTCAATGTCCCAAAAGGAAACGATGCGTTTGTGCTTGAAATAGCCGTTCTACTTCTACGCACCCACTGACATCATCTATAGTTGAATCCATAAGAGGGTTCAACTATACAACGGCAAGCAATTGTAGAAAAAAGTGAAAAAAAGTTTTTCAATTTTTAATGCAGGAGAGAGAGAGAGAGAAGATTAGGGAGGAAGCTTTACAGGGTATTTTTTTTTTGTTACTCCATGGACACTATGGTGGGTACGTAATCAGAGCATTTTTTAGGGCCTGATGGTTAGAAAATTTTATGTGGTCAACTAGGTTATATCTTTGATAGCTTCTTGGGATTTAGTGCCGTAGAAGGACTTTCTACATATTCATTGTTAGATATTATTATGGACTGGGTGACTATGACTTATATGTGGTGTGGTTTGGACCACTAGCGGCGCTTTTTGGTTGTTGCCACTTTTTGATGTAGCTCATTGTATTTTGCTCATCCATAGTGTTTGTGTCTTTTGGTTTATGATGTATTTTGGATGATCCCACATCTTGTGGGGTCCCCTTCTTCTTTTTGATCTTATTGAAATCTTCATTAATCATTAAAAAAAAATGCAGGAGAAAGAGAAATGAAAAGTTCTCTTTTTTTTTTTCACTTTTTTTTAATGTAGTTGGTTACAGTTGAACTATAGATGATATCAATCCCTTAGTGGGAGCTCTCCTTTCTAACTAAAAGAGAAATAGTGAAAGGAAAGGATGCAGATTGCAGAGTTCAATAGAAATATTTAGGTCGAAAATGAAGAACTAGGTCATTGATAGGAATCTTTGTGAGTGGAATTTTTCATTGTTTTTGCTATTTTCATTATAGATACTAAAAAATATTACCTAAACCCATTAAAAAAATAAGCCCATGTAATAACAGTATATATATACGCACACACACACACATTTAACATGCTCATTGCCATTGGATTATTTCTGCCCAGTGACACTTAATTGATAGTTTTGTCTAAATCATTTATCCTTATGTTATTCAATAAATCCCACTTTGTAATTTATTAATTCTTGGCCTAAAAACACTCCTTAAATCGGAGTTCGCTAAACGTCAGCTTTTCATTTCAATTAATTTTTACAGAGCAGTTCATAGAAATCAATTATAAAGCAATTGCATCTTCCTTGAGAAGCAAAATACCACACATGGCCTAAAATCCGGAGGATAGGCAGGTTAATAACATGGCAAGAATTGTGCAAAATATCTATTTAGAGGATTCTTGCCAGTTGTAATGTCTGAATTAGCCACATTATTACTCTACCTGATAAACAGAGCCATGTCACAATAGGCAACTAAACCAGATGAGGTAAATGATAGTTGCTTATGCCCAATAGTATTGTGTAGTCTCTTGGTTGTCTTGGCTTGAACCACCTGTTGAACCGTTTAAGCTAGAGTTCCTAATTCAATGGTATGATGTAAGGTTATAAAATGCATTTCCAGGTGCAATTAACGTGTGCTTTAATTTCCAGTCTAAAGTTTGAAATTTTGAATAGATGGTCTATGCCTGTTCTTGAATGCACTGATTACAGGCACTAAGCAGACTCCAAGACACCCCCACTCAGCCATAGATTGTCACACCAGTCCATGATCCTGGCCAATAAAAGTTTGACAGCATTAATGTATGGTAACAAATGTTGAAAAAAATCACATTTTTTCATCTTTAATAACAGTGTACAAATTGCTTAAAATAAATGAATAAATAATAACAAAAAATGAAAAAATATTCAAAAATTAAAAGCTAGCATAATAACAAATTTTAAACTGAAGCCTCCAAAAGATTTTCTTGAAGTTGAATATTGATGGCTCATCTCTAGCTAGGGTAATCCTAAACCTGGAGGAGGTGGTGGAATCCTTAAAGATTCTAACGGTCCTCTAATCTTGGCCTTAATTTTTCCATTTAATTTAATCACTGCACTAACAATCTTGGGAAGCTCAAGAGTTATCAGTTTCATCATTCATGAAACATCCGTTACAATTATCTCCACGATCAGCTTAATAAATCATAAGACACAACATACACTGTTCTCCCTTCCTATAAATTTCCATGCTTCCACCCATATACCCTAAACCCATCTCTATCTCTCTCTCTCTCTCATCCAAGCAATGGCTCTCAACAAGCTTGCTCTCATAGTTGCAGTGTCATCTCTCATGGGTATTGCAATGGCAGCAAGACAGCTGCACCTCATCCCTGCAGGCCACAATATTGCTGCTCGTCTTCAGAGTGGAGGAAACATGGACTGCTGGAACGCACTTCTGCAGCTCCAATTTTGCACAAACGAGATCATTCTCTTCTTCCTCAACGGCGAAACCTCTCTCGGCCTCGATTGCTGCCGAGCCATTCGTGTCATCACTCATCAATGCTGGCCCGCCATGCTCACTTCCCTTGGCTTTACTCTTCAAGAGGGTGACATTCTCCGAGGCTTCTGTGATGTAACCGCCGCTTCTCCTCTGCCTTTTGCGCCACCTCCGGCCACCACCTTCCATTAATTAGTTTGTTTCAAATTTCAGGCCGTTTATGGGAGGAAGAAGGAATTCTGGATTTTGTAAGGTAATTTTGGTCTATTTGAAATCTGTCATGCTGCAGTTGGTCTGATTTGATGTTTTACCTGAATTTGTCTTTTCTCTCTTCTAAATACTGGCACAGACCAGCCAATTGAACCGGTTTCACCATAAACCGGTTCCTTCACGATTTAGTATGATAGAATTGGAATCACTCAAAAGGAGTAAATCTGGGGGAAAAATTAGTAGTACCTACAAAATAGGACACAAGTTTGCTTACAAAAGTAAATACAATAGAATTAAGCGTCTTCAATGCAAAGCAAAATAAATCTGGCCAAGAAAGACCGGACCAAACTTACTTTTTTGTCGCAACTCAGTTCGTTTTGGTTCCAGTTAACCCAATCCAAGATCAATTCGAGGTTCGGTATTATTAACCCCAAAATTGAACCGACCTGAATTGAGAACTGATCGCTCTCCAACCTGAAAACCGAATATGTGTGTAAGTATATATATGTTCGCTTTGGTTCAGTTTAATGAAGCATATTTTTTAAATTGTGTTTCAGTTTGGCTTAACCGAAACATCAACCAAAAACCAAACCAAAATTAATTCCCTATACATTATCGGAACCAAAAGCTAACCACAAACTTTGAAACCCAAGCCAAATCGATCCAAAGTCAGTTTCGATCTGTCAGTCAGTTCTCAATTTTAACTGAACCAAACAAGCGGTTCAACGACCCACATTTAAGCGCCATTAAAACACGAACAAGCGTTCCAAAAAGTCAGTCTTCCTTCCCATTCTCTCTCAATGACTTGCTTGAGCACCATTGTATGTTCCCTTACTTAACGAAGCCCTCACTACTGTCTTTCATCATGCATTGTGCTTTGACGACCGTTGCCTGTTGCTGGAAAGTGAGGTAGGCTTCATCCTCTTCCCTTTCTCATGCTCATTTGTTGTACGTCTGAATAAGCATAATTTCATGGGATTTCAACTATATCAAAACAATCCAAAGAATATTATTGAAAATACAAAAGGATTATAAATGCATTTTTGTAGAGTCCTAGAAGCCATGAATTTCTAAAAATTCAGAGTTATATTTACTGTAAACACATCTTAGACTTCAAATAGCATGGCCTTTTCTATCACTGGTTTCAGAATCTTGTTTTGTTCTTGACAGGAATAACAATTTTCTTCTCTGCTTCATAGCCAGTCCTGGGTATTGTGATATTTTTGGTTTGGATCTAATAAAATCACTTTATAGTGTTTCTAACCGAAGATGTAATCAAGCTATCAAACAATTCATATGCAGAGGCCCATTTCTTTCTAAATTTTATTCTCTTTCAACTAATAATATGGAGGCACCGCATGTTTATATAGGTGGTTTCGAATGGGGATGAATAATGATTGATCTTTTGATTTGGGGAGGCATTTCTGGGGAGAAAAAAGGAGAGCCAGAATGAATAGTCCCCAGAGTTGGCTTTACCAATATACAGATTCATGCAATGCAATAGAAATGATTTTTCTGGTTGGGGTCATCCAGGTCAAATTGGCTAATTTTATAATTTTTCTTGCGCTTATTAATTATGCTGGTGAAAATAATGTTAATACTTGGAAGGGGCACAATAGGAAAACTTGCAAGGCTCCAATTTAATGTATCATATTGTTTAGGACGGTAATCTATATCTATACTATATATAAAGAGAACACAATCTTGGGAAGCATGCCAAAGCTAATTAATTCTTTTCCCAAAACAACCTTACAATAATATTGTCTTATATTTTTATAGGGGTAGATTTGTCCTTTTATTTTTTACTTTCCAAAAAATACCCTTTAACAAATTTTAAGCCTTACATATCCTAAACTCTTATTGTTTACGTACGTGTAGTAAAACGAGGAGGCTCTTTGGAAAGCGTGCTCTTAATTGTTTCCCTTTCCTCAACTACTTAAACAAATTTGCTTCAAAGTCAAAAAAAAAAAAAAAAAAAAAAAAATTTTGCTTCAAAGTCGATATATAGAAGTGATAAACAGTAGAAAGATTATTTGTTTGCTTTATGTCTTGTACGTGTGTTCGTTTTTAATGATGCAACCGGATTTGTACGAGGAAAGTAAACAATCTTCTTAAAGTTCTGCTAATAATGACATCTATCAGCGTCAAGACTGATATAAGGAGTCTCCATCCAGTTCATGACCGCTTCTTTATTATTTATTGAGATTTACAACGAGATGTTTCAATTATGCACTTAGACCCCTGATATTATTGGTTGGCTCTTTTAATTAATTTTTTCACTTTCCAAAAGCTACCCTTCAACAAATTCTCACCCCTTAGATGACCTAATCTTTTTATCTAAATTATCTCAGTGAATTAAAATAATGCAATATTTTACCTTCAAACTTATGTCAGTTTCACTAGAGCAGAAATATTTAGTTTAGTGCTCGAAATTAATATAAGTACAAGCGGGAACTGTTTGATAATCACAAAACAAATCGTGAGGATGAGCAAATATGGAGATTTAAATCATTGGTCAAATTAACGAACTAGGCTATCATAGCATAATTGAATAGCTAGAACCATGGTTGTGGTTCGATTAAAACTGATAACCAAACTGAACTACCTATTAAGGCCAGTTTTGGTTTGTCCGTAATCCATTATTCGGCTTCGGCTTTGGTTTTAAGGTCAAAACATATTAAACCAACTTGATTACATATATACACAATTTTAATTCATGTCAACAATTATTGCATGCTTTTTAGGGCGCTTCCCTTTTAATTATGGTATACATACATATATTTATATATGTGTTATTTATTTATTATATACGCACACATACATATCAATTTGTTCTCTTGTGTTATATATGGATTTTGAAATACGTCATACAGGTAATAGAATTACATGGTGCATCCACATTATTTATCTTTTTCTGATTGTTTTTAAAAATTATATTTTAATGCATCCACATTTACACACAAGTAACTTTAGTTACAAAGCTTAATCATATCACATGCATAGCGCATGCCTCTCCGCTAACATATATAACAATAATAGGTTCCTTGGGGATTGTGCTAAACAAAATGCGTAGCTTTCCAAACAACATTTACACATTATCAAGGAGATTTATTAATAAAAGGGTATAATGGTCAAAACTGCTTCAATTTTTTCAAAATTTAACAAACAGTTTTACAACTGTTCCCTCCCACTAGGGTTGCTTATCGGCTGGGGCGGTACGGGCACGGCAAAGCCTAGCATGCTCAAAGCGTGCTTGTGCCCTTGCTTGGCATAGCACGACCTGTGACCTCCTAGTGGGTCGTGTCGTGCTTAGGGGACGGGCACATGTGCCGTGCCTAGGGCCCGTTATGCCAGCACGCGTGGCCCAAAAAGCGGCTATCCGTTTCCCCCCCAACAGTCATATTAAGATTTTGTAAAATTAGAATTTTAGGGTGAAATTTGAAAAGAGCAACCCGTTTGCTAAACTAGAGGGGGTTGAGTGCCTAACACCTTCTCAACCTCTTAACGTAACCTCCTGACCAAATTTCAGATTAAACCGCTTTTATATTATTTACATAACTTATGGGTGACTATCCACAGTCATTACATGATGGATAGTGGGGACTCCAAACCGAAACGTTTCGACGGTTTGACTGATCCGAGGGCCATGGTCTCAGTGTGGGATACAAGCGCATCATATCCACGCATCTTCATTCCGCATGCCTTTGTCTTCTTCTACGTTTCTACTGATACAGGCTCCTACATTTAAGATGCTTCAAAAGTTGTAGCTCTCTCCTACCTTCTTCACTCTGTCTTCATTCATAACGCACCTTCTGCTACCCTCTTCGTCTGGCATGATCCGTCTGTTTCAAGTTCTCAAACCTAGTAGACCTGGCAGTTTGATAGAGGTGCAGAGATTTTCTCTATTAGTGAGGCTACAGTGAGATAAATAGGAGATGATGGGTTGTGAATGAAGCCTGAGTGAGAAGGTTACGAGAAAGGTGATGAAAGTAGAAGAATTCAGATCTGGAGAAGAAATCAGATCTGGCCACATGGTATCTACATGGCCTATTGAGGCCATGTCATAAACACACGTAGGCTTTGTGCAGTCAGATAGGCCACGTCAGCATACACATAGACCGAGAGTTCAGTTAAGGCCACGCAAGCCCATACGACGAACCATACTCATGATTATCAAAAGATTGTGTCATCGTTCGTTTGAGAATAACCAATTTAAGATCGTGGCCGGGCGGTTATCTTTCATGAGCAGAAGACTGCGGATGACCGACCTCCATGAAGATCGTGCAAGAGTGGGATGTTGACCAACCGTCAAAGATTGGCTATAAAAGGCACAAACTCGAAGAGCTCGAGGACACAATCCATCCAACTGCAACTGGTTATAATATTATTTTGATTATCCATGATCTTTATCCCATCTCCTACACTGTACAGTTGTGAGACATGGGAAAAATCAATTCAATTACTTCCTCGTCATCACACGGGATTGGTAAAAAAAACACAGAGTCGCCACCATTCTGTTTATGTGTGAATGGACACCAAAATATCAAATAAGCATAAAAAAGCAAATTTAGGGTAAAAATAATCCTCTAAAAAAAAACCAGAGATGGGTAAGGGGATTAGGTTATGAACAGGGGAAGGTGTTAGGCACCCCTATTTGTAACGCCCCGGATCCAAGTTACGTAGGTAAAATCGTAACTTATCTCCGAAGGTTAATATATATAACCCAGGATAGCAAATCAGAGTGAAGGAAAACATGAATAAAACAATAACTAGATAATCAGAGTGCACTATAACCCAAGCTCATCAATAAAAATACTATAACCCAAGGCTAACTCACATGAACCAAGCATATACCCGCTGGTGCCGTCCTTACCAGAATCTGAAAACAAAACAAAACGGAAAAGAATGAGATATGAATATCCCAGTAAGCAGCACATGCATGCCCAAATACAGTTCATCAGTTCTAAAATATGATACAGTTGTAAATCATGCAACAGTAGCGATAACACCTTAGTTCCGAATAATCCGAGTAATTCAACAATAATCCAATCAACAGTATAAAATACAGAAATAATCCAGTTCAACAAATATATATGTAACATCAAATCAACAGTTGATAAATCACTGCAGGACTCATGAAATAAGACTGTCTTTAACTAGGTAATGCCAGTGTTCACTATGCCACCTCCCGGCTTAGGTGCGATATGCCGAGTACACGATCATCGTCTTATTGCGGGAGAACCCATCCAGTACAGTGATGGGTTGGCATGTACTAATCCAGTCACAGTCCGAGTACACGATAAAATGAGGGATAGCCGCAGCCAGCCGAGTACACGATCAAGCCTCACTGAGTACACAGTGGAAACGCGTGCGTGAACAAAGTATTACAACTAGTAAAGAACAATCCCTTCCACTAACTAGCTCCTAACATGGATCCATATCGAGCTATGCCCACTAGACTCTAAAACCAAAACCAATCGTGAAATCTAGCAAGCACAACTCATCTCAATCTCAATCATATCATCCCGAGTACACGGGGCATCTCTGAGTACACAGAGGTATCAACATCCCAAATACATGGGGCATCCCCGAGTACACGGAGGTAAGATAACCTTCAAGCCATCACAACTCACAAAAACATCCTCCAAGTGTATAAGAATTTCAAATATCAGATTTGTCCAAAATAACTTTGTTTTAAAGGTCCTTTCCAAAATAGTGCTTAAAATCCCCTTGTATAGTCAAAATTCGGTAAAACTGCCAAAACACGATTAAACCGGCAAATCTACATATAGATATCAAAGTTTTGTAATAATATTAAATTCAGACCTGTCACCTTTGTTTTTATACTCAACAGAAATCTTTCCCCATAAAATTTACACTAACTCACTTTTATTTAATCTAATATTCTCAACTCTTTCTTTAACTCTTTTACTTCATATACCTCTCTTTAGTATTTTCATTTCAGCATTTATTATTGTACTCCCATCCTTTTTATCCTTTATAAAGTATCCTTAGAGGATCTTACTTAATATGTTTTACAAAAGAAACCAACTAGAGACTATACATAGGTTCAGATTTCTTTATAATCTCCAACTCATTTCTCACTCCATTCTTCTGATTTCTTTACTTTATACTTAATTATAAACCCAGGTTCAGCACCTATATCTCACTCCAATTCCCTTTCTTCATCTCCCATTTATCTTGTAGATAATACCACCTTATAATTGTAGAAAATCCCAATTTATAATTGCTGGAAAAATCTCAGAACTTATTAAAGTACTCACTCTTAATTACTTAGATAGATTGCTGATTTTTACACTAGTACCTGCAGAATTTCTCAGACTAACCCCTTTTATTTTCCAGAAGTTCTTTAATTACTCTAGGTTAGATTCCCAAAGGTTTCTCCCCTTGCTGGAAATAAGGATTTGAGTTTGAATCCCTTAAACTAGAGCTGGGCTACAGGTCAGCAATGGTAGGCAATGGTAGGCACTCTCTTTATTTTTCCAGATTCAGGTACAGCTATGGAAATTTGATTAGGACTGATCTATTTTGTTGTAATCCAACTAGTTCTGGTGATATATTAACTCCCTAATCTTGCCTCTATCATATAATTGAATTTAAGTAAATCATTATAGTACAACTACTTACTAATTGCCAATTCCCTCTAACACTTCCTTTCTAGTTATTCATTGCCTAAGCTTCTTGTTTGCTCACTTCTATTTTGCTGTAAAGGTTCTGTGTTTTAACTAATTCAGAACATATCTAACCTTGATTCAGTTATGAGAATAATAATTAAATGATAGGAACCAGAATTTATATTATTAAGAGAACAACCACAACCTCCCACCAGCTCTCTAGATTTTCCCATACATTCAGAATTTCTTCACTTCAGTAATCAACAACCACTTCAGCACCTTTACCAATCCTATTTAGACCTCCTAGGTTAACAATTAGAAGTTAAAGACTTGAGTTACAGAATTCCTAAACTCAGTCGCACCTAGCCATAACAAAACAGATGGGCGCCAACCTCTGGGGAGGTAGGCGCTCCCCAGCAATCCTGGGCGCTCTATACCAGATTGCATATATTCCTTCGACAATCCATATTTCTCTAGGACTGAATGCCTCTTTCCTATTCAAACTACTTTTAGTATAACTCTAACATTCTAAACATATGATTAACACATATTTGAATTTAAGTAGTACCTAAACCACACCACATTAAATCAGTCGCCCACCATTCCTTCCATCAGAATTTCAGAAATCTCAACTATACGAATTCATCAATTCACGAGTACAAATCTAATGGTTTACCTTCAGGCCACTTTCAGCACAATTCTAACTCCTTAAACAGTAAATTAACATGAGATTCAATTTATCTTAAGCATAAACAGTATACTATGATCTAAGCGTCAATGACGGTTAAAACAGAGAAAACGGCAGATTTGAGCTCATACAACTATACTTAGATTAAACCTTGCTAATCTGAAAACGAAGTGCTACTTACCTGCAGATCAATTTCGAGCTTCCACAATAAACCAATCTACGAATAGATTTTCAGATTTCTTCTCTCGCTCCCTCCTATTTTCTCTATTTCCTGCAGAGACGACTAAACTACTCAGATCTGAGACCTAATTCGAAATAGTATTAACTTATAAGCTAAAATACTACAAATCGATGATAACTTACCTCCAACTTGATCTGAATTTTGCAGAATTCAGATTACTCTTGAGGAATTGAAGTTCTGCAGCAGCTCTCTTCTATACCAATAAGCAGAGCTCACAACCGGATCACTTCTCTTGATGAACACCTCAGCAACCAAATTTAAATCTCCTCAAACCCTAGGTTCTGATCTCTCTTCTCTCTGAGATCTCTGATTTTGCTCGATCAAAACTCAGCAGAAACCAGCGAGCTTGTTTACACTGGATTTTATACTTGCCGCTCAACCACACTTTTAATTCATGAGTTGCTGTGGTGCCATACTACCAAAATTCCTATACCAGCAGCTCAATTAGAGTTAAAAATCAATTATCTTTGCCACCTCATCCGAGCATAATCAACTAATTGAAATTTCTAGAAACTCCTCATACCTTATTACTTAAATAGCCCGACCAGCACAAGCCACTTTTCCTATTTAAATCAATAACCTCCCTTTTCTGCAAAATTAATTAGTTAACATAAATTTAATCACTAAAATATTAATTTTAAAATTTTCCAGAAAATTGGGGATTTTACATCCTCCCCTCCTAAAAAAAAATTTCGTCCTCGAAATTTCACATCATGAAGTAATAAATCAATTTGAGTATATCTTTGGCATTTCCTCAACCCAATGCTTAAACTGATTCCTTCTCAATTATCAATCTACAAATCCTCGCATTATCCCGCGCGAAGGCCTTGCCTCTAAGCCTCAATAAACTATTCTCGAAATCGAAGTTTCCAACAATCCCTTCTTCTTTCTATATTAATTCTCTAATGCGACACAATTTGAATCTGAAAATTATCTCTCCTTAATATATCACTCAAATCAGAATCCACATAACCCATGGCAAAAATCATTCCACCACCATGAGAAACTTCAATATTTTAACTTCTAAAATTTCCCCACACCATGACTATGCATAACCTGACTTTACCTTCACTGATTCCATTTATAATCCTAATTCAGCATATCATTATCCACAAAAGTGAAGTGCGGTTGATACAAACCTTCTAGGACTAATCTGCTGTTTAGATTCTAGACCTTTTCCATATTGGTGCTCATCATCTAAAGGATGTTTTTGGTATTAAGTTGGATTTAATCGAAACACAATACCACACCATATATTTTCCTCAACCAAATTTTTAATAAAACAAATGTAATTTCAGATTACAAATGAACTAATATAGTTTTCTTTTCACCATTTCAATTCTAGCACACCTGAAATCAGCAAATAAATCGACAAACACACCTTTGATTTTAATGAAATAAATTTTTTTTTTTTTTTTTTTTTTGCTACTGTACATGCGTAGGCACCAATGACCAACCAAAACAGAGGAAAATCTGTTTATGTGCTCATACAATTCTACACCACAATTTAATCATTCTAAACTGGAGACAGAAGTATCATTTACATCTTCGAAGAAAATTTGAGCTAATAAACTTCTCAAATCATCAAATGAAGATCACCCATGCCCATTTCTAGATCTGATCACACTAGCCTTTACTACAGAAATCTAACTTCTAAATCAGATCTTTGCAGATCTGAGTTTCTCTTTGATTAATGCTAGAATTAAACAAATTATATCATGATCAAAACTAATTATTACCCGGAAGGAAACAATTTACAACATTCAAAACTCTCAATTCGCAAAGCACACTTCCAGCAGCAAAATCCAATTCGACCGCCACCTTTTTCAGAAGTTTAACTAGTTGAGTTTAATTTAGAGAGCCAACCTAATTCACAAATGAAACAATTCCTTTCTGGAGGAACACCAGGTACCCACTCTCCCTATTGTAATTTTTACACAGCTGAAACCAACTTGAAAGACATCTCATCAATTGTTTAAATTCTCACTACCAAAAACATGATCAAAACTAAAGCTATAGAAAAATTTTTTTTTTTTTTTTAACTTCAATTCCTAGATAAAATTTCTCACATCTATCACCACTTAAAATTTCACTACCTCCATGTTAGAATTGATAGCAAGTTACGATCCGAAAGAAATTCTATAAATCTCTCATTATATTTTCCTTGTGATAATATGCACCTCAAGTTCTTATGATCAAGGTATACCTCAATTTTATTTTCTATAAGTATTTCCTCCAATTATTCTAAATGTGGACATCATAATTGCCAATACTAACTCTTAACAGAGGAAGTTCTTCTCATGTTAGATATCTCATCCTTTATTCTTTAAACCCACTACGCTTCCACTGCACCTTCATTATTTTCCAATTCACCGATCCATCCTTAATACTCCTTATAAATTTAATCACTCCCAAATTCTTACTCTAAATATTTATACGCATTACAAATAACTCAGAAAAGAAAATCATGACTTTCTGTCACCCACCCTTCCATATATGTGCACCTATATGAAGGATAGCGAAAAATCATGTAAATCCCTTTCTAGCTTAAATTAAGCAATATAGCACAAACAATTTCTGGTTTATATATAAATATTACATTACATACCCCATTTGTATAAAGCTTAATACCCAAGTATATGTTCAGCATTGGCCGATGCCTTACACTACTCAAGTATAGCTATATACATCTGGCTCATCATTCAATTAAGCATACAATAGCATGCATGCTTAATCAACCATCACCAATTCATGATTTCCAATATGATCAACAATAATTGAGATTTATCTCACATCTCCAAAATTTCCATCTTACTGTTTATCACAAAATCCACTCCTCAAGACTTTATATTTCCTTTTGAATAAAATTTCAATAACCTTCCTCTAATCATGCAAGATTAATATTAATATTCCATATCATAAATAACAATCCATACCATCACATATAGATACAGTGTAAGAGAACAAGTAACTTACCTTTAACAATGATAATTATTTCTATAGCCGTAGAAAGAACACTCTCAACCTATATTTCCTATGGAAAGGTGCTATCTAGCGAGCACACAACCCCCAAAGCAATCCTAGAGTTTCCTATCCTTATATCATGTTTCCTTCCATGACTCTGATATGCTCTGATACCATCTGTAACGCCCCGGATCCAAGTTACGTAGGTAAAATCGTAACTTATCTCCGAAGGTTAATATATATAACCCAGGATAGCAAATCAGAGTGAAGGAAAACATGAATAAAACAATAACTAGATAATCAGAGTGCACTATAACCCAAGCTCATCAATAAAAATACTATAACCCAAGGCTAACTCACATGAACCAAGCATATACCCGCTGGTGCCGTCCTTACCAGAATCTGAAAACAAAACAAAACGGAAAAGAATGAGATATGAATATCCCAGTAAGCAGCACATGCATGCCCAAATACAGTTCATCAGTTCTAAAATATGATACAGTTGTAAATCATGCAACAGTAGCGATAACACCTTAGTTCCGAATAATCCGAGTAATTCAACAATAATCCAATCAACAGTATAAAATACAGAAATAATCCAGTTCAACAAATATATATGTAACATCAAATCAACAGTTGATAAATCACTGCAGGACTCATGAAATAAGACTGTCTTTAACTAGGTAATGCCAGTGTTCACTATGCCACCTCCCGGCTTAGGTGCGATATGCCGAGTACACGATCATCGTCTTATTGCGGGAGAACCCATCCAGTACAGTGATGGGTTGGCATGTACTAATCCAGTCACAGTCCGAGTACACGATAAAATGAGGGATAGCCGCAGCCAGCCGAGTACACGATCAAGCCTCACTGAGTACACAGTGGAAACGCGTGCGTGAACAAAGTATTACAACTAGTAAAGAACAATCCCTTCCACTAACTAGCTCCTAACATGGATCCATATCGAGCTATGCCCACTAGACTCTAAAACCAAAACCAATCGTGAAATCTAGCAAGCACAACTCATCTCAATCTCAATCATATCATCCCGAGTACACGGGGCATCTCTGAGTACACAGAGGTATCAACATCCCAAATACATGGGGCATCCCCGAGTACACGGAGGTAAGATAACCTTCAAGCCATCACAACTCACAAAAACATCCTCCAAGTGTATAAGAATTTCAAATATCAGATTTGTCCAAAATAACTTTGTTTTAAAGGTCCTTTCCAAAATAGTGCTTAAAATCCCCTTGTATAGTCAAAATTCGGTAAAACTGCCAAAACACGATTAAACCGGCAAATCTACATATAGATATCAAAGTTTTGTAATAATATTAAATTCAGACCTGTCACCTTTGTTTTTATACTCAACAGAAATCTTTCCCCATAAAATTTACACTAACTCACTTTTATTTAATCTAATATTCTCAACTCTTTCTTTAACTCTTTTACTTCATATACCTCTCTTTAGTATTTTCATTTCAGCATTTATTATTGTACTCCCATCCTTTTTATCCTTTATAAAGTATCCTTAGAGGATCTTACTTAATATGTTTTACAAAAGAAACCAACTAGAGACTATACATAGGTTCAGATTTCTTTATAATCTCCAACTCATTTCTCACTCCATTCTTCTGATTTCTTTACTTTATACTTAATTATAAACCCAGGTTCAGCACCTATATCTCACTCCAATTCCCTTTCTTCATCTCCCATTTATCTTGTAGATAATACCACCTTATAATTGTAGAAAATCCCAATTTATAATTGCTGGAAAAATCTCAGAACTTATTAAAGTACTCACTCTTAATTACTTAGATAGATTGCTGATTTTTACACTAGTACCTGCAGAATTTCTCAGACTAACCCCTTTTATTTTCCAGAAGTTCTTTAATTACTCTAGGTTAGATTCCCAAAGGTTTCTCCCCTTGCTGGAAATAAGGATTTGAGTTTGAATCCCTTAAACTAGAGCTGGGCTACAGGTCAGCAATGGTCAGCAATGGTAGGCAATGGTAGGCACTCTCTTTATTTTTCCAGATTCAGGTACAGCTATGGAAATTTGATTAGGACTGATCTATTTTGTTGTAATCCAACTAGTTCTGGTGATATATTAACTCCCTAATCTTGCCTCTATCATATAATTGAATTTAAGTAAATCATTATAGTACAACTACTTACTAATTGCCAATTCCCTCTAACACTTCCTTTCTAGTTATTCATTGCCTAAGCTTCTTGTTTGCTCACTTCTATTTTGCTGTAAAGGTTCTGTGTTTTAACTAATTCAGAACATATCTAACCTTGATTCAGTTATGAGAATAATAATTAAATGATAGGAACCAGAATTTATATTATTAAGAGAACAACCACAACCTCCCACCAGCTCTCTAGATTTTCCCATACATTCAGAATTTCTTCACTTCAGTAATCAACAACCACTTCAGCACCTTTACCAATCCTATTTAGACCTCCTAGGTTAACAATTAGAAGTTAAAGACTTGAGTTACAGAATTCCTAAACTCAGTCGCACCTAGCCATAACAAAACAGATGGGCGCCAACCTCTGGGGAGGTAGGCGCTCCCCAGCAATCCTGGGCGCTCTATACCAGATTGCATATATTCCTTCGACAATCCATATTTCTCTAGGACTGAATGCCTCTTTCCTATTCAAACTACTTTTAGTATAACTCTAACATTCTAAACATATGATTAACACATATTTGAATTTAAGTAGTACCTAAACCACACCACATTAAATCAGTCGCCCACCATTCCTTCCATCAGAATTTCAGAAATCTCAACTATACGAATTCATCAATTCACGAGTACAAATCTAATGGTTTACCTTCAGGCCACTTTCAGCACAATTCTAACTCCTTAAACAGTAAATTAACATGAGATTCAATTTATCTTAAGCATAAACAGTATACTATGATCTAAGCGTCAATGACGGTTAAAACAGAGAAAACGGCAGATTTGAGCTCATACAACTATACTTAGATTAAACCTTGCTAATCTGAAAACGAAGTGCTACTTACCTGCAGATCAATTTCGAGCTTCCACAATAAACCAATCTACGAATAGATTTTCAGATTTCTTCTCTCGCTCCCTCCTATTTTCTCTATTTCCTGCAGAGACGACTAAACTACTCAGATCTGAGACCTAATTCGAAATAGTATTAACTTATAAGCTAAAATACTACAAATCGATGATAACTTACCTCCAACTTGATCTGAATTTTGCAGAATTCAGATTACTCTTGAGGAATTGAAGTTCTGCAGTAGCTCTCTTCTATACCAATAAGCAGAGCTCACAACCGGATCACTTCTCTTGATGAACACCTCAGCAACCAAATTTAAATCTCCTCAAACCCTAGGTTCTGATCTCTCTTCTCTCTGAGATCTCTGATTTTGCTCGATCAAAACTCAGCAGAAACCAGCGAGCTTGTTTACACTGGATTTTATACTTGCCGCTCAACCACACTTTTAATTCATGAGTTGCTGTGGTGCCATACTACCAAAATTCCTATACCAGCAGCTCAATTAGAGTTAAAAATCAATTATCTTTGCCACCTCATCCGAGCATAATCAACTAATTGAAATTTCTAGAAACTCCTCATACCTTATTACTTAAATAGCCCGACCAGCACAAGCCACTTTTCCTATTTAAATCAATAACCTCCCTTTTCTGCAAAATTAATTAGTTAACATAAATTTAATCACTAAAATATTAATTTTAAAATTTTCCAGAAAATTGGGGATTTTACACTATTCATCCACACAAGGTGGTTGCCAGGCATTGTTCATGTTAAAAATAAAGAAGGCTTGCTACAAAAATCATGCAAAAATCACAAAAAAAACAAAAGTGTATAGTTTTTTCATATGAATAGCTTGATTGATTCAGAACTTTCAAATATGATCATACCATTCCTAGGGTTTCATGATTAAAATAAAATTGAGATAAAATCAAATAAAGCCAGCCTAGAGTGAAATCTTAAAAAATCTGGTTTCAAGTTAAATTTTGGAAATCTAGAAAAATATGATTTTTATAAAATATTGCAGAATTGAACTTGAACAGTCCAGGACATAGATATAGCCCAAATTTCACATTAAATCAAGAAATCAAAACCAAAAATACCCACGTTGATGAAGAACATCAAAATGGGAGAACTTAGTGTAGACACCCCAAATTGCACTTAAAATGAGAAAATAATGAAAACATTAATTGGAATTTAAAACAGACCAAAAATCAATAATTTAAACATTGCCCGTATTGTATCTACGGGCTAAGCGCGCCCGAATTTTATATACGGGCACGCAGCGCCCGTAATATATATACGGACACCATTAGACCGTAAATCATTTATGGGCACATCAGACTCGTGCGAGTTTTGTTCTTCTCTCGATTTCTGAGCCTTATCTTTAGTCAAATATCCCTTTAAATGAGCGAATTATATATTTAATTTATTCGTGCGAAATATCTTTGTGGATAAAGGATGGGCATGATCTTGTGTTTAACTCAAACTGAAACTCTATCTTGCCAAACCTTTGACCAACCTTGCCCTTGTGTTTGCCTATAAATAGAGGGCCTTTCCTCAAGCAAAAGGCCACGAAAATTTGAAGTCCAAGGAGATCCAAGAGAAGAGAGGAATCCCTGCTGCCCTGCTTGCTCAATCCAGGTAAGTCCCTTTCCCCTTTTATTTTCTGTCTTCAATTCTAGAAGTAATAGGATCTTCTCTATTGCTGTAGAATAAGGCCATCTTTTGTACTTGTATTCCTAAACTTACCTTTAAGTACCTCAAGAGTCTCTCTAGCTTTAAAACGTGAAGAGAGAGCTAGGGGAAAAGAGAACAGGTGGATCCCTAGAATAGAACCCCATATCTGTTTTTCTCCTTTGTTCTAGAATAAAGCCTCTGATTGTGTTTGTACCCAAACCTATCTCCAAGTACCTCAATAATCCTCTCTAGCCCTAATCTGTGAGATGTGGCTGCTTTGAATATCCTGTTCATGTTTAATTGTTTTTATGATGAATCTGAATGAATCACATGATGTCCATGATGTTTATAGCATGAGATCCCCACTTTTTTTTATTTATAAAATTTGGATTTTTCCCATATTTGCACCTATAGCACTGTTTTTTGTGATTTTGTGAGTTTAGGCTAAGATCCTGGATTTATCGTAATCAATATGATAGATCTGGATCCAGAAGGCTGAAAATAAATTCTAGAGTTTCATGATGTGGTTTTTGAGTCCTTTTTCATTATTGAGAGAAGACCCTACGGTCTAAGTTCTCCCCTTTTGATGTTTTTCCATCAACGTGGGTATTTTTGGTTTTGATTTTTTGATTTAATGTGAAATTTGGGCTATACCTATGTCCTAGAATGTTCAAGTTCAATTTTGAAATATTTTATAAAAATCATATTTTTCTAGATTTCTAGAATTTAACTTGAAGCCAGATTTTTGAAGATTTCACTTTATTTTGGTTTTATTTGATTTTATCTCAATTTTGTTTTGATTATGAAACCCTAGGAATGGTATGATCATATTTGAAAGTTCTGGATCAATCAAGCTATTCGTGTGAAAAAACCATACAGTTTTGTCTTTTTGTGATTTTTCATGATTTTATAGCAAGCCTTTTTTCCTTTATTTTAACATGAACAATGCCTGTCAACCACCTTGTGTGGATGAATAGGGGTGCCTAATACCTTCAACTATTCATAAACTAATCCCCTTACCCATCTCTGGTTGTTTTTTTAGGAGGGTTATTTTTACCCTAAATTTGCCTTTTTGAGCTTATTTGATATTTTGGTGTCCATTCACACCTAAATTGAATGGTGGCGACTCTGTGTTTTTTAACCAATCCCGTGTGATGATTGAGGAAGTCATTGAAAATGATTTTTTCCCATGTCTCACACTTAGACCGTAGGGTCTTCTCTCAAACATGAAAAATGACTCAAAAACCACATCATGAAACCCTAGAATTTACTTTCAGGCATCTGAATCCAGATCTATCATATAGATTAGATAGATCCAGGATCTTAGCCTAATATCACAAAAATCACGAAAACAGTGCTGTAGGTGCAAAGATGTGAAAAATCCAAATTTTAGGAAAAAAGGAGGATTTCATGCTATAAACATCATGGATTCATATGATTCATTTAGATTCAACATAAAACCATTAAAACATGATCAGGATATTCAAAGCAGCCATATTTCACAGATTAGAGCACATGGGGTTCTACCCTACGGATCCACCTGTTCTCTTTTCCCCTAGCTCTCTCTTCACGTTTTACAACTAGAGAGGATTATTGAGGTACTTGGAGATAGGTTTGGGTATACAAACACAATCAAAGGCCTTATTCTATAAAAAAAAAAGGAGAAAAACATATATGGGGTTCTATTCTAGGGATCCACCTGTTCCCCTTTCCCCTAGCTCTTTCTTCACCTTTTACGGTTAGAGAGGATTCTTAGGTACTTGGAGGCAGGTTTAGGAATACAAATAAGAACCAGGCCTTATTCTACAGCAATGGAGAAGATCATATTATCTCTAGAATTGAAGACAGAAAATAAAAGGGAAAATGGACTTACCTGGATTGAGCAAGCAGAACAGCAGGGATTCCTCTTTTCTCTTGGAGCTCCTTGGACTTCAAATTTTCGTGGCCCTTTGCTTAAGGATCTCACCTCTATTTATAAGCAAGCCCAGGGGTAAGGCTGGTCCAAAGGGATATGCCATGATCTTCTAGATTGGGTTAAAAATAAGGATAATGCCCATCCACGGCCAACAAAGATAATCCGAACGAATAAAAGGTATAATTCGCTCATCCAAAGAGATATTAGACTGAAGATAAGGCTCGGAAATCGAGCAAAGATCAAATTCGCACAAATCTCCTGCGCCCGTAAATATATTGCGGGCAAGTGGTGTCCGCATTTTTATTACTGGCGCTGCGTGCCCGTATACAAAATTCGGTCTCGACTAGCCTGCAGGTACAATACGGGCACTGCTTAAATGATTGAATTTTATACATTTTTGACCTGTTTTAAATCCCAATTACATGTTTTCATTATTTTCTCATTTTGTAGTGCAATTTGGGGTGTCTACAGTAGCCAGAAGGATTAACTAGGACTTCTCTCACTGCTTCCAGTCGCAGTGGCACCTTAGACCCTTCTTTACTCCGATCAACGCCAGAACCCTGCCACCGGAGAGTAAGTTGAGGCCGCCCTTGACTAGCAGTTCTGTACCCCAAACACGGCTACAGAATCCCGAGCAGCCGGTCCCGAGACTCACTTTGATCAAGCCAGGTGACTTGCGTATTTATGGTTAAAAAGCAATCCAAGGTGAACATCCCGAATTGGCTTTGTTAGCAGCCGCCCCGTTCCTCCTGCTCTTATACCCCGATTGCGGTTATAAGACCAGGACAGGCCGGTCTTGCAAGCTTTGTCAGTTTTCTTCTTGATTTTTGTTTCCTTTTGGGGATTATCTGTTGTAGCTTTCGGCCATCGGCCGATTTTATAATAAAAGAGTTTTGTGCCATTAGTTGCTTTCGCTTTCAAACACTTACAATAACCCAAATGAAGACCGAACCCCTAGTCTTCATATTATCGCCTGACTGGTTTTATTACAGGTGACTTGTAGTACGACTGAATCGACACCCCGGTTAAGATTCGGAACAAGTGCCGGGGGTCAGGACCCGACCCGAAATCATTGTATCAAACGATACTAGACCCACACAGAGACACATCATCAACATCGCCACGTGTCCACACCGGCACAATTTCGGAGGAACATCCCTTTTTGGCACGCCCGGTGGGACCCTTAGTCTTTGAAAGAGCACTAATGGCGGCAAGAAGAAGTACTCGGCATGCTGAAAACATAATGTCAGAGGAACCTGCAGAATCTCAAGTAAACCCTCTTTATGTTTCAAAAGCTCCGGAAGAAGGACCTTCAAGTTCCCATCTGGATCTTAATGAACAGCTTATCCAGGCCATACAAGGTCTTAGCCAGCAAATGGCAGGATTTGGTTAGGGTATTAATAAAATTTCTTCTAATAATGGTAGAATCCTAGCAGTGTTGCAGGAAGGATTCTCCACAATGGCAAGACCGGCCATGATGGCTGAACAAGCCGACACATCGGCTGTTGGTTCGAATGCTCATAAGAGGATGAATATTCCAGAGCAACCGTCACCCATAAACTTGGGCGGTAATGGTCGAAATGAACCCGCCAACATTGTTGCTGTTAGAGGAGAAATACCTCCTGGTATCCCAATTCCTCCTAATGTGCCTCCGGTCGAGGTACGCCCGGGGGGCAAAGGAAGGCACAGGAGAACCATAGAGAAGACATTGGTGTAAGAAATATGGCCATGAACCATAATTACATTCAGAATGTGATTCAAAAGATGATCGGAGATCAATATCACCGACGAATGACTAGGCCAGTGTATTGGAAACCTTACCCAGCCTGGATTGACCAGCAATTTGAATTTCCTAGGGGATACAAAATTCCTGAATTCACCTTGTTCTCAGGAGAAGGCCAACAGTCTACCATTTAACATATTGGCCGATTTACGGTTCAATGTGGAGAGGCGTCCGGTAATGACTTCCTCAGACTCAAACTATTTAGAAATTCATTAACCGGACAGGCCTTTACGTGGTACATTACATTACCGGCTAATTCCGTTACAAATTGGCAATGATGGAGGAAAATTTCCATTCCCAATTTTATCGAACGGAACCCGAAGTAACCATGGTTGATCTTGTTCGGTTAAGACAACAACCAGGGGAATCGGCCGATAAGTACATCGCTCGATTCAAATATATGAAAAACAAATGCCGAATTCTTTTACCGGAATCGGAATTTGCAAATCTAGCCTTAAACGGACTACACTTTGAACTTCGAAAGAAGTTTGAAGGTGAACAGTTTGAAGACTTATTTGAGTTGTCGGCTAGAGCCACCAAATACGAATGGCTGTTACAGGAAGACAACGAAAAGAAAGCCTCATCTTACGGGTCTTATTACAGGGACCCGAATTTTGAGTACGGAGTGGTAGAAGTCGTGGGAAATCAATCAATTACCTATCCAATTCTTATCCGAAAAACCAAGGATACAGAGGAAACAAAAGAAACAAATACTTTTAGCTGAAATTATTCTTTTGATATAAATAAAACGGCTGAAATATTTGAATATCTTCTAAAACAGGGATTTTTCAGACTAACCAAAGACCACCCCTTTATCCCGGCCAATATAGCGGCCAAGGGTAAAACGTGTAAATGGCATGGAGTGAAGATTCACGAAACTAATGAATGTACTGTGCTTCGTAATGTGATACAGGAAAATATTGATAAAGGACTCCTGAAGTTTGTAGAGGTGGACAAAGGGAAAATGCAGGTTAACACGCAACCATTCCCTAAAGAAGTATCAGCGAATATGATCACCATTGGCTTGTCGAAACGCAATTCGGCCATTAAAATCGACCTGGATGGATCCTCTTCGGAAAAGTGGGAAAAAAGAACACAACCAGTTCAAAACCAGGTGAACTTGCGACCAAGAAACTATTGGAGGTATCCGCCCACACAAGGCCGATCATGGCGTCAGGAAAGGAGAGGTGAAATCTGGGGTGAGTGGTGGCACAAGTCCAGGCGCGAGCCCAATATGGAAGAAAACAGAAAGCGAGATTATAACGAACGATAACAAAGAAATTGACTTCAGCTTCTTCTGAGTTCTCTTCCACTCAAGTTGCAACCATAAAGTGACCGGAAATGGTTGTCAAGTCCTCAGAGGATTCTTCCTTTAATCAGGATACATCATGCAAAATTCCAGAGAAAATAGAAGTATCACCAGATCACCTTTGTCAGGAGTGCAAACAAAAAGTGACAACTAGATATCAACGTACTCAACGCGACAAAGGGAAGTCCCTAAATTACTAAAATACACATCATACTCAGGGGGGCAAGATGCCACTTTACTTGGCTTCTGGAAGACAAGTGCGCACGCCAACAAGGTAGGCGGCCCCATATAGCTCAGCTTGGGAAAGCGGCTATATGACTTATGAATAATATATGATGGTAAACAAGGTCAAACCCAGGATGGTAAAACCCCCTATTATTCGAGATGGTTACTGGAAAAAATTGACTCATCCTAAGTTTCCTTTCTATTTGCAGGGAAATGTTGCAGAATTGACTAGAACAAAAAAGCGACGCTGGCAGCGACAACAAGCTAAAAGACTGTAACAGGAACAGAGTATTGGATCTTCCGAGCCGTATTGGTCGTCTAGGTTTACCGCCAAAAGGCGCACCCCAAAACCACAAAAGCTCAAGAAGAGCCCGTTACCTAGTTCATCAGCTGCTTCGGATACTGCACCCGAACATAGTTCCAATGCAGTAACTTCAATAACTGAAAAACTGGTGTCCGACGATGATTTGACGGATAACTTCGCCGGAGGAGAAGGGGAACAGTTGCTAGTTGAACAGTTGTTAACTGAATATAGCAGGATGTCGACTCCCTCTACGGTAGAAGTAACTGAGGAAATGATGCTTGAAGCCCCGAAGGATGAGATTAGTGAATCACTGAGTCAGCCACCATTGAGTGCTAATGCGTCAATAGCCGAAATTTGTTTCGGCCGGATGCCCTCAATACCACTCGACTGTCATATAGTCCTCACTTTACCTATGACTTTTGGGGCAAGCATGGATTTACCACGATTAGAAGAAATCAGTGATGAAGGGGACCCAGCAGCGTTGTATGTGATCGATCCGGAACACCTTGAGGAAGAGGAAAGAAATCAGAAATCGATCGATAATGACCAAATTGGCCTGGTTGAAGAGGTATGTTTTGCTAAACCATCCTTAGCCATGACTCAACATCTGAAACCTTTATTTATAAAGGCGTATATGAACGGAATCCCTATCAATAGAGTTCTAATTGATAATGGGGTAGCAGTAAATTTCATTCTGATCTCCACAATGAAGAAGTTAGGTAAGTCTTATTCGGATTTAATTCCTTCTGAAATCACCATTACTAACTTTGCAGGTGGTGTTACAGGAACTAGAGGAATCCTCTCAATCGAACTAACGGTTGGGGCACGGCAATCTCTCACGACATTCTTCGTGATTGAATCATCGGCCGAATAAAACGCATTGCTGGGAAGAGATTGGATTCATTCGAATGGATGTGTACCATCTTCTTTGCACCAATCGTTGCTGTTTTGGAAAGATGGCAAAATCGAAGAGGTAAAAGCCGACAAGCGGCCTTTCGCCATAGACTCTAATGCCGCACACACATCCCTTTATGAAGAAGGGGTAAAACCAATTTCATTTAGTAGGTATGACAAGAACGGACAGCCGATCGCTTCAAGTTCGGTTATGCTAAAAACGGTGCAACAACGGCTCATAGAGATAGCCGGAGTCGCTGAACTCAAAGAACTACCAAATAATGGTTGAACCATTAGAAGTTGCAAAAGCCGTCTTGAGAAAGATGACGGCTTATATGCAGGAGGAAAAGGTGAGGGAATTTCAACAGGATCATGAATGGCTGGGAAACGGTGAGATAATGGTAAACTCGGCCGAATTCATCAATGAACAAACAATGAAGGGATACAAGATCGGGATGAGATAACTTTAGCCGATCTACAAGCAGTGCCAGCCAAGCTAGAAGACCTGAAGGTAGATACCCAAGATCCCTTGGAAGAAGTTAACTTAGAAACGGAAGCGGAATGGAAGCCTGTTTTCATAAGCAAATTACTGCCACCCTCGGTCAGGCAAGAAATGAAACAGTTGTTAGCCGAATACTCGGACTGTTTTGCTTGGAATTACAAGGAGATGTCAGGATTGGATCGAAAAAATGGTAGAACACAAGCTCCCTATCAAGCCAGAATTTAGACCATTCAGACAGCCTTCTAAGAGGATGGGTGATGATGTAATCCGTAAAGTAAAGGTAGAAATAGAACGGCTTTTAGCAGCCGGGTTCATTAGGCCAATACGGTATGCTGATTGGCTTTCAAACATTGTGCTTGTAATCAAGAAGAATGGTCAAATTAGGGTATGTATTGATTTCCGCAATCTGAATTTTGCAACCCCTAAAGACAAGTACCCTATGCCGATCGTTGATCTTTTAGTAGATAATGCATCACAGCTTAAGTTTTTATCATTTATGGACGGCCATTCCGGTTATAATCAAATTTTTATTGCCGAGGATGATGCAGCTAAAACGGCATTTCGTTGTCCCGGAGCGTTAGGAACTTATTGTTGGGTAGTCATGCCCTTCGGGCTTAAAAATGCTGGTGCGACATATCAAAGGGCAATGAATCTTATCTTCCACGATATGATCGGTCAAATACTTGAGGTTTATATTGACGATGTGGTAATAAAGTCTCAGACCGAAACAGACCATTTGTAGCATTTAAGGTGGGTTTTTGAGCGACTTTGAAAATACAGTTTGAAGATGAACCCATTAAAATGTGCTTTAAAATGTGCTTTTGGTGTATCGGTCGGAAATTTCCTAGGCTTTCTTGTACACCAAAGAGAAATAGAAGTTGACAAAAATAAAGCAAAGTCGGTCATAGAAGCCAAGCCACCGGTCAATAAGAAACAGCTACAAAGATTGCTCGGCCAAGTAAATTTCTTGAGGAGATTCATTTCAAACTTGGTCGGAAAGATCAGGGTTCTATCTCCATTGCTAAAGATCAAGGATACTGAAGAATTTATTTGGAATGAGGAACACCAAGCCACTTTTGAAAGCATTAAGCACTATTTGGCAACACCACCGGTCTTAGTACCACCTTCAAAAGAACGGCCACTAAAGCTCTACATATTAGCTGCGAACGATTCAATTGGAGTCTTGCTTGCGCAAGAGAACGACCAGGGGTTCGAGCAGGCTATTTATTATCTTAGCAGATTCCTTAGTCCGGTGGAAGAATGATACACTAATCTGGAGAAGTTGTGTCTTACACTTTACTATGCGGCTACTAAGTTACGACATTATCTCCTTTCGGCCAGAAAGATTTTTATCATAGCAACCATTGACGTGGTTAAGTATATGCTCACTTGGCCCACTGTAAGTGGTAGGCTCGAAAAATGGACTCTGACTCTAATGGAGTTTGAATTCAAATACGTACCACAGAAAGCTGTAAAAGGGCAAACATTGGCCGATTTCTTGGCCAATCACCCATCCAGTGTACAAGAGAAAGAACTGGATATCCCAGTATTCCATGCCAGTTTTTTTTATACCGAGTTCCAGCCATTGACGCTAGAATTTGATGGTTCAAAAACAGAATTTGCCTCTAGGATCGGAATAGTAATAACTTCATCGATCGGCGATAAGCATGAATATGCATTTCAGCTCGAAGAACTGTCCACGAATAATGAAGCAGAATTTGAAGCTACGATTATAGGGTTGGAAATCTTATGGGAAATGGGTGCTCGAGAGGTCAATATTGTTGGAGATTCCCAGCTGGTTTTGAAGCAAATGGAGGGCATATATAATTGCAATAGTGAATCTTTAATACTTTTGTTGCGAAGGGCGAGATTTTTGGCCCAACAGTTCAATAGAATTGAGTTTGAACATCGGCAAAGAAAGAAAAATTACCAAGCTAATGAACTGGCCCAGATAGCGTCTGGACTTAGGTTATGCGATCCAATCAGAACAGTGACCGTGCAATCTCTCCCCAATTCCGAAAAAAGACCATTCTTGGTGGATTCACTGGCATTTTGTAATCAGACAATACGACAGGATTGGAGAGGTGAAATCTGGGAGTATCTTAAAGATCCTACTATAAAGACGAGCAGAGCAACTAAAAGAAAAGCTGCCAATTATTTCATTATGGGCAGCGAGCTATACAAAAAGAGTTTCGATGACATTCCACTCAGATGTGTCAGCCCTACGGAAGCCATGATAGTAATGGCCGAAATACATGAAGGAGTCTGTGGCGTACACCAAGCTGGAATCAAGATGCGATGGTTATTACGTCGGCATGGTTATTATTGGCCTTCGATCTTAAAGGATTGCCAAACATTTGCCACTGGGTGTCAAGAATGCCAAAAACATGGACCCGTACAAAGGGTACCGGCATTCGAGTTGTAACCAATAGTCAAACCATGACCCTTCAGATGATGGGCAATGGATTTAATTGGGAAGGTATATCCTCCATCATCTGGGCTACATAATTTCATCATAGTAGCTACCGATTACTTCACTAAATGGGTGGAAGCCAAGCCTTTGAAAAAGGTGGAACAATCGGATGTAATTGAGTTTATCAGGGAGCAGATAATTCATAGATATGGCATCCCAGAGACCATTACAACCGATTCCAGTACCGTTTTCGTGGGAGAGGAAGTGACTCAATTCGCCAAAACATATGTCGTAAGAATGATTCAATCGACGCCTTATTATGCACAGGCGAATGGACAGGCTGAAGCAACCAACAAGGTATTGAAGAATATTTTGAGGAAGATGATTGAAGATAAGCCAAGAAGTTGGCACAAACTTCTATCTGAAGCCTTGTGGGCATATCATACGTCTTACAAAACGTCAATTGGGACTACCCCTTTTGCCTTAGCCTTCAGCCATGAGGCAGTTATTCCAGTAGAGATCAAGGGTCAAATCTTTAAGGGTGGCTATTCAAAATAATTTTACCCCCAAGGAGTACATGGAAGCCATGTTAGTTGAGCTAGAAGACTTGGGAGAAATTAGGAGGCTAGCCCTAGACTAACAGATGGCACTTAAACAAAGAATTGCTAGATCTTATAACCGCCGAGTGAAACATAAGTCATTTGCTCAAGGGGACCTAGTTTGGAAAACCCTTCTACCAATAAGGAAAAAGGACTCCTTATACAGGAAGTGGTCACCTACATGGGAAGGACCACTGCAAATCAGCAAAGTATTGCCCGGGGAGGCATACCATATATAGTCGTTAGATGGCCAAGGAAAGAAGATTATCAATGGCCAGTTTTTGAAACGGTATTATCCCACTATATGGGAAAGCTGCGAAAATAATAACGAACTGGAGGAAAACCAGGAATAAATTAATTCCTGACTGCTTGGTATAAGCAAAGCCAAATCATGGCATTGTCAAATCGAAGCGCCGTCGATATACGGTGCAGAATGAACTGAACAAAAGATTTTCTTGAGATTCACTCGATCCTATTGATCTTCCTCTGAGTATTTGCTCTATAAATACTAGAGTTAGCTTTGGCCATCTTTGTCATAAGCAAGAGAAGAAAAGTGAATAGTATGGCGAAAGAAGTATGGCGAAGGATCAAAGGCCAACCACGAACGCAGAAGATGATCGGGAACTATGAAGCAAACCTAGCCGATATTTTTAGGAATGTGCGGAATTGGAAAAGGCGGTTCTACTCTCGCTAACCCCATCATGGTAGGTCTTCTCCCACCAAGGTCTGTGAAGAGATGAGAGCTCTCCTCTCCGACCGACATTTACATCGGTCGGATTTTTGCCATTTCTCCCTCTCCATTCCCTTTGCTTAAATTGGCCTTCGCTCACCCTGACCAAGAGCCATTGACAAAGGAGAAAATAGGGAGAACCTTCTGGCCCCGGCTAGATTATCTGGCCTTGGTTGTATGAAAGAGCCAGAAGAGCTCGGCTTTGGTTGTATGAAAGATCAATGTTGAAATAAATATATTTTGATTTTTATTGTTTTAGTTTGTCTTAATACATACCAAGCAGCAAATATAAATAAAACAGCGAGTATGTTATAAAGCATGCAAAATGGACTGTCCAAATAAAAATAAAGGTCCACTAACCGGCTGAGAAATAAAAAGTTGGCCATACATATGACACTTTTTAAAAGTTAAATACCGAACAAACGGTATATTGTTAAAGGAATTTACCTTTCAAATAAAGACTTAAATCGGGCATTGTGCACGATGAAATCGCACGGCGGGGAGCACGTGTCATGTGCATGCGTCCTAAAAGATTGAATACCAGAGTCGCCACCGCCTGACGAGGTGCAAGCGGACACAAGGTAACCTAACAGAGTCTATTTTGGTCTGCGGCTTGAGATTTTGGTTAAGTGCTCGGTTACGGTCCGGGGAAGTCTGAAGACACCCTGGTCCGCCCCGTTGGTTCAGCGGGTCCCTTGGTCATCCTAATTTGACTCAAATATATTCACCCTTGTCCTATTCCAGCATGTATCAGATTAAGTCTATTGGGACTTTTCTGCAAGTGTAAGTCCCTTTTATTTTGATTTTATCTTATTAACCTTTTGTTAAGTGGGTCGGGTATGGACCCCGTTGGAAGGCCCATGGATAGTCAAGTTGGGTTCTAAGTCAAGCCCAAGGCCCATTAGGGTTATTGGGTAACCCTTGTTGGATTTGGTTATTTAATTTTAAAGTAAATTAAACATGCAATTTAATTGAGTGGGTTTAAGTTTTTAAGGCCCATTGGGCTTTGACTTGGCCCATGGGTTTTTAATCAAGTGACTCGAGACCCATTTATGAAACGGATCTTGGTGTGGGTCAGTCTGGATGTGGGCCCCATTGGAGGGCTCACAATGCCTTAGTGGGTCTAAGTAGACCCAGGTAACTAAAAGTGGGCTTGGGGTTGGCCCAAAAGCCCACCTGGTTCATTTTAAAGTCATTGGGTTGGATCGGGTAGACCCGGGTCTAGAAAATCAGGTTTCTAGAATTTAAAGGGCTCGACCGCACTTTCCTTGCGGTTTGGGTTTGATTGCAAACTCAATGCGGTTTGACTCGGAATTCGAGAATGACCGAATCTTAGGCGGGATCTTGTTCTCCGGTCTCCCAGGGATGCTCGCCGACTTCTGCAGGGCTTCCAAGATGTACACAGTGGTTCAAAATCCCAATTATTGACTAAAAGACTCATTCCACGGGGCTTTTCCAAACATGAATGGATTTTTATTTTTGATCAGCCACTTTGAGACTTGAAACAGGGACTCTAAGCGTCCCTGTTTGGTTTGAATGGAAAACCTTCTCTTCATTCTTTGGAAGAAAGCAATAAAATTAAGGAAGACCTAAATCTAAACTTGATCGAACAGACCAAAAAAAAATACATAAATCAAATGATGCGGTTCTAATCATGCATGGACACCTAAGCAAAAGGATGTCAACTATACATGGAAACAAAGCTATACCTAGTTACTATTACTTAGAAAAGAGATTTAAAACATTTATTTCAATTTTCAAAAGTGAGTTGAAATCGTATGAAGCAATTTTGAAAATGTATATTAGTATACTTATTGAAAACAAAGTCTCATGCCAATATTTATAAACAACATCCCCTATTAGTTTTTATTGAAATAAGTTTAAAACATCTCTTAAACTCAACTTTGTGCTTTGCTCCTACATATATAAAATAAGAGAAGAATAGACAAAAGGGAATTCATTCTTTACAAAAGAAACAAACTTTTGTGTGTGCATAGTCTTTACCTTGATACTCACAAAGAGAAGAATGGTATACTAAACTAGGCCTAGGTATGTATGCTAGATGAATGCAAAGAGTCTTAATATATGGCCTAAAAATAACACATAAAACAAGTGCTCATATGAAAGGAGAGAGGGAGAGAACTTTGGGGATACAAATGATCAAACAAAGAGGACAATCCCCCTCTTGGAATATAAAATGGGTCGATATATCAAAAGATAAAATCCCTTTTTTAGCACTTTTGTATCCACTCGTTCCTCCCATCTTTACATATTAGAGAGTCCCCTTACCATGGGGACTCCAAGACATGCAAAAGGAAAAAGATTAGTGAGAATATCTAATAAGTGAGCATTCAAACAAGAAGAAAAGATATAAAAAGAAATCTGATTTTAATATATATGAATCACAAAGTTAAAAGTAAGCTCACCGCTCTATTACCTTTCCTTTTCAAGATGTTGTTGTCTCCAAGAACTGATGGACAGCAAGCTGAGGATCTCCAAAATTCTGGTTGTTTCCCAAGAAAATGAAAGAGTCAAGAGGGTTAAGATGGGTGCTTGAGGGGCGAGATGGGAACAAAGAAAAAGCTTTAGAAAGTTGAAGAGAAATTTGACTGGTCGTGGTAGGGAGATGAAAGTGACAGTCAAGAGAAAAAAAAAACAAGTTGGACTGATACAAATAGGATGGTCCCCCCGGTCTATTTATACTTAAAAAAATGAACTAAACAGTAAATTTTTTCTAACTCATAACTGAAAATAAAATATGCAAAATGAGACATCAAGCTTAATAAATGTTCAAATGGACATCTATCCACCTTATCCCCCCAACGCACATGGGTTTTTTTTAATTATTTTATTTATATTTAATTCAATTGCTTGATTTTTATTTTTATATTATTTTACTCTTTTGATTTTTTTTGTTGAAGACGCACATGTGTCTTCAAAATTTTTTATTTATTTTTTATTTAATTTAATGAATAGATATTTATCATATAATGTTATTTTATTATTAGATTTTTATTTGATGTCCTTTCTTCAGCCTTTTGCCACATGTGCAAATTTTCTGAGATTTTTGACTGCTCATAACTTCCTCATCTGATATCCGATTTCAGCAAAATTAGTGTCATTGGAATCAGGTTGAGATATTCCATCCACTGAGCTAGAATTTAGCAGCAAATTTGGGTTTTTTTAACAGAAGTGCAAAGTCACGTCCCGGAGCCAGTTTTGCTCATATCTCTCTATCCGGGACTCCGATTCCAGCAAACTCAGTTGCGTTGGAATCGTGTCGATGTGCTCTTTCTGCTGGTATGAAATTGAGCAGCTAATTAGGAGTTTAGCAGAAAGCCAACTTTTGCTATTTCCAAGCTTGACCGGCCCATAACTTCCTTATCCGGACTCCGATTCTAGCAAATTCAGTTGCGTTAGGGTCGTGTCGGAAATCTTTATCCGCAGGTATAAAATTGAACTGTTGATTCAGCTTTTAGCAAAAAGTCAAAACTGCCCTCCGGGAACCAATTTTGCTCATAATTTTGTATCCGAGACCCCGATTCTAGCAAACTTGGTTGCATTGGAATCGTGTCAATATGCTCTCTCTGTTGGGGCCAGATCAGACAACTGATCTGGGTTTTAGCAGAAAGTTGATTTCTGCTATTCCCAGTTTTGACCAGCTCATAACTTCTTCATCTGGACTCCGATTTGGACAATCTTAGTGCCGTTGGAACTATATCGGAATCCTCTATCCAATGGTATGAAGTTTGGTGGTCAATTCATGTCAGATCAAAAAGTCAACTTTTTGACCCTTCTGGGTTTGACTTTTTCAATTAGGGTTCTCATTTTCTGCATTTTCAGTGTGCAAAAATGAGGTGCTGACAGGCATGATCATACTTCGCCCGCTCCAACAGGCACTGTGCTTCAGCTCGGCGTATCTCCACCTCCCATTCATCTCTCATGTGCCCTTCCAAACGATGACAGCTTGACTCGATCAGTATCCATTGAGCTTTAATGGATTCTTTAAGACGTTTTTCCTCGGACTTTAGCCAAGATAATTCGGCCGGAGTAGCCACCGATAGACTGTTAGCAAGAGAGGCTTGTTCATAATAATTGGCACGAAGAGTTCGCCTCAGACCTTCAATCTGACGATGATGACTGAACACCTCATGGATTTCCCGACGAAAGTCGGAGCACCTCGTCATAACAGAACGAAGAAAATCCATGGCTTCCCTCAACCGTGGCATAGCGCTATAAAATTCAAACATAGAAAGTAGTTGACCTTCGACTGTGGGATCCCCATGAGAATTCGTTCCCATAGCTAGAACAAGTAACGTTCGGATTTCATTCAGTTCATCATCAGAGAGATCTTCAGGCCGGGGAAGAACAAGAGATGTCAAAATCTGGAAGGAATGTTGGACGAAGATCGTTAAGTTCGGGAGATTTAAGACAACGATCTATCTATGCAAACCATGATCTGACAAATCCGAAACAAGTGCCAGGGAGATCACTGAGATCATCTTTGCCAACCACGGGAATTTTTGGTTCAGAAGGTAATCCATCAGAAGAAGAATCTGATAAAATATTGCCAGGGAGAGTAGACAGACCAGCTTCATCAAGGTCGGGGCGTGGAACAGGAGTGGCCTGCATAAACGTTCTAGGCGAAGGATTGGCCGGGGCGGTGACAGGCTTCGCTGAGAGACGAGATGGAGAGGTGACATAATCAAACGAATGAGGAGGAGTCAGCATGGGAGACGACCGGCTGCTACTTCCAGAACCAACAGGAGGACCATACTGAGGGTGAGATAAGTCAATATCTTCTTCTTCATCTGAAGAATCATCAGCAACGGTGATATGTTCACCCGGATGCCGAAGATGGCAGGGACCGTCGGCATCGTTTGGCCGTTCCTTTTCTTGCTTGGTGCATTGGTTGACCGACGACCTTCTGGTGAACATTGAAAAAGTTAACACGACCGAATATAGGAAAATGAATTCACAAGGTAGTAAAAAAGAGTTACCTGAATACCGAGTCTTATAAATCTCACGGAGTTTGCCAATACTTACAACATCGGCCTCGGTCGGCCGAAAGAGCTCAGTATACGAGGCAAAGTCAAGCTTGACAAAGCCAGAATAAGTTCGAGCCCACCACGACCGAAATGAAGGTTCGGCCGATGATTCCCGAGGAGGAGGATAGTTGCGAAAATGGTCGGAGAGATCGCGGAACCGACTGGTGACTAAAGACAAATTATGGGGATTGAGGACCGACCGAGAATCGCCATTGACAGAGGGGGATCAAATAAGGGGAATGCCTTGGCCATATCCAAGCCGCCTGCTAACAAAATGCAGCAGGCAGATTTCAACTCCTCTTCTGGAAGTAGAAGGAGCATTCCGGTTATGCAAGCCAAAGGGAAGCTCCCGGGCATTGAGGAAACTGGCCATAGCACGTCGGCGAGTCTCAGGAGAAGAATTGATGGCAGCGTAAAGAGGGGACCCATGAAATTCCTCCAAGGAAAAGCGATAAAATAAGGGTTGATTTTGTTCTTGTATACCCACAAAAAAGAAACGAAGAACATCATTAAAAGGCAAATGCGTGGGTGTCGCAGTAAGCCAGCGACGACCGGCGTAATGACACTTAGGAAAAGGATTGTCCACGGCCTCATAGAAGAAGCCGGGAAAGTATTCATAATACCAAAATTGTAAGAACCAGAGAGGGCCGCTAGCAGTTCCTAATCGGCCGGAAGATAAACTATGCAAACCACAATAGACTTGGCTGAGAAAGAAAGGAGCTAAAGCTAGACAGCGACCCTGAGCAAGGGCTACCGCAATACCAGCAAACTCCTTTACCATTTGATCAGATGGGCCACAACAGATAAAATGGCAAAAAAGCATCAGCAGGAAAGAGCAATGCTCTTGGAAAGAAAGAATGGTATTAACATTCAAGGTGCGCTCGGCACGAACAAAGGTGCCAAAAGCCAAAGAGGCATAGGTGGTACTAAAGACAGAAGCAGAGAAAGGAGATAGACGATGATCTATTTCCTCCCCAAGAACCGGAAGACCGGTGATACAACAAACATCTAGGAGGGTTGGAGTCATGGGACCATGATGGAAAGAGAAAGTGTTGGAACCCCGGAACCAGAAGAATGAAACCACACCGAGCAAGATGGGATTGAAAGGGATATAGAAGGTAGAATAGAAGATTATCTCCGCCAACCCAAGCATAACCCAGGATTCCATGTAATAGGGACGGAGCCTATCTACCCAACTGTTCCAATCAGAAGCACGCCTCGGCCAAGAACGGGGAGGCTTAATCAAGGAACCCCAGTTCACATCCCCATTGGTGCTGATTAAGTGATAGGAAGAATCCATGACAGGGGGACGTCTGCATCTTCTGTATCAGTGCATGGACCAAGAATAGTACCATTTTCACCCTCGTTGTGCGGGGTGAAATCGCACGGCGGGGCGTACGTGTCTTGTGCATGCCTCCTAAAAGATTGAATACCGGAGTCGCCACTGCCTGAGAGGTGCAGGCAGACACAAGGTAACCTAACCGGGTCTATTTTGGTCTGCGACTTGAGATTCTAGCTAAGTGCTCGGTTACGGTCTAGGTAAGTCCAAAGACACCCTGGTCCGCCCCCCCAGTTCAGCGGGTCCCTTGGGTCACCCTAATTTTGAGTCAACTATATTCACCCTTGTCCTATTCTAGCATATATCAGATTACGTCTATTGGAACTTTCTTCAGGTGCAAGTCATTTTACTTATTTTTATCTTTTTTAGTTATTTATGTGAAGTGGGTCGGGTATGGGCCCCGTTGGAAGGCCCATTGGTTGCAAAGTTGGGCTTTAAGTCAAGCCCATGGCCCATTAGGGTTATTGGGTAACCCTTATTGGATTTGGTCATTTAATTTTGAAGATAATGAAACATGAAATTTAATTGAGTGGGTTTAAGTTTTAAGGCCCATTGGGCTTGGACTTGGCCCATTGGTTTTTAATCAAGTGACCCGAGACCCATTTATGAAACAGATCTTGGTGTGGGTCAGTCTGGATATGGGCCCCATTGGAGGGCCCACAAATGCCTTGGTGAGTCTAAGTGGACCCAAGTAAAAAAAATTGGGCTCGGGTTGGCCCAAAAGCCCACCTGGTTCATTTTAAAGCCATTTGGGTCGGATGGTCTATTTGGGTCCATAAAAATGATTTTTTAATGATTAAAACAATCTTGACCGCAGATGGCCTGCGGTCGTGGTTAGACCGCAATTCCGGTGCGGTTCAGACCTGAACATCCAGAAAGGGTAAAAAAGCCCATGGGTTCAGCTTGCTCTTCTCTTAAATACTTGCACGATCTGTTATAGATCTTTGAATGTAACCACGGTGGTTCAGATGACTTGATCTCGGCTCAAATGACCTCTTCCATGGTGCTTTTTAAAGAGGAAACTTTGATGGTCTCAAACCTCCTTTGATTGCCAAAGAACAGGGACTTTAGGAGTCCCTGCTTAATGGTGGAAATGATTCTACCCTCTATCCCATGGAGGAAGAAGATGAAGGCCCGCAAGGCCTTACCTCAATCGACCAACCCATTCAAATGATCTTAGTAGCTCAATGCATCCATGTGCTGAGCTTCTGAGATTAACAAGACAAATGAATGATATGCATGCTGGTGGTGGGAAGTGTAAATGTGTGTAAAAATCATAATGATCAGAAAAAGAAGCAATCATGCTAACAAGAAAAGCTAAAAATACATAGCATGTCTTAGATATGCGAAGAGAAAAAGTGCTGGTGTATGTATGCATATAAGCATATGAGTGTGATGTTCCTTTTTTTTTTTTTTAAATGAAATGCATAAAACAGTGGGTGATGGTGATCATATACACAAATCACGTGTGGAAATATGCCAAATGAAATGATACTAATTAACCAGTGTTCCTATAAGATGAAAGGAAAGTGATGACAAGAAAACCCACTTTTACCTTAAAATATTATCTACGTGTGTGTGGTTCCCATTTTAAATTCATAAAACAGAGACATGCCGAATAACACATGAAGATGCATATCTATATGAGTAAAAGATGTACAAAATAAATAAGAACCTGAATAATAAACCATTTTCTTAATTGAAAGGAGAGAGGGAGAGGTAATTAGGGGTATAATATGATCACAATAAGAGGACAAAACCCCTCTTGGAATATAAAATGGGTCGATATAAAAGATAAAATCCCTTTTTTAGCACTTTTGTATCCACTCGTTCCTCCTATCTTTACATATTAGAGAGTTCCCTTACCATAGGAACTCCAAGACATGCAAAAGGAAAAAGATTAGTGAGAATATCTAATAAGTGAGCATTCAAATTAAACAAGAATAAAAGATATAAAAAGAAATCTGATTTTAATATATATGAATTACAAAGTTGAAAGTAAGCTCACCGTTCTATTACCTTTCCTTTTCAAGATGTTGTTGTCTCCAAGAATTGATGGACAGCAAGCTGAGGATCTCCAAAATTCTGGTTGCTTCCCAAGAAAATGAAGGAGGCAAGAGGATTAAGATGGGTGCTTGAGGGATGAGATGGGAACAAAGAAAAAGCTTTAGAAAGTTGAAGAGAAATTTGATTGATCGTGGTAGGGGGATGAAAGAGACATTCAAGAGAAAAAAAATGGACGAAAGGGACAGTCAAGAGAGGTGCCTCCAATAGGTTGGTCCCCCCTGTCTATCTATACTAAAAAAAATGAACTAAATAGTAAATATTTTCTACCTCATAATCGAAAATAAAACATGCAAAATGAGACATCTGGCGAGCTTAATAATTGATCAAATGGACATCTGTCCATCTTATCCCCCATGTGCGTTTAGCCATTGATTTTTTATTATTTTATTTTTACTTAATTCAATTGCTTGATTTTTTTTATTTTTATATTATTTTACTCTTTTGATTTTTTTTGTTGAAGGCACACGTGTATCTTCAAAAAATTTTTATTTATTTTTTATTTAATTTAATGAATAGATATTTATTATATAATGTTATTTTATTATTAGATTTTTATTTTATGTCATTTTTTCAGCCTTTTTGCCACGTATGTATATTTTCTGAGATTTTGACTACTCACAACTCACTCGTCTGATATCCGATTTTAGCAAACTTAGTGGCGTTGGAATCAGCTCGAGATGCTCTATCCATTAAGCTAGAATTTAGCAGCAAACTTGGGTTTTTTTTAGCAAAAGTGCAAAATCGTGTCCCGGAGCCAATTTTGCTCATATCTATCTATCCGGGACTCCGATTCCAACAAACTCAGTTGTGTTGGAATCGTGTCGATGTGCTCTTTCTGCTGGTATGAAATTGAGCAGCTAATTAGGAGTTTAGCAGAAAGCCAACTTATGCTATTTCCAAGTTTGACCGGCCCATAACTTCCTTATCCTGACTTCGATTCTAGCAAATTCAGTTGTGTTAGGATCGTGTCGGAAATCTCTATCCACCGATATAAAATTGAACTATTGATTCAGCTTTTAGCAAAAAGTCAAAATTGCCCCTCCGGGAACTGATTTTGCTCATAATTTCTTATCTGAGACCCCGATTCCAGCAAACTTGGTTGCGTTGGAATCGTGTCGAAGTGATCTCTCTGTTGGGGCCAGATCAGACAACTGATCTGGGTTTTAGCAGAAAGTTGATTTCTGCTATTCCCAGTTTTGATCAACTCATAACTTCTTTATTTGGACTCCGATTTGGACAATCTTGGTGCCGTTGGAACCGTATCGGAATCCTTTATCCCATGGTATGAAGTTTGGTGGTCAATTCATGCCAGATCAAAAAGTCAACTTTTTGACCCTTCTGGGTTTGACTTTTTCAATTAGGGTTCTCATTTTCGGCATTTTCAGTGCGCAAAAATGAGGTGCTGACACTCTTCAAACAAGTTCAAGTCATTAGGGTTTTCGTCCGCCATTATCAGTACAAGGTAGGAGACAGAAGAAACTTGCAGAGATGAGGAAGAAGGAAGCACAGTAGGAAGAACGTGTGCCGAAAGAGAAAATATTCGTAATGATTTGAACTATCGAGAAGGACTTCAATAAGACGGTTGTCTTCCTAAAAAAGGTGTTGATGGGACGATTGCCTTCCCGAAAAAATCAAAATGACGGTTGGATATCTTCTCAATTAAAGCATTTCAAAAGTAAAGATCATAAGGATGAATCGATTGGAAAAGATGAATTTTGTCAAGAAAGGGGCTGATTTTGACGGCCATGACAGTTGGCACATGGATTTCAAAAAACATACGAATTCATTAAACATATTTACAATGGAATGCTTGCAATTTCAGAATACAAACGGTCAAAAGACTCTTGGGCAGACCATTTTCCTTCTAGTAGAGTGGACCAACGCAGTAATGAAACCTGAACAGTTTCTATATCCGGCTCCAGCTCATGAGCAATTTCGTTGCATTGACCGGTCTTTTCCGTCATGGCATCCTCAGCAACATCATTAGCACGGAGGAATTCCTCCCGTTGATTTACAAGTACAGATCTCTTACTCTGCAGCTCGGCAATCTGACGGTCAAGATCCGCAATACTATCATCGAGGGTTTTCACGTGATGGACCACTTCGACATATTGGTGTCGACAAACCTCTCGTTCACTCTTCAATTGTTGTAAAAATCGATATCGGCCAAAAACAGAATTAGCTTCATTGGTTATTTCATCTATCTCGGTTGAATAACGGTCGAAGGCAACCTTGGAGGAATAAAAGAGAGAGAGCTGAGAGAACACTGATTTTACGTCAAAAGACACCAAAGGAATACGTTGGAGCTCTGCTGCCAATGCAATCACACGATTGAGAGTCTATGAGACACGGTAAAAATCACCGGAATGATCTCCCCTCCGTCAACACACGGGCTCAACGCAAAAAATGGGAGAGTCGCCACCATTCAGAATTTTGGGGTGAGAATGGACACCAAAAGATTAAAAATAAGCAAAAAGGGTTAAAAAGCAAATTCTAGGGTAAAAATAACCCTACTTGAAAATCAAATCCAGAGATGGGTAAGGGGATTAGATTATGAACGGGGGAAGGTGTTAGGCACCCCCATTCACCCACACAAGGTGGTTGCCAAGTGTTTGTTCATGCTAAAAGAAAATAGGAAGCTTGCTAAAAAATCATGAAAAGCCTTGAAAAAGGAACAAGTGTATGATATATTCACATGAAGATCCAAATGGATTTTAGATCTTCTCTTATGTCAATATCATTTCCAAAATGTTAGAAAAGGATAAAAATCCAAGCAAAAGAATATACAAAGCCAAGTTGAATCAAATCCGGAAAATTCGGTGAAAAGTAATGCCATTTGTCTTGAAATCACTCAAATCCAATTTTAAATCAAATCAAACCAAATCCATTTGAAAGATTATGGTAAATAATAGTCTCATGCAAAATTTCAAGTAATTCCGGGTGAAAACCTAGGAGTTATGCTCCTTGAAAGTTGCTGCTGGGGATATCTAAAAGTGATAAGTAGGCAACTTTGGAAAATCACCTAGAAAAATCCACTCCATTAAAACCCACGAAATTTGGTGTGATTGAAGTCTGTATGGCCATATTTCAAAAGAAACTAGCCTCATACAAAAACTCATTCGGATGTGCCCTGGGTGGTCTCCCGAACAGGCCCTGAAGATCACAGATTTACCCATGCCATTGAGCAGTTCTGAGTAAATCGGCTACCAATAATACAAATGGAGTCCAAAATTATGAAACCAACTGGATTTGAAAATAGACTCATAAAGGAGTGCTCAGAAACAAAAATCACTCGAATCGGATTTAAAACGAACACATGGCGCTCCGTCGAAGTGACAAGTTTTGTATTTGAACCTGAACTGTCCAATCAACTTCGACAGAGAGGTGTCAAAAATCCGCTTGATAGAAATTAATGAAATTTGGTGGACATAAACTAGACAGCCTCACCTTTCCCATGGTTCTAGAATCGCTCCAAAATTCATCCGGACGATGAAGTTATGAGCGTCCGAAGTAAGGGTACAGTTGCTGTCAAGCTAAGCCACTTTTGAAGAAAACCAAATCCAAAAAGTGATAAAAATGTGTGATCCGTGCAAGATGAACACAACTACTTTAAAAATCATTCAAAGACATTCCAGAATTGATTGAGGCTATTTATTTCAGATTTATCACAATAAATGCAATAAACCCAAAATATGAGCCTATCCCGCCAAAATAGTGATATGTATGTGCAAGTGTGAAAAACCAAATAAGATCAATAGCATGCATACATATTCATCACAATAAGGTTCTAAAACAGCCTAGGGTTCCGTTCCATTATCGTTTCCCTCTGTTCTCTCTCCCCGTTAAACACGGTTCTTCAAGATAATCAAGGGTACTTTGAATATGAAACGGTTTACAATCAATCAAAAGGCTTTATGCTACATAGGTTCTAACACTAGGGTCAATCCCCAGTCTCGTTTCTCCTAGATCCCGCCTTCACGTTTTACGGCTAGGGGGAGTCTCGAGATACTTTGAGCCGGGGAAGGATTTTCACACACATAGAAGGCCTTATTCTACAGAAAGGTAGAATAAGAGATCTAGATCTAGAAATATAAAGACAGAAAATAAAAGAAAAGTTTGAGGCTTACCTGGGTTCTGGATGCACTTCCGCAGCGGTTTCCCTCTTCTCTTGGAGTTCTTCTTGGCGAGAATTCAAAACAAGAGTTAATGGCCATTTGCTTAAGGAGGAGCCTCTTATTTATAGGCAAAGGCTAGGGTTGTTGGTAGACACAACTTAATGTCTAGAACCCACCAACCTTAACCCTAAGGCTGTTTCCGAGATTTTCCCTCATTTAATGAGGGATATGATGGTAAAAAGTGAAATCTCTCGGAAAACCCTAATTTTGAGCAAAACTTATGTATCCGGCATATCAGGCCGGATACACAAGGGCCTTAATGTATCCGGCATATAATGCCGGATACACTAAAGATTGCTTTTATCCGGTATGTTCCACCGGATACAAAGGAAAATACTTGTATCCGGCCTGAGTTGCCGGATACAAGGAAAAAAGCCTTTTTTCCGAATTTTAACACAGGAAATACTTATTTACATGTAATATCGTTTAAGTAAATGTCCTCGTATTTTTTAATCTCCATTTACTTAAGATATTACATGTAAATAAGCAAACACCGCCCCATTTGAATCCATTAAAAATAGTTCCAGACCCAAATTCCAAGTGAATAAAAAGTCAACTTTCCAGTTCTAGGCAAAATTCTGATTTTTCAGGTCTGGAAAAAAGGTTCAATATGTTAAAATCAAGGTATTCGCCAAGATTTAAAATCTCAAAAAATTCTTTTATGCAATAACATGGCTAAAAACCTGATTACCGGGAAAAATTATCTTGAAATCTGGCTTTAAAAAATATTTCATTTTCTGGGGTCAAAAGTCAACAAAATTCAACCGGAAAAAGTTTGACTTTGAACAAAAGATTGAATTCGGGCCTTTTCCTTTTCCGTTTTGGATTCAAATGGGTCAAGTATCTCAAACCCAATGCAAAGAACTGAAAATTCCAATAAAATATTTCTCTCCTTCAAGATTTATCAAAAATCGTGCAATTTTGGGGTGTCTACAGAGTCGCATCTGAAACTTCGACTATGCCTGGACCCAGAAGGTGGATAATCACAAACCGAATACGGCTTGAAGATAAGGAGGAGGGAGTAGGAGAACTACCCAATAGGAAATTGGACTGAACATCATTCAACATGGCTTCCAATCATCCAAAATGGTCATCAGAAAGAGACCCTGCATCAAGAACAAAATCTGGAGCAAGAGATGAACTGGCATTCCTTACTTCAATGACCATTTGCCTCAACCGATCAACGCCTTCTTCTGCTCCCATAGCAGAAGGACCCGGGGGGATATCTGTCACAACAGAAGGACCCGAGGGGATATCAGTCACAGCAGAAGGACCTGGAGGGATATCAGTCCCAATAGAGGTAGTAGATGTAGTTGTTTCGTCAACCGGAGGTACAACCTCCAATTCATACCCAGGAGGCACTTTTGGAGAAGAATCTCTTTCTAAAGAACCCTCACGAGGAGAAAGATGTTCCTGATCTTGCTGATCTTCAAGAGAATCCATCGGCTCGGTAGGATCGACGAAGTCGGCTGGGCCCAAAGCAGACATAGGACCAATAACAAGGGGAACTGGATCCAAAGAAGATTCCATGGCATTGGGAGGAAGAATGACCGGACATGAGGAACTCACTCCCTAGAAAAACAGAGCGTTAAGAGAAGAAACGAAAGAAAAAGAATGAATAATGAGAAGCTTACCGGATCCGACACCTATCGAGGGCGTCGTCGTAATGGAACGTCATCAGGGTCATCAACCGGATCCATCAGGGAGGCAGGGCGTTTTTGTAATGGAGCATCATCAGGATCTTCGGCCTAATCCCTCGAAGGAGAAGTATAAGACAAAGCTTCCAAAGCTAAAGAAGGAAGAACCGGTGCTTTACCTATCGACCGAAAGACAGACTCAGTATAGCATAATTGGAAACAAGAAGGAGGAGAATGTACCTTTTTCGGTCGGCGCAAGCAAAGGTTGAAGTAGACCTAACTTCTCAAGATAATAATCTGCCGAATGGCGGTAGATTTCCTTCCAGAAAGAATCCCACCATACATGAAAATCATGCCGGCAATCTGCATGAGAAGGAAGAAAGGGAAGACAAAAGTCGACAGCTACGGAATTATAGTTATCCTCCATTCGAGCAGCATCACCTATAGTAACAGTCGGTCGCTCAATGGAGTTGATAGTAAATAGACCTTCCACATCAAGATAAGGTATCCTTTGAGTACAACAGAATTGCCGGCCTACACAGTTCGGCAAGTAGACTTCAAATCTCAGTTTCTTGTTGATCGCCGTCACAGAATAATTCAAATTTCGAGCTAGCAAAAAGCTGGCCTAGATAAGATGCTGTGCATCGGTTATGTCATCTACCATAGAAAGGAAACCGGGAGCTTGAGCAAAAATTTTGAAAGGGGGATTGGGGAAGCGTCGAAGTTCAAAAAAGAAATGAAAGCATTTGGAAAAAGAGCAATCAACAGGAGTCGTTTCCAAACAGACATAACCACCAAACTCAGCAGGCGTGGGATTCGTCACCAAAGTAAAAAACTTGGATGGAAAATAGTGGTAAGTCCAGAATTAGAGAAATCGCAACGGACCCCAAGGATTCTGAAGGGTGCCATAAACCAATTCTTGAAGTGAATGGTATAAGACCGATAAAAAGTAAGGAGCAAGTGCGACTTCGTACTCCCCCATAATAAGCTTGACCAGTGAGCTGTATTCTCTAGTAACTACTTGGGTTTTAGGGCAGAAGACGAAATTGCAGAAAAAGTAAAGAAGGAAGTAGAAGTGTTCCATATCACCCTCGCATCTTGAAGATTGGAACTGTTTGCAGTCCGTAATATAGAACCGATAAGAGGTACGAATTTGCTACGCCCGTTGAGGTCCATCTCCTGACAGTGCTTTTTCTTTCTGCCGAGAGGATTCCTTCTTCTTAGAAGATTTGGGGTTGCTTCCTCTTCTTTGAAAGTACCTCTTTTCCCTTTCCATCTACCTCTACCAAAGGTAAGTGCTTATAAGCCTCAAGATCTGTCATACCTAGCCGGACCTCACGCCCAGTCGCAAAGAAGTCGGTAATGAAGCAAACGTCCATAACGGTGGGAGTCATCGGCCCGCAGGGGAAATTGAAAGTATTGGTTTGGGCATTCCAAAATAAACTAATGGCGTAGAGAAGATCGCAATAAAAAGGAATCGGATGGCAAGAAAATTGAATCATATAATAAATACCAGCTTTGCGCCAGGTAATTGCAAAACACTTTTTCATTCGGTCAACCCAAGCTACCCATTCAGAATAAACAGTCGGCCAACTCCGAAAACGGAAAATTTGATTGAGATTTCTTCCATTGGTAAGAAGTAAGGGGCACTTCACTTTATTAGTCGGGGCATCTAAAGGAGCATCACGAGAACAAAGGAAAGGACAGACAGATAGCGAGCCATTGAAAGATTCGACCGGAGAAGGGTAACGTATAATATTGCCCACCATTGAAGGAAAAGGAGAAAGAAAAGACAATAGCAGAAAGAGATAAGGAAAGTAAAATTCGGCTGCGGTATTTTATAAGCAGGCCAGAAGACGAAGCCCAAAAGGTCTCATCATTTCGATCGTGGGAAAGTGGCGAAATGATGGCAGATCTTCCGTATCAAGCAACGGACAAAAGAAATTTCGAAAACCCAAAAATACTTACTCATCACATCGGCCGATGACGGCGTAATAAGTAAGTAGGAGGGCAAGGTTTACACCCTATACAGACCAACGAATAAGATAAGGCCACGTGGTATCTACATGGCCTACTGAGGCCATGTCATAAACACACGTAGGCTTTGTGCAGTCAGATAAGCCACGTCAACATACACATAAACCGAGAGTTCAGTTAAGGCCACGCAAGCACATACGACGAACCATACTCTTAATTATCAAAAGATCGTGTCATCGGTCGTTTGAGAATAACCAATTTAAGATCGTGGCCGGGCAGTTATCTTTCATGAGCAGAAGACTGCGGATGACCAACCTCCATGAAGATCGTGCAAGAGTGGGACATTGAGCAACCGTCAAAGATTGGCTATAAAAGGCACAAACTCGAAGAGCTCGAGGACACAATCCATCCAACCACAACCGGTTATAATATTATTTTGATCTTCCGTGATTTTTATCCCATCTCCTACACTGTAGCCAGAAGGATAAACTAGGACTTCTCTCACTACTTCCAGTCACAATGACACCTTAGACCCCTCTTTACTCCAATCAACGCCAGAACCCTGCCACCGGAGAGTAAGTTGAGGCCACCCCTGACTCGCAGTTCTGTACCCCGAACACGGCTACAGAATCCCGAGCAGCCGGTCCCGAGACTCACTTTGATCAAGCCAGGTGACTTGCGTATTTTCGGTTAAAAAGCAATCCAAGGTGAACCCCCCAAATTGGATTTGTTAGCAGCCGCCCCCTTCCTCCTGCTCTTATACCCCGATTACGGCTATAAGACAAGGACAAGCCGGTCCTGCAAGCTTTGTCAGTTTTCTTCTTGATTTTTGTTTCCTTTTGGGGATTATCTGTTGTAGCTTTCGGCCATCAGCCGATTTTATAATAAAAGAGTTTTGTGCCATTAGTTGCTTTCACTTTCAAACACTTACAAGAACCCAAACGAAGATTGAACCCCTAGTCTTCATATTATCGCCTGACTGGTTTTATTACAGGTGACTTGCAGTACGACTGAATCGATACCCTAGTTTAGATTTGGAACAAGTGTCCGGGGTCAGGACCCGACCCGAAATCATTGTATCAAATGATACTGGCACGCCCACGCAGAGACACATCATCAACATCGCCACGTGTCCACACCGGCACAATTTCGGAGGAACAATTACATTACAATTTATGGGATCTCTCCTAACATGAATAAAGAAAGAAGCTATACAATCTGGAAACATTCCAGAGAAGATCTACAGCTGTACAATCAGTTAGGTAACACTTCAAAATAGATCCTACAATTAAGGAACCAATTGTGTAATCGGTTAAGGGAGTAAATCTCCAGATCCTACAATTAAGGAACTAAATCTTCAACAAAAGGAACAATGTTTGAAGCAGCTTCTATGCAAGCACCTGTGTCAGTAATCCCAACGACTTGTATGAGGGACTGATCCAACAGAAATGGTGAAACAATGGAGATGCCATTACGGGGATTGTCGCAAACAAAATGGCCTACATGGGGCAGATGATGAGCTCCTGGAATTCCCCAGGACGAGAAGTAAGGATGAGGGCCACTGCCACTTAGTAGTAGAAGCTGAGGACTGCTAATGGCCCCTGCACAGAGAATCACCTCCCCTGTCCCACGTATCATGGAATGGTGTTGCCGTCCAATGTGAAAGGAAAAGAGAAATAGTTGAACTGTAGATGATATCAATCCCTTAGTGGGAACTCTCCTTTCTAACTAAAAGAGAAATAGTGAAAGGAAAAGATGCAGATTATATATATTGCAAAGTTCAACAGAAATTGTTGCTTCGAAATTGGGCCGGTGTGGACACGTGTCGGTGTTGATGATGTGTCTCTACGCGGGCGTGCCAGTATCGTTTGATACAATGATTTCAGGTCGAGCCCTGACCCCGGGCACCTGTTTCGAATCTAAACCGGGATCAGTTCAGTCGTACTGCAAGTCATCTATAATAAAATCGGTCAGGCGATGATATGAAGACTAAGGGTTCGGTCTTCGTTTGGGTTCTTGTAAGTGTTTGAAAGCAAAAGCAACTAATGGCACACAAATCCTTTATTATAAAATCGGCCGACGGGCCGAAAGCGACAACAGATAATCCTCAAAAGGGAAACAAAAAGTAAAAAGAAAACTGACAGGGCTTGCAGGACCGGCCTGTCCTGGTCTTATAGTCGTAATCAAGTATAAGCACAGAAGGAAGGGGGCGGCTACTAGCAAAGCCAATTCAGGGGGTTCACCTTGGATTGCTGCTTACCCGAAAATACACAAGTCACCTGGTGTGATCAGAGCGAGTCTCGGGATCGACTGCTCAGGATTCTGTAGACACAGAACTGCAAATTAGGGGCGGCCTCAACTTACTCTCCGGTGGTAGGATTCTGGTGTTAATCATGTCACTGCGACTGGAAGCAGTGAGAGAGATCCTAGTTTATCCTTCTAACTACAGTGTAGGAGAGGGGATAAAGATCATGGATGATCAAAATAATATTATAACCGGTTGCTGTTAAATGGATTGTGTCATCGAGCTCTTCGAAGTTGTGTCTTTTATAGCCAATCCTTGACGGTTGCTCAACGTCCCACTCTTGCACAATCTTCGAGGGATCCCTTTCCCATGTCTGCAGGTCCGTTTTGCTTTACCACAAAGTCTCCCAACAACCCACTTTCAGGAAGTTGAACCCACCTTATATAACCACTCCACGTTTTTAGAAAGTGGGGGACCCCACTCTCCACGTCTTTAGAGAATTACCGGAGTATCTTTAATGAGCCGTAATCGGCCAAAAGGCATAATTGGTCAAATGCACCTTTTCATAAATAAAAGGCAACTGAACATACCTTTTATCAAATAAAAGTATCATGGGGTTGATCAAGCGTCCAGAAATTTTCCTCAAACCCAATAAAGTAGCACATGCCATGATAACTCATTTAATGGCAAAATCATTCACCATCGTTTACCCAATAAACATATATATATATATATATATATATATATATATATATATATATATATATATATATATATATATATATATATATATATATATATTATACTTAGACCCCTGTTTACTCTGATCGATTTCACCAGGTTACGGAGGGTGTAAACATGGGTTTCACTTGACCCGTATGTGGTAGGACACAAATCGGTCAAAAAATATACGTGACCGTAAAACACTACCACCCGGTTACGGCAGGTGTAAACAGAAATGTTTAGGTAGAAAATGAAGAATTTGGTCATTGATAGGAACCTTTGTGAGTGGAATTTTTCATTGTTTTTGCTATTTTCATTATAGATAGTAAAAAATATTACCTAAACCCATTAAAAAAATCAACCATCATGTAATAAGAGTCTATATATATATACACACACAGTTAACATGATCATTGCCATTGGATTATTTCTGCATAGTGACACTTAATTGGCAGTTTTGTTTAAATCATTTATCCTTATGTTATTCAATAATTCCCACTTTGTAATTTATTAATTCTTGGCCTAAAAACACGCCTTAAATCGGAGTTCGCTAAACGTCAGCTTTTCATTTCAATTAATTTTTACAGAGCAGTTCATAGAAATCAATTATAAAGCAATTGCATCTCCCTTGAGAAGCAAAACAGCACACATGGCCTAAAATCCGGAGGATAGGCAGGTTATTAACATAAAACCTTTCAAATTTGATAAATGAGTTCACTCAATTTGACTCAACGCAAGTTGGATTATTATTATCTTTAATGAAATGTTGCACATTTGAAAAGTTTTAATCCTGTGCTTTTGTTAAATGACTCAACATAAGCACTTATCTATAGATACAATAAGTTACTTTTTGGAAAAACAGTGTTTGATTAATACATGTATTTGTAGTACACCTGACAACTAGGGTTCTTCAAATAAGTTGCTACGTGGATCCGAAATATACCCCAAGTTAAATAAATACATAAAAGAAACATAAAATTTATAGAAGTTACTTTTATATATTTTCAAATTTTCATTTATATTTCCTTTTATTCACCCTTTTAAGAGCAAGATGACCTTTGCTTTCAGCCCAAAGAACCCCACAACTAGAATGAGTTAGTGGCCATCACCACGTCGGCTCGGCCCAGATGATAATCGTCCGAGCCAATACATCATGGTAGGCTCCAAATTCGACGACGCCGACGAGTCAGTTGCCAAGTTACTTGCACCGGCGAAATCCTCAGAGATCATTCTAGCTGCCTTGACACTGATTTGACTCAAAATGGCAACCCAAGTGACAAAAACTAGCAAAAGGGTGAGTCCTCGCTGGAAACCCATATCAAAAAACCCCTCCGGCCAACGAGTTTTGAAGGTTTTGCCCGGAGAAACTTGGTCTCTGTCTTCTTCAATGGGATCTTGTGTATGTGAATAGGAGTATAGTTTAGTTGTGTTGAAGTATATATAGACAGTGTTGGGATGTATATTTTGGTCTCTATAACACTAATTTCAATATTCTTGTTCTTCAATGGTGTTGAATTCTTTGTGGGGTTTTTTTCCATTTTTCTCTTGAGGTATGATGCTCGTTAGACCAAAAGATTTGAGAGATTTGTGTGGGGTAGGTAGAACATGAGATTTGAATTTGCAGCGTTCAAAATGTTGAAGTTACAAAAATACTCCATCCATGACGTGCAATGGAGTTTATTGAGCGATAGAGTGGGCAATATGATGCCAAGAAGTGGAGCACATCATCAACTTAGATTATCGTCATGGGTCAAAGAGTTAAAGAGCATGATACCGGTCGAACCTCAGTTTGATATCGGGTCCGGTTTAATTAAACCAAAGGTGTAACCCTCTAGACTGAGAAACCTTGTTAGATTTTACATGTGACAACTTATTTGAAGAACCTCACTTGTCTATATGCACTTTTGGATAACCTCACATCATTAGATTTTAACCCAAAAACTATTTTCCATCTGTCAAAAATTGTGCAAAATATCTATTTAGAGGATTCTTGCCAGTTGTAATGTCTGAATTGGCCACATCATTACTCTACTTGATAAACAGAGCCATGTCACAATAGGCAACTAAACCAGATGAGGTAATGATAGTTGCTTATGCCCAATAGTATTTTGTAGTCTCTTGGTTGTCTTGGCTTGAACCACTTGTTGAACCGGCCGCTAAGCTAGAGTTCCTAATTCAATGGTATGATGTAAGGTTATAAAATGCATTTCCAGGTGCAATTAATGTGTGCTTTAATTTCCAGTCTAAAGTTTGAAAATTTGAATAGATGGTCTATGCCAGTTCTTGAATGGACTGATTACAGGCACTAAGCAGACTCCAAGACCAACCGATTTCCTCTACAGCAACGTTCTCTACGGCAATCTTACGGTGTCAATCGCAACATGCCGCATGGATAAGAAGGTCTCGTGAGATCCACGAGACCTTCGTTTGTTTTTTACAGTGGTCGACCAAGACGAACCGGTTACCACTCGACCCAAGCTCAACCCAAGACCAAACCGGTTCATCTGTTTCTCTATTCATCCGACCAATCCCCAAATCTTCTTCCAACGAGCGCGAGAGCGAGGATTTTCAAAAAACCTTCAACGTTTGCAGCCTCCCAAGTTTACCTCCTTGTGGTTGGATGAACGAAGGGCACGAATCGGACGTTTGCAACCTTCAACGTTTACCTCTTTCCTTTCCAACGAACGAAGGGCACGAAAGTGAGAGGTTTTCGAAGGAATACGACTTAACTGGTATCACTACTAAAAAACAGGTTTTTACCAGGGTTTTAAAACCGCCGGTAAAAACGGAAAAACCGCCGGTGATAACTTCACCAGCGCTCTACACAAGTGCCCTTGAATCCAGTGTGGCTAAAGGTATCAACCGCGCTTGAAGCGGTGCTTTTAAAAGCGCCATTAATAACTATACCTATGACCGCCAGTATTAATGGAGACGTGAGTTCTCTTATTACCAGCGCTTAAGTGATTGCCGATAATAAGCGTGGATACCCAAAAATAAAATTTTATACTGCTCGGTTATTAGATGGAATCTAAAGTGCTTAAAAAATAAAATAAATATCTAAGAAGTATTGTAAGGTGGAACAATAACGATTGAACTTTCCCACTTCTGTCTCTATAATAATTCTTAAGTAAATAATTGATGAGAACATTCGAATTTTTTTAAAGCCTGAAGCATTGTAATAATCCATTCCAGAATAGTTGGTTTTGCAAATCACTGATGCTGTTCAACATTGCAACACTCAATTCCATATTCAAGCGATCTTCCTAAAAATATGCTCTATGACTGGCTACCAAGAAAATATTTTGCCAAGGCGCTGTAGAATTTCATGGCTGCAATCTTCGTACCCCAACATCAACACCTCTCTGAACTTTTCCTTGGTAGCCTCTGCAATAAAAAAACACGACAATATTTTAGTCCCAGTCATTTAATTCTGTAAGTTTAAAGAAGCTGGCTAGTTCCAATCTTTTGATCTGGCTAGAGCGCCTTTGCTATTGCCTTGAAAGCTGCCTGCACAACCGAAAAACAAAGATGTGGAAACCGAAATCTAAAGTAATTCATATTATTAAATAAAACACTCAAGTGGCTACATCAATAACCGAAACAAGGTCTAGAAATCTGAAGCACAATGTTGTAAGATCAAAATTACTCCAAGAAGCCACCACACAACTAATCTTACTGAGCTCATTTTTGCTTAAGTTAATATAATCATTAAAATTGCATTTTTCTCTTGAAAGTCGCTTTATTTTCTACTTGGTTTGGTGGAATTTTCGGTTCTCTATAAAGCTATCTATTGGGTTTGGTCTAAGGGTCTAGACTTGCCATTGAAAAGCAAAAAAGAAACATGGTTACAAGCTATTTCTTGGGGCACAAGCCTTTCATTAGACATAAACACGTGCTTACAGTATTATAAGCATTTGCCCAAATCAAGAAATAGAGTACAAATAATTTCAAGTTCACTCATGCAATACATTTCAAGAAGAGAACTTTTTACAAACAACAACAATTCAAATGGTAAACTATGTATTATCTACAATAAAAATCTTAATACACTTCAAATTAAATTAACTAGGGATTACCTGCCACAGTTATCTCCCATCATGAACTTGAAGCCTTCAGATGGTCCATTCCAATACTTGGTAGTCATGAGAAACAAGCAAAAACATCCCCGAGATTAATAATCTGTAATAAAAAAACTCACCCAAGTGGAAAAGAGGCAGAGGAAATGTTTAAAATCTAAAATAACAGTACCTGGGTAGTTTATACTCCAGACCTGTTTTATGCTACATCTATTTTATGATAATTCATTAGGATGCTTACACAAAAGTAATATGAAGTTTGTAAGCTTTATGTAACTCAACAAATGTATAGATACATACACATGATAGTCCCACAAGACAAAAATTCTAAGGGAAAATAAAAACAGAACATAATAGAAGAAATAGAATCAGAGAACTAAGACGGAAATCTTACTAGTGATAGTGATTAATGAGGGCTGGTAAGTTTTTAAGTTTCAAAAACTTATAAAGGAAGATATCTAGATAGGTTTTTAAATGAATGCAGAGCTTGAAGATTTTGATGTTCTAAAAGCATCAAATTTTTGCAATTGCAATTACAAGCAAAGGATCAAACGAGGCCAGAAATCCCACAGTAATAATTACACTAGTTGGTACCTGAATAACGCTTAAGTATACTCACACGCAGAGAAAGGACCAGCTAGTTTAAGGCAAACCCAGAAATTGATCATGGCTATCCAACCAGAGATTCCAACACGGATGCTTTACATTTCATTTTATTAATTTTATGGTAATGTCCACACAAATGTGAAAGCAGAGTACAGAAAACTCAAGGAGTCACATGCAGCAATTAAAAATTTAAACCGATCATGACAGAATGAGCTCATAAATTTGGGAAGAAATATTTGGAGTAAAAGAACTCAACAAACTGATATTAAGAGAATTAAGCTAAACAAACAAAATTTTAGAAGAAGATCAAAATCTCAATGAATCCAACACGACAGCTCCAAAGCACCAAACAATATTTCTAAATACAACTATTTCTGATTTATTAGGTGCCCATACTAGCCTCTCAAATCAATCAAAACACATTTTAATACCTATCTCCTGTAACAATGTTCAGCTTCTATTATTACTCTATTTATTCCATAACTTCAATGTATCAGGATAAATCCAAGACTCTAACCAATCCATCATGCATCCACTTGGTTGAAGGATAGATATCTTAAACATGTGATTGATACGTACAGCTTAATCATACCCAACTCAATGTAACTCAAATTGTTCTCATTGAAAAAATAATGGATTATCATGTTAAGAAATGCTGTGTTCTTCTCAGCATTTTCAATTTATGTTGTTCTAACCATTAATTTGGAGGTCTGATCAGTAGGATTTAGATAGAGGTCATTGTGATTTAGATAGGAGAAAAAAGGAAAAAACCACAATAATTAGGACTCTTTGCTATATTTTTAATAAATTTATGTGATCAAAAACTAGATCTAGATATGGATCTGGATAAAAACGAAATAAATTAATGATACATTTCTTTTATTTGGAGATGCAATATAATTATCTACCAACTCTTCAATCGAAAAAAGGAAAAATAAAAAATATAAAGTAACCCTAACATCTTGATCGAATAGAAAAGATGAAATCAAACAAACATTCAGGTCGTTTAGATCGATAGCAAAAAATTGCAATCCGAAGATTCGTTGCTCATGAAGGAGAATCTTCAAATGTCTCTCACGCAAGACGAGAAATCAGGCAAACGGAGAGACAACAGTCAAACTCCATTTGCCGGAGAGAAGCATTCTCTTTCACAACAGAGGCTTGTTCGTTCACACAGCAGAGAGAACCCTCAAACGTCTCTCGCGCAGGAGGACAATGAGATTGCTTTCAAGAGGTCGAGAAAATAAAAGTACTCCGGCACTCAGAAGAAAGGATGCCGTGGATACGCCATTATTACGGCACTTATAAATGAAATGCGCCTCTAAATGGGAAGCAAATCCTGATTTTAGGGCAGAACATATGCTTTTACTGGCGGTTTTTATTAGCCGCCAATAATAAACCGCCACTAAATCACTGAATTTTTGTGGTAAAAAATAATTAAAAAATACGTAAGATGTGCTCGTTCCACACGTAGGAATCGCTCGAACCCACATAACAAAATCTTGTATCCTAAGTACAATGGGCCTATGTCCCAAGTAAAGTAATCATATAATTTATTTTTTTTTTCTTTTGAAAAGTGATCCTGTAATTTAATTATTTCTAAAAAGTGACCCTTCTTTGGAAATAAGTTTTTATGGATTGTTTTTATAAATATCGGCAAAAAATGACCCTTTCATAATTTTTCCAATTATAAATACTTTGGGTTTTAAAAATAACATTGACTTCTCCTTACCTTTCGTTAGTCCTGACACTTACTTTTAAAAGGAAACAATTATGGTTGCTAAGTGAATAATATGTGAGGGTAACAGGCTTGCTGATGCGCTGGCTAATAGAGCTTATTGGAATTTGAAGTCTTTTCTTTTGTTTCTCCTTCTCCTTAATTGATATTCGAAGTATTTTCTTTTGATTTTTTTTTCCCATATTCGAAACAATTAAACCTGAAAGGAATCGAATCTTATAATATAGATTTGCATAGCCAACAAGTTAAAATTAACCTTTTCCAAGACCCTTGTAATATAGATTTCCAGCCCCATGACTTGTTGTTCAAATGAGCAATTCATTCCAAGAGCTGATTTTTATTCATACCTGAGAATCCCCTGGACCATGTGAATTGGAGTTAATGATGCAGGGTGACGAAAATAGAAGATGAAGATAGAAGAATTCAGATCTGAAAACAGTATTCCTTGCTGTATTTTTCATACTATTCATGGGAGTATTACATCACCCTTTATAGGATCTTACCTAACTATGAATAAAGAAAGAAGCTTTACATTCTGGAAACATTCCAGAGAATATCTACAGCAGTACAATGAGTTAGGAAATGATTCAAAACAGATCCTATAATCAAGGAACTAATCAAGGAACCAATTCCTATAATCAAGGAACTAATTCTTAAACGGTTAAGGAAATAAATCTCCAGATCCTTCAATTTAGGAACTAATTCTTCAACACTCCCCCTCAAGTTGGTGCATAGATATCACACATGCCCAACTTGTCTACTAATTTTGAGAAGATCCGATTTGAGACAGCTTTAGTAAGAAGATCGGCCAACTGATCTTCTGATCTGATCTTAGGTAACTCCAATATACCCTCATCAAGCTTTTCTTTAATAAAGAATCTGTCCACCTCTACATGTTTTGTACGATCATGTTGGACTGGGTTATGAGCAATATCACACGCAGCTTTATTGTCACAATACAATTGAATGGATTGCATAGATGAGTACCCCAAATCTTGTAAAAGAAGTTTCAGCCACAACGCTTCACAAAGAGCAAGAGCCATACCTCTGAATTCAGCTTCTGCACTTGAACGAGCAACAACATTTTGTTTCTTGCTTCTCCATGTAACAAGGTTACCCCCCACAAACGTAAAGTAACCAGAAGTTGATCTCCTATCATCTTTAGCTCCAGCCCAATTAGCATCAGTATAGGCATCAATGTTGTAACAGTCTGTCGCATCGATGTTACAACAGTCTGTGTTTTTAGTGAACAGAACCCCTTTTCCAGGTGCAGATTTTAAATACCTCAAGATGCGCATGACTGCATTCATATGTTGTTCTCCTGGATCATGCATAAATTGACTAACAATACTTAATGCATAAGCAAGATCCGGTCTTGTATGTGCTAAATACATCAATCTCCCTACAAGTCTTTGGTATCTCACTTTATCAGTTGGAACTTGGTCTGACTCAACACATAACTTCAAACCTTCTTCCACCGGTGTATCAGCTGGTTGACATGCTGACATTCCAGTTTCTTGTAATAGATCCAAGGTATACTTTCTCTGTGACAGAAATATCCCTTTCTTAGATCTAGATACTTCAATCCCAAGAAAATATTTTAAAGAACCTAGGTCCTTCATTTCAAATTCTTTAGATAAGTACTCTTGTAGTGCCTTCCTTTCTTCTGGATCATTCCCTGTGACTACCATATCATCTACATAGATGATGAGTGCAGTGATCTTACCTTGTTGCCTTTTTAGAAACAATGTATGATCTGAGTTGCTTTGATGGTAGCCAAAGCCTATCATGGCTTTTGTAAATCTTCCAAACCATGCTCTTGGAGACTGTTTCAATCCATACAAAGATTTCTTTAATCTGCACACCTTCTGACTGTGTTTTGCTGGTGTCATGTAACCCGGTGGAAGGTTCATATAAACTTCTTCAGATAATTCTCCATGTAGAAAGGCATTCTTCACATCAAATTGTTGCAATGGCCACTCCAAATTTGCAGCTAAAGACAACAACACCCGAACAGTGTTGATTTTAGCTACCGGTGCAAATGTCTCTGTGTAGTCAATCCCATAGGTTTGGGTGTACCCTTTTGCCACAAGTCTTGCCTTATACCGTTCTACCATGCCATCTGCCTTGTACTTCACAGTGTAGATCCATCGACATCCCACTGGCTTCTTCCCTGGTGGACAATCAACAAGTTCCCAAGTTTGATTCTTTTGCAAGGCATTCATCTCTTCATTCATAGCAACTTTCCATCTTGGGTCAGCTAAGGCTTCCTGCACACTGTTAGGAATAGCTACAGTAGACAATTGATTCACAAATGATTGATTTGATTCAGACAGATTTTTGTGAGACACATAATGACTCATGGGATACTTAACTCTACTAGACAGTTCAGGTTCATATGTGGGCTTAGGAATACCTCTGGTTTGACGATGTGGCAGCTGTTTTATTTGTGGTTGAGATCCTCTATCAGGAACATCCTCAGTAGATGATTGGTGTGGTATATTGACGGGAGGCTCGCCCTCAAATAGGAATGGACTGGTGTCTTCTGTTTCACCAGTGCCTTCTATTTGTGTTCCTCCTTCAGTTTCTGGCCATTCATCATCATCTAATTCAGCAATATTTTCTGCTGTTTCTGTGACAGACGGTTCTGTTGCAGCAGGTGTTGCAGCAGGTGTTGCAACATCGTTAGGACAGACCTCTCCAGCAGCAGTTTCTTCACAAATCTGATATTCATACTGTATCAAATCATAATCTAGAGTCTGAATTTCCTTCTGATACTCCCCCTGAAGTTTAGACTCAGATAAGAAATACATTTCATCTTCATGGAAAACCACATCCATTGTGATAAACATGCGTTGAGTTGGAGGATGATAACATCGGTACCCCTTTTGGTGTATAGCATATCCAACAAAAACACATCGCAACGCTCGAGGAGCTAACTTGTTGCGTTGATGTTTATAGAGATGGACAAAAGCTACACAACCAAAGATATGAGGAGGTAAATTTGGGACACTTGTTGTACCAACAGCAGTAGTAAGAACTTGGAGGGGTGTCTGGAATTCAATAGAGCTAGAGGGAACTCTATTGATCAAATATGCTGCAGAAGTAAGGGCTTCTCCCCAATAGGATAATGGCATATGGGCTGCAATCAAGGAGGCACGAACCACTTCCAACAAATGTCGATTTTTCCGCTCTGCAACACCATTCTGTTGGGGTGTATTGGAACATGTAGTTTGATGGATAGTGCCATGGGCGTGCAAAAACTTTTGAAGTTCAGAACTTTGATATTCTCCACCATTGTCACTCCGAAGAATCTTGACTTGGGCATTGTATTGAGTTTCAACAAATTTATGAAACTTTTGAAATAATGAGTTCACTTCACCTTTGGATTGCATTAAATATAACCAAGTCATCCTTGTACAATCATCAATAAAGGTAACAAACCAACGAGATCCTCCCAAAGTAGTGACTTTAGATGGCCCCCAGACATCAGAATGTATCACCATAAATGGAAGTGGACTTAATGTCAAACTCAATGGAAATGGTGTGCGATGGCTTTTGGCCATTTCACATACATCACAATGGAAACTAGAAACATCCACTTTTATGAATAAACTAGGAAATAATTTCCTTAGATAACCAAATGAAGCATGCCCAAGACGTCTATGCCATAGCCAGATCTCAGATATCTTCTTCTCCCCCTCATAGCCATTCACTGCCAAGACTTGATGTAACTTGTCTGAGATTCCGGACACCAAATCCAGATAGTATAGCTTGCCTCGTCTAATACCACAACCAATCGTCTGCTTTGTTTGGATGTCCTTAAAAACACAACAATCAGGCCAAAAGATTACAACACAAGATAAGGCTTTAGTTATTTGAGAAACTGACAAGAGATTATATTCTAAAGATGGGACAACCAAAACAGAAGTGAGGTTTAAAGTATCAGTGAGGGACAAGGATCCTTCCCCAATAACTGGGGTAGTGTTACCATTGGCAGTTGAAACAATTTGTTGTGAGGAAGGTTTAAGAAGATTTACCTGTCTAGAATCAAATATCATATGATCTGTAGCACCAGAATCAATTATCCATGCACTATTAGAAACAGGTGAAGAAATATTAAAAACCTTACCACCGTTATCTGTAGTGGCTACTAACACGGAGGAAGTCTGGATTTCGGCATCTGTTCCAACATCTGTTGCAACATCTGTTGCAACATCTGTTGTAACAACAGCAGCAGCAGCAGCAGGTCCAGTTTTCTTCTTCCGGGCTGCACGGCTATGATCCCACCATTCGGGATATCCCACCAGTTCAAAGCATCGATCTTTGGTATGCCCAATCTGATTGCAATGGGTGCACTTGTATGTAGGCTTATCAACACCATTTGTACGCTTTGGAGGAAAGTCTCTTTGGCGGTCCTCTCGGTTGTGGGTTGGGCGGTTGCGGGTCATCATTGCGGAAGCTTCAGATTTTTCAGATTCCCCAACCAGGGTTGCTCGACGTACCACCTCTCTTCGAATTAATGAATAGCATTCTTCCAAATCTGGAACAAGTTCTTTGCGTAGAATCTCTCCACGAACTTGATCAAATGATGCATCCAATCCAGCAAGAAATATGTGCACCCTTAGTCGTTCAATAGACTTTCGGTATGCAATGATATCATCAGGATCCTTCATGACAACTTTATCACGATGATCCAATTCTCGGAAAACTCCGGTTAACTCTCCATAATATTCTGAGAGAGACTTTCCCTTTTGTGCAGCTGTAAATGCCTTTTGATTTAGAGCAAATACCTGCAATTCATCACTTCCATCATAGAAGGCTTTTGATAGAGCACTCCAGATGTCGTAGGCAGTGGATAAGCGTACATAACGCTTCATAATTTCTGGAGTCATGGACATCAATATCCATCGTTTCACTTTCTGATTTTCAGCATACCACCTTTCATAGCCATCTTCAAATTCTGCAGGTGGCTTCGTCTTACACCGAATATAAGAGAGTTTCTCTCTTTCGGCGATGTGCATCTCCATCAACTGTGACCAAATATCATAATTTGATTCATTTAAAATGATTCCAGCATTAAAAATACCTTCAGATTGAACAACAGTAGAAACCGATCTTGGTTGAGATGGTTCCGGCATGTTGTTGGAGGAAGAATCCATCAGTTGTTGATGGACGAATTCAGCAATAATCCTTCAGATCGTTTGGCTCTGATACCATGACGAAAATAGAAGATGAAGATAGAAGAATTCAGATCTGAAAACAGTATTCCTTGCTGTATTTTTCATACTATTCATGGGAGTATTACATCACCCTTTATAGGATCTTACCTAACTATGAATAAAGAAAGAAGCTTTACATTCTGGAAACATTCCAGAGAATATCTACAGCAGTACAATGAGTTAGGAAATGATTCAAAACAGATCCTATAATCAAGGAACTAATCAAGGAACCAATTCCTATAATCAAGGAACTAATTCTTAAACGGTTAAGGAAATAAATCTCCAGATCCTTCAATTTAGGAACTAATTCTTCAACACAGGGTAGACTAACCATAACCATAGTGGAATTTCTGAACAGATTCCACTCAAAATTCATTCGCAATGACTTTTAAAGCCTCATTCAAAAAACTTGGTCCTTCCCTTCCATTCCAAACAACAGTAAGTCATCAAGCCTGTTTTCTTTTTGCATTTGGACCAATTCACACGTTTGTTAAAATCTAGAGGACCCATGATGGAACCTATATTAAGTGCCCATACCAAGTGGGTATGAACACATGGTGCAGGTCATCAAACCCAAATGAGGGGGAAGCATTGGGTTGTTATCAGTTGCTTTCAAATGGTTTGTCTTATTTGTATATGATCACTTCTAGCCACCTTCACCCTTCTTCGTTCTTGCATACTCATTGATTGACAGTGGGACCTGCATCAAACATCCCCCCCAACCATTGTTGGGTAGGTGTGAAAGTTGGAAGACTGGTTTTCCATGTTCCACACCACTTGCATGTTGACCTGGGCACCGTGAAGACCAGGTCACATATCAGACATCAGACTTGACTTACCCAATGACTTGTCGTCAAACTCTTTTCCATTAAAAATGGGGCCAAGTGGTTCCATTCTCCAGTTCCTCGGAACCCTGATTCAGAAAACTTCATTAAGAAAGAAGAAACAATGGCCCAAAAGATAAAACAAAAATCTTCACATGAAACTGAGCCACCCGGTATTATTAATGAAGTTAATGTCATCATAATACCGGCCATGATTGGACCAGAGATTTGGATTGCTAGACCATGAACCAGAACATGATGTCATTCAGTGCCATATTTGATTTGAAGGCACAATATTGAATCCAGGACTCATACCCTTCTTTTGTTAGCATGTTATCCTATATATATCAGATGAGTGTCTAATGCATTGATAGATCAAAAGGGTCTGCAACCAAAATGGGAAGAAAATTTACCTCCATTCACTGTCTTTCTTTTCTTTTGCTCCTTCATTTGTCTGGGTTTTTATACTTTGAAACCATAACACTTACTTCTTGCAATGGTGAACCCCACACGGATTGCATAGAGGTAGAGAGGAAAGCTCTTCTCAATTTCAGAGAAGGTCTCACAGATCCTTCGGGTCGGCTTTCTTCTTGGGCTGGCAAAGATTGCTGCAGATGGCAAGGCGTCATCTGTAATGACAGAACTGGACGTGTAATGAAGCTCAAACTCCGCAACACAATTCCATATGGTACAACAGATGCTGAAGGAAGAGCTGCATTCAACTTAGGTGGCAAGGTAAGTTCTTCTTTACTTGAGTTGAAACAATTGAATTACTTGGACCTGAGCAGCAACGACTTTGGAGGTATTGATATCCCAGAGTTCCTGGGTTCCCTTGAGAAGTTGAGATATCTTAATCTCTCTAGTTCATCATTTGGTGGAACAATTCCACCCCATCTTGGAAATCTATCAAGATTGCATTATCTAGATCTGCATTCAACCTATTCCCTTGCCGAACTGAATGTAGATGACCTTCAGTGGCTCTCTGGATTATCTTCCTTGAAATATCTTCATATGGGCTATGTGAACATCAAAACAACAGCAGATAACTGGTTACAAACCATGAACATGCTTCTTCCTTCTTTGGTGGAGTTACATTTACCTTACTGCCAACTTTCCAACCTTCCCCTATCTCTTCCTTCTGTGAATTCCTCATCACTTTCAGTCCTTGATCTCTCTGGCAATGGTTTTAACTCCTCAATACCTCTCTGGTTGTTTAACATCAGCAGCCTCGAATATCTAGATCTCAGCTCCGATAATATTCAAGGTGCCATTCCTGATGCATTTGGGGACATGGTTTCTCTTCAAGTCCTTGATTTGTCAAAGAATTCAAAGATTGAAGGTCAGCTACCAACAACTCTGGGAAAACTCTGCAACTTGAAGACTTTATATCTCTCAACTAACAATATTAGTGGTGAAGCATCACCATTTTTGGAGAGTTTATCAGGATGCAATGGAAGTAGCTTGGAGATTTTAGACTTGGGTTACAATAATCTAAGAGGGCAATTGCCAAGTTCACTAGGAAAGCTTATAAACTTGAGGCACCTTCGCCTGTGGAAGAACTCATTTACAGGTTCCATCCCAGAATCCATTGGCAGTTTATCATTGTTGAAGGAATTTTATATCTCCTATAACAATATGAACGGGACCATTCCAGAAAGCATTGGGAAACTCTCAGAATTGGCTGTCTTGGACCTCTCTGAAAATTCATGGGGGGGTGTAATCACAGAAGCTCATTTCCTGAACCTCACAAGCTTACAAGAGTTATCCATTGCTCTTTCATATCCAAAGAATCTCTTGGTTATGGATATGAAGCATGAGTGGCTTCCTCCTTTCAAGCTCACCTACATGGACATTAAAACCTGTAAATTAGGCCCCAAATTTCCTACATGGTTTAGAAACCAAAATAAACTCGCCACTCTCATTCTCAATTCTGTTCAGATTTCTGATACAATGCCGGATTGGTTTTGGGAATTATCTCTGCAGCTGAATGAACTGGACATCGCTCACAATAGGATAAGTGGTAGGGTTCCAAACACATTAAGATTTTGTGAAGGAGCCAATGTTGATTTGACTTCCAATCTATTTGAGGGACCACTCCCACTTTGGCCTTCCAATGTGAGTAAACTGTATCTCAGAGATAACTTATTCAGTGGACCAATTCCCTCAAACTTTGGTCACGTAATGCGGAGGTTGCACGATTTAGATCTCTCAATAAACTTTCTGAATGGAAGCATCCCTTTGTCCATAGGTGAAATGATAGACTTAACCACTCTTGATATGTCAAGGAACAACTTATCTGGAGAAATCCCTGGAATTTGGAATAACATGCAGGAGTTGGACATTATAGATATCTCAAAAAACAGTCTATCTGGAAAGATTCCAAGTTCAATGGGTTTTTTACAATCACTACGATTTTTAGTACTGAGTACCAACAATCTTGATGGGAAACTGCCTTCCTCTTTGCAAAATTTCACCACATTGAGAACACTTGATCTTGGAGACAATAAATTTTCTGGGAACCTGCCCATGTGGATCGGAGAAAGCATGGCATCTCTATCTGTTCTGCGCTTAAGATCAAACTTTTTCAGTGGAAACATTCCCCAACAACTGTGTCAACTTGCTTCTCTTCACCTCTTGGACCTTGCACGCAATGATCTGTCAGGATACATTCCCTCATGTTTGGGGAATTTGACTCGTATAATCACTAAGCCCCCACCTGAAGAGAAATATGAAGGTTCCTTGAAAGTTGTGGCGAAAGGAAGAGAGTTTGAATACGACAAAACTCTTTACCTTGTAAATACCATTGACCTTTCAAGCAATAATCTCTCTGGAAATATGCCTAAAGAGCTAACAAATCTCTCCAGATTAGGCACCTTGAATCTGTCCATGAATCATCTTACAGGAAATATCCCAACAAACATGGGAAACTTGCAGCTTTTGGAAACTCTTGATCTCTCAAGAAATAACCTTTCTGGTTCAATTCCCCCAAGTTTGTCCTCCTTAACTGCCTTGAACCACTTGAATCTGTCATATAACAACCTTTCTGGGAAAATTCCATCCAGCACCCAGCTCCAAACCATTAAAGATCCATCAATTTATGTGGGTAACCCAGCACTCTGTGGAGATCCACTAGCAACCAAATGCCCACGTGATGAAACAGCTGATGGACCGGTATCTACTGCAGGCAACAGAGAGGACAAAGATAATGGAGATGGAGAATGGATTGATATGGAATGGTTCTATATCAGTATGGCACCAGGATTTGTTGTGGGGTTTTGGTTAGTCTGTGGCACTTTACTAATAAAAACATCTTGGAGACGTGCCTATTTTCAGCTCATTGTTGACATCACAGATAGGCTCCTTTTGCACATTGCAGTCATGAGGGCTAAGTGGAAAAGAAAGAAGGCATCAGTCAGAAACTGAATTCAATAGTGGAAGGTCCTGGACATGTTTCAAGACCAAAAGATGCTTTAATGTGTTACTAACAGCATTTCCCTGGCATATTATCAGAAAATTGTCATACCTCCTTGAGAGAAAATAAAGTATTCAATAAAAGAGTTTCCTGTAATCTTTCTAATTTACATTTGTTGTTTAAATTTCCAATATTAGAGTTACTCGTTCTTAAGAAAAATGAAAGGCTGAAGATAACATATAAAGTCCATGGTCCGAGCTAAATCAAAACCTGCCTTGTCTATTGTATAATAAATATATATCTATTACTATAAATAAAGCCAGCACACCCTTTTCTAGCAGACATTTTCTACCCAAAAATACCCTCCAATTGATTCCAAATTTATTCTAATACCCAGTTCTGTTAATGCCACATGTGTCAGTAACCAGTTCATGACGTGCTTCCAATCGCCACGCAATAACACCAGAAGACTCCCCATCAATGCCTCCAACTGAGCATTTCTGTCCAAAACGTTTTCTAATTCTTTTGACATACACCACGTTTCATAAGTAATTGCCCATATCCTATTTGTTCCTAATTCTTTTACTACGTGCATAGCGCGTGCATTCCCCTAATATGCACAATTAGGTAAACACAGTATAAAATCTGGTAGAGGCAAAGGTTTTTTATCAAACACATGAATGCAAGGAAAGACGGATTCATCAGTAATACAAAGAGTGGATCCAAATAGGACAGAACAGTTTCTAGTAAACAGAATCCAAGAGCAAAAGCGCAAGTGCAACAACTTCAGTACATGTTTAGACACATACATGCATACATACATATATAAGCTCTAGTAATAGTAATAATTAATTAAGGCTGTGAATATCACAAGTGCCACCTAGATGAAGCACAACATGCCCAACACAGTTTTATATTGGTACAATAATTCTGCTCACATAATTAACCTTTTAAATAGGAAAATCATGCACTATTTACACTACAAAATTTCACACTTTTACCCGCGGTCAATGTCCGCCGGTAAAAGTAAAATGACCGCCACTAAATCCCATAGGTCTGCCACTAGGTCCGTCGCTGAATATATTTAGTGGTCCGCCGCTAAAACTATAATCATTTAAAAAAAAAAAATAGCCACCCCTACTCTGACCCCCTGCCCCACTTGCCTGTACCCGCTACCCCCAGCCCCAGCCCCTTTCCCAACTGGGCTTTTGAAATTCGCCAAATCCCTGTTCACCCACACCAATAGTTGACTACAAAGCGTAATAGAAGATTGTGGCCATAGATTTCAATCAGTGTTCAACACTCTGTCTTTCTCAATTAACTAAGGTTCACAATGTGCGATCTAACCATTTCTCATCATCAAAATTTCGCAGAAGCATTAGTTTCTCTTTTTTCAGGTTCTTCTTAACATTCTTTGAGATGAAAAGAGTGTAGTAACATATTGTAACTCGATTGTGAAGATGGTCCACTGATCTCCCCTTCTAATGTATCAATCTCCTTCCATATTTGATCCATGGAATACCCATTTGCACTTTCTTCTGCACCTGCTTTATTACTGATCTGCGAGTATGATGAAGAAGAATCCAGGGTAGCATTATTTTTGGATGGTAAACTAAGAGAAGACATAACCTGTTTCCTTTCTTGAGCTTTTTTCCCCATATGCGTTCTCCAATAATTCTTAATCTCATTATCGGTTCAACTTGGTAATTTTGGCGCAATTCTTGCCCATCTGTGAGTGATTATTGCTAATATTAAGCAGATTAACTGGACATAAAAACAACTAATAAGAAATGATAAGAGAAGAACAGAAACAAGAACAAGGAAATACTATTTCAACATATTGATCATAATTAATGTAACAAACCTGTTTCCCCATTGAGAGTGGAGTTCGAGTATTAGCCGCTCCTCCCGAGGTGTTATCCTTCCTCGTTTGAGACCAGGGTGCAGGTAATTAACCCATCGTAAACTGCAACTCTTTCCTATTCTGTTCAAATCTACAACAAAACCAGGCTGTTAATTAAACATATAGCTCCCTTCACCCCTCAATCTCCAAATAAACGTACCTATTATTGTTGTCCCCCGCCCACCACCTTCAATACCATCTTTTGGAGCTCCCTGAAAAATGATCGAGCAAGGAAGGAATCAAGTTGAGCTTTGCATTGGCCGATCAAATTCTGATTCTACAATCAGTTACTCTTTATCAGATCTAGTGGCAACAGAACCAAAAGATTTGATGTACAAAAAGGATCATTGCTGACCTGAAAGTAGATATCTAACCAAATGCCACAGCATTCAATTGCACGGCTTCCCATTCTGCTCTACAGGATCAGACGCTGAGCCTGAATACTCTGCAGTAGCCCTAATCCTGCCGGCTGCTCCTGAGGAAATTACTTCTTGTTTTAAAAGAAGAACCATCAATCAGTCTTGGAACACCGCCTCTGAAAATTTAAAATCCATATAGATTGAACATGAAATCACAAAAAGCTTGAAAAAGAGTTGTAGGAAAATATATAAATACCAAGGCATGTCGATACCGCCGGCTTGAGAAAAACAGCGATCGAGGATCTGATCGACACTGCGCATGTGGATGTAAAAGGCAGAGATGGCCGGGAGAGAGGCTCCAATTAAAGCAGCCACGGCAAGCCACATAGACAAGATTGAAGATTAAGAAGAAGAATCCATGAGACCTTGTGGTGTTTGCAACTTGCTCGATTGAAATTATGGAACCTCTTCTGCACATCAAGCCGGTTTAGAGTAGAAAGAAGCACATTTAAACGCAGGAGACGGAATTCAGTTGACATCTGCAGCTAAAAACAGCAGGTCGGCCGCGATCCGACGGATTTTCACCAGATCCTTGTCTATCTTCGCATCGTTTCCAGAAGATTGAAGCCACGCGGCATTAAAGAGATCCACGCTGGTATTCCGGCGTGAGTTCAGAAATTCTCATAACTTTCACAAAGAGAGAGAGAGGAATGGAGAAAACACAACATTCAAAAAAGAAATCATAAGCATATCTAAAGAAAATCAATAAGAAACAAAATTAGGAATAAGATTCAGATCTATATTAGAAATAATTTACAGATACAATGATCGAAATCAAAATGAAAGTAAAAAGAAAAGAAAATCTGAATAGCCTGATTTCGGTAGTGGAGTTGCCTTTATCAACCGCAAAAACAAGGAAATTCCGCCATTAGAGTTTTCGAAGCATGCGGAGGGAGCTTGGGAGGGCGTTAGAGAGTAAGAGGGAGTTGGAAGAAAAAGACCGAAATAAAATAGAAAAAAAATGACTTTTAGGAGCGGTCTTTAATGACCGCCGCTAAAAGTCCTTTCATAGACCACCCCTAAATCCATCTTTTTTTGTAGTGTATGTTTGCAACCGATTTTTAATTTTCAAATCATTTTTTTGCTTTTGATTGCTTTAAGTAATGAACATTGGTGATAAACGTTGGTTTTGGCTCCATTTTGTTTGGGAGAGTTTGTGATGGTAGATTTGTGTCCATTTCATCAACACATGATTTCAGTGCATACAATGGAAACCAATAAAAATAACATACGATTTGCATCTCTTTTATGATTGTTGATATGCATTTTAATACATCCTTTGCTCATTTTTTCATGTTCATATATCCCCTGCATTATATAAAATTTTGGCAGTGATTAGATTTGGAGGATGGTTTTTATGGTGAAGAAATGGTGCTTTGAAGACAGTACAAACAAATTTGTTGCTTTTGTTGAGTTGAAATTAATATGGACTGCTGAATTAAGATGTAATAATGCCTTTTAGGGAGAATGTTGGCTAATGAAAGACCAGTTTGCAGGGAGGAAATAACACTCTCCTGTAAGGTTTTATTATATGCACTATTAACCCAAAATACTAGTCTTGACTTGGGAATGTGGCTGTTTCAGAACCGCCAATGCATAAATTCAATTATCATACGTTGGATTTGTAATTTCCAACAGAGGAGATGAATAAATCTCACGCAACATCTTTAGCAGTTGGATGTTTATAACCAATTAATTATACAGCTATACAAAAGTCATCACCAGTCACTGAAGAAGGGTGGGATGGTGACTTGATAAAAAAATTGCTTGTGATTCAATTACTTGATTCTACTTGGAGCTTTGTCTACTAGGAGTCATCCCAAGAGAGAACCTCTTTTGGTGAATCAACTGGACAGGGCTCTGTCTAATTGAACAATGCACAATGAGGTTACATGCTTCATATAACTTAGGCCTAAGAAAATCTCTTTGAAGATAGCTCATGAGCACTGATCAATTGGGAAACATTGCTTAGGAAAAAGGGTTGATCCCAAATGAAGGATAGGCTTAGGAGTCTCTGAATTTCACTTTCAGGATCCCTATACGAAGGAGCTTGATGTTAGTGTTTTGCATAACACATAGCCACCATTGACAATCAACAACATACCCAGACCTAAGATTTGCTCAATTGGCTCCAATGACCAATTCTGTTGTCTACCTTGTTAATTACTACTAAGATTTTTACAGTTGAAATGGAAGGAAAAAGAGATGCAAATCGTATGTATTAAAATGATTTCGTTGGTTTCAATTGAAAGAATAGATTATTTTTATTACATTTAATTAGTGGAGTTTTATATAACAAAATAGTCCACTAGTTTGGACTTTCTCCTTCTCAATTTGGTAAAGTGGATTGATTGATATAACCCCATGTAAACCCTATCCTAAAGGGTTGTAAAAACAAATGCTTTTAATGAGAGTTTTGTCTTTATTTGAAAGTGCCTCTGTTACGTGATGTTGTTGGCTTTAATGAGAATTTTTTTCTTGAAACTGGAAATTGGAATTGTGAAATTGCCTCTGTTAATGTGCAGGAAAAGTTTGACTACTACAATGGAAACTGTTGGATCATCATTAACAGGAAAAAAATAGCCGTGCAACAGTTGGCTACACTTCAGGTAAAGTTTCCTTCACTTATTTATTTGTTTTGTTCTACAAGTAAGCATGGAAGCAATCCAATATTTTGGTTTAACTCTTTGTATAAGTTTGGGTATGGTTGTCAATATGACGGTTATTTTAATTCCTTTTGCATCCTTGTAATTCTTAATATATTATTGGCCATGATTTTCCTTTTGTTCTTTCAGGGAGTATTATGTAAATGAAAGAATAAAGAATCGTATTGAGGGTAAACAAATCCGACGAAGCAGTAGGTAGGCATTATCAATGGTAATGGTTACGGAACATCCTTTATTTTATTTATTTTGCACTTCGTCAATCCTATTCAAATGAATTTATTTATTTAGTTATTGCATTTCAGTTATTCGCGGATGTTGTTGGAGCATGGAGGTCAATGAATCAGGCTGAGAAAGAAGAATTTAGAAGAGTGTCACGGCTTGAGTGGGATGAATACAAGAGGGCTGTCCCACGACAAGGGTCGCGAAAAAAACAACAGGTTCGTGAAATTTCTTATCTATATTGGAATTATTGTGGATAATTAGTTCAGACTGATATATTCTTTCGTTTTACCTTTGTTTTTTGGAGGCTGAGATACAGACACGTTGTTTACCTGGACGTTTCATTGCATTTATGCACGGTATTTCATTCACCGCTTCTCAGGAGAAATGCCTTAGAGATAGTGGCTTTCAGTGCCAACTGAATTTACATGCGACAAAGCTTTGTCGGCGACTCTGTCATTGGCTTCTTTTGAATGTAGATACTAAGAAGAGATGTATCAGAGTTGGGGCACAGAATATTTTTTTTGACACACACGATGTGGAGATGATAATTGGGTTACCCATACAGGGGATAGATGTTGATACATCTAAATCAGAAATCCCCGCTATGACAGAGTTATATAGCTTTTACGGGGTACGAAATGGAAGCATCCTTATTGGGAATGTTGAGAAGAGCTTGAAGAGCCCAGAGAACGATCATGAGTGGATCCGTTCTTTTGTATTATATTCGTTGATGACCTTAGTAAGTCCATCTTCAAAGATTGATGTGAGTGCATCCTATCTTCCCTTGCTGGTCGATGTAGAGAGGATAGGAGGTTACAACTGGGGGAAGTATCTTTTAGACACATTGATGCATCACATAGCCGAGTTTCAAATGGGCAAACGGAAATGCGTCAATAGCTACTTATTATTTTTACAGGTATGTATAGTATTTAATACATGCATTGGCTTGTTTACTCTAGCTTATGATAATGATAGTGTGTCTAATGATAATTCGATCGTTGCTTAGTTTTTGTATTACGATCGGATGATTGTTGGTCAAGCAACACCTCCCACTACTCCACGTATGGCAGCGTGAACGGATGCATTGCTTTCCAAAGGGAGAAAGATGAAATGGCGTTCGGTGGTTATGGAAACGGGAAGGTATACATATATATATATATATATATATATATATATATATATATATATATATATTTGAGTTGAACTGGTTATTGTAGGTTTTGTTGTCAATTTTTCAAATAACGCAACATTTCTATGTACTCACTAATATATACGTTAAATATTGTAGGTGGTTGAGCACCGTACCGAGAACCGTGTGAAAGATGAGGCATCAGGCGAAGCACATGAACTAAATTTCATTAATCTTGGGCAATTTCGAGGAGATCCAGATCCTGTAAGATTGGTTTTTTTTTGTATTATACCTAACGTTTTCTTATTAAGAACACCTCCGCATATTTTATGATTGGGTGTTGTGTATTCTAGGTTATTCAAGGTCATCTCATGAAGATATTGGACACGTATAGCGAGATGCTAAATCACGTGAAGTCAAGGGAAACCGTCGACCCCTCCGATATCCACGTGCCATGTGAGAGCCCTGATCATAGGAATGCTCCCGACTATTCCATGCCCAATGTTCCTGATGAAGCAAAGATGGCACCCTCCCATCATAGCAGCCACGAGAGTGGTGATCATACCACCGCTCTCGACATGGCGGTGTTTGCGGAGGTACAGAAAGATAAAATGCAAGTGGATGAGGTGGTGACAATTCCGGCTTGAAGCAGCACCGGGACCGAGGTAAGCAAACCTCGAAGAGGGTCATGCAAGAAGTCACGTGCGAGACATTGTCGCACTCCATATGTTGGCCATCGCTTCCGTCCTCGATTGGGCCCAGAAGGAAGCTCAGTCCTACAATACGATCGCCGAAACAAACATTCTGAGTAAGATAATATTTCTAAACTAACTTGTAAATGTTATTTATGTATTATAATTTGTAGTGAATAATTCCTCCTCGTTTTTTTTTCAGTGAAATTATATTCAAATTTGATTCCATCTACGCGTCGGCATCTGAATTGGCATGCTTGTTAAACAACAAATATGTTAATAGTGTGGTATGCAAAGTCTATCTTGTGAATAATATATTGGTTGTTCAATTTTACATGTCATCGCTCATGATATTTTTTTATAGACTATCAATGCTTTCAGAGCATGTCTTATGAAGAACCAACAATTGTCGACTAGCCGCAAAGTCAGCCGACATTATTGCCCCACATATGTTTGTGTAAGGACTTTTTGTGATAGCACTAGTAGTCCTTATGAATGTACAAATGTTGTTGTTCAAGGCCAGACTAATAAATAAAATTTCCTTCCATATATTATGCAGGAGTGGATAATGAATATTGATTGTGGTTCCACCGAAGTCTTATGTCCTTACTTTGATCCAGGGCAACTAGGGTATTCAGTGGTTGCATGCAATCTTGTAAGTTTCTTGGGATGCAATGTGCCACCTTCACAAGTGATTTGTTTCAGATTTTTTATGCTTTTATCCTTACTTAGCAGTCTGTAATCGGTTTTTACTTATAAGGTTGTCTTACTTGTATGTAGATTTTTGTTCCCATGTATCTGCGCAATTATTGGTTTCTTTTAGTTGTAAACCTAAAAGAGCGGAGAGTGGAGGTGCTTGACTCAATGGATGGGGTGCGTCGTGCGGGACATCAATCCATAATTGAAACACAGGTAATTTTTATATTAATGAAATTTTCTCATACCATTTATAACACTTATCATATTGACACTCGCTTCGTCACTTGTAGATCCAGATGTTGGATAAGATCTTACATTACTTCGGAGGTGGTGATGAATTTCCACTTTTACTATGGGAGTTGCGGTAGGTTAAGGTCCCACACCAAACTAACGGGTAAGCCGTTAGGTTTGTTTCGCTTCATACATATGTTAGCTTCTTACAAGTGATGTGATTATCTACCGTTAGGTATGATTGTGGTGTCTGCAAGATGAAATTCATGGAGGTGTGGGATGGCAACACCTTGTCTCAAACATTTGATCAGTTGCGTATATAACTTAAATGTTTTTTTTTATAATTATAGTTAGCAAGTACGTCGCCAGTAACACACAAGTATGGCTTCTATGAATTCAAAGTAATATCGCACACTTTAGGGATAAGTTCCTTGTTGACTTCGTTAAGTACCCTTCAAACCAAGTGCGGGACATTGTTCTTTCTAAGATAGCAAACACAAATGAAGAGGAGACTAGTGAAGGTGAAGAAGCCGAAGAGGTAAGACCTATCTGTCACATGTTCAATAACAAGGTTATTTGAAACTAATCACATTAAGGTGCGTACATAAATTTATGATTGCATTGTTTATAAGTATGATTCACAACTCCGGCATTCCTGGCTTGATAGCAAGGTGAAGAAGCTGAAGACCATCTTAAACATCCAAGTACAACGGAAGATTGTATGTAGAAAACTTGTACATTAAATTGTTTGTAAATTTCTTTTGCTAACGAGTGAAGATGGTTGTAAATTTCAGTTTCTATCTGTGAGAGGAAGACAATTGTAAATTTGCAATATTTGTACATAATTTTAGGTTATATAATTTTCATTCTATCCCCATTTTTTTGCTATATAATTTTCTGGTAATCAAAATTATCATTACGAAGCAAAACCACCATTGTAAGGAGAACAGGATGAAGCACTATCATGTTACAAGTCCCACCATGCCCGGTTACAAGTCCCACCATGCCCATGCCTAGTTACAAGTTCAACCATGCTTTGTTACAAGTCCAACCATGTCTAGTTACAAGTCCAACCATGCCCCGTTACAAGTCCCACCATGCCTAGTTACAAGTCAAACCATGCCCGGTTACAAGTCCAAGCATGCCTAATTACAAGTCCAAGCATGCCTTGTTATAAGTCCAACCATGCCCGGTTACAAGTCCAAGCATGCCTTTTTACAAGTCCAACCATGCCTAGTTACAAGTCCAACCATGCCTGGTTACAAGTCCAACCATGCCTTGTTACAAGTCCAACCACGCCTAGTTACAAGTCCAACCATGCTCGGTTACAAGTTGAACCATGCCTTGTTACAAGTCCAACCATGCCCCGTTACAAGTCCCACCATGCCCATGCCTAGTTACAAGTCCAACCATGCCTCGTTTCAAGTCCAACTATGCCTTGTTACAAGTCCAACCATGCCTAGTTACAAGTCCAACTATGCCTCGTTACAAGTCCAACCATGCCTAGTTACAAGTCCCACCATGCCCGGTCCTGGAAATTTGTAAAGATTGAAAAAAAGCTAAGTGTCACGATTTCGTGCCGATTTGCGCAAGCTCGAGCGGGAGGTTCCAGGTTTTGCCGCTTTCGGGACATTTTGCGCACACTCGAGCGTCAAGCTCACTGAGCACAAACTCAAACTTCCCGAGAGTGAGGCTTTCTGGACGATTTTCAGCCGCTCGAGCGTCAAGGCAAAACATAAAAAAAATCAGACTTCCCGAGAGTGACACTTTCTGGGCAATTTTCGGCCGCTCGAGTGTCAAGGCAAAACATAAAAAAACTCAGAATACCCGAGCGTGACGCTTTCTCCGCGATTTTGGCACGCTCGAGCGTTACGCTGGAAATTTAAAAAAAAAAAAAAACAACCCTACAAAACGTGCGTGCACCCTTCTTTTCTTTTATTTGCGACCATCAAACCCAAACCTTCCACTGTTCAAAGTCGTTTCGCCAGGCATTTTCGAAGTTCTGCTTGGGATTCGATCCAGGGCATTTTTTCGTTCGTCCAAGGTGCGTGGAGTATATCTTTTAAACTTTCTTCCATGTTTTAGGATTTCATCTAGGATGGTTTATACATTGAAGAAGATGAGTAATCTTGTCGTTTTTTCTCTAAAATTTTTTAAAACGGAAAGACCAAACCGATTTCATCTTACTTATTTTATTTTTGTTTTTCTTCACTTTTCTCCTTGTTCCATTGATTGATTATGTGCTTCTCAACATTTCGTCTCATCCAGATCTAATACTATACTGTTAATGAAGAATGATTCGAAGAAATTCCTCAAATTTATTACTGTCATTTGTTTATTAACAGCATCTTGTTCTATAACTTGTAAATTTGCAGATGCCTAAAAACACAAAACCACCAGAGGGTCTACGTCTAACATACAACCTAGTGAGGTAGATCAAGAAATATTTTTGGACCGTCATGTGCAGTCGAGGTTTCGGCAACACCTTCACAATCGGACTATTCTGTTAGAGCGGGAGGTAATAATCAAGAAGCTTGATGCCAATATTACTTAGGTATTTACTTCTAGGGGTTGGCAACATTTGCTCAAAGATCTTACACCTCCCCAAGCCATCCTTGTTCGGGAGTTCTATGCAAACATGTATGGTTGGTCCCTTACCCCTCCGGAATTCAAAGTGTATTTCCGTGGTCAAACAATTTCGATCACCCCTGATGTCATCTCCAAGATATTAGGGATACCCAGGGTGCTTGAGCCTCGATATCCTTATCATGAAGCCAACACCCCTTCACCTGATCATATGGCACCTTTTGTGTGCAACAGCACTACCCCTTTCCGTGGAACACATCTAGTGGTTGATAATCTTCCAACTCATCTGTCGGTTATTCTTCGGATTATGAGCACCAACATATCCCCAGTGGGTCATTTACACACCCTCCCACTCGCGAGACTTCACTTCTTTTATGCATTACTCCAAGGTCATTCAATAGACCTTCCTTCCCAAATCATTTGTTCCATGCTATACATTGTACTACAAGTCAAACAGAAGCGAAAACTTATATTTCCTTGCCTCATTACCCGACTCATGCAAGGACTTGGCGTAGTAATCCCAGAAATTGAGCCACTTATAGTGCTTCCACCAACTATTGGGCCTACCACCGTAGCACAGTGTTGCGCATACTATTGCTGCTACTCGGGGTGGTGCTCCTCGTCAACCTCGTGCATCATCTTCCCGGGCTGGAACCTCCCATTTCGGTTCATCTTCGGCTGCTCCTTCATTTGATCCAGCTGCTGTTATGGATTATTTGTCAAGGATTTATGAAGTCCAGCAACAATCGCGCGCAGAATTGGCGCTGATCCGGTTTACCCAAGAGACGCAAAGCCAGCAGCTTGCAGAGGTATAGGGAGCAGTGTCACAACTTCAACTGCACCTTAACTAGGATCAAGAAGACGAAGACGGGGATGACGACGAGGATGATGACGATGAAGAAAATGAGGCAGACTGAAGCAGGGAGGGGAGTAGAAATTGTAGTTTTTTGTCGTGGCCTTGATTTGCTGTATTTTGTGGCCAAATGTTGTATTTTTTTTTTATTTGTATTAAAGGCTGTACTCCATTAGTGGCTTGCACTCTTGGAAATTTAGCACATTAATCGTCCTCGTTAAAAAAATATTTCTTGAGTTACAATTTATATTTTGTAGGTTTTCTTGGAAATGCATATGGTGTTTCAGTTAACTTACGTTGACTTGGGGAAATTAGCGCTGCTTCTTTCCAATCTCAAAATCATTACACATCGACATTGACTAAGACATTGATTCGTAATATTCGGAAGTATTAATCATTTGCTATAACTACTCATTTCGAATTTGAAGTGAATCATAAACTATTGTTAAAAGAAAAAATTAATTCCACAAAGTTGAAGTACAATGAAGACCACCCGAACCATAAGATATAAAAAAGGATCAATTAACTAAAGAAACTTAATAGCTTCGCACTTAAATAATATAGATCCGCCCAATTAAGACATTGCCTAGACGAGTTGAGAAGTCATGGATTGTCCGCTTTCGGAATGTGAATGGTTTCAAAGCTGCGCTTGGGCTTCTCCCTGTGCTTGGTATGTCCAACACCTCCCATGTTCCATTAGTCACCATGATGATTGGATAACTACTGTGAAAAGTCCATGCACATGAAATAATTTCTAAAAAAAGAATTCAATAAGTCAATGTTTAATGAGTATGCACTATGGAATTACCTGTTTGTGACCATCAAAACTGTGCGTTTGGTTGAAATCCAAAAGGAGATAAATACGTCTGAAGAAAAAAATGTTGCGTTAAATACACGTGCTATTATGATAAAAACTCAACAACTTATAGTATTCGCACCTGCAACAATTGAGTAAAAGGTTGATCACTTTGGAGAAGGGAATCCTTACTGTGAGACACAAGAAAAAATCACCGGAGATGATCATCCCTCCGTCAACACACGGGGCTCGACGTAAAAAGTTGGGAGAGTCGCCACCATTCAAAATTATAGGGTGAGAATGGACACCAAAAGATTAAAGATAAGCAAAAATAGCTAAAAGACAAATTCTAGGGTAAAAATAACCCTACTTGAAAATCAAATCCAGAGATGGGTAAGGGGATTAGATTATGAAAGGGGGAAGGTGTTAGGCACCCCCATTCATCCACACAAGGTGGTTGCCAAGTGTTTGTTCATGCAAAAAAAAGAAATAAGAAAGCTTGCTAAAAATTATCAAAAACCTGAAAAAGGCCAAATATATGATATCTCCACATGAAGATCCAAATAAATTTCAGATCCTCTTTTATGTCAATATCATTTCTAGAATATCAACAAATATGGAAATCCAAAGCAAAAGTTGCACAAAACCAAGTTGAGTTAAATCTGGAAAATTCGGTGAAAAGTAATGCCATTTGTCTTGAAATCATTCAAAATCAATTTTAAATTGAATCAAACCAAATCCATTTGAAAGATCATGGTAAATAAGAGACTCATGCAAAATTTCAAGTAAATCCGGTTGAAATCCTAGGAGTTATGCTCCTTTAAAGTTGCTGCTGGGGAAAATCAAAAGTGATAAGCATGCAAGTTTGGAAACTCCCCTAGAAATATCTGCTCCATATAAATCCATGAAATTTGGTGTGAGTGAAGTCTGTACGGCCATATTTCAGATGAAACTAGCCTCATACAAAAATTCATCCGGATGTCCCTTGGGTGGTCTCCCGAACAAGCCTCGAAGATCACAGATTTACCCAGAAAAGTACTGATGAGCAGTTCTGAGTAAATCTGTTACCAATAATACAAATGGAGTCAAAAAATTATGAAACCAACTGAATTTGAAAATAGACTCATAAAGGAGTGCCCAGAAATAAAAATCACTCGGATCGGATTTAAAACGAACACATGGCGCTCCGTCGAAGTGACAAGTTCCGTATTTAAACCTGAACTGTCAAATCAACTTCGACAGAGAGGTGTCAAAAGTCCGCTTGATAGAAATTAATGAAATTTGGTAGGCATAAACTAGACAGCCTCACCTTTCCCATGGTTCTGGAATCACTCCAAAATTCATCCGGACGATGAAGTTATGAGTGTCCAAAGTAGGGGTACAGTTGCTGTCAAGTTAAGCCTTTTTTGAACAAAACCAACTCAAAACTGTGATAAAGTGTAGGTGATTCATGCAAGATGAATCCAAATCTTTTAAAAACATTCCAGAATTGATTGAGGCCATTTATTTCAGATTTATCACAATAAATGTAATAAACCCAAAATATGAGCCTATCTCGCCAAACGGGTGCAATGTATGTGTAAGTGAAAATCATTCAAGAACAATATAACAACATAGCATGCATTCTCATTCTTTTAAAATAGGGTTCTAAAAGCAACCTAGGGTTCTGTTCCATTATCGTTTCCCTTAGTTCTTTTTCCCCGTTAAACACGGTTCTTCAAGATAATCTTGGGGTACTTTGAATATGAAACGGGCTTCAAAGATTCAAAAGGCTTTATTCTAAATAGGTTCTAGTACTAGGGTCAATCCCCAGTCTCGTTTCTCATAGATCCCGCCTTCACGTTTTACGGCTAGGGGGAGTCTTGAGATACTTTGAGCCGGGGAAGGATTTTCATACACACAAAAAGGCCTTATTCTACAGAAAGGTAGAAGAAGAGATCTAGATCTAGAAATGTAAAATAGAAAATAAAAGATAAGTTTGAGGCTTACCTGAGTTCTGGAAGCAATTCCGCAGCGGTTTCCCTCTTCACTCGGAGCTCTTCTTGGCAGAGATTCTTGGCAAGAATTATTGGCAAGAGAATTAATCGCCATTTGCTTAAGGAGGAGCCTCCTATTTATAGGCAAAGGCTAGGGTTAGGGTTGGTGAGAATGGTAGACACAACATAATGTCTATAGCCCACCAACCTTAACCCTAAGGCTATTTCCGAGATTTCCCATCATTTAATGAGGGACATGATGGTAAAAAGTGAAATCTCTCAGAAAACCCTAATTTTGAGCAAAATTAGTGTATCCGGCATGTCAGGCCGGATACACAAGTGCCTTAATGTATCCGGCATATGATGCCGGATACACTGAGGTCTGCCTGTATCCGGTATGTTCCATCGGATACAAAGAAAAACACTTGTATCCGGCCTGAGTTGCCGGATACAAGGAAAAAACTCATTTTCTCAAATTCTGTGCTGGCCTTCAAGGAGATAATGATTTTTGATGATTATTGATCATTTTTACTGTGCAATTTGGGGTGTCTACACTTACTGCATTGAGATAAGTCATACGTACTTTGTGTCGATTCATTACAGTGTTCATCCATGCTGCTTTCTACCCCACGCATATATCCTAATGGTTGCTGTACAACACACAAACTATCCAACATAAATGATCTGCCAGAATTGTAGAAAGTAAATCGAAAATTAAAGACAACAAATTGTGAGACATGGAAAAAATCAAATCCAATGACTTCCTCTATCATCACACGGGATTGAATAAAACAAAGAGTCGCCACCATTCAATTTAGGTGTGAATGGACACCAAAATATTAAATAAGCACAAAAGGCAATTTTAGGGTAAAAATAACCCTCCTAAAAAACAACCAGAGATGGGTAAGGGGATTAGGTTATGAACAAGGGAAGGTGTTAGGCACCCCTATTCATCCACACAAGGTGGTTGCCAGGTATTGTTCATGTTTTACAAAGAAAAAAGGCTTGCTATAAAAATCAGGAAAAATCACAAAAAGACAAAAATATATGGTTTTTTCATACGAATAGTCTGATTGATCCAGAACTTTCAAATATGATCATACCATTCCTAGGGTTTCATGATCAAAATAAAATTGAGATAAAATCAAATAAAATCAATTTAAAGTGAAAAATCCAAAAATCTGGCTTCAAGTCAAATTCTAGAAATCTAGAAAAATATGATTTTTATAAAATATTTCAAAATTGAACTTGAATAGTCCAGAACATAGATATAGCCCAAATTTCACATTAAATTAAGAAATCAAAACCGAAAATACCCACATTGATGAAGAACATCAAAAGGGGAGAATAGACCGTAGGGTCTTCTCTCCATAATCAAAAAGGACTCAAAAACCATATCATGAAACCCTAGAATTTATTTTCAGGCTTCTAGATCCAGATCTATCATATTGATCATGATAAATCCAAGATCCTAGCCTAAAATAACAAAAATCACGAAAACAGTGCTGTAGGTGCAAATATGTGGAAAATCCAAATTTTATCAAAAAGTGGGGATCTCATGCTATAAACATCATGGACTCATGTTATTTATTCAGATTCATCATAAAAACAATTAAAACATGATCAGGATATCCAAAGCAGCCACATCTCACAAATTAGAGCACATGGGGGTCTACCCTACGGATCCACCTGTTCTCTTTTCCCCTAGCTCTCTCTTCACGTTTTACGGCTAGAGAGGATTCTTGAGGTACTTGGAGATAGGTTTGGGTATACAAACACAATCAAAGGCTTTATTCTATAAAAAAGGAGAAAAACAGATATGGGGTTCTATTCTAGGGATCCACCTGTTCTCTTTTCCCCTAGCTCTCTCTTCACGTTTTACGGCTAGAGAGACTCTTGAGGTACTTAGAGGCAAGTTTAGGAATACAAAATACAAAAGATGGCCTTATTCTACAGCAAAGGAGAAGATCCTATTACTTCTAGAATTGAAGACAGAAAATAAAAGGGAAAATGGACTTACCTGGATTGAGCAAACAAGGCAGCAGGGATTCCTCTCTTCTCTTGGAGCTTCTTAGACTTCAAATTTTCGTGGTCTTTTGCTTGAGGAAAGGCCTTCTATTTATAAGCAAACCCAGGGGTATGGTTGGTCCAAGGTTTGGCAAGATAGAGTTTCAGTTTGAGTTAAACACAAGGATAATGCCCATCCTTTATCCACAAAGATATTTCGCACGAATAAAATATATAATTCGCTCATTTAAAGGGATATTGGACTAAAGATAAGGCTCAGAAATCGAGAGAAGAACAGAACTCGCACGAGTCTAATGTGCCCGTAAATGATTTACGGTCCAATGATGTCCGTATATGTATTACGGGCGCTGTGTGCCCGTGTACAAAATCCGGGCGCGCTTAGCCCGTAGATACAATACGGACAAGGCTCAAATTATTGATTTTCATACATTTTTGGCCTGTTTTAAATCCCAATTAATGTTTTCATTATTTTCTCATTTTAGTGCAATTTGGGGTGTCTGCACAAATACCTGAATGCAAGGAGTAGATGGATTTAAACGGACATCGGATGGGATCATCAATAGCTCATTTCCAAATGGAGCCGATGGAACAGTATGATTGACAGTAGGAATTGCATTGGAACAAGTACCAACTTCAAAGTTCAAACGTTTACCCTTTGTTCCGCTTTTATGGTTCTTTTTTTTAGCATCTATATGCAACGAGCTCCCAGAATATTCTGATCTTTTGGATCTCTTCCTGATGGCTTTATTGAGTGCTCCTGGAATTCAATGCACACTTGTTCCTACACGACCACCCTTAACCTTCCTCTGGATACCTTTCACTTTAGAAAGTACATCTTCTATCAAAGCTCCGCCATTAGAAGTATGATTGTCAGTAGCACCGCCCGTGCTTACTCCCTCAATGCCGCCTACAACATAGTGAGCTGCTGTATTTTAGGAGCCGGCTGTATTATATGTTGCGGTGGGATTGTTTTGAGATTGATTTTCCAATGTCTTGCCAATTGCAATCGTACGGACTCCATCTATTAACTTCTTTGCCCATTCCACAGCATGCTCATACGACTTTTGGTATTGCGCAACTTGTTTTATTATTTGCATATACATGTAACACAGATCTTTATATCTTTTGGTTGTTTCGACTCTAGGATCATTCTCATCCATTGATCCCTCGGTTCGTGGCAAAAAATCCAAGTTCTTCGCATTCCTTGTCCATCGCTTCATAATGTAATGCTTCGGGATATGTGTGATTCCATTCACTAACAACACAATAAGGACATGGCAACAAAGTATTCCCGCGTACTCATATTTCTTACAACTACACCTGACAGTGACAGTCGAAGATTCAAATGTAAATGTGTGCTCTCTACGCCAACGTTCAAGATTATTAACAACCTTATACTCTGAAAGTGTATCATTCTCACCACATTTACAGGGGACACAATTCATGACATTGTATGCCTCTTTCTTAACCTTCTCAATAATTGCCATTGTGTATACCATCTTGACACCATCTAACATCATACTTGGCGCCTCAATAACTGGAACACTAGTAAGCATTTTGCAATCTGCTTTCAACTCCTCGTACCGCCTATCCTCTAGTAGTCTGTCAAAATGCCATAGGAACTGCAGAAACTCTTTCTGACTTTGTAGATGCTTCTTCAAGTTTGCATTCATACTTTCAGACCTTTGTGTGGTGCTCATCTCAACAGAAAACGTATTCCTACCGTATGCCAATGACCATTTTTCTATTTCATCAAATCTTGCCTACAACCAACAATTGTTAGACAAATTATATTTAGTAATCATCGCATTCCACGTATCCATGAACTCATCTTCATTCTCATACTCGTACACACATTGTGAAAATTCATTTGCAAAGGATTTCTCATGATTAAACGCATCACTTAGATGTTTTGCCGCGTTTTGAAACATGTGCCACACACAAAAACGATGATACGTTCTTGGTAATACACAAGCAATTGCACCTGTCATTGCTTGATTGTGGTCAGTGAGAATTTTTCTTGGTTCTTTTCCAGACATAGCTGTAACAAATGTTTTGAAGAGCCAGCAAAACGTCGGTATTGTTTCATCATAAAGTAAGGCTACTCCAAAGACAATACTTTGTCTATGATGATTTACCCACACAAATAATCCAAAAATACAGCCCTCCTTATTCGTTTTATACGTTCTATCGAAACATACAACGTCACCGAAAGAACTGTAATCCTCTATCATTCCTCCATCCGCCCAAAAAAAACTTGTTATTAGATCTTCGTTGTTGAGCTAAATCGAATAGAAAAGTGATCGATCCTCTACTTGCCTCTTAACAAAATATTGAATCAAGGCCCCTGCCTGCCCAGCTTCTATGGCAGTCGTGCGCTTCGAACGCAAATAGTTGTGACAATCGCTACGCATAAATCCAAGTATCAACACTGCCAGCTTCTCTCCGCATAAGTTCTACAATTGCTTTCGGAGCAATTCCTGTTTGATCGGCTAAATCGATTTCCGTAGCTTGGATATCGCTTACCTGCCTATGAGATCTTAACATATGAGCCATCTTAGGCTTCAGTAACTGATGATTATGATTTGGCCCAAATTACAACACCACAAATTTTCCCTCACTGTTCATCAAAATCCTTAATCATGCCATACAACCAATCCTGGTCTCAGTGTAAGCACCTCATTTTTGTGCTCCCAGAAAAGTTGACTTTTTGATCAAGTGAAAATTGACCACCTCGCTTTATATCATTGGATAGAGAATCCCGACACGGTTCCAACGCAACTGAGTTTGCAGGAATCGGAGTCTGGATGAGGGTTCTGCGGGCGGTCAAACTTGAGGGGAGCCAAAAGTTGACTTTCTGTTAAAATCCGATCCAGATGCTTATCTCTATATCATTGGATAGAGAATCCCGACACGGTTCCAACGCAACTGAGTTTGCAGGAATCGGAGTCCGGATGAGGGTTCTGCGGGCAATCAAACTTGAACGGAGCCAAAAATTGACTTTCTTCTAAAATCCGATCCAGAGGCCTACCCCTAAGTCATGGGATAGAGGGCTCAGATACAATTCTAACGCAACTGAGTTTGCCCAGATCGGAGTCCGGATGGAGAAAATATGAGCTGATGAAGTTTCCGAGAAGCAAAAACCGGCAAACTGCGCACGTGGCAAAAGGCTGCACACGTGGCGAGTTGCGCAGGAAAATATCTCGGGGATCAAATCCGTAAATATCCAAATGTACGAAATATCCCAGGGACTAAATCGGTAAAAATCCCGGAATATCGAATTAAACCAAAAATAACCATGGACTAAATCCGAAAAATTCGGATTTTCCGACCGACGAGCGGCCGCATTAAATGCTTTTTCATCATGCTGTCGCTCGCGCGGACGTGGCAAGCGGGTATGCGCTCAGCGCAAGCTTAGTGGATACCCCCTTTTTCCTCGCATATATAAGTCGCGCGAGACTTCTTTGAAAGGGGTTGGAAGCTTTTAGGTTGGAAAAGTTTTTTTTTGGAAAATAGTTTAAGGTTGGCTCATTTCGGGTGGGGATTTTTGGGTTGCTCTCTGTGGGGTTTTGAGTTGTCACCAGCTCACTTCCTTCTCCTTCTTCTTCCTTCAACCGAAGTCCCCCTCTATTCATCCCTGCCTGCCTCTGCTAACCTCCAGACCATCTCTTCCTCTACTTCATTCTCATCCATTTCCAATAAAGAGGTTGAAAGCCGGTTGCTGTTGGAGGTGCAAGAGAGGAGAGCTCCAGTGCTCGTGCCACCTCAAGGAGAAGCTGCCGCCTTGCACCAGAGCGTAGGAATCTCAGGTATTGCTTCTCACTCGTTTACATAAATAAAATGGGAGTCATATAAGCATGTTATCGATACTGCTTTTTCCTTTCCTTGTCAAGCATTTTTTTTTGCTCCTTCATTTCGGGTGGCATGGAGGTCTCCAAGGGTAAGGGAGACCCATGCACGACCCCTTTAAGAAGGTGAGGGTTTATTGCTCCACCGGGCGCTCATAAGGGCTCATGAGGTACCTGGCACTCCTACGAAGAACCAGCCCCTCATCCATCTCATCCAATGTATCCCTGTAAACCCCCTCCTCGTTCCCTTCTTCGGATGTTAGTGTGCCTGCTTGAAGGTCCCAAGTCGTATGGATGAAAGTGCATGTAATGTCTGCATGTTGTTGTTTTTTTTTTATTTTTATGTTGCTGGACTTGCTAACATGCTCCCCCAACCCCCTGCCATATGCTATTTGCTCCTTGTTGTGTCCCTATAAGCATGCTCCCATCACCCCATCACCTGTCTGTAGTTGCTTGATAGATGTCTGTAGTTGCTTGATAACAGTCGGGTTTGTTTTCTTCGTAAAAGGATCTTGGGTCACGGTTTGAAGTAGTTTAGATTAATTTCAATGCATGTTTTAGTATCTTCCTGGGATGCTAGAAGCACCTGGGAAGTGTTACAGAGCTTAAAAAACCACTCAGTAATGGAGTTTGAGAAAAAATCAGAAGATCGGGTTTCGTAAGGGGTATGCGCCGAGCTCGCACTGAGCTCGCACTCACCTCGCGGCTATGCGCCGAGCTTGCGCTAAGCTCACGCTCACCTCACGCCTACTTCTTTTTTGGGTGCGCTGAGCTCGCGCTTACTTTCTTTTTGGGTGCGCTGAGCTCGCAGGCGGATCGTTTTTTTGGCATCCGCCGAGTTTTGTGCCTAGCTTGCGCTCAGCTTGCGCTAAGCTCGCGCCTACTTGTTTTTGGGTGCGCCGAGCTCGCGCCCACTTGTTTTTTGGGTGCACCAAGCTCGCGCCCACTTGTTTTTGGGTGCGCTGAGCTCGCGCCCACTTGTTTTTTGGGTGCGTTGAGCTCGCGCCCACTTCCCCCACGGATGCTTTTTTTCGCCGTTTTCGGTCCGCCCACCTCGCTGACCTCCCCTTGATAAGTGTCAACTTTGTATATTTTCTGTGATTATTGCTGGATGTGGGTGTCATTTCCGAACCAAACCAAATAAACCAACAAGGTTCTCGGGTGACCCGAAAACTCAACTTAGGACGTGGGCCATCGGTCCAATTTGGTACATTAGTGGGCCTTTCAACGGGGCCCAACAAGCCCAATAAACACAATGAAATGTATGCATGCAACTTAATCAAGATAAGTAAAATCAACTAATTAAACAGGGGGGGCCAAACCTAATGCGGCCCACCCGAACTTATTAGTGAATTGATGTATGAAATGCGTGGTTTGGCCGAGACCAAGGGCAAGGGCCTGTCGGGCCCGCCAAAGCCCACCAACCTAACCAAGGAAGGATGCAAACCCTAACTTCCCGTAACTTGGGCTTTCAAGCCCTAATCAGGGCTACGGGCCCCAAGCCCAGTGCCCAGCTCACTTTGGCAAATTAAAAAAGATAAATCCAATAAAATTACTTGGCCACCATGTGGGCCCACCTAAGGGGCCCACAAACCAATCCGGCCCACATTTGTATGGAAAACACTTGATCTTCAAATCTGAACCTAAAGTAAAATAAATGCACTTAACCAAAGCCCAAAGGGCCTCCTAGGATAGACCGAGGCCCACAGGGGCACACGGGCTTGACTAAGCCCACCAAGGACACCATGGGCCTTCTATAGGGCCCACCCAACCAGACTCGTATTACCTAATTAATCAAGATAAAAGCAATTAAAGGGACCCACACCACTCAGGTGGTCCCACCAGACTTAACTAAGCTGCATATCGGATTAGGAATCAGGTGAGACCAAAATAAGCTGACTCAAACCAGGATAAACCTAAGGGACCCGTCACCCGACGGGGTGGACCGGGGTGTCTACGGACTTCCCTGGACCACAACCGAGACCCTACTTAGAATCTCAAAGCCGCAGACCAAAAGCCCTAATAGACAAGGTTAGGCACCCAGGTGTCCGCCTGCACCCCATAGGGCGGTGGCGACTCCGAATTTCCCCGTGCCGCGTTTCCGACGCGCGCACACTCAGCACGGTGCTTTTAGACTTCCGTATCTCTTTTATCATGCCGACAATGACCTTCTCTTGAACAACAAAAAATTCTATAAAAAATGACCCCTGTATCCTTCCTTCTGTGAACCGAATCTCTTCTAATACCAAACCCAGTGCTTCTGGCATATTTGTTATAAAATCTAAAAGCGTCCTCTTCAGTGACAAAAACCATGCCAACCATTGGGCTCTCGACACTTTCACTGCTTTCTTCTACAACGTCATAATGAGTGTTGATGTCTGCAATGCCATTTATTGGCTCAGACACCATTTGACTCCCATTTTCCATATCTGAACAAAATTGGTTTCGATGTGAAATGTGGGTTCAAGAATAAAATAAAACAAAATGAAAAGGGGAAAACGAGTACGATAGGACGAACTTACCACGATTTGCAAAACACGCAGAGGTAGAAGAAGGCTCAGAAATCTTCATCTCGATTGAAATTAGTTGTGCAACAACATACGCCTCTTCAAATCTCCTACCAATCCACAATGAAGTGGCAACGAAAGAGTAGAGAAACTAGGTTGCTCCAAGAAAAAATGCCAACGAAATGATTGGCGAGAAATATTTTTGGAAAAAGTTGGCACTTCAACGAGACGAAGCTTTCAGTTGCCTTCGTTCTCTCCTGATTTTCCTTTGGACCAACCGGATGGCTGATTTCTTGGGTCATGTGGTAACCGGTTCATCTTGGTCTTGGGTCATCTTGGTAACCGCTTCAATGAGAAGAAGGTCTCGTGCGCCTCACGAGACCTTCTTATCCACACGTCCATGGGTGATTGAGGCCGTAAAATGCCGTAGAGAACTCCACCGTAGAGGAAATCGGTTGCTCCAAGACACCCCCACTCAGCCATAGATTGTCACACCAGTCCATGATCCTGGCCAACAAAAGTTTGACAGCATTAATGTATGGTAACAAATGTTGAAAAAAATCACATTTTTTCATCTTTAATAACAGTGTAAAAATTGCATAAAATAAATGAATAAATAATAACAAAAAAATGATAAAATATTCAAAAATAAAAAGCTAGCATAATAACAAATTTTAAATTGAAGCCTCCAAAAGATTTTCTTGAAGTTGAATATTGATGGCTCATCTCTAGGGTAATACTAAACCTGGATGAGGTGGTGGAATCCTTAGAGATTCTAACGGTTCTCTAATCTTGGCCTTTTTCCATTTACTTTAATTACTGCTCTAACAATCTTGGGAAGCTCAAGAGTTATCAGTTTCATCATTCATGAAACATCCGTTACAATTATCTCCACAATCAGCTTAATAATCACAATACACAACATAAACTGTTCTCCGTTCCTATAAATTAATTTCCATGCTTCAAACCACATACCCTAACCCCATCTCTCTCTCTCTCTCTCTCTCTCTCTCTCTCTCTCTCTCTCTCTCTCATCCAAGCAATGGCTCTCAACAAGCTTGCTCTCATAGTTGCAGTGTCATCTCTCATGGGTATTGCAATGGCAGCAAGAGAGCTGCACCTCATCCCTGCAGGCCACAATATTGCTGCTCGTCTTCAGAGTGGAGGAAACATGGACTGCTGGAACGCACTTCTGCAGCTCCAATTTTGCACAAACGAGATCATTCTCTTCTTCCTCAACGGCGAAACCTCTCTCGGCCTCGACTGCTGCCGAGCCATTCGTGTCATCACTCATCAATGCTGGCCTGCCATGCTCACTTCCCTTGGCTTTACTCTTCAAGAGGGTGACATTCTCCGAGGCTTCTGTGATGCATCCGCAACTTCTCCTCCACCTTTTGCCCCACCTCCGGCCACCACCTTCCATTAATTTGTTTGCTTCAAATTTCAAGCCGTTTATGGGGGAAGAACGAATTCTGGATTTTGTTAAGGTTGTCTTGGGGGGCGTTTGGTGGGTATTATAGAATCTGGATTTTAGTAGAATCCGATTCCATAATCCAAAAGGTGTGTTTGGTTGGGATTTTAAGGCCGGATTCTACTATCCAGTTGTATAATCAAGCTCATAATCAATATCTTCTTTTTTGGTGATTATAGGGATTATGGACATTGGTGTTATCATGCAGATAGATACCCTTAAAAAATGTGGTACATATATCTTTGCTTTTTATTTTCCTTGAAAACTTACATACATTATACAAATTTTGATCAATAATCAGATTATTGTTTTTTAAAAAAAGGACTACTATTATGGTCTCATAGATTGGATAAACAAAACAAATAGGCTAAACCTCAGGCCAATATATGGAGGAGAGTTCTATGATACAGTTTTGCTAAATATCTATTTAGAGGATTCTTTCCAGTTGTAATGTCGAATTAGCCACATCATTACTCTACCTGATAAAAAGAGCCATGTCACAATAGGCAGCTAAACCAGATGAGGTAAATGATAGTTGCTTATGCCCAATAGTATATTGTAGTCTCTTGGTTGTCTTGGCTTGAACCACTTGTTGAACCGATTAAGCTAGAGTTCCTAATTCAATGGTATGATGTAAGGTTATAAAATGCATTTCCAGGTGCAATTAATGTGTGCTTTAATTTCCAGTCTAAAGTTTGAAATTTTGAATAGATGGTCAATGCCAGTTCTTGAATGGACTGATTACAGGCACTAAGCAGACTCCAAGGCACCCCCACTCAGCAAATGGGATCCTGTACAACCTCTATCTGCAGACCTAAATGAAGCCGGCACAAGATGCTTCCACGCGTCCCACGTTCTCCCTCCTCTCATTCCTCTTAACAGACGAACATTCGGCGTTAACGTTAATGTCGCCCAAGAGAAGCCGTCACCGCCCCCTTTTTCAAATTTTGAATCTCACGTTTCAAGCGCCAGTTTTTTCATTTTCTTATTTTCGTCACGGCAGCAAGCAAGCTTTTCATTTTTCGTCTTCTCCAGGTTTTTCATTTTCGTCTTCCCTGATGTCAAAATGCCAAGCATCCTTCCCATCGTTGACGGTTTAATATCCAAGCAGTAGTGGCGCATTTCAGACGCTTGCAAGATGACTCCAAAGTCTTAAAAAAGGTTTGCCCAATCGTTTCCATCTTCAAGGTCTTCTATATTGTTGCAATGGTCGCCTCCTCCTCCATGCTTCTTTAAAGTAATTTTTATGGAGCTTATCGTAGGTCCACTTCCGCAGCAAGTGTTGGGGTAATTATCAGAAGTGAATCAGGTGCCTTTGTTGGTGCTATTGCATCTATCTGTTCTGCTTCTTCAGCAATAGCAACTAAGTTCCAGGCGGTTTTAGAGCGTTTAAAGTTTGCTTATATGTTGGGGATATCGCATGTTATACGTAATAAGCCAGCAATCGAGTATCTCCGGCGTTCCATCTACCGTCGAACAGGCGTTACATCCTAAGATGACAGTTTGCCATCTAAAACATGATGAAATCGACACTAAAGCGATATCGATCTTCGGATCTGAGGATTGCGTCCCCGAGGGTCTGAAAGATAAAGAGGGCCTCTCCGAGAGACATGGTTCGAAATGGTGCATATCATGTCTTTACTACTGATGGAAGTAGACTTGGATTTGTTTTAAAAGCAAAATCTCACCATGAGACGAGAAGCTCAAAGGCTCCCATGCCTTTCTTGGTTGGAGGAGCATCGATTTCTGAAATTTTATTTTTTGTTCAGTCGGATTACCTCGAAGAGATTTTGAGGTACATATTTGTAAATTTGATAACTTTTCATGCCATGTTTGATATATCTAAAACTTAAAGTATTAAAACTAAATCTTAAAATTTCACTTTTTCCCTAACTTTTAAATTTTCATTTCAATCCCCACTTTCTTCATTTTTTTTTCTTACATTACGTCCAAACGCCTACAAAAACGAAAAAAAAAAAAAGAGAACATTTTTTCTTGGAAAATGCTTTTCTGAAAAATATTTTCTGTTGGATAACATTTTCAATTGAAACGAGCAGAGCCTAATAGAAGAGGGGGGACGTTAGGACATGCAAATACAGCAAAACAAAATGAGCTAGTGACCTTTATGGGTACCATTTGTGTGGCAGAGTATTGAACAAACTTTATACTTCATAAGTGAAAGTGTAACTATATATAAAGAGCCCGAATAAAGTATATCAATACACCCCCACGTTCGACTTCACATGAGAACATACATACTTTATGTGCAGATTGAGACATTTTGAGTTGCTTTTGCTCAAAGTCCACCAGATTTGCTTACAACATTTTTAGTTGTAACTATGATATGTAGGACTGCTATGTGTGGGGCAAAAAATGTTAATAACAAATAGTCCCGAAAAAAATAAAAATAGCTCCATTTGTGAAACTTATGTATTGAATCTCGTTTGAGACTAGAAGTGATTTTTGATTTTCTCCATAAGCATCGTTAATTAGATCTTGTGTGTGTACAACTGTGCAAGACAATATAATAGCCAGAGCCTTGGTTGAGGCTCGTTCAATCCAAACTTCACTCGCACCATAGTAGTTCAATTATATATTAACTGTAAATACTTCAGATTCTAAAAGCATAATAAAGATTTTCTTGTAATTCTGTTTGAGCTACATACAAGTATAGGCTTGAGTTAGCCCAAGATCAATATCAAATCATAAGAACAAAAGAAAATCCAAAACCCAAAAAAGATCAATTTTCCAAGATTGAAACTAGAAGAACAAAGACTATACCATATCTACTGATCATTCTAATGAATAGCAGAAACAGACATGAACAAAAGATTTAACATAATCAGACCCAAAACGACCACTCTACTCGGTATAATCACTTGTAATTGCAATTCGATCAATGATATCAACAACAAGCCTCTTAGATTCCCTCAGTAGATCAATACTCTTGTTGAGCTGCTCCCTTTTTTGAGCAACAGCAGGTGATTCCTCAAGCATCCGTTCTATCCCTCCACCATGAGGTCCAACCAGTTCATTCACGATCTCCTTCTCCATCTCCTTGTTCACCAGTTTCTGAACACTGAACAGCAGATGAAGAGCCAAGCTGTCAACCAGCCTTCGCAGCACAATCTTCCAGTAGGCAACCATTCTCATTCTCAAGTCAAATGCTTGCAGAGCAAGCATTGGGAATTGCCTAAGGTGCCCAACTTCAACCTCACCAAAACCTCAAGATTTATCTTAGGGGGCTTGCATCCTTAATTGCTTCCATGAAGCTATCTTGCTGTGCCATGACCTGGTTCCATGTTGACATATACTCCAGATTACTGGTATAATCTGTAAGCTTCAAATTGCCTTTCAAACTCTTTTAACTAAAACTTGAGGAAGAGTACATCAAAGTCTTTGTCAAGAACAAACAAAGCAAACAATCAAAACAGGCAAAAAAAAAACCTTTGGTGCATCTACATACCAACACCAAAACCAGCAGACAAAACCCTTCATTGCTGTACCAAAGCACCACTTCATCACCTCCACCACCTTCCAGCTTGACTCTATACATCATTGAATCAAATGGGTTGTTGCATAGTCAGGAAACAATTGGATGCTTGACGGCTTTAACCGAATTGGAGAGAAAATCATTTGAAGAAATCTCCTGTCAGCAAGAAGAAGAGGGTAGTTCTGATCTATTGCCAATGAAGCTGAACCAGTGAAGGATGATGGCTAATATGAGCATACATAAAGCAAGAATCATGACAAATATACTTATGAAATCCAAGTTTAAAGTTACCTGAATTTAATCAGATATTTGACAAATCCATTATGTGATCCGAATATACTTATGAAATCCATTAGTCTTTTTTTTTTTTGTAAGAAAAGGGAAATTTTATTACTTTAACATGAAACGTACATATGAAAGTCCTCTTGCTTCATCAAACAAATCGTTACATATAAAACGTGGAGGCCTGTTAATCAATGTACAGGAATAGTTATCCTAGGCAAAAGAGATCTGCAAGGGAATTAACTTCACGGTATACATGAGCAAAGATAACATTTGCAAACTTCGATATTAAACTTCTGATTTCCAATAAACACGGAAGGATACGCCACGGAAAAGTTGAACTTGAAGATTTGAGCATTGTTATCACAGCCAGGGAGTCACCCTCTAATATAACATGCGATATCCCCAACATATAAGCAAACTTTAAAGCTCTATAACCGCCTGGAACTCAGCTGCTATTGCTGAAGAAGCAGAACAGATAGATGCAATAGCACCAACAAAGGCACCTGATTCACTTCTGATAATTACCCCAACACTTGCTGCGGAAGTGGACCTACGATAAGCTCCATAAAAATTACTTTAAAGAAGGGTGGAGGAGGAGGCGACCATTGCAACAATATAGAAGACCTTGAAGATGGAAGCGATTGGGCAAACCTTTTAAAGACTTTGGAGTCATCTTGCAAGCGTCTGAAATGCGCCACTACTGCTTGGATATTAAACCGTCAACGATGGGAAGGATGCTTGGCTTTTTGACATCAGGGAAGACGAAAATGAAAAACCTGGAGAAGACGAAAAATGAAAAGCTTGCTTGCTGCCGTGACGAAAATAAGAAAATGAAAAAACTGGCGCTTGAAACGTGAGATTCAAAATTTGAAAAAGGGGACGGTGACGGCTTCTCTTCTCTTGGGCGACGTTAACGTTAACGCCGAATGTCCCTCTGTTAAGAGGAATGACAGGAGGGAGAACTTGGGACGCGTGGAAGCATCTTGTGCCGGCTTCATTTAGGTCTGCAGATAGAGGTTGTACAGGATCCCATTTGCCCACTCAGCCATAGATTGTCACACTAGTCCATGATCCCGGCCAATAAAAGTTTGACAGCATTAATGTATGGTAACAAATGTAGAAAAAAATCACGTTTTTTCATCTTTAATAACAGTGTAAAAATTGCATAAAATAAATGAATAAATAATAACAAAAAATGAAAAAAATTCAAAAATTAAAAGCTAGCATAATAACAAATTTTAAACTGAAGCCTTCAAAAGATTTTCTTGAAGTTGAATATTGATGGCTCGTCTCTAGCTAGGGTAATCCTAAACCTGGAGGAGGTGGTGGAATCCTTAGAGATTCTAACGGTTCTCTAATCTTGGCCTTAATTTTTCCATCTAATTTAATCACTGCACTAACAATCTTGGGAAGCTCAAGAGTTATCAGTTTCATCATTCATGAAACATCCGTTACAAATGTCCCCACGATCAGCTTAATAAATCACAACACACAACATACACTGTTCTCCCTTCCTATAAATTTCCATGCTTCCACCCATATAACCCTAAACCCATCTCTCTCTCTCTCTCTCGCTAGATCTCTCTCCCTCTCATCCAAGCAATGGCTCTCAACAAGCTTGCTCTCATAGTTGCAGTGTCATCTCTCATGGGTATTGCAATGGCAGCAAGAGAGCTGCACCTCATCCCTGCAGGCCACAATATTGCTTCTCGTCTTCAGAGTGGAGGAAACATGGAGTGCTGGAACGCGCTACTGCAGCTCCAATCTTGCACAAACGAGATCATTCTCTTCTTTCTCAACGGCGAAACTTCTCCCGGCCTCGACTGCTGCCGAGCCATTCGTGTCATCACTCATCAATGCTGGCCTGCCATGCTCACTTCCCTTGGCTTTACTCTTCAAGAGGGTGACATTCTCCGAGGCTTCTGTGATGCATCCGCCGCTTCTCCTCCGCCCTTTGCGCCACCTCCGGCCACCACCTTCCATTAATTAGTTTGCTTCAAATTTCTGGCCGTTTATGGGGGAAGAAGGAATTCTGGATTTTGTTAAGGTTGTTTTGGTCTAGTTGAAATCTCTGTCATGCTACAGTTTAACGAGTCTGATTTGATGTTTAACGTGAATTTGCCTTTCCTGTCTCTTAAATACCGGAACAGACCAGCCAATTGAACCGGTTGCACCGTGAACCGGCTCCTTCACGGCTTAGTATGATAGAATTGGATTCGCTCAAAGGGAGTAAATATGGAGGAAAAATTAATAAAAATTAATAATACCTACAAAATGAGACACAAGTTTGCTTACAAAATTAAATACAATGGAATTAAGCTTCTTCAATGTAAAGCAAAATAAAATGAAATAAAGCTGGCCAAAAAGGGCTTTTTACATCCATGTTCCTTTATTAAAGTATTTTTACATTTGTATCATCTTTTTTTTTTTTTTTTTTTTGTATTTATATCTATAACCCTATATTCATCATAGTGAACAATTGAATCATATCCTCAACGTTAAAATTACTTAATATTTTGTTATTTATTTTTATTAAATAACTAAAGTAACATTAAATAAAACAAGAAACATTTTGTATTTAGTCCCTATGTTTTCTTATATTTTCATTTGTCCCTCTACAATTATATTTATTGTATCTATGGCCCCAAACACTAACATTGATTTGTCCATTTTGGCGATTAGTCATTATTATTTTAAAATCTCGATTAATAGTTTTTAGTTTTTACTTTCAAAATAGAAAAAAAAAAAAAGTGATCATGTACTAATATCTATATCTATACCCCAAAAAGAACTGAATCATGTATTAATATGATTTCGAACTATCAATTATTTATAATCTGAATACAGTATTTCATTTAAGTATCTTGTATGATTTTGTTGCTCTAAACCCACATGTATATTTTTGTACGCTCCTTGTATTAATATGAATTTAATTGGAGCCTAAATCTGAGTTTCATTGAGATTGAATTAACTTTTACTCTCTCTCTTGCCTCATTCTAAAAGATTGAAAAAAGAAGAAAGAGGAGGTATTAGTCACATGTAAGTTATTGTATATCTAATCTTCATCACCCCTTCCCATGTCAATAATTAGTTAATTTTTTTTTTATTTTTAAATTAAAAAAAATTATACAAATACTATTCAATTTTTACAAGATTAAACCTTAATGAAATATTGTGAATATGGTATATTAGTGTCAGTATTTCAGAGTGTATACATCATAAATACACGATAATAGAGGACTACAAATAAAAATATATGATAAGGAGATAAATGTGAAACGGTTTTTGTTTTATAAAATAATGCTTTAGTCATATATATATAACTAATGGATTTTGTCGTCGATGATGCGACTTTAATAATTATTACAGATAGAAGGATATAAATATAAGTATCTAAAACAAGAGGTATGAATGCAAATATGTCATAATGTAAGGGTATGGATGCAGAAAGCCTAAAATAATAAATTAATGTTTAAAGTTCATTTATACTCTCTCACATATCTGACAATTGTAATTAGACCCCTTCTATTTTCTGAAATTCCATTGCACCATCTAAGGGTTTGTACTGTCTCACAGTCTTGTACATACTGCATGTCTTGTACATACTTCCCATCTAATTTGATTTTATAGTATTTTACCCATTTATGTTCATTCTTTAGTGTTAGAGCGCTTGTGATCTTTCTCCTTTTAACTTCCAAGGAAAAAAAAAACAAGACAAAACAAAACAAAAAAATTCAACCTGTATAGTAAATTTCTTGCTAAACAAAACTTCCGGCATTCAACAAAAATCATATCATCTACTAAAACCAAATGTCATATATCCAAAGGTGATACACATATTTGACGACAATAACTAGCAATTGAACATAATCACAATTCATTTTGCTGGTTTCTTCATGACAATTTAATTGCCATCACCCTACAAATAAGTGGTTTTTTGTAATGCCCCGAATCCGAGTACGTAGAGAAACCATAACTCGGTTCCGGAGGTTAATATATAATACAGGATTGCAATGTCAGAGTGAAGGAAAACATGAATACAAACATCACTATATAATCAGAGTGCTCTACAATTCCCAAACTAAACTTTATAACTACAGAAAGACAGCTTTAAACTCATCGAACCGAGCAATGACCCGAGATATCGTCCTCTCTAGAAACAGCTGAAAACAAAACGAAACAATACGGGATGAGATATGAATATCCCAACGAGTAGCACATGCATGCAGAAATAGTTATCTCCATTCTAAATATGCCACGATAAATATCCGATCACAAATAACCAATAGAAATACAATAGAAAATCCGAAAATAGCATAATCTCGATATTAACATTATTCAAGTGTCCAACAAAAATAAGCCACAAGTTAAATCATGGTCAATGTCATGAATCTTGCTTAAGTTGGTTAATCGACCTGCCAGGGCGACATCCACACCTCCATGTACACAGTTCCGGCCGACTCATGGTATTGGAACTCTGAAATGACGGCCTACTCAGGGTATCATCATCCAACGCCGGCCTACTCTGGGATATCGGCATTAACAACCAGGTTTACTCATGGTATCTAGCTACTTTACACCAGTCGTGGCAACACACAAGGCCAAGCCATTACCCCAATAAAGCAAAAACATTACATTACTAAGCTTAAACATGGATCCAGGATAAGCTAAACCAATGGTAATCTCAAATACCACATTTTCAACGTAACCGATGAAATAGCAAAAAATCCATCGTAAACACAATATCAATCAAATCTGGTGGTTGTTCATCATGGGTCACCCAAACCAACATACTCCCTCATGGAGACTCCATTTAACTTTAATCCCACATAAACTTAACAACATGTAATGCAAAAATCTGAGGAAATACTCACTTTAATAATCTGCTCATAATATAAAGTTTACTAAAGTTTAATCAAAACAGAAGTATCAACTCTGAATAGTAAAGAGCAAATCAGTCAGTATTGTGATAGCAAACCAGTGGAAACCCAATAATATTGTATCACTTGATATGCTGAAAGCTTACTTATTATCTTTACTTCCACTCCTTATGTTATTCTTTGTTCTATCTCGATTGTGCGTAATTTCTAACTCATCCCTATCTCTGATATGGGGGACATCTCTTTTAGTATCTAGGAATTACGTTTTAAAGATCAATTACAATTCTGAACATGTTACGGAATTTAGGTACTCTTCCCTATAGTTTATTTCCCCTTTTTAAATCCTTATAAAACATTCTTTTGAAATTATTCTTACTAGAATGGAAACCGACAACTCTAATCACAATACACATTCTCAGAAAACTGAAATTTATCTTTGTTAAAAACAATAGGATATAACTCCAAGAACTCAGTAGCATAAATTTCCCGAAACATGAGTGGCGCTAACCTTCCTTTCTAGTGTTTAATACTTCTTAAATTTACAACTTGCATATCTGGTTCCACAACCACCTAGGTATCATCTACAACACTTAATTAACACAGTGGAGTAGACTAATGGAGTTGTAAAACAATTTCGGATGGTCTGTAAAATTAGCCGCACTTGGCTAACTAAAAACCACTTGGCGCTAACCTCTTAGAGGTTGGCGCCGGTTAGCACCACATGGAAATTGAACTAGTGCTAACATCCTAAGCGCTAACCTCCTAAAGGTTAGCGCCAGACTAGCACAGTTAGCGCCAGATGATCCAAACCTCCGACTCTCTGAAATCTTCGATTCAACCCTTCCGATCGACATTTCTAGTACAATATAGGTTCCATTAACATTCCTTAACCATTAGAAACTCATCCAAACATACTCGACCTTAATACAATCAAATCCAAATATAGGACTTCAGAATTTGACGTTCGGCATATTCACAGTCTATCTACTTGATTACTCACTATACAAACCATGAAAACCTATCCAATGCATCGGAAAAACTAAAAACAATGCTACTCACCTGATCTAAGTTTCCACGGATCTAGCTCCTACAATTTCCTCATCTGATTCCATCGGTAGCAGCTCCAAGCTTCAATCGACAATCAACAATTTTTTATCTCAACCAGATTTCTAATCTCCTCTCTCACTGAACTCTACAACCAAATCAACTGAGCCTCTACAGATCTCAGCCACTGAGCTCCACAGCAGAGGTCTCTTCCCTTCGTTCCAGCCAAAAACCAAACTTCAAACATATACTTCTATTTATAGACTACTATTGGCGCTTAAAGTCCAACCCAATTACTGATCGGCTGGTTGCTCAGCACAACCTTTCCCCTACATCAGCAGCTATAACACCCACACAACCTATGCTTGCCTCTACCCTAAACACCTACATTATTATTTTACTAAAATAAACAAATTTTAAGAATAATAATAATAATTAAGATTAAGACTTTAATCATTTCTAGCCAAAAATTTCTTAATTACATACTTAATTTAATAAAAACCCCAACTTACCCTTGATCCTCAATTACTTAAAATTTCCACCCACAAAATTTTAATTAAGCTTATTAAATAATGCATTTTAATAAATACTCATTAAAATTGGGGTTTTACATTTTTACTCTGCAGACAGTTGAAATAATATTTTGCAGATTGAACCAAAGCAATGCGAATGTGAGAGGAAAGCTACCATAGGAATCATTGAACCTGAAAAGAATCCAATCCAATCAGGAGCAGTGTTTAAAAACCCGGAAAGGGCTGGTAACTCAGAAGCTTAGCCGTCCGAGTAATTATGAGTAACTAGGCTTAGTTATCAGCCTTTTTATTATATAAATAAAATAATATTTTAAGAGATAAATGAAAAATATATCATAATTTAATGAATTTTTATCTAAAACCTGGTTAATTGGGGAGAAACTCGTTTAAAGTTTGGGATTCACTCTAGAGAAATACCCAGTGAAAATTACCTGGTTTTTAGGGCGAGTCAACTCGCACCATAACCTATCCGAGTAACTCGGGCGAGTATTCCGAGTTACTCGCTGGTTTTTAAACAGTGATCAGGGGCATTTTTCTTTTTTCTTTCTTTTTTCTTTTCAACTTTTCTTTTACCTTACCAATCACCCCACTCAGCCATAGATTGTCACACTCCATGATCCTGGCCAATAAAAGTTTGACAGCATTAATGTATGGTAACAAATGTTGAAAAAAATCGCATTTTTTCATCTTTAATAACAGTGTAAAAATTGCATAAAATAAATGAATAAATAATAAACAAAAATGATAAAATATTAAAAAATAAAAAGCTAGCATAATAACAAATTTTAAATTGAAGCCTCCAAAAGGTTTTCTTGAAGTTGAATATTGATGGCTCATCTCTAGGGTAATCCTAAACCTGGAGGAGGTGGTGGAATCCTTAGAGATTCTAACGGTTCTCTAATCTTGGCCTTTTTCCATTTACTTTAATCACTGCACTAACAATCTTTGGAAGCTCAAGAGTTATCAGTTTCATCATTAATTCATGAAACATCCGTTACAATTATCTCCACAATCAGCTTAATAATCACAATACACAACATAAATTGTTCTCCGTTCCTATAAATTAATTTCCATGCTTCAAACCACAAACCCTAACCCATCTCTCTCTCTCTCTCTCATCCAAGCAATGGCTCTCAACAAGCTTGCTCTCATAGTTGCAGTGTCATCTCTCATGGGTATTGCAATGGCAGCAAGAGAGCTGCACCTCATCCCTGCAGGCCACAATATTGCTACTCGTCTTCAGAGCGGAGGAAACATGGACTGCTGGAACGCACTTCTGCAGCTCCAATTTTGCACAAACGAGATCATTCTCTTCTTCCTCAACGGCGAAACCTCTCTCGGCCTCGACTGCTGCCGAGCCATTCGTGTCATCACTCATCAATGCTGGCCCGCCATGCTCACTTCCCTTGGCTTTACTCTTCAAGAGGGTGACATTCTCCGAGGCTTCTGTGATGCATCCGCCGCTTCTCCTCCACCTTTTGCGCCACCTCCGGTCACCACCTTCCATTAATTAGTTTGATTCAAATTTCAGGCCGCTTATGGGGGAAGAAGGAATTCTGGATTTTGTTAAGGTTGTTTTGGTCTAGTTGAAATCTCTGTCATGCCGCAGTTTAACGAGTATGATTTGATGTTTTACGTGAATTTGTCTTTCCTGTCTCTTAAATACTGGAACAGACCAGCCAATTGAACCGGTTGCACCGTGAACCGGCTCCTTCACGGTTTAGTATGGTAGAATTGGATTCGCTCGAATGGAGAAAATATGGAGGAAAAATTAGTAATATCTACAAAATGAAATGAAATTAATGAAATAAAGCTGGCCAAGAAAGACCGGACCAAACGTACTTTTTGTCGCTAACTCAGTTCGGTTTGGTTCCAGTTAACACCAACCCAAGATCAATTTGAGGTTCGGTACCATTAGCCCCAAAATTGAACCGAACAGAATTGAGAACTGATCGCTCCAACCTGAAAACCCGAATATGTGTGTAGGTGTATGTATGTCCGCTTCGGTTCAGTTTAATGAAGCATATTTTTTAAATCGTGTTTCAATTTGGCTTAACCAAAACATCAAACAAAAACCAAACCAAAATTAATTCCGTATACGTTTTTGGAACCAAAAGCTAACCACCAACTTTGAAACCCAATCCAAACCAATCCAAATTCAGTTTCGGTCAGTCAGTCAGTTCTCAATTTTAACCGAACCAAACAAGCGGTTCAACGACCCACATTTAAGTGCCATTAAAACACAAACAAGCGTTCCAAAAAGCCTTTGAGTCTTCCTTCCCATTCTCTCTTAACGACCTGCTTGAGCACCATTGTCTGTTCTTTACTCAACAAAGCCTTCACTACTGTCTTTCATCGTGCATTGTGCTTTCTTGACCGGCGCTGGCATCCAATCACAGGCGTCACTGTTTGCTGCTGCCGAAAAGTGAGGTAGATTTATCTTCTTCCCCAAATTCCTGATTTTTCTCATGCCCATTTGTTGTACGTCTCAATAAGCATAACTTCATGGGATTTCAGCTATATGAGAACAATCCAAAGAATATTATTGAAAATACAGAAGGATTATAGATGTATTGTTGTAGTCTTAGAAGCCATCATTTTCTAACAATTCAGAGTTAAATTTTAATGTAAACACATCTTAGACTTCAGATGGCATGCACCCTTTTCTTGCACCCTTTTCTATCACTAGTGTCAGAATCTTGTTTTGTCCCTGACACGAATAACAATTTTCTTCTAAACTTCATAGCCAGTCCCCGGTATCGTGATATTTTTGGTTTGGATCTAATAAGATCACTGTTTCTAGCTGAATATGTAATCAAGCTATCAAACAATTCATATGTCGAGGCCCATTTCTCGCTAATTTTAGTCTCTTTCAACTAATGAGAGGGAGGCACGTACACTGCACGTCGATATAGGTAGTTTCGATTGGGGATGAATAATGATTGGTTTCTAGATTTGAGGAGGGCATTTCTGGAGAGAAAAAAGGGATAAATATTCCTCAGAGTTGGCTTTACTAATAATACAGATTCCTGCAATGCAATAGAAAGGATATTTTCTGGCTAGGATCATCCAGGCTCTTGAATAGGAATTATCACTAGATACCTTATCTTATGTCAGTCTAATTGGCTAAATTTATAATTTTTCTTGCATTTATTAATTATGTTGGTGAAAATAATGTTAATACTTGGAAGGGGCACAATAGGAAAACTTGCAAGGCTCCAATTTAATGTATTATATTGTTTAATACTGTAATATAATATTATGACAATTGATTACTCTTTTGACATTAATGCATTAATATTTGCGAGTCTGGTTTTTAGATTTTTCATGCAAAGATCTAATGTAAAGCATAGTTTATAGGGCTTTGAGCATAAGTTTAATATAGTATCTTCAAAAAAAAAAAAAAGAAGTTTAATGCAACTTATGGTCAAAGAAAGTTCTTTAACTGATGCTAAAATGTAAGTTGTGCATAGGAAACTTGGTGTGAAACAACCCCAACTAATTAATGAGATACATTCATGGCAAAAAGTATAGCTTAGTATAGTTGAATTATACAAATCCTCACACTAAACCTTTGCTTATAGCATCATTGTTGTCGTCATTGCCAATTGATTGATTAATTATTATATCCAACCTATACGTCACAATTAAAGGAAAGTATTTCAAACCCAATTCTTAATAGATAGTTAATCAAATTAGTTTATTTAGTGTTTTTGTTTTTCCTTAGTTTAAGCATTCTAATTTTTTATGGGTTGAAATACTGGAAATGTGCACAAATCCTAAAACCTCTAACAGATAAGGGAAAGAAAGGTAATTTTGATACAGGATTTTTGAAAAGTCTTAGGTGGCGTTTGGTGGGCATTATAGAATCTAGATTAGGATTCTAATCCCAGATTCCATAACCCAGATTATATTTCCTCGATTTTAGAAAACCAAAATCCTATTTGGATGAGTTGGATTGTGAACTCAGATTTTTAAATTAGAATTTGGAATCTTGTTTGGTTGCCACCGATTATTGATATTAAATTTGGAGTTTTTTATTAAAAATTACATAAAAATAATATAATATATATATAGAAAAATTAAAGTCGTATTTACATATATATTATTACGTGACATGTATATTTTTATATAATATATAAATTTATATATAACATTATAATAACAATATTATAATAATATAATAATATTATATAATAATATGATAATAATATTATTTATATTATGTACTACAATAACACTACTATTATTTTAATAATATTATAATAATATATATTATATGATATTATAAATATTATATAATATATATAATTGTTATAATAGTATTATAATTTAGAATATAATATTATGTATATTATAATATAAACTATATTATAATTTATATTAGGGAAATTTACACGTACACCCCCTGAGGTTTGGGAAAGTGTCACGGACACCCCCTGAGGTTCAAAAGTGATCACTTACTACCCCGTAGTTTCAAAAAGCGCCACCTACTACCCCACCGTTACATTGCACACAAACACCGTTAGTAATTTTTTTCAAATGGCCGAAATGCCCCTGACTCCTCTTCGTTCTCCTTTACCAACTACAGGAACATCACGGAGCCCATCTTTCTGAAACCTGGGGTAACTGTTGACTCGGGTAGCTTGTGAAGCTTTATTGTGCGGCTCATAGTCATCCTTGCACCAAGTCTTGAGAACCCAACATCAATAAGTTTCTTCAGATTCAAGGATCTATGCTCTCTCACGGTTTCTAACTCCACCCAGAAAGCTTAAACAGTTCTCCTTTTGGTGGATCAGCTCGGCATTATAACAAGAGAAGAACAATAAACCAAACCCTTGGGCATCCTTTGCCGGTGCATTCTCGGGACAACACAACAGAGTAGAACAATAAACTCAACTCAAAGCCGTCATGGAAGGAGGGGAGGTGGAGGAGAAAGAGAGTTTGAGCTGTTCACCTGGAGAGAGAGCTTTCGAAGCTTTGGGCACCCTTTGATTTTAATCTTCTGTAGAGATGGCAATTCCCCTTCGCAGATACTATTCAGTTTCGGAAGTTGCCAGAGAGTCAAGATTTGCAACCTTAGAAGAGAATCTTGCCCTGAGACCATTTCTCCAAATAAATTCTCAATTTGATATCTAAATTTGATATGGAGCATTTCAAGGTTTTCCAGCCGCAGGCTTCTAGATGATATAGTAACGAGTTTTGGACAACAATCAATCTATACATGTTTCAGGCACTTAAAGCTTTCAGGTTTCACCAACCCTGTCCATAAATACCTTAATCTGGAGAGATTAGAAAGCCAAAATTTCTCCAAGTTTCTTCCCAAATCCACCTTTTCTTCTGCCTCTTCACCACAAAATGCAGTCTCCATTTCATTGCATCTCTCTATCCAGCACTCTCTCAACAACTCAACATCATTAGCTCTTAAATCAGAAAGCCGAGAGATGAAGTTTTTGTTCTTTATTGGTACACTGTCAGGCTCTTTTGACTCCAGAAAATGCCTGGCTTGGATATAGGAAACTCTGAACACAAATTTCTCTATTGGTACATTGAAATGGGACCTGTGAAGTCCGATTTGGTTGAAAATTTTGGGGATTTCGGGGGAATCGAAGGGGACTCTGAAGGGGTTATTAGATCGGATTATTTTGCCCTTGATTCTGAGAAGAGATATGCGAGGCCTGTTGCTGAAGGAGATGTGAGTGAAGAGGATTCTGTGAATTCAGACAATCCCAGCTGGATTGATCCCGGTTCTAAACCCATAATCGTTCTTGGCCGTAAGAATTCCAACGAGCTTTGGTCCGATTCTAGCAGCGATCGGTCTGTTTCGTGAAAGCTTGGTGAATTTTTAAAAAAAAAAATTTTTTAATTTTTAAATCTGAAAATTGATATATTATTTATAAAATGAAGAAAAATAGATAAGTTGCCAAATTTAATTCATAAAATTGATTTATTTATTATAGAATTATTTATGTTAAGAAATTTGAATTTATGTAATTTTTTATGTATTTTTTATTTTTTGGAATTAATTAATCCGAAAATTAATTAATTATTAATAAAATTAGTAAAAAAAGATAAATACTCAAATTAAATTCATAAAATTGATTTATTTATTGTAGAATGATTTATGTTAAATAATTGGAGTTTATATAATTTTTTATATATCTTTGATTTTTTGGAATTAATTAATCCGAAAATTAATTAATTATTAATAAAAAAAGATAAATACTCAAATTAAATTCATAAAATTGATTTATTTATTGTAGAATGATAATCAATGATTTATGTTAAGAAATCGGAATTTATATAATTTTTTATGTATTTATGATTTTTTTGAATTAATTAATCCGAAAATTAGTTAATTATTCATAAAATTAATAAAAAAAATATAAGTACTCAAATTAAATTCCTAAAGATAATTTGTTTATTATAGAACAATTTATTTTGAAGAATCAGAGTTTTTATAATTTTTTTATATAATTATGATTTTTCGAATTAATTAATCCCAAATTATTCATAAAATTCATAAATAATAATATAGTTTATAAATAAGAAATTATAATTAGTTGATAATGTTTGTATTGTCTAATGTGGATTAATATTTATAATTTGTTATTGTGCTCTGTTACTGACTTACTGTGCGTTTGTGCAGGTGTTCGGATTCCAGTGTGGTGCTTCTTGGTTAGTCTGTTAGAGACAGTCAGACAGATAGACAGTATGACATCTGGTAGTGGTAGTGGAGAGGGCAGAAATGGTGGTAGGAGGCAGGATATTGGTTGGGCCCATTGCACGAGATACGAGGGAGACAAAAATAAAACGATCTGCAACTATTGCCGCCAAGTCATAAAGGGTGGTGGAGTATTACGGTTGAAGCAGCATTTGGCACACGGCTACAGTAACGTGGCCAACCGTCCTCAAGTCCCTCCAGAGGTTCAGAGGCTGATGAGATAGCACTTGGCATCAGGGAGTGCAGCTAGGGAGGGGAAGAGGCATGCACGAGAGGATGTTAGACGTAGATTGGCAGAGCCTATCCTACCCTCTGTGGCTCCTGATATTGATGACGATGATGACATGGTGTACCCAGCCGAGTATGTGACAGAGGGAGAGAGGGCAGCATTCAGAGCCTCAGTGCAAGCATCTTTGCAGTCTGAGTTTGAGAGGACAGAGGCTGCGAGGCATGGATTTCACAGGGGTGGTACTTCTAGAGGAGATGCAGGTGCAGCTGATGTTGATGCTCCTACTCCTAGTTCTAGAAATGGGGCTGGGGCTGGACCTAGCACCAGGATGCCCGATTATCCTATGAAGCCAAGTATGTGGTGTTCATCTGGTGCCAAGCAGAAGAAATTGAAGGATGTGTGGAGCAAGGGCACTGTCAGGGAGAAAATGGGGAAGTCTATATCCAAATTTTTTATCTTCAATCACATTCTAGCGAATGCAGCAGGGAGCCCCCATTTCAAGAACATGGTCGATGTTATCCAGGAGTCGGGTCAAGGAGTCTTGCCTCCTACGCCACGGAAGATTATGGTTACGTACTTGGATCAAGAGGAGGCAGAGATGAGAGAGTTTATTACATCGCTACGACCCCACTGGGAGCAGTTTGGAGTTATGATCATGTGTGATGGATGGACAGGTCCTACTAAACTGTCCATCATCAATTTCATGGTGTATTGTAGAGGCAGGGCAGTGTTCTTGAGATCTGTTGATGCATCACACAATATCAAGGATGCGTCGTATATTACCAGCTTATTAGAGAGCGTGGTACAGGAGGTTGGCCTTGAGAACGTCGTTCAGATTGTGACAGACAGTGCCAGTGCGTTCAAGAAAGCCGGTGAGACATTACAGCAACGGTATAACCTGTATTGGGCGCCCTGTGCTGCACATTGCACTGACTTGATGCTAGAGGAGATTGGCAAGAGAAGCCAAGTGCTGACGACATTGAGGGATGCACGAGTACTCACCACATTTGTGTACAACCATAATTTCGTACTAGCGAAGATGAGAGAGAGATGTGGTGGGGACATAGTTCGGCCGGGGATTACCAGATTCGGTACGAACTATATTGCATTGGATAGTATTCTTAGCCACAGACAGGGATTAAGATCTCTATTTACCAGTGACGATTGGACGAGTTGTGCTCAGAGTCGCAAAGAGACCAGGAGGAGAGTAGAGGACATTGTTTTGTCCAGCACTTTTTAGGAGCATGTGCGAGAGTTGATTGCTATACTGCACCCCATATACCGTATACTGCGGCTACTTGACACAGATTCCTATCCTACGGTAGGATCCATTTATAAGTGTATGGCGGTGATGAAAGCTCAGATTAAGGCCGGATCACCCAAATCACATCAGTGGGTATTCAAAATTGTTAACGACAGATGGTACAAGTCGCTAGGTCATCCTTTGCATGCAGCAAGTATAATTAAAATTTTATTTGAATCATTTTATGTTGAATCATGTTTATAATTATATTTTAATTATTGTTCTAATGTTTTTTCTTATAATCGTCAATGTAGCGTATTATTTAAATCCAAAATATCATTATAAGGATAATCTTGGCGCACAACACAACCTCTGTGCTCATGTCCACGAGGTTTTCATGAAGTTGGACCCCCATTCAGAATCAGTTGGGGATTTTGGAAACGAGGTAGGGGCCGTAGCATTTAACTTCACTTATGTTATGGATATCACTTCTTCTTAATAGTTATATTAATTATTAAGTATTGACCCTTTCAAATTATTCCACTACCAGCTGATACAATTTAGAGATGCGATGGGCTCATTCGGGTTGACTACGGCGATTGCATCGAGGAACAAGATGATGCCGTGTAAGTGACAAGGGATTATGAATATTAATATTTTAAATTTCTAATTTCTAAATAATTTTTAATATTTTCTATTTGTAAATCCAGGTGAATGGTGGGCGATGCATGGCACAAGTGCCCCTACACTAAGGAAGTTAGCGTGTCGAATATTGGCTCAGACAGCATCCTCTTCTGCTTGTGAGCGCAATTGGAGTATGTTCGCACTCATACACACGAAGCAGAGGAACCGGATAGCTTATCAGAGGTTACAGAAGTTGGTTTTCTGCCATTATAACATGAGGCTGAGGACGAAGCAATTAGAGATAGAGCACGGCACCGCCGCCACGACTGTGAAGGATCCTTTGGATGTGTTATTCAGTAATGAAGTCGATGACGAGGATCCATTTGCAGAGTGGGTTAGATGTGTTAAGATGGATCAGCCTAATCATAGTCCTAGCCCAGTCATATCACAGGCTGCAGCAGAGTTGGGCATCGATGTAGACACAGCTATGGAGGAGAAGAGGGGGGAGATTCGTGAAGACTCATTGGATAACCTTATCAGAGTTGTTCCTTCCTCCGCTACTGCAACAACACCAGCCCCAGTCCCAGCCCGTAGGCATGTTTCATTGTCAGAGGAGGAGGAGGAGGAGGAGACAGATGATGAGGATGAGTCCGGAACTTCAGATGATGATGATGGAGATGGTGGTGCTAGTGGTGGTTATGGTGGTGTTGGCACCAGTGGCCCGGGGTTGAGCCCATTTACTGGAGAGGCGGCTTTCCATTATACCACACAGGATACTGACCACGGAGATAGAGATCGTGATGAGAGTAGGGGATATTCCTTTCAGAGGAGGAAAGGCAAGGAGAGACAACATACAGGGATGCACGATGACTCGTCCTCCATGGCACAGAGTTTCGGATCTTTAGATGTTAGAGGATCATCGAGTTCTTATGGAGAGCAGTATCCTCACTATCCACCACAGCTGACCCAGGGACACTATCCAGCCTACTATCCTCAGCAGCTTGGGCCAATAGATTCATCAGATAGTAGTAGTTACAGTACATCATACGGATATCCTGGAGCACACATGCAGACATCTGATCCATTTGGGATCTTTCCAGTGAATCCATATCCGTATGGCTATTATCCTATGCCTGTTGTACCTATTGGTATTGGAGCTGGAGCAGTAGCCCCTCCATACGAGCATCTCAGTTATCCTGCGCCGTCTCCTCCATCACCACCAGAGCAAGAGACGTGCTACTATTATGATGATTTCCCTCCAGTTGGTATCATGGCTCACATGACACAGAAGGAGTATGAGCAACATGTCCGTGCATATCAGAGAGAATATAGATTTCGGATAGGATGGAAGCGCTACTGTCATTTTATTGGCGAGAGATCAGGGTTTGAGCCATGTCGTTCATTTCATGTCTGATTTGACGGTATGATTATATGTTTTTTACTTTATATATTGTTGTTTTAGTTTAATTTAAAATTTGGATCCTCTTTGTTATTTTTTATTTAAAGTTTAAACACAGCGCACACAGCATCACCCCGATAGGCCCGATCATTACATTTACATGCCACATTGTGTTTTCATGATTTTCGAGATATATTATTGATGCTTGTGGTAATTTAAGTGCAATTTTGAAGTAAATTTAGCATTTTTTAATGTAAATTTAGCTTCTTTTTTTTTGAAAAAAAAAGCACACAGAAATGTATCTATCGAAATTTCGTTCGATTCACCGGAAACCACAGGAAAATCAGTTTTCCGGCGAATCGATGGCATTTTGCCGGCGTGCCGACGAAATGCCGTTCGGTGCCCTGGGCGGCAGGCCCAAGTGCACCGAAATTCAAAACCTTGGTTCAGATGCTCTCATTTGTCTTAAATGACCCCTTTCATGATGCTTTCCAAAACAGGATGGATCCTTGCCCATGTTCAACCAAAGAAAACCTTAAACAAGGGTCTTAGCCACCCCCGTTTGGCATCAAACATAATCCTTCCCCTTCCCTCTTGAAGCAATGAGAGAGAAGTCCCCAAGGGCCAAGGTCAAATTCTAACCGATCAACACATTCACATACCCAACCAAGCGATTTATGGGAAAGTATCCAGAATAAGTATATAACAAATAACCATGCATGCAAAAGATATTTATAGTACCCTAAGGAACTTGTGTATGAAATATTTACTCTAAATAGTATGTACTAAGCTTCCAAAAGTGAAGTGTGTGATGCTATAAATGGATTATTTTGAAAGTGATAAGATCTACTTGTGCTCAGGATGAAAAGAAGATAACGTTAATTAACTATAGGTTATTCCTACTTACATCAACATCTAAAAGTGTGTGTGTGCGTACACAAATAGTGCCTATGCATGTATTAAGAAAATAAACGCTAAACTACTATACATGATGACATGCTTTAAAGAAGAAATAATAAAATGAAGATGATGACGTATTCACACCCAAAAGGATGATAAACGATCATAACTAAGTGAAGGGAGAGGGTGAGAAGAAGTTAAAGGTACAAGGGATTTTGAAAGAGGACATTCCCCTTTTTGAATAAAAGATGAACCATTAGACAAAAAGAGAAAAGAAAATGATGAATTAAAGATGACTCAAATAAGACCTTTGCCTTATACAAAAGCTCTCCTCCTCCCCTTTTTTGTATAGGGAGTCCCCCTCACCATGGGGACTCCCATAGCATGTCAAAGAACAACAAGATAGTTAGAAAATACAAGAAGAGATAAATCTCAAAGAAAGGAAACAAAATATCATTAAAAGATTTTATTTGGACATATATAGGATAAAATACAACAAATATGCTTACCCTTGAATTACCTTCTTTTATTTAAACAAATGGTGATCCTTGGATGATGATGGACAACCCCCTTTGAGACCTCCTTTGACTCCCAAATATGGCATTTTTTTATGTCTTTAAGGATGTAGGAGAGAAAAAGAGAATGAAAGGGCTAGCTATAAGGGTAAAATAGGGATTTTTATGGAGGTTTGGAGCTTTGAGGAGATAGGGACGTTTTTATCTCAGAAGAAGAGGTGGGGACGAAGGTGGACCAGCAAGCTTGGGCAATGGGGGCTGGGGCCCCTTTTATAGGCAAAAATTTCGGATCCGCATATGGCATGCGGATTGGCCTGATCCACATTTAGTATGTGGATTGGCCTTGTCCGCATACTAAGTGCGGACGCGTTTAAAACGTGCTCAAATCTTCGCGCGATCCGCCAGCTGTCACCAACGAACGACAGCTGGCGTTGCAGATAAGACCCCATCCACATTGTATGTGTTATGTCCGCACATACAATGTGGTTCGCACGTGTTAAATGCTCTTGGATTTCAAATTTTATTCAATTTGCAAAAATTTTGGATTTTTTATCCGATTTTCCTTTTCATTTTCCATTTATTTTAAATGTAAAAAGATATATTTTAATTAAAATTATTATTTTATTCAAGATTTTTATTTGTTTTGTCCTTTTCTGCTTTTTCGCCACGTGGGCAGTTTTCCTGTAAATTTTGACTTGCCATATCTTTTTCATCTGATGTCCGATTTTAGCAAACTCAGTGGCGTTGGAATTAGGTTAAGATTCCCTTTCCACTGAGCTAAAGTTTGGCAGCAAATTCAAGATTTTTAGTAGAAGAGCAAAACTGCTCCCCGAAAACCAATTTTACTTATATCTTTTTCTCCGGGACTCCGATTCCGGCAAACTCAATTGTGTCGGGATCATGTCGAGATGTTCTATCTTCTAGGATCAAATTGGGCAGCTGAACTGGGTTTTAACAGAAATCCAATTTATGCTCCCCTTCAAATTTGACCAGCTCATAACTTCTTCATCCGGACTCCGATTTGAGCAAACTCAGTTGCGTAGAAATTGTGTCGGAGTTTCCTTTTCAATGGGAAGAAGTTTGGTAATCAATTTTCATGGGATCAAAAAGACAACTTTTGACCCTTCTGGGTTTGACCTTTTTAGTTTGGATTTCTATTTTCTGCATTTTTGAAAGTGCAAAAATGAGGTACTAACACTTAGCATTAGGTTTGAGATCCTTAACCCATTTGAATCCAAAACCACAAAGGAAAAGGTACAAATTCAATCTTTTGCGCAAAGTCAAACTTTTCTGGTTGAATTTTGTTGACTTTTGACCCCAAAAAATGAAATATTTTCTAAGGCAAGATTTCAAGATAATTTTTCTCAGTAATCAAGTTTTTAGCAATGTTATTGCATAAATGAATTTTTTGAGCCTTTAACTCTTGACAAATACCTTAGTATTAACATGTTGAATTTTTTTACCGGACCTGAAAAACCGGAATTTAACCTTGAACTGGAAATTTGACTTTTTATTCACTTGGAATTTGGGTCTGAAGCTATTTTTAATGGATTCAAATGGGAGGGGAGGGGGGTGTTTGCTTATTTTCACGTAATAACTTAAGTAAAAGGAGATTAAAAAATACGAGGACATTTATTTAAATGATATTACACGTAAATAAGTATTCGCATATAGTATGCGAACACGCCCATATGTATATTATGGGCGAGATTATGCTTTCCTCATGCGCGCAAGTGGACTGCCACGTGTCATCTAGAAGATTTGGCCGTTAGACCACGTCGACAATGCACGTGGTGTGTAACAGAATCTCGTCCACAGGTATTGTGCGGTCTTCAAGTATATTGGTCGTGTCCGCATATATAGTCCGGATTGGACAAAATCGCACTGTGTATACGGACACGTTCATTTTGCACAATTTCGCAAAGGCTCGGGATCTAAGCCTTATTTACTCTTCTTACATCTCTCTAGGAGACTCAATCTTCCTATTTTGCCCTCCGAAACTTCTGGATTTACTCCAATTCATGCCTTAGGCTTGAATTGAAATAATCTAAAAGGATATTTTGGCATACCCTTGGATCTTTTATACCCTTGGCCCCACCTATAAATAGAGGGGCTTTCCTCTAGCAAAGGGCTGACAATCTGAAGGTTGAGAGCTCTTGAAGAAGGAAACTTTGCCTAACTCTCCACTCAAGCTATCAAGGTAAGCCCCAAAGCCTTCTCTCTTCCTTTTAATTACATTCAAGCACTCTCTCCTTCTACCTTTCTGTAGTGTAAGGCCATGGTTGTGTTTGGAACCCCAAACCATGCTTAAAGTACCTTAAGCACTCTCTCTAGCCATAAAATGTGAAGAGAGAGCTAGGGGAAACAAGTGTTGGGATAGAACCTTAGGCTTAGAACAACTTTTGGATGAGGTGATTGTTTGATTTGCTTGTGTTTATATGTGCTTGTTATTTGGATGTGTTTTGATTTTAAAATTTGGAAAGAATACATGGATCTATGCTCTCTATAGAATTAGATCTCCATTCCCTCCTAAAAATCTGATTTCCAACACAACCACACATATCACTTGATTTAGTATCAAAATAGGCATAGATCTTGGATTTACCATGATCAATATGGTAGATCTGAGATCAGAGGCCTTAGAGCAATCTCTCAAGACTTTGTGAATTGATTTCAAGTGATTTTATGTTTTAGAGAGGACCTCATGGTCTACGCTCTCTATTTTGAGCTTTTTGCCTCAATTTGGGTACATTTGGCTCATCATCTCCAATTAATGAGAGATCTAAGCCAAAGCCTTTCCCTAAATCCTTTTTTGAGTGTTCTTCAACTCATTTCAAGTGTTTTCAATCCAGATCAATTGAATCAAATATACATACCCACTATCTTGGCTTGGTTTTACTCAAAGTTTTCAAATTTGGACAAAATCTGTACCTTGTCTTGAATCATTTATAACTTCATTATTTGGATAAATTTTTGAGTGATTCTAAAGACATATGATAGGTGAAGATGTCTAGTTTAATCCTGTAAAATTTGAGCAATTTATATGAAGCCGATTTTTCAAATCATTTGATCAAAGTTGATAAGTCAGATCATATCAGATTGCCGTACTTGTCACTTTTATTGAGCACCAAAGGCTCATTTTAACTCCAATTTGAGTGATTTTAACTTCTAAGTCTTCCTTTATGAGTCCTCTTTTAAATCCAATTGGTTTTAAGAGTTCTCACTTTGATTTGAGTTCTATATGTTTGATTGACTCTGAACTGCTCAACAGCAAATAACAGAGTTAGTCTGTGATCCTCTAAGTATGTTTGAGAGGGCACACAAGTCGTAACTGGATGAAGTTTTGTGTGAGGCCTATTCCATTTGAAATATGGCACATCATATTTCATTCATGCAAAATTTCAAGGATTTATATGGATCCAATCTCCACAAATATGCTTTCAAAGTTGGCCACTCATTGTTTTTACTTTTTTAATTTACAGCAGAAAATTGGAACAAGCATATCTCCTTGGATTGTAATCGGATTTGATTGAAATTTCTACTGAGTCTTCTATTTCATATAAGCTTTCCAATGGCTTTAGTTTAATTCAATTTGAGTTTGATTTGAATGACTCATAGTTGATTGGGTTTTCCAGGCTTAAATGGCTTAACCTTGAGTTGATTTTTCCAGGTTTGCTTTAGTTGGATTTTATTCAAGTTTTAGATTGATTTTTACTTGATCATGAAGTCCTAGAGGTGATATATTCATAGAGAGAGTCCAGGATCTATTGGACTACTCATATGGAGAAATCACACATATGGTTGTTTATTTTTAAACATTTTTGAATGATTTTCTGTTTGCAAGCAATTTAAAAGCATAAATAGCATATGGCAACCACCTTGTGTGGATGAGTAGGGGTGCCTAACACTTTCCCTTACTCATAACCTAATCCCCTTACTTGATCTCTGGATTTAACCATGGATTAGAGCTACTTTTAGCTCTATTTTACCTTTTATGCACACTTTGGTGTCCATTCACACCTTAAATTGAATGGTGGCGACTCCAACCTTTTTTAAACCCTGTGTGATGATTAGGAATTCATTTAGGTGATTTTCCATGTCTCACAAATATGAGAGAGGATTTTTGACCATTTATCATCTGCCCCAATTCTCTGCAATATCTTTAAATTATTCTCATCATACAGTGGGCCTCCCAATCATTTGTGCACCCATATATGTTGTTCTCGTCTGCATACATTGGGTGAGATAATCCTATTTCCCCACGTCGAATGGCAACTCCTTTGAATCTGCCTTCATACTCTGCTCTGGTAATTGCTAGTGATAGAACCTGTTGACACAAGATGAACAAATATGGGGAAAGGGGGTCCTCCTGCTGAACCACCATTCTATCAGAGATTTTTCCAATAGGACTTCCATTAAGGAGCACATTGTCAGTGACAGATATAACACAACTCATAATCAATTTAAAACTTTTTTCATTGAAACCAAAAGCTAAAAGAACTTTCTCCAAAAAGGACCAATTAAGCTTGTCATAAGCCTTAGAGAAATCAAGTTTGTGAAACCCCGTTCCAATATCCCCAGCATACCCTAATTAGTAAGCTTGATGTGTAGGTGAATCTGGAGCAGCTCAAGCCTAAAGCCAATCAAAGTGGTTAAGCCCCGCGCTGTCAGCAACCTGTGAAGGTGAGCATCTTTCATTTGGTTGAACAAGGTTTCCTAACATGAGATAAAATAGCTAAGTGTTGGTGATGTATGCAATGTAGGAGGAGGAATGGCAAAACTGTAATATTTGGAGTCTTGTGGAAGCCACTTAAGGGAAAATAGCCAAAGGAAAGGCCATACACAACCAAACCATACCCCAAAACCCTTTCTTCCTCTTCTCTTCTCCCACTCTCATTTCTTCATCTCCTTCTCTTCATCTTCTTCCCCATTTTCGTCCTCATTCGTTTATAAACTCATTGGAAGAGGTTACTTGCAAGAATAGAAAGGAGAAACCAAGAGAAGTGATTTTATTTGAGGTTTTGAGCTTGGATATTGGTGGAATGAGCAACCAAGTAGCTCAAGTGCTGTTTGTGAGTTGCAATAGAAGCTTGCTCAAGTGTTTGCAAGAGGTAAACAACACCACCCCAACCTTGTTTTCCCATTTTCGACCAAAAATCGCATGTTAAATGAATGTTAGGGTTGAGATGTGAAAACGAGTCCTACGCCAAATGGGAGGGATTTCTTTAAGAGGTTTTGTTGGTAGTAGATTTCTACACATACTAGGAGTGATTTCGAGCCCAAAAACACCTAGAACAAGTGAAATTTGAGAAAAACCAAAATCCCCAAAAGTTCGGATTTCGCGAACTGTCAAAAACCCAAGCCGCCCGAGCAGTCGCTCGAGCGCGACATCAGGCGGTGGTTTTAGGTAGTTTAGGTAGATTTTTAAGGCATGGCCGCTCGAGTGACGTTCGAGCGACTGTTCTAGCGAGTGTTTTAACAAAAGAACCCGAGAGCTAAATATTGGCCGCTCGAAGCAGGCTCGAGACCCATAGAGCGCCCTTACCAGATTTTCCTAAATTTGCACATTTAGCCCAGATTGAACTACCCTTTGTTTTTATTCAAATCCAACCTATGTATAAGTGAGAGTTAGGTGTCTAGGAAGTGTTCAAACTGGAAGTAACTCAAAATTCCAAATAACCAAGATTTTGGGTACGTTTTGCCCAAGAAGGTCTTAGAAAGAATTTCTATCCCAGATTACTATAGGAATAGGATAACTTGATTCCACCACCTCAAACACTTTCCAATTAACCCTTAACAGTATAAATCAAGAACCAAAACCAATGTGTGCAAGTATCAAAAGAGTTGAGACATAGGTTGTCCCAAAATAAGTCAAGAAAGGTAGAAAACTCTGGAAACAAAACTTTTACCATTGACCTTCAATGTGAGTGCACCACCCATGACCAGATGGGCTTCGGCCTAGTATTTTACACATAGCATGAAGGGCATTGGGCCCGTATTACACTTAACATGAGTTGCACGATAATGAGGGCATTGGCCCATATTACATTTGCACCACCTCAAGGGCTTTGGCCCATCACTTGTAACATGAGATGAAAAGGCAGTGGCCCATGATCGTTAATCATAAATGAGAGGGCAGTGGCCTGTTGTATTGATATTGAAAAGAGGGCAGTGGTCCCAATGACATTGAGTACTATTGAGCAAAGGGCAGTGGCCCAAGATTGACTCAGGTAAGGCCATGGGCTACCCTTGAGCATTTTCCATGCTAGTGGCATGAGGTATTGATATGGATGATTGACCAGTAAGTCTTGGTGGGTTGTTGAGCGGTTCATCTCAGTTGGGGTAGTGGATCGTTGTTCCTCCCAACGTGGAAATAGAGAACTAGCATCCTCCACTCAAGCTTGAATACACGTGAATGTTATATTTGTGTTCTTTATTGTTGTGAAATGAATAAATGAACACATCAGCATAATGAACCCTTAAGGTATGGATCCATAGTCTTAAATGGGAATGTTTGTATATATATATGCCATGGCCAGTGTTATTGTTACTGTTACTGCTTCTATATTGTGATATCATCCCGGCACCAGCATCATCGGTGGCTGATGCCCACTTGCTACAGGGAATCAGCAGTGGATGCATGTAAGTCAAGGGGAATCGACATATGAATGCCTAAGTCAAGGGGGAATCGGCGTAGATGCCTAGCCACCACATGGAATCAGTGAAGCTAGATGAAGCCATGTGTAGTATATATAAACATCCTAGATAACAAGTGATAATATTGATTACATGATTGCTATTAAATGGATTATCTGTATGCTGAGGCCCATGCATGCACTATTATATGACACATGAGATGCCGTGGATTTTGTAGTATTAGAATTACCCGCATGTCATGGTTTATCGAGAGATATTTGCATAAACTGTGTTTTCACCGAATCATGCATGTGTTGCTTACTGAGACATTCATCTCACAATTGCTTTCTATCTTATTTTTCAGATCCATCGACGTCCGGTGTGAAGGACCGGACTGGGGATAGAGGCATGGAGAAAGCTATAGGGTATAGAGAGGAGGATTTCTATAGGCCTTAGGCTGTTCTTTTATTTTGTAATGCATGTATAGATTTGAATTGTAAACCCTTCTAGCTGAGAGGTGTGATTATTCACCCATCTTTTTGTAACTACACTCTGTGTCTTGTTTCCTTTAAAATATATATATGAACACTTTTGATATGCATATGTATAAACTGTTTGCACTTGCACTTGTATAGAAAAAGATTTAAAATCCTTTATGTTTTGTTAAGTAAAATGGCCCACTTGCCACGGTTTGGGACGGATTGTGCCTTGGAGGGGGAGATCTAGTTCCGGGTCGTGACAAAGTTTCAATGCATACATTCCTTTGTCACAAGCTTCCTTCTTCTTCTTTTTCCTTTTTGATTTTGTAATTTTTTTTTTGTTTTTCCAAAATAATAAAGAATTTCATGGTTCAGCAAAATGTTATCCCTAATGGATTGATCTGGCACAAAAGTCAATTGATTCGGAGAAATGCAATCAACAAGCGAAATTCTTATTCTATTAACCAAAATTTTAGAAATCATCTTATGCGAAAAGTTGCATAAACTAATAGGAAGAAACTCAGAAATCCTACAAGGTTGTAAATTTTTTGGGATTAAGGAAATGAAGGTATTATTTAAATCGTCAAGCATAATCCCATTTTCAAAAAAAAATTTGAACAAGCAACACAATATCATTACCAACAATACTCCAAAAAATGCTTATTAAATATACCCTGATAACTGTCTGGTCCAAGGGCTTTGAAGGCTTCCATTGCCACCTCCACGTTCCACACTTCCTCCAAGGAAGTTATTCTAGAGATAACATCTTTTTGCTTCTCCGAGATGGCCTGAGGAATCAAACCAAGCAAATTGATGTTAGTGAATTAAGGTTCAGCTTTGTAAAGATTTTGGAAGTATTTAGTCACCAAATTTTCCAACTCTCCCTTTGTTTCAGTATCCACACTGTCCTCATTTTTCAAAGAGTGGATATAATTTTTTTTGCCTTTGGATGAGGGTGAATTTGTGAAAGAAGGACGTGTTTTGGTCTCCGTCTTTCAACCAGTGGATGTGAGACTTTTGAAACTATAATGTCTCCTGCTATCGTAGAAGTGCTGCATATTTTCCACGGGAGCTTGTTCTACCAATTCTAAACTGGGTGTGGGCTACTGAGACATGTGTTCTTGAACTATTCTTAGTTAAACTTCCTACTTTTTTCGGAAGATATTCCCCACCTCCTCTCCATTCCATCTTTTCAACTCATGAGTAAGACGAGACATTTTTGTTCGAATAGAAGCATTTGATCCACCAGGTCTCGGTTCATTCCATGCTTTATCAATCGCATCATAGCAGGACTCCTCATGTAGCCAGAATGCTTCGAACAGGAAAGGTCGAGATCCTTTCCTTTTTTTCACGGAGTAATTCAATAATGATGGGTGAGTGATCCGAGGCAAAGATATGTTGAGAGAACACCATCGGTTGATCAAAGATATCAAAGCAGTTAATGGATAGGAAACACCTGTCAAGTTTTTCTGATATTCGTCTCAAGGCTTGCTGTCCATTGGTCCACGTGAATCTTGGACCTTTTATCATCACCTCCGATAGACAGCAGTTATTTATCAAAGCCTGGAAGTTGTGACTATGTCTCTTGCTTATTGGTGTTCCACCACATTTTTCTGATTGGTCCAGCATAGCATTGAAGTCTCTGAACATCATCCATGGTGTCAGGAATTTTCCGAATAGGTCTTCAATATATTGCCATTGATTCACTTGTATATCCATCTTCGAACTTGCATGTACATAGACCATATGCCATGTCCTTCCTTTGTGTGATACCTTTATAGCAACCATCCATTCAGTGTGGGCAATTACATCAATCAAAAAATCATTCCTCCACATGATCAAAAAACATTCATGCCTATTGATGGCAAGTATGAAAAAAAAATTAGAGACCAAACCATTCTTATATGCGATTCTTTCCACAAGATCTTGTTTAGCAAAAGTTTCAAAAATAAAAATAAGACTAGGAGAGTGAAGCAAAATTTGGTCCTTTAAGTGTTGCTATGTCACGGCTTGACCAAGGCCATGACAGTTCCAAAATAAGACTCTCATGGTGAAGGATCCGTATGTAGCTCTGAAGGGGGTTCGGAACTTTGGTCTTGTAGTTCTTCAATCACAACCTTCCTTTTCTTGGTCCTTGTACGAAGGTCCCTGGGAGGTTCTCCTTCCAATTCCTTTTCCATTGCATCCTTTGAACCAGTGTGAGTGGTCTTCTTTCCAGATCTTCCTCTTCGTCCTTGCCGTCGTGCCCCCTGTGTTGCCTTTCTCAGAGATACTAAGGTGCGGTGAGGCAAAGAGTTGGATGTTCCTCATATCATCTGTCTCCTGGTACGCTTTAGAGAAAATAACAGTTAGATGAAAATTTAGACCTGGGCTTTTACTTGAGTTTACTAGGCTGCATGATGCTGAAAACGTAAAAGACCTTGATGGGCCTAAGTCAAGGTCCTTGAAATAATTAGTCGATGAGCTTATTCTAGATTGGACCATAGGGCTTGAAGGTCCATCACTTGATTGCACTATCTCTGTTTCTGCATTAAGGCCCATAGAAGTTTGGGCCGGTTGGACTTCCAGCCCAAAGGATACACCCCCATAAATTCGTTGGATTGAGTCCACGCCTGGGTCCTCCTGACTAGGCCGAGTTGACTCGTTCAGTAATGGGGTGGATGATTGACCCGCTTTCTTCTTCCTCAGTTCAACCAGAGATAGCAGAGAAGGTACGTTTCGGTGGCGTCTCTCCACTCTGTTAGAGGTAGAGTAGCATAGAGTGGCATTCGGAGTTGGGAGGACGAGCTGCTTCCCCGAAGTGATGTTGATACACATGTTCAACGAGTCACCCAGATCTTCTGACCGTCAAGGTCTTTGACAAAAATGCCCGAGGGGATAGGTTTTCTCAACTCAAGTTCCCACCTAAGGGCTGCAGCCGATAAGTCATTTGTTTGAGGAATGTCAATTTCAATTGATTTACCGAACTCATTACCCAATCGATCAATCAGTTGATTATCCATCAAGATCTGGGCAGTTCCGAACTCACTACAAATGAAAGAAATGACAGTTCCGATGCTTCTTCTGTAGAACTGACTTTTTCCATGAGGGTATAGGTGCCATTTTTAAACCAGGGTCTGCTCTGGAGAATCACTTGAAGCTCATTATCCTCCGCAAAGGAAAGCAAATATTTGTTAGGGTTGATGAGTAAGATTTCTAGGATGACAAAATTCTTCCAAACCCTCTTAAGAAGTCTTTTTATGGCATTGAGAGTTGATGATGCGTTACAGATCTCCACCATGAGAAGGTTCTTCCATTTGTATGAGATACGTTCCTTTTCTTCTTTCCTTAGAACAAAAACCTTGTCAGATCTGACTAGAAGAAGCATGTCCTAGAAATCCTTGACAATCTGTACTATGATGTGCCAGAGAAGGAAAAGGAATGGAGCAACCTCACAAGGAAAAAGGGTTTAGAATATTCATTGGCTGGGGAAGCAAGATGAGAAAAAACAAAGGGCACCAACAATGGAGAGTGAGGATTACTCCTGGAGTAACAATCAATAGTGATGGAGGATGAAACAACAGGGAGAACAAGAGGCAAGACAACCAAGTTCCCTAGGAAGTCCAAACGGCAAGAGAATAGAAACTGAAAACTGCTCGAAAAAGCACTTCAAAGAAGGAAGTTCAAGGGGAAAACCAGTCCAGACTCTACTAGAATGAAAACCGGGGACCAGCTCTCAAAAAGCTCGAAACTGTGAGACATGAAAATGTCACCTAAGATGACTTCCGATATCGTCACGCGGGAATCGATAAAAATAAAGAGTCGCCACCATCCAATGTTAAGGTGTGAATGGACACCAAAGGGTTCATAAATGCCAAATAGAGCCAAAGTAGCTCTAATATGAGGAAAAATCCAGAGATCAGGTAAGGGGAATTATTTATGAGTGGGGGAAGGTATTAGGCACCCCCATTCATCCGTCTAAGACAGTTACCACATGCTTGCTCATGCTAAGGATTGCTTGCTAATCAAAAACAGACAAAGGATGCTTAAAAATAAGCAAAATGTATGTGATTATTCCACATGAGTAGTCCAATGAATTTAGACTCTCCTCATGAATATACCACTCTATAACTTCATGAGTGAATGAAGATCAAAGTAAAAATGAAGAAAAATCAAGTTAAGGTAAATCTGGAAAAATCAGGTTATAAGAGCTTGAAGACTTCGATCAACCATAAGTCACTTGATTTAAATCCAAATCAAATGAAACCAAAGCCATTTGATAGCTGGTATGAAATAGAATATTGATTAAGAAAATCATCTCATTCTGATTTAAAACAAGAGAGTGACACTACGAAAATCTACTGCTGTTACTCAGAGAAAAGTGGCGACTAAGCATTTTTGAAACCCTATCCATGGAGTTTGGCTCCATATAAATTCGTAAAAACTTGCATAGATGAAGTATATGGTGCCATCTTTCAAACGAAATAGGCCTTACACCAAACTCCATCCATTTGTGACTTGTGTGTCCTCTAGAACATGCCTAGAGGATCACAAATTAACCCAAAACTCTGTTACAGAGCCGCTCTGAGTCAATCAAGCACACAAACCACAAATCAAATCAAAATCTGTTAAAACCAATTGGAATGGAAAATAGACTCCTCAAGGAAAATACAGAAACTGAAATCATTCAAAACGGATTAAAATTGAGTAAATGGTGCACAATCAAAGCGGCAAGTTAAGCAATCTGGACTGAACTAACTTGCCAACTTTGAACCGATGGTGTCAAAAATTGGCTCCATAAAAATGAATGAAAATTTCCAAATACAAAGTAGGCCATCCCATCTATCACATGTCTTTGGAATCACTCAAAAATTCATCCGGAGGATGAAGTTATAAGCATTCCAAGACAAGCCACAGATGCTGCCATGTTTTGAAGATTTTTGAATAAAAGACCAAAACCAGTGCAAGTGGATTCAACCAAAACAACTGGAAACCATGAAAAACAGCCTCATGAAGTTCTAAAATTCATTCTAAAGCCAATGATTTTAGATTTCCCATATTAAACATGGAAATCCAAAATCTAGCTTATTCTTGCGAAAAATAGTGAAAAGTGTGTTTGGTGGTGATGGAAATCAAATTTCTAGGAGAAGACTGGAATCCATTGCTATTGAGAGCATGGATTCGTATCTCTTCTCCAGAAACAAATACACAATATATCAGAGAAAGCAACCATAGGCTCAAAATAACCAAATAGCATGCTCTTCATCATTTGTAGGTTCTAAGCCTAGAGGATCCATTCCTACTTCTTTTTCCCAAGGCTCTCTCTTCACATTTTACAACTAGAGAGAATTCCCAGGTACTTTGGAAGAGGTTTGGGGCTTCAAAAAAACACCCAGGGCCTTACACTAAAGAAAGGTAGAAGATGGGAGTTGGAAATGTAAAGAAGAAGCAAGAAATGAACTAGAGCTTTACCTTTGGTAGCTTGAACACTTGAGGCAGCAATCCAGCAGAGTTTTCCCTCTTCTTACAGAGCTTCCAAGCTTCAAATTATTAGCCATTTGCAAGAGGAGGACCCCTCTATTTATAGGCACAGCCAAGGGTAGAAAAGTCCCAAGGGTATGCCCAAAAATCCCTCTAGATTGTTCCTATTCAAGTTAAAGCCTTAAATTGTTGTAAATCTGGAAGTTTCGGAGGGTGAAATAGGGAGTTCAAGTCCCTGAGAGAGAGGTAATATGCGTAAATAAGGCTCAGAGATCGAGCCTTTTTGCAAATGCACGAAACAAGCAAAACCGCATACATAGTGCGGTTTCCACAAAACCGTCACTCTATATGCGGTTTTCATGCAAATTCACCTTAACCGCACATACAGGGCGGTTCCAATTCAGTTATACTCCTCATGATTGCTGTCGACGTGGCCTAACGGCCAAAGCTTCTAGAAGCCACGTGGCAGCTCACGCAAGAAGCATGAACTTCAACCGTCCTGTGTGTGCGGTCGCAACCGCATACACAAGGCGGTTGAAACCAAATTCCCAAAAACCGCATATACAGTGCGGTTAGCATTCTTTTTGAGTATTTTTTAGTGTTTGACACATGCCAAAGCTCAAATAAAACATTTAAATTCCTTTTAATTGTTCTCTCATATTGAAGTGCAATTTTGGGTGTCTATAGAAACCCACGCCAAGATTGCCTCAATCACACCAAGACCCTCTGTATTAGATAATGACTGCATTTAATGATTAATTTGCATTAGTTAATGTTAGTAGATGACCATTCATCTTCATACCTTTTGGAATTTACACTATCATAAATGGGTAAATAACTCCCACCTCTTTGAATTCCTAAACCTTTGAAATTCCTCGATGAATCTCTTATATCTTATATTTCTACTTTCATTTACCTTTTCATATCCCCTTGTTTTTTCATATTCTTGTAATTATGATCCTAGACCTATAAAATGGGGTTTTGAGGAGAATGAAATGTATACAGAAGTACGTACAAGAGAATAATCCTTCATCCTTCACGTATGAGGTCCTAGGCTCACGCTCACAAATGGGTTTTGGACATACGCATCAACAAGCTCAGATCTCAAGATGTCTGATTGCAAGCCCTTTAAGTTGTGGGTTACTTCCATGATCTCATTTTCTGTTTCCTTGCTCTCCTGTGTTTCAAAGAAAAGCTTGATGACAAAATCATTTAGAGGATCGAGAAGCATCAACATATACAAAATAAGGTGTTTGAAAAGATTCAAAAGTGATAAGGCATCTAAAATCTGTAGGTTTTGATAGTTTGAGGAGGCATCCACTGATACACTTGTACTGGCAAATGTGGTTTTAGAGGACTTCATGTTGGATGGATATGTTATTCCAAAAATGATATCGTAAAATTCATGATAGCAAATATGGGCGGGGTCTAAAAATCTGAAAGAAGTGGAGTTTAAGCCAAAGAGGTTTCTGAGAGGAGGGGAAGGGTTTGATATGATAGGTAATTAGGTATTAGGGAGATTAAGATGATGTTGTTACCACTTTATTTTTTTTTATTAGAAACCATTTTTTATATGGTGCCTAATAAACAGCAACCCAAAACCAACAATGAGGATGAGGGCAACACACTTATCATAGAAAAGAAATTAAAGAAAGTTAAGAAATACAAAATTGCACGTTTATACTTCCAAAATTATTAGATAAGCTCTAAATGATCTTTTATTAGCTTATAAGGCCTGGTTAAAGAATTTATATTGCTTTGATTTTGATATCCTTGTACATTTTTACTATGATGCGTCCCATGATGTGGATCCCATTTTAATTAGTTGGTGATCTCAATGCTATTTTTATGCCTTGCGCATCACCTATTGAGCTTATATACAATAAAAAATAAAACGTCATTTCTATTGTACATAATTTTTAGATACTTATGCTATATCTCATAACAATTGTGTCATATTTTTTATTTAGCATGTGGTTATAATATGTTATTTCATAAAGCCCAATGGCAATCTAATTCTCAGAGTACTATAAACAAAGTGTGCCACCTGTTTTCAGGTCACACTGGGTAAAAATGGGAAATTGGAGTCGCCACTGCCTGATGGGGTGCAGACAAACACCAGGGTGCCTAGATTTTTCTATTAAGCGGTCTGCGGCTTTGAGATTCTAAGTAAGTTCTCAGTTGCGGTATGGGGAAATCCGTAGACACCCCAGTCCACCCCGTCAAATGACGGGTCCCATAGGTTTCCCTAGTTTGAGTCAACTTTGGTCTCTCACTCACCCGATTCCTATTCCAGCATGCACATTTGGTTAAGTCTAGCAGGACCACCAAAGTGGTGTGGGTCCCTTTACTTGATTTTATCTTCTTAGCTTACAGTAAAGTGAGTCTGATTGGGTGGGCCCTGTTTGAGGGCCCACGGATCCCTTGGTAGGCCAAATGTGGCCCATATGTTCCTTGGTGGGCCTCAGTCTAAGCCTGAGAGGCCTTCTGGACTTTGGTTTAATTTGACTTGATTTTATTTTGAAGTTCAAGTTGGGTTATTAAATGATTTCCATGCAAAGTAGGCCGGATTGCTTTGCAGGCCCCTGAGTGGGCCCCCACAGTTGGTTGCCAAAACGATTTGAGATTATCTTGATTAGTTATGCCAACATGGGCCCCCACAGTTGGTTCCTTGGTTTTGTGGGCTTAGTGGGCCCGAGAGGCCCTACCCGTGGTCTCAACCAAACCATGCCTAAATCTAAACATGCTTCCAAAATAGGGCATTGGTGGGCCTCAAAGGGTCTGGCCCACTCAATTCTTTTAATTATCTTATTTAAGCACAATTGAATGGTTCGGGCTGGGTGGGCCCCGTTGGAAGGCCCACTAGAAATCAAGTTGGACCGGGGGTCCAAGTCTCATGTTGGACCCGGAAACCCTATTGGTTCATTTGGTTCGGTTTGAAGAGGTCACCCACATCCAGCAAAATCACAGAATATGCAAAAATGGCATTTTTCAAGGGAGATCGGCTCACTTAACAATCTTCGATTGGGTTGGAACTAATGGTTCATATTCTGCGTCCAAAACTACAAGAATACGATGATACAACAATAACAATTACCAATCCAAAACAAACATGTGTGACATAATAGGACTCGTGAACTGAAACCACTTAATAAGAATATTCTTGCCCCCATAGTTCGCCACATCACAACTTACATGATAGATGGAGCCCGCACCTGCAGTCACTACCGTCTTCTCCGTCAACCATCAACACGGACCACCCACGCATGGGATGGCGAGTACAATTCACAGTTCAAATAAAATCCCATAAAGGGTACCGCTTCCGCAGAGGCCATACCAATCCGATCAAAGATTAATGGATCCACAACAAACACGTCTAATACCAGTGCAAGTGCAAGTCACAAATGATTCTCAAGCACAACCAAATCATAGCTCCAATGTGCGAGTCACAAGTAACCTACCAACATGACCAATATAAAGCTTGTGAAAGTCAATGTCTCATTGAAGCATGCGGATGGTAATCTAAATAATAAAATAAAAATTGTTTACCGAAACCAAATCAAATAAAACCCCTTTGTTCACCGCGCTAAGGCACGAGTTGGACGCGCGGTGAACAAAGGGGTTGGGGGTACGAGGGGCGGAGCCCCCCACGGCATGTTAAAGGGTATTTTCGGGTCTTGAGCTAGGAGGTTGAAGCCTCAAAACAGCAAAAATGGAACTAGGTTGGTCAGCCGCATGCAATTCGGCAATTAAGTGGGTGCGCTGACCTTAGGCGCTCGGCACGAGGTCAACGCGAGCTCGGCCGAACCAAAAACAACAAAAAATGACACTCGGCGTGAGCTGGGGGATGCAAAAATAGCCCGGCACGAGCTCAGCGCACACCCCTTTTACGAAAAAACAACTCTATTAAACCCAAAACTCAATGTCTGGCTTGATTTTCAAGCTCTGTAACACCTTCCCGGTGCTCCTTAGACTCCCAGAAGACGTTTAAACACAACTTGAAGTTAATCTAACCTACTTCATAACCCGAATCAAAATCTCTTCAAAAACACCCAAATCCGAAATCATAACGAATTTAACTTACGACGAAGGACAACGAAGGGAAAAAAGGGGGTTTACATCAGGGTACATGAGAGGAGGTGACCATGGGGAACATGCTCCCACCTTTGAATCAAACAAGCAATAACAGTGAACAACATGCTAGAACAGAAAACACCGTAACATGCTTGAGATGATCTTATTCCTATTTATACTGAACAAAAGTTGCAGGGGACATTACCTTGGTGTTTTAACACCCTTCTGAAGTGGGTGAGTTCCCTCTTGCAACACGACCGTGGCTGGAACCACCTTATTCAAGCTCACACAGCAAGTTCCTCCTTTTCCTTCGAGCATCAAGAGGTGAGGATGGGACAAAGGATCCAAGGCCGGGACAGTCAAGAAAGAAGTGTATTTGGTTCTGGGGAAACAAGGAGGGCGAAAGCAAAAGTTTTTTTTTCTCTCACGACCAGTCGAGGAGAAGGGAGGAGAACACCCCAACCAGAACCCACAAAAAAAATGACGGAAGAGAGAGCCCACCCGAAAAAAGCCGAACCCCTTCGCAAGAAGGGGGCTGCGGTATTTATAGAGGAGAAAATGGGGTATCCGCCGGGTTGGCGCCGAGCTGGAGCTCGGCGCAAGTGACACAATGATTAGAAAATTTAATTCGACCGCTGATTTGTCCGAAAAATCCAATATTTGTAGATATAGTCCCTGGGATATTTTGAGAAAATATTATTTTATTTAGATATTTTCAGACATTTTCATATTGGTCCCTGGGATCTTTTGAATGTTTTGATATTTACAGATTTGATCCTTGAGATATTTTCTTGCGCAACTTGCCACGTGTGCAGTTTGCCAGTTTTGCTGCTCGAAAACTTCGACAGCTCATATCTCCTTCATCTGGACTCCGATTTGGACAAACTCAATCGCGTTAGAACTGTATCGGAGCCCTCTATCCAATGGCATGGTGGTAAGCACTTGGTTCGGGGTTTAGCAAAAAGTCAACTTTCAGCTCCCCTCAAGTTTGACCGACTCATAGATCCTTCATTCAGACTCCGATTCCAGCAAACTCAATTGCGTTGGAACCGTATCGGGATTCTCTATCCAATGAGATAAAGCAAGGTGGTCAATTATCACTTGATCAAAAGTCAACTTTTTGTCCCCTTAGGGTTTTGACTTTTCTATTGTCGTTTAGCACATTTTTTTGTTTTCTTCTTTTCTTTTCTTTTTTTTTCTTTTTTGGTTTGATCAAAATTTGGGTGCTTACACAAAGTAATGAGCCTTTTTTTAATGATAATAAATAATATAATCTTAACAAAGATATATATATATATATACACACAAAGTTAAACAAAGATATTCAATATATTATTTTTAAGTTTCATAAAGATTATTATATGACAATTAATAATTATAAAACTAAAAGGCTTATAATAAAACTAAAGGAAAACTGAATGTGGATTATCTAAAATTAATCTCACAATGGAATGTTCGGATTGAGCCATTGCTATCAAATCAACCTTGCCTTAGTCGGGGGAATGGACCATCACCACAACACCACGAAATTGCACCGATCCTACAGGCGGAGATAATATAAAATGAAAAATAAAACACGTCATTTCTGTTGTACATAATTTTGAGATACTTATGATATATCTTATAACAGTTGTGTCATCTTTTTGATATAGCATGTGGTTATAATATGTTATTTCATAAAGCCCAATGGCAATCTAATTCTCAGAGTACTATAAACAAAGTAATGAGTCATTTTTTTAATGATAATAAATAATATAATCTTAACAAATATATATACACAAGGTTAAAAAAAGAGATTCAAAATATTATTTTTAAGTTTGATAAAGATTATTATATGACAATTAATAATTTAATATAAAACTAAAAGGCTTATCTAAAGGAAAACTGAGTATGGATTAATATAAAAAATGGTTTAATAGGCTTAATGTCTATTAATCTCTATAAGTATAAAAAATCATTTAATAGGCTTAATATCTATAAGACTAAAATGCTTATAATGAAACTAGAGGAAAACTGAATGTGGATTATCTAAAATTAATTTCACAATGGAATGTTCGGATTGAGCCATAGCTACCAAATCGACCCTGCCTTAGTCAGGAGAAATGGACCATCACCACAACACCACAAAAGTGCACCGATCCTGCAGTTGGAGATAATTGCCTTAGTCCTTGGAGTAACCCTGCATATAGGGGATTTTATCCTTAGACCTCTAGCCTCCAAACCACTTGGGTAACCCACAGGACCGCATAACCACCACTCCTGTGGTCATTCATGTTCTTCTTTGCCTAATGATTTTAAACCCTTTTTAGGACTATATACCATCGGTGTTCGACAATTTCAGTGCTAATGTAGTTGTTGGAAGAACCATGGTCAATTTTGGCTTTTGGGAGTCTGGGACGCAATTGGTAAATTTTCTATTATGTATGTTCTAATAAATAATGGCTTTGGGTTCTTGAATTTCATTTTTAAATTGTTTTTTTTTTAATTGAAGTGGATGTATTCCAAAAAATAGTTTGTTTAACTGTTTAAATTTATATTTACTTTCCACCCCGTGAAACAAATGTACTTCTCTTAATAGGGCAAGAGGAATACATGTAATAATTGCCTCGATAAAAATTAAAAGTAAATTTTATACACAAATGTTGTTGACCATTTTATGATGTTCTGCTTCATATTTTAGTTTTTTAGGCTGTGTTTGGAGCCTTGAATATGGGGAGAAAAGAAAAGAAATTCCAAAAGGAAAAGAAATGAAGGGAAAATATTAGTATAAGTGTGAGTTGTTAGCCATTTGTATTGTATCTTTAGGATTATCTATATGTATATATTTATAAAGAAAGAAGATGGGGGATTCTAAGTTCTTGATCTAATTTTTCACCATTCCAAATAGATAATTTTATATATTTCGAATCTACTTTTTATTAAACAAGAAGAGATTCATTTGATTTAGCTTAAATTCTTAGGAATTGGGTGGTCCATGTCCCATAATTGTCTCCTTTTTATGGGGGATATATATATATCCATAAATCACACAATTTCTTTTTGTTCCTTTTTATGATATATATATGCCTTTTTCCTTAGGCCTTCGACCCATTCTTGGCTCTTCTATTTCAAACAATAGTTTGTAAACTCAATTCCAATTTGGTTCCTTGAATGGTGGACATATTTTGGACCCATTCCAGAAAACCTTCCTCCAACAATTGAACCAGGGTTCACCCTATTCACAACCCAATTCAAAAGCCCAAAACCACATCTTCAAAACTTCCCAGCATTATTTCAATTTTACATAACATTCAAATTAGCCTGGATAACAAGTTGGGATTATATTATAACTCAAGATGGAGCATTTCCTAAATTGGCAAGACAATTTAGGACCAAGTGGTGGGACAAATTCAATGCTTCAGATGCAACCTTTGAAAAGGTCAAACAATGGCTTAAAGGACAATCAATGAGGCAAATCAAAGGACCTAAACAAGAACAATTCCTGATGACTAAATCTTAGATACAAGCTAGATTGGCCTCGACAATGACCAAGGAACAATACAAACAATACCCTCAAGTTGCCCTTCAGGCATTGGACAAAGACAAGAACAATGATGATGAAGAATCTGTTGGAAACTATGACCCTGAGGACCCTGAGGATTTAGATATGCAATTATAAAAACTAAGATAATTACCTCAATTATGAAGACCCTCAAGAGAACAACATCCGACAATTACCAAAGGCAATTTGGACAATTAAATAAAAAATGATGTCACCATGATGCAGTAATGATATCACCAGTGATGCAGAGAAGATGTCACCATAATGATGCAAGCAAGATGTCAGCAGCATTGGATGCTGCTACAGTGAAAATCAAAATCACTGTACACATAGGATGCTGCTATAGTAAAATTTAATGATCAAAATTACTATGCACTTATTGCTATAGTAGAGATAATTATTGAAACACTGTGTTAGCACCTGATTTTTGCACCCCTAAAATAAAGAAAATGAAAAGTCAAACCCTGAGGGGGTCCAAAAATTGACCTTTTGATTCAAGTGAATTTGACCATCAAACTTCATCTCATTGAAAAAATCATTTCGACACGGTTCTAACGCAACTGAGTTTGCTGGAATCGGAGTCCAGATGAGAAAGTTATGAGTTGGTCAAACTCTTGGGGAGCAAAAGTTGACTTCTTGCTCGACCCCAATTCAGCTGCTAAACTTGATCCCAATGGATAGGTGGTTCCGAGCTGGTTCCAACGACACTAAGTTTACTGAAATCGAACACCAGATGAAGAAGTTATGGGCAATTGAAGTTTCAAGAAAACTACCAGTTTGGCAGAATAGCAGCAAAAAAGCAAAATGAATTAACAAAATCAATAAAAAACATTTAATAAAACATATCTTAATATTTTAACATTTAAATAAAAAGTATCTTAATATTTTAATAATATAATCTTAGATTTTTTAATAAAATATTAAGAAAATCGGATAAAAATCTTTAATTAAATCAAATTGAATAAAAGATTTCAGATCCGGCATTTAAAAAACGTGCTTAACCGCACCTGAAGTACGGTTTAGTCTGAACCGTGCTTCAAATACGGTTTTGAGCTTCTAGAATGTGGACGCGTGTCCTGTACGGCGACAGCTGGCAGATTCGCGCAGATTTGCACGTGTTGAATGCCAACCGCACTTAAAGTGCGGTTTTTGATTTTTTAGTGCAATTTTGTCACAACCGCACTAGTGCGGTTGTGATCAAACCGCACTTCAAGTACGGTTCCGGCACTTTTTTGCCTATAAATAGAGGGCCAGCCCCCCATTTGGAGCAAGCTGGCCCCCCTTTCGTCCCCACACTCTCCCTCTGTTCTTTGCTCGTCTGAAACTCTGCCCCTCTCAATACCCAACCTCAAATCCCCAAAATACCCTTACTTTGCTCAAACCTTGCCTAAACTCTCACCTTTCACCCTATAAACATAAGTAACCCATCAAACCCTGCCAAAACCCAATTTGGAAATCTAAGGGGACGCGGAAGCGCTGCCCAATTTTTCGAAGTACCACAAAGTACAAGTAAATCAACAAAAAAGCTCCATTGTAAGTATTTCTTTTTATTTTGCAAAGTATAACATAATTATTTTTTATGTCTTCATATATCTTTTATTACCTCACTATTTCTAACCTATTTGTTGCTTGTCTAAGGCCATGAAAGGCTAAATTAAGGTGGTTATTTCATTAAAAGAGAGGAGGCTATCCATGAATTAATATGGACACTTTAAACTAACTCATTTTGCTATGATGGTTGGTTTCTTTTTAGAACTAATCCACCCCTGTAATCTCCCCTTTTCCCTACTGGATAATGATTGTGATTGACTGAACAAAAAATTAGGAGAAGCTCATGATTCTAAAGAACCTGAAAGAAAGTAAGAAAGAGGTCTTTCAGGCCAAAAGAGGCAAATGCAGCATCTCAAAGGAGTTGGAAGCCTGACGGAGGTTTTTGGAAGTCCCAGAAAATCAAACAAAGTGATCCAGATTGAAATCGGCGCAAACAAGTGAAACTGAGCAAAAACCGCATACACAGAGCGGTTTGGACAGAACCACAGTACATCTGCGGTTCTGGCCAAACCGCACTGAGAGTGCGGTCAGATTGGAAAAGTGACTTAAAAACTAATGTATTTGATCCGGTTGAACCCAATTCGACCCAAACCGGCCTGAACCAGTCTCTTAAATAATTTGGGCTATCTTAAGCCCATTTTTGGACTATAGGCCCAAATGGGCCCACTAAGACCACCCTGGGCCCACTTGTGGGGCCCATCTTAGACCGGCCCGTTTTCAATAAAACGGGCTCAAGGCCACTGGACTTTGGCTAATGGGCCCATTCCAAGCCCACTACGCCCAAACTAAAATTGTAAATAAATAAAACTTAATCAAATAACCAAATGGGTTACCCAATAACCCAACTGAGCCCAAGGCCCAACCTTGGCAACCCACGGGTCTTCCAACGAGACCCGGGTCCGACCCACTTCATCTAAATAAATAAGAAAGATAAAATCAAAATAAAAGGGACCCACACCTTCAGAGGGCCCCCCCAGACCTAATAAGGCAGCATGCTGGTCTAGGAATGGTGAAAATTGACTCAAAACCAAGGAGACCCGAGGGACCTGTCAGACCGACGGGGCGGACCGGGGTGTCTTTAGGACTTCCCCGAACCGTAACTGAGGACTTAGCTAGATCTCTAATAAGCCGCAAACCAGACTTAGACCCGGTTAGGGCAAAACCGTGTCTGCCTGCACTCTCAGGCAGTGGCGACTCCAAATGTCCCGAGGCACGCACGACCCAACGTGCGCCCCGTGTGAGATCTAGATTAGATTTAGGTGCGCACACACTGTTTGGACTTCAAATTTTTATTTCAATTCCAGAGCTCTCCTTTCTCTATATAAGGAGATCCTCTCCTCTCTTCAAACCATTCTTCTTTTCCAAGAACTCTCTTCTCCAAGACCTTGATCAACCAAGTCTTTCCTTCTTTACTAATTTTCCAAACCAATCAAGAATCAACAACCAAAGACTTCAACCATTGTCCATCAACCAAGGATCCCAAGTCTCGTAAGTGTCCCAAAGCATTTAACTTCTCAATCCTTTCAATTTTTCTACCTTCTTTCAATTTCTTCTCAATCTTCTACCTTTCGTCAATCTAATCTTATGTGTTGTTTCAATTAAGCTCTCTTAAGTTGTATTTTCAGTTGTATGTAATTGATGTAAACAAATATATGTTGTAATATTGTTCCAATATCAATATAAATCAAGTTTTTCCTCAATCCTACACTATCTAGCACACACATAGTAAATTCTCATGGTTGGTGCTACGGCTAAGAACCATAGAATCTGCTCACAATTTATGGCTGGCTTTGCCTCCTGTTTTTAGTTTCTTTATAAATCAAATCAATTAAGATCAATTTTTTATGATCAATTCATGGCTGGCTCTATCGCCTTTACTCTTTGAAGAAACCCGATCTTGAACAAGGGTCGTGTAGTAGGCACTACAGTCTCTGCTAGACACTACCGGAACAAGAGAAAGGGATCAAGTACCTCTTCGGAGCGAAAGGTCTCACTAACATCTCCCTGACACTCAGAGCGAGTATCCTAGTACAGATCAGTTCATTTCAGATCTGAGTATCAATTAATCTAATTGATTGATCTAATTGAATGATCTTTTTTAGTTTATATTTTCAATTTGTTTCTATATGTTTAGATTATTTTCTCCCTGTGTTTAATTTGACGATCCTAAATATAGTGGTATCAGAGCCACTATATATATCTATATATATATATATATATATATATATCAGTAAGCTTCCTAGCATGATCATTCTTAGGAATCAAATTATACACGAGTTCTCCAAAAGCCGTTACCATTCCTTGACATGGTATAATCAATATAGGGCTAAAATAGTCAATTTGGTCGGTTCGGATTTGGGTTGGCTTCCAACAACTTCGATTTGATCTTGAATTGAGCTTAACCGGGACCAAACTAACCCGAGTTGCGCCCCTATAATGAGCAGTAAGCTCATCTCTTAAGAGATAAGGCACTTCTTTTTTTGGGTTGGTATAGAGTCCCCGGCTGCCGATGTGGTTAACTTAAGACAAGTGCCTATTCATAAAAAAATAAAAAGGGAAAAGTATGAAAAAGGTTACTTTTTAAAAATATTTATAAAAACAGTCCACTAAGATACAAAAATTTCAGAAAAGGGTCACTTTTCGTCAATAATTATAAAAAAAAAGTCCAGCGAAATTAAATTACAAGATTAATTTTCAAAAATAATTAAATTTGAGGATCACTTTACTTGAACCACAGGGCATTGTACATGGGATGCAAGCTTCTTATATGGGACACAAGTGCATTCTTCATGGTGTAGACACCCCAATTTGGGCTAAAAGTGATACTTTTCTGTAATTTAGCATCTTAGTGGCCTATTTTTATAAATATTTTTAAAAGTAACCGTATTTCATAATTTTCCAAAAAAAAATGAGACAAGGCAAGTGCCTTATCTTCATTTTGCATGCCTTCTTTTTTTTTTTTTGGTCGGACATTGTCCCTTTCTCCCACCCTCTTCATTCAGTCTTCATTCATAACTCATTTTCTCCTCTATATCTCACTCATAGAGAAAATCTCTGGACGTCTGGCATCCACAGATGTGAGAGTTAATCCAATTGTCCGTTTCAACTTCTCAAACCCAGTATACTTGGCAATTATGTGAATTTAGCCATCAACTATACGCAATGAATCGATTCCAATCACCCAGAAATTTTGATCAACGACCTTCCCAACAACACAACCTCCATGGTTGGAATGATTTTTTTGGGCAATTCTAGCCCTACATACCTAAATTCTCTAATCCCAAACAACTCCTAGAACTTGGAATTCTCCGATGAACGGCTCTTAAGTTGGGAAAATTGGTTTTTAGTGTTACTTTTTCAAAATAATTCAGATTCAGTCAGTCAAATATTGGTAAGTGCTTTTTAATAATACTTTTAAAAAATAATTGAGAATTCATATCATTTTACATTAAAAGTTTCTTCCAAAAATGCCCTCAAAAAACTTGCAAACCTCACTTATAACAAAGTGAGTGAAAAAGGCTTTCAAAGTCCTTTGAACGACATTGATTTTCTATTATTTTAAAAATGTATCACTAAAAACAAATTACCAAGATTTTGCCGACTGAATCTGAATTATGTTTGAAAAGTAGTACTAAAAACCAATTTCCCCTCTTAAGTTGGCAGCACGCGCGTTTCTTTTTCGCGCTTTTTCTTTTCCCTTTTTTTTTTTTGGTATACAGTCCCACATCGGCAGGGAATGAAAATTCCCAGCCGACGTGGTTAATTTAACCGAAGAACTTGCCTATTCATCTCATTAGAAAAAAAACAAAGAAGAAGAAGAAAGAGAGAGAAGCAGTGCCTTATCATCATTCTGCATGCCTTTCTCTTCTTCTACGTTTCTACTGATACAGGCTCCTACATTGAAGATGCTTCAAACGTTGTCCCTCTCTCTAACGCTCTTCACTCTGTCTCCATTCATAACCCCACCTTCTCCTCTTCATCTCATCGTAGCTTCACTCACAGACAAAATCTCTGGACCTTGGTTCACTTCGTCTGTCATGATCCGTCCGTTTCAAGTTCTCAAACCCATTTGACCTGGCAGTTTGAGAGAGGTCCAGAGATTTTCTCTATTAGTGAGACTACAGTGAGATAAATAGGAGACGATGGGTTGTGAATGAAGCCTGAGTGAGAAGGGGGAGAAAGGGACAATGTTTGGAGCAGCTTCTATGCAGGCACCTGTGTCGGTAATCCCAACGACTTGTATGAGGGACTGATCCAACGGAAATGGTGAAACAATGGAGATGCCATTACGGGGATTGTCGTCAACAAAATGGCCTACATGGGGCAGATGATGAGCTCCTGGAATTCCTCAGGACGAGAGGTAGGGACGAGGGCCAATTTCACTTAGTAGCAGAAGCAGAGGACTGCCAATGGCCCCCTGCACAGATAATCACCTCCCCTGTCCCACGTATAGCATGGTGGTGCCGTCCAATGTGATCCCGATAAATGACACCAATGGCCGATTGATTCACCCCGAACGGTAATCCTGATGTATATTACCAGAATGAATCGACCATGAACCTGCATAAACAAAACAGAACATGAAAAAAGGAAGTGCGTCAAATCAGTATAGTGCATATCAAAAGAAAAATAGCAAGAGACAGATGAATAAGCAATTTGATTAGCTGTAACTACAATCTGGCAATATAAAACCATCAATTCTATCACTAGAAAATAATGAGTTGATAACCTCTTAAAGAACGAAAAGGATCTCATGAGATGCATACCAGGATAAAATTAGTAAAAATTCATTTGACCCCAGTTCAGAATTGAGCATTAAATCCTCCTTTTTTCCCATTGATTGTATAAGCGACTCAATCAAAACTGAAAACAATCTAAAGACAGAGAAACTTCTTGAAGAGAAATGCCAAATATTATAAAAACAGAAACTCCAATGTTACCCGCTTGTGCATTGTTTAGTAGATTGGCGGCACTGTATCCCTAGCCAGCGGGATAGGATGACATTGGACCGGCCAGTACCGGTCCAGCCCACCCAGTCCAGAGTTGTACTGACTGGTCCAGAACGGTACCGGCCGGTCCATAGCCAATCAGGTCCAGTCCATAGCCGGTCCATTCCGAAAAATTTTAAAATTTCTAAAAATTATCAATAAAATCCAAAAAAAAAATTTGGAAAATTTCATTTATAATTATTAAAAATTATAGATGATTGATATAAATATAATAAAGTTGATATTGTATGTTATAATATCAAATTATATCTTTATATTATAATATATCATTATTTGTCAAATTATATTATCACAAAAAGTAGCATATAATTTGATATCATATGTTATATTTATCATAGTATATAATTTGATATACGTCAAATTATATTTAAAACAACTTATAATGTTAAATTATATGTCACGTTATATTATGTGTTATAACATATAATATGAGATGCTATAATGTAAAATTGTAAAAAATAACATATTGTTTGTTATAGTTATAACATATCAAATTATATGTTATAATTTGACATTTTAACATAGATTTTCAACTTTATTATATCTTATATCAATCATCTATAATTTATAACATTTATTAATAAATTTTCCTTAATTTTTGGATTTTTTTGACATTTTTAAATTTTTCTGAATTTTTAAACCAGACCAGCTATGGACTGACCAATACCGTTCCAAACCGAACAGTACCGTTTCAGATCGGCCGGACCGAGGCGGGTAACCAATCCGATACCCGCCAATCCAAAGCAAATCAAATTTTTTCTAATTTTTTTGCCAGATCGCCTTGGATCAGCCAGTCCAGTACAGTTTGTTCCGGGATTGGACCAGACGAATCCGATCCCCGATCCCGGTCTAGAAAACCTTGTGGGAGAGTGGATTATATAGAAGGGAAAATTGGTTTTAAGTGGTGTTTTTTAAAAATAATTCAGATTCAATCATCTGATTCTTTGAAAACCAATTTCCACCCATATAAAATGGCCTTGATGATAGGTTTTAAATTTATAGCCGTTATGGTGCGTGGCTGGGTTCATACGGGTTGTAAGCAGTTCAATAACTAAACGGGTTGGCCGTACTCAACCAAACTCAACCTCCTAATAAATTGGTTGAACCCACTAACTTGCTTATTTTTTAAATCTATAAATTAATAATTTTTGTTTATATTTTAATGTTAATTATGCTTATATAAAACTCTATTTAAAATTTAATAAATACTATAGAAACACTTTTAAATAAATCTAAACAAAATTATAATAGTTTGTCTCACATATCATTGTATTAGAATAATAACATGTAGTGTTTACATATACAACAATATACTCATATTACTTATATATTGCATAATCAGTGGCGGAACCAGGCTATCCTTAGGGGGGGCAATTGCCCCCCCTAAATTTTTATTTTTTAATTAAAAGTATGTATTTTTAATTGAAATTTATGTTTTGCCCCCCCGAAAATTTCTGGTTTGCCCCTCTATCTCCATGAAATTTCTATAATTTATGTATAAGTGTTAATTGAAAAAAAATTTTGCCCCCTCAAGTTTGGAGTCCTGGTTCCGCCACTGTGCATAATAAATAAACAACTTGTATAGACATGATGATATTATTAAGTCTCAAAATTAATAAAATTATATTAATCATAAAATAATTTAATGATCAAAATCTCAATATATATTAAAACCATGTACATAATTGGCTACATGTACGTGATTACTTAATAAATTAAATAGAATTTGAATTAGGTATAGGAGACAAAAATAAGGAAAAAATAAACTTACAAATTAAATACGTACCCAACAGATTGGTGTTGGATTCTAATTGACCCATTTTCAGACGAGGTTGAGAAACCCTAAACCAAACGTAACCCAATTAATAAACGAGTCAACCTGAACGCTTTTAATTGATTTGGACCCATGTTTCACCATTGGAATGGCTAGAATTGCTCTAACTAATACATAGGCATCCTTCTCAAAGTGGCACTGTTAAGGTAAGGATTAGAGAATGAAAATTTCACTCTAATTAAAATCCTATAATAAAATCTTTTATCTTCGAGCTTGGTTACCAAAGTTGCAAGTTAAGAATTAGGCTGCGTTTGGTAACGCTTTTACTTTTTTGCTTTTAAAAGCAAGAAAGCAAAAAAGCAATTTTATGCTTTTCGAAAGATCTTTTCTTGAAGCAAATGCGTTTGGTAAACTTTTGCTTTGCTTCTAAGAAGCAAAAAAGCATGTTTGGTAATTGCAGTAACATAGAAATTGCTTTTTGCTTTCATAAAAGTATTGTACACAATTTATGTATTGTACTTAGAAATATACTCAAAAATATAAGTCCAATATTATAAAAGATTCATAAAATAGTCATTTAATTACATTCAAATAATCGGGTTGGGGTTAATCGGGTTGGACTAAATTAAGGCGGGTTGGAAAACCCCCAACCCAAACCCAACCAGCCAATAAACGGGTTCAACCCGCCAACCCATTTATTATTATTTTTATTTTTTATTTTCCAAAAAATATTATTAAAATAGGGTTGGGGGTTAATTGGATCCAGTTGTACCGGATTCGGGTTGGGTTTTTGGGGTTAATCGGGGTCGAAACATGATATTTTTGCCATCTTTTTTTTTTAATCGGGTTACCTATCGGGAGGGTCATAATCGGGTTAACCCAATTACTGTTATTTTTCAAAAAATATTATTAAAATAGGGTTGGGGGATTAATTGGATCCGGTTGTACTGGGTTCGGGTCGGGTTTTGGGGTTAATCGGGTCGAAACATGATACTTTTGCCATCTTTTTTTTTAATCGGGTTACCTGTCGGGTTGGCGGGTCATAATCGGGTTGACCCGATTACTGGCGGGTTGGGGAAACCCCAACCCGCACCTAACCCAATTAATAAACGGGTCAACCCAACCCATTTATAATCATGTTGACCCGTTGGGTTGGGTGGCATTTTGCCCGCTCTAGCAATAACAATACGTTGTTGCTTCTTAAGTGAGTATGGATGCATCATCTTTAATATAGGAATAAAGCAATAGGGTATCAATGGGTTTTGAAAGCAATAAAGCAATTTTGTAAAAAAATTGAGAAGCAACGTTTTGTTGCTTCCAGTGAAAAGCAATAAAATTGCTTCTTTGCTTTTAGTAAATTGCTTCTCGTGTACGTTACCAAACGGTACTTTTGCTTTTAAAAGCAATTTTTTGCTTTCAAAAGCAAAAAAGTACTTCCGAAAAGCGTTACCAAACGCAGCCTTAGTTTGTCAAAAACTAAAAGGCAGGAGATTATATATACGTGATAAAATGTCACGTAGGTTCAGTAAGGTACAATAGGGTTCAAGTTTTAGATCGAGCAAGTATAACTTCTTCTTGCCTTTTAGGCATACTAGTGTTGAGATATCATAAAGATATCGTATTTGGGCCTTTGATATGCATAGTTGCGCCGTCACTTGTAAGATTAAGTTTTTATGTGCAACGGTTGTTTAATACAGTATTAGAGCGGAAGGTCATGTGTTTGACTTCTTGAGGCAAGTTGCCTTGGCATTTATTTGTATCCAGGGTATAAATGCCATGTGTTTGTCCTCCTCATATATGTTCATGTGCAAAGTCGTATGTACAGAGAGTGTTAAGATATCGTATTTGGGCCCTTTACGATATATTTCCCTCTAATTTTCAAGTTCGTCCAGCAATGTGCTCACTGAAGTAACTGAACAATTCTACCATATTATATACTAACCAAACGTAGAAACACCAAAAACCTGCTTAGTTACAGGGAATTCAAAACAATGAGTAAGATTTACATGCCAAAGTAACAACTCTGATTTATATGCCAAAGTACAAACCATGTGATTTTATCAATTCGCAAATTAGTTATGGCTTAAAACGGTGCTCTTTGTAGAGTACCTGCAAACCGAAGGGGGGGTTGGGTGTCTAACACCTTCCCAACCTCTCTTAACTTAACCTCCTTACCATATTTCTGGTTAGACCGATTTTATCTTATTTACATAATTTATGGGTGACTATATATCCATAGCCATGACCCGATAGATAGTGGCAACTCCAAACCGAAACGGTTAGACAGTCTGACCGACCCGAGAACCATGGTCTCACACATAGGATACGAGCGCATCATATGTGGATACATGCATGTTTTGCCAAAAATGACACTATTTTTTAATTATTTTTGAAAGGTGACTACTTAAGTCAATTGTTTTTTAAAAGTGACTTTTCTGCAATTTAGCATCTTAGTGGCCAATTTTATAGATATTTTAAAAAAGTAACCCTTTTCATAATTTTCCAAAATAATTAATTTTTAGTGCACCTTTTTCAAAATAATTAAGATTCAATCAGCAAAGTTTTGAATTTTAACTTTTAATGAACCTTTATCAAAATAATTAATTTTTAATGACATTTTACTATTACAAATCAACTATTCCAAGAATGCCCTTATATCACTCATCTAAATGACTTGTACTGGTCACTCACTCAAGGTACAAGTCATTTTATTAACTCGTACAAGTCATTTTATTGCTTGTACAAGTCATTTTATTATTTGTACAAGTCCTGAAAGTGAGTTGTGTAAGGGTATTTTTGGAAGAATTTATTGTTAACATTGAAATGTCACTAAAAATTAATTATTTTGATAAAAATTCATTAAAAGTTAAAACTCAAAACTTTGTTGACTAAATCTTAATTATTTTGAAAATATCACTAAAAGTTAATTTTCCCTTCTTCTTTTGTTTTTTTTTTTGGGTCGTATACGTCCCGCTGATACAGGATCATATATTGAAGTTGTTTCAAACATTGTCCCTTTCTCCCACCATCTTCATTTAGTCTTCATTCATAACTCATCTTCTCCTCTGGATTTCACTCTAACTTCACTCATATAGAACATCTTTGGACGTCTGGCATCCACAGATGTAAGAGTTAATCCAATTGTCCGTTTCAAATTCTCAAACCCAGTATACTTGGCAATTATGTGAATGTAGCCATCAACTATACGCAATGAATCAATTCCAATCACCTAGAAATTCTGATCAACGACCTTCCCAACAACACAACCTCAATGGTTGGAATGATTTTTTTGGGCAATTTTAGCCATACATACCGGAATTCTCTAATCCCAAACAACTCTTGGAACTTGAAATTCACCATTGACAGATCTTAAGTTGGGAAAATTGGTTTTTAGTGATACGTTTTCAAAATAATTCAAATTCAGTTGACCAAATATTGGTAACTACTTTTTAATAATACTTTTTTAAAATAAAATTAGTGAGAATCCATGTCATTTTACATTAAAAGTTTCTTCCAAAAATGCCCTCAAAAGACTTGCAAACCTCACTTATAACAAAATGAGTGAAAAGGTTTTCAAAGTCTTTTGAGGGTATTTTTGAAAGAAACTCTTTGTCACTAGTAAAATGACACTGATTTTCAATTATTTTAAAAATGTATCACTAAAAACGAATTACCAAGATTTGGCTGACTGAATCTGAATTATGTTTTAAAAGTATTACTAAAAACAAATTTCCCCTCATAAGTCAGCAGCACGCGCTTTTCTTTTTTGCCTTTTTTTTGGGTATACAGTCCCACATCGGCAGGGAACGAAAATTCCCAGCCGACGTGGTTAATTTAAGAGAAGTACTTGCCTATTCATTAAAAGAAGAAGAAGAAGAATAATGAGAGATAAGGTACTGCCTTCTTGGTCTTCAAAAAAAAGGTACTGCCTTCTTCATCCTTTTTTTTTGGTGGACTGCCTTCTTCATCCTGCATGCCTTTATCTTCTTCTACGTTTCTACTGATACAGGCTCCTACATTGAAGATGCTTCAAACGTTGTCCCTCTCTCTAACCCTCTTCACTCTGTCTCCATTCATAACCCCACCTTCTCCTCTTTATCTCATCGTAGCTTCACTCACAGACAAAATCTCTGGACCTTGGTTCACGTCTGGCATGATCCGTCCGTTTCAAGTTCTCAAACCCATTTGACCTGGCAGTTTGAGACAGGTCCAGAGATTTTCTCTATTAGTGAGACTACAGGGAGATAAATAGAAGACGATGGGTTGTGAATGAAGCCTGAGTGAGAAGGGGGAGAAAGGGACAATGTTTGAAGCAGCTTCCATGTAGGCACCTGTGTCGGTAATCCCAACACCTTGTATGAGGGACTGATCCAACGGAAATGGTGAAACAATGGAGATGCCATTACGGGGATTGTCGTAAACAAAATGCCCTACATGGGGCAGATGATGAGCTCCTGGAATTCCCCAGGACGAGAGGTAGGGACGAGGGCCAATGCCACTTAGTAGCAGAAGCTGAGGACTGCCAATGGCCCCCTGCACAGAGAATCACCTCCCCTGTCCCACGTATCATAGCATGGTGGTGCCGTCCAATGTGATCCCGATAAATGATACCAATGGCCGATTGATTCACCCCGAACGGTGATCCTGATGTATATTACCAGAATGAATCGACCATGAACCTGCATAAACAAAACAGAACAAGAAAAAAATCAATTAGTTATGGCTTAAAAGTTAAAAACAACAACCAGTGATCTTTGTAGAGTACCTGCTAACTTATCTCCAACCCTTTTTCCTGAACTACAGCTGCAAAAGTTTCCAACGTAAAATTAGGAATACTTAGTTCGAACTAAATGGTTACAAATAAAGTGTCCATACAAACTAGTGATAATACAAACTACAAAAGTTTCAAAATGAACAAAGTAATATGCAGAATAACTGCTACAATCAAAAGTAATTTTAGTCCCCCTATTTGATTGTGGAGACCCATCCTTTCTGCCTTAAGAGACTTCATCTCAGGCACCAGCTCATCAACCTCATTCAATCACAAGCTAATGTCTTCCAGATGCTACCATTTATATGTTAAGGTAATATCTAATAAAATTATAAAACTTCAATGTCCCTCAAGTACCCACTATGCTTATGCCTACTTATGCCTATTTCTTGGTATTGTCCTTTTTGTTTTTGGGTGAAGGGGACACCCTACATTAAGGTTGACTAGCATAGGGTGTAGGAGGGCTTGAACCATGTCTCAGGAGTAACATTCTTAGAATTTAACCATTAGAACATAGATATGGCAGACAGATTTTTGAGGGTATTTCGTTTTTCTTTTTCTTTTTTTTGGTAGGAATCGGGTTGGGGCCTTGGGGGTAAGGGGACCAGCATATAGCCGGGACTCACGCACACTTTTGATGAGGGTGGGAATCGATCCCATGACCTCTACTATTACCACCAGAGGAGGTGGCGCGTCTTTGAGGGTCTTTCATTGCCTAGGGAGGTACATTCAACCAGTAATTAAGGTGGTATTTTATCTTTTTCTTTTTTGTGAAAATTGTAATGCTTCAACTGACAATATTTCTTTTAAAGTGTACAGATGAGTGTAGGAAAAAGTGCAGACATTGTATTATTGCCGATGGGTCATGGATGTAAATGTGCCGTGCTTAGGAAAACACTGCTCTATTCATTTGTTGTTTTCTTGTTACACCTACCCTGAAAGATAAAGCAAGAAGACTCTTATGTTGGGTAAGATGCATATTTGAGACTGCTTGTTAAGAACTTTAAGTGAAGATGATTTAAATTATAAACAGTTCAAGATTATTAAACTGTAACAAACCTTATTTTACACTAGGATATTACTTATCATAAGAAACAGAATAAAGCCTCCTACCAAATGAGGGTAAAAGAAAAACTGAAAAATAAAAAAAGGTTAATATTAGGAATGGCTAATCAATTAATCTAACCTGAACAAAGCCATACTCCAATTTTAATGTGTACACGTTTTATAAATAAGTAGTGTATATATTATATTTAAAAACCTTAACATTTTCACATTTTATAGCATACACGGGTAAGATGGCAACGATTGGTTAAAACCGATAAACCAAACTGAACTAGACCTATTAGGGTTGGTTTTGTGTCCTTATACATTTTTGGTTTGGGTTCGCTTCGGTTTTAAGACCAAATCGAACCGAACTGATTACACATATACATATGTTAAAGTTCGATCACCAACTAGGGAACCAAAATGAACCTACTAAGTCCGTTTTGTGTTTGCATTTATTAGTTGTGGTTCGGTTTTGGTTTATCTATACTATTAGTAAAGCGAATTGTGGGGGTTTAATATAAGGGTGGGTTAGGGTCCTGCCCATTGCCAATTCCCCACATGGGAATTAACAAATAGTTACAATTACACTTACACCTTTTGAGGTTTATGCTCATGGACCCTTGACATTTGGAAAATGCTAAAAACCTCTCTTGACATGAATACAAATGGTTGCAAAGTATTGTTAATTAGTTTTAAGTAAATAGGAAAGAACAAATTACTTCTCGAAATTAAATTCATTTAAAAGCCAATGTATATTTGTATATATTTTAAGGGAGGTTTTTTTTTTTTCAACATTTTTCAAATTTCAATGTGTGCAAGTGAAGGAAGTGTTCAAGTGTATTTAGGAGACGATGGTTGAACAACAGGAAGATATTTCGGAGACGATGGTTGAGCAACAGGAAAATATTTCCGAAACGAAGTGAAATCATCTGTGGCCTTTACCTGAAACAGTCCCTGATGCAACCGTGAGGTGCTACCATGTGGAGCATCTCACGGTTAGTATTTTGTCACGTAGTTCTCACTTGAAAATATTTAAAATAATGAAAAAACACTAGCCGGTCGCATCGAGTACTATTTCATGGAAAGGCCAGAGACGATTTCATTCCCTCGGAGGCGATCTAATCTGACCAGTAAACAGAAGAGAGACCGTTTCATCTGGAGCCACTCAGTGGTTCCAGCATGAAACTTGCGGATGGATGAAACATTTCAATAATGGGGCCCACACCACAAAATGCATCTCAGCCGGTGGTTTCACTGATCCACCGGATTATGGCTCTAGAAGAAATGCTCACAAAGAGAAAAGAGGAGCTGATCTTTGACCGGCTATATCCGGTCAAATAATTGTCGCCACCAGTTTCCGGGGTCAATCTCACCCCTATAAAATTCTCTCTCGCGCACTCTCTTTCCTTAACTCATTTGTTCCTTTGCTTCTCCTCTTGCTTTCTTTCTCTTGTAAGCCCTACATCGATCAAGAAAAGAAAATCTTTGTGTCTGTTCTTTATTCGATTCTTTAATGGCTGATAGGTTCTCAGAAGGTTTTTTCTCAGATCGGGAGATTTCCTCGGTACATTGAAGTGATTTCAGCTAAATTTTCTGGTTTTTACGGGTTAATATGATGATTTTCACAGAGATGGCAGCTTTTTTACTTGGAGTACTGAAAAGATACTGTTTGAAATGAATAATTTGGTGGCGCAGAGCTTCAGCAATGCAGTGTGGAATCCCACGGTTTCTATGTTTTGTGGAGATGATTTGTCTGGTTCACGGATGACGAATACTTCAGGTGGTGGAATGTGCCCTAGATTTGGCCAAAAGGTGGAGGATTTTAGTATTATTTAACCTGATCGAGTTTGTTCGGGTTTTGGTTCAGTGGATTTGAGCTTTCGCTGGATAATGAAGCTGTCAGGGCCATTGATCCATTCAGGGATGAGCAAAGTGGTGGTTTGTAGCCCTGAAATGGCGAGCAATGCTATCGAGAGATAGAATTGACTTTAGGTCTGTTAAATTGCGGAAAAATCAGGAGATTTTTGGACTGTGAAGCTGAGATCTGAAGAGAACTAAGGCATACGTTCAATGTCTGGAGCTCCTAGGGTTAGGTCGATGAATGTGACGGATTCGGAAGTTCGGCCAGTACTTGGACCGGCGGGAAACAAGGCACGGTCGACAATTGGTCGAAAGCCTGCCTTGAAGCCTTCGAGAAAGGATGAGAAAACGCCAGAGGTTGTGGCCGAGGAGAAGAAAGCTCCTCCATCTCCGGCGGCTGCTTCGTCGCCGTCATTTCATTCTTCCAGTTTTCCTTCTATTTTGCGGCGGCATGAGCAACTGTTACATTATAACTTTTCTCTCAATGCGTCGTGCTCGTCTGACGCTTCTTCGGATTCTTTTCACAGTCGGGCTTCGACTGGAAGATTAACACGAACGAGCAGTACCGGAAGCCGGAGGAAACAATATGCTTTAAAGATAGAAAAGGTTGTTTCCGACACCACTTCGGCATCTCCTGATAATTTGCAGGGCAAAAAGAGGTGTGCCTGGGTGACTCCAAGTACCGGTGAGTTTTGAGTTTACAATGATTGGCATGTTTAGTAGTTTCAACGTTGCTATAGTTGCAATCAAACATTAGGATTAGTGAAATGAAGAAATAAATTTAAGTGTTTAATATCGTTTCAACATGGCTATAGTTGCAATCAAACATTAGGATTAGTGAAATGCAGAAATAAATCGAAGACGATAATGCCTTAGTTCCAACATGCTAGTCGGGATCGTAGTTATCCTGTCTTGGATTGTCAGTTGGGATATGCTGTTTGCCCCTGCCTGAAATGAGGGAGTGGTGAAAGATTGTGGTCCCTGCGATGCAACTGTTGATTGTCTTCAATAAGTTGTGTTCTTGTGAACCTGTGAGAACATCATCTTATTGTATTGGTCATTCACTTGTGTCTGATGTAGTCGTGGATGTCAAGAAAGCACTTGTACATTGAAAAAATACTGGGACAAAGTGGCCTATTTAATATTGCTTTAAAAATGGTTCAGACATTATGATATTGAATTTTTTTTAAATGGATAATCAGAAGAATTATATTGAAAATAAGGAAAAGGAAAGCAGAACACCCCTGAGAAATGGATGTGCCTATCCTCCCACAGCATGAAGGTATGAGAAAATAGAATTGATAGTAGACTCAATGGAAGTGTGTCTTGAGCTGAATTTATTTACTCCTGATAGCCTCTTTCATCCTATAATTCTCAATTACTTTACTCTTTGTAAGGCACTCAGATTTGATTGAACAATCAATATGACTTTGTTCATTGCTTGTATCATTGTTGATTTCGAGTTGATTTTGTAGCTTAAGCACTTGTGCTATGAAAGGTTTTAAGTCCATGTTCACCTTGAACCTGCCTGTATCATGGAAAGATAGGTATATTATTAATTGGTATGACTTGCTAGGCCTATTTTTTGTGGTAATAGTTTGAAAGGCAAGTTTCAGAATTTTTGTTCTCCTGGGTTTAAGGAATAACCTAACTGCATGAAGTTTGTCTGACATTCATTTGAGACGTGTGTCCTGCATGAAAACTTTTAGGTGAATGGGGTGTGTTTAAAACTTCATTTTATGTGTCTGCATTTCTACCTGAAGTCTCCTCCCCCTGGGTTTTGTTGGGAAAATTATTGGATTTATTTTTAAATATTGTGTTTCACATCATTCACTTGTCAAAACTGTTATTGGAGCAACACAAAGAAATCATGCATTTGTTTGCTGTTCCTTTAATGATGCATTGAAATAATGGCTTGCTAAGAAAAATTGTTGGATTCCATACTCTACTATAAAAAACTGGAGTTCTATTATGCCATTGTTTTTAATGTTGTCAGATTTGATCATTTACCAATAAATGCTTCTTCTTTTTTTAACTCTTTTCTGTTATAATCTCTTTTGAAGTTCATCATCATCAACATAAGCCAGTTCCCACCAAAGTGGTGGTGTTCTATTTTTAAGTTTACTGTCAATATTTCATCCCTGGAGCATTAGTCTTTTAGGTAGGGATCATTTTCAGCATCTTGTTTGATCATTTAAGCTTATAATCCTTCTTTTACTTAAAGTTTAACCAGTGGATACGTGTGATCAGAGTGGCAAAGTGAAATACTTGGTTTCTGAACACAATATTTTTATTTTATAAATATTTTTTGAACTAGATGCTATGACACACTGGAGAGATGGTTCTGGAATTCTGGATGGTGAGCAACCACCACTACCGTAAATGACTTAAGATTACCATATATAAGATTATTTTTCTTAGCCCTAAAAATGAGAAAATCCTCTTTTTTTTTTTTGGTAGATGCCACAGCTTACTACTAAATTGGTAATGCCTCTAATGATTGTATCTGGGTTCTGGGCATAAAACCTGAGTTCGTTAAGTTGTTCATCTGCCTCCATTTTACCAAGTTGTTTTTATTTCTGAATTGTCGTTGTATCTCTTTATCTTTTCACATGCTGTACTGTTGGATAATTTTCTTGTGATTTTAAATTTATTTGCTTTTACTTTCCAAAAACAGATCCTTGTTATGCTGCTTTCCATGATGAAGAATGGGGAGTTCCGGTCCATGATGACAGGTATGTCATCACAGTCTTGCCTGCATATTTTTCCCCAAATTCGAACTTCTTCCAATCCCAATAGAGAATTCCACTAATAGGATTTGCAGCGTGCTGATATCATTGCAAATGCAGGAAATTGTTTGAGTTGCTTGTCCTGTCGGGTGCGTTGGCTGAACTTACGTGGCCTGCCCTTCTCAGCAAAAGGCAAATATTTAGGTATTGTTCCACTTATGGCAAGTAAAATTCTCATTTGATAACTATTTGATCAGTAAACTCGTTTTGTATTGTCCTATTTAAGGACTGTGAGGCATCAAATGGTTAACATCTAAGGGAACTGCAGATGGTGGTCCCTTCTCACTCCTGCTTCCTTTGTTGTATTCTATTTTGACATATGTATGTTTGCAGGGAAGTCTTTTTAGATTTTGACCCACTCGCAGTCTCAGAATTGAATGAGAAGAAGATAATAGCACCAGGAAGCACAGCAAACTCCCTATTGTCGGAGCTGAAATTGCGTGCAATCATTGACAACGCACGTCAAATATCAAAAGTAAGTTCTTGCTTTATCTTTAATTTTTAAAACTTTAAATTTAGAACTTTCGGATCTAAGTTACGTATTTACTGATGTAGTGAACTATGCGCTAATAATTTAATGATGAAACAGGATTATGTGTCTCAAAATGGGACTAATCTTCCAAGTTACGGCTGCATTATATGCTACAAACTCCACAGCCAATATCAATCTATTTAGATAACCATGTCCAGCTAGTATTATATATTATCTCAACTGAGTGGAGTAGGTGGGAAGCTATTTTCTGATATGCATTTATGCCACATCTGGCCCATGCAGGGCAAACGATAGACTAGGGCAAGATCCATATATGATCTGACCTTGACATCTCTCTATTTTCAAAATTGACAGAATCTAACCTAATTGTACCTAATCATCATTTATTGAAGATGCCAGTTTTCTATGTTAACAAATACCGCATATCTTTGTTGAAATCCTTTACTTTAGATCCATTAAAAAATAACTAATAAATAACCCAGAAAATTTTATTTTAGGGTTGTTCTAATGATTTATCTTGCACTAACAGCATGCATTGATGGTGCAGATTGTAGACGAATTTGGATCATTTGACAGTTATATCTGGAGCTTTGTGAACTACAAGCCTATAATCAGCCGATTCCGGTATCCTCGACAAGTGCCTGTGAAGACCCCAAAAGCAGATGTGATTAGCAAAGACCTAGTGAAGAGGGGGTTCCGGAGCGTGGGACCAACTGTCATATACTCATTCATGCAGGTAGCCGGAATAACAAACGACCATCTTATTACTTGTTTCAGATTCCAAGAATGCATAGATGCATCAGAATACCCCAACGGCGAGTGCATCAAGACCAATGCTGAGGAGAAGGCTCCAGACACCAGAGACTTGGAATTAGCGAGAGCTATAGATGAGTTAAATTTCTCCCCAGATTGATCAATCCAAGGCTTGGACTGGGCAAGTGAATCTTCAGACTATGATGTACACCATTGACAGGTAATTGCGGACACCTTTGGGTAGTTGTAAAAAGAAGAAAAAATGGGGATTCTATTGCATGTTGATTTGTAGATTATATGAAGAGAATTGGGTTATGCACAGAAGTAAGAGCCTGGATGATATGGGTGTACTACGCTTCTCCTCGTTTGTACAGTGAAGTCGTTCTATCTAACCATGTTGCCTTTCTGAAACATATTTTATGGGCTTTGATGCTAATAAACAGGGGGAACCGAAGGGGAAGACTTTCTGTCTTTGATCTGTCAGTACTTGATTAATGTCTTTATCATAATGGGAGGTAGGGCCAGGGACCGGCTGAGCTGCTGAAGCCCATTAATGATTAATCTGCTTAAAATGTGTGCAACAGCTTAGCCACTAAAAGACTCCGTTTTGTTTCTTTATGGGAGTGAGGCAGGGCAGTGATGATTGATGAGGATTATGTAGGGACAAAAGAGCTTTATGTACCCTTGGAGCGGTATTGTTGGTCAGAGTCTACCTGTCTTAAGTATTGGTGGTCACGGTGGGTTTAATTATTGAAGTGGAGGCTTAAGCATGTATCCTGGAGGAACTACGTCTGACCGAAGGTAGTTGTCATGACTAACAGTCTTTGAAAAATTTTTACCTAATTGTTCAAGCATTAATGTTTATGCGGGGAAGCTAAGGGATCTCTGATCTATGTTTCATTGCTGTGGCGTGGTTTTCTGCTATCTCTTCATGTAATCTTCTATTAAGAGTCTTTGATCTATTAGCCTATCTAAATTAATGGAGTCATATCAAAACCAGAGAAATTAAAGGAACGTGAATAGTTTCAAATACTAGAAGTGTACTTCACTCAAGCGCCCAGGGATGCTCCTTTTGGATGGCTTCCTCTTCTTCGCGAGTGAAGTCGTTCTCGATGTTGAACAGCTTGCAAATCTCCTGGTGTGACTTTCCCTTGATCATGGATGCCACCTTCTTCACAATCAGATCAACTAGACTCTTAATGTCCATGTAGTCTGCTGCGAGTAAAAGATGCGTTACTTGAAATAACGGGATAATAATCATGTCATTCTTATCATTGCAATCATTTTCCTCGATAACTAGAGGATTGCACATGCTCGTAGCAAATTTGTGGGATCCATTTAAATTAAAACGGCCTGTTTTAATAGATATCATGTCATTCTAAATAAATAGTTACAACATGTTTAAATTTGTGAGAAGAGTGATATAGCGGGTGATTATTTTGTTTGGAGAGGACAATATTTGGGAAAAAAAAGGGAAACCATGGGAGAATATTCCCCCTCTTCTTTTTACTAATAGTATAGATGCGGCGAATGGTCAATGATTGAAGAGCAACAGTTTCTTTGACGTCGAACAGCTCTGCTATCTAAACTCCTTAGAGTCAACATCTTAGAGGAAGAGGAAGACGAGGAAAAACTCATGCTTAATGAATCTAAACCGAAAGCCTCAAACAACTAAAAGAAAACCTTCGCAAAAAGGAGAGGAAGAGGATCTCTACGAGAGGTCCTAAGTTTGAAAATATAAAGGAGAAAATTATGAAAAAGGGTCACTTTTTAAAACTATTTATAAAAACAGCCCACTAAGATGTAGAATTGAAAAAAAAGGGGCCACTTTTAAAAAATAATTGACCCAAAGAGTCATTTTACAAAAATAATTAAAAAATAGTGTCATTTTATTGTAGAAAAAACAAGCTTGTGTCCACGTATGATACGCTCATATCCCATGTAAGAAGGTTGTGTCCCATGTACAATGTGTTTTTTTCCAAGTGATCTTCAAATTTAATTATTTTTTATGTGATCCTGTAATTTAATTTCGATGGATTTTTTTACAATTATCGACTAAAAGTGGCCCTTTTCTATAATTCGACATCTTAGTGGACTATTTTTATAAATATTTTAAAAAGTGAATTTCATAATTTTCCCAATATAAAAAGACCATACTTTTCTTTTAGGAATAATAATTATAGTTTACCCCTTGAGGTTTCAAACAATCCTACTTTCCCCTTCGAGTTTTTTGAAATATCGGTTTATCACCCTGTGGTTTACTGTGTAATAGTTTCCCCCTTATAAAAGTTTGACCGATGAAGCAGCAAGAGAAAAAAAAACATATATTAACAACTTTGCCCCTTTTAAATACGAAGACTACCCTTTAGTGGGTTAAAATAAAAGGATAAAGTTGTGAATTTATATTTTTTCTCTTCCTAATTTATCGGTCAAACCTTTATAAAAGGGAAATTGTTACATACAACAAACCTCAAGGTGGTAAAGTGATATTTCAAAAAGCTGAAAGGGGAAAGTGGGATTGTCTGAAACCATGAGGGGATAAACGATAATTATCCCTTTCTTTTATTAGCAGAAGTGTAGCAAACTCTAGTGTTTCTAATTTAAATACAAATCAACTTAAAAGATCCTAATTTCATTAGAAGTAATTAGTTGAGATCTTCTCTTCTAATTTAAATAGAAGTTACTTAAAATATTAATTAGTACTTGATATATTGTTAGAGGCTTGAGTCAAGATCACGAATTTGAGTTTCCTTAAGTTTCAGGTTTTATTGCAAAATGAGGCTTTGGATCATATTTTAGAAAAGAACTATATTTAACACCTTTGGGTTCAATTAGGCGAGTAATAATATGGAAAGCAAAGCAAAATATTTTATTTAAGACTAGTTGATTACCCATGCTAAGCACGGGAAGATATATTTTTCATACATAATATTTTATTAAATAATTTAAAATATATATTGTTTTCTTTAAATTTATGAGTAGGAAATTTTGACATTATATATGTTAAATAATGGACCACTAATTAAAAAATTATGAAAACATAGAAAAAAGGTAATAAGAAAAAATTTACTTTTTAAATAAGAAAAAAAAATATTTTTGGTTAAAAAATTTTGACAATAGACATATATTGCTGGACAAAATATTGATCTGGCTGATAATTGAGAATGAGTATACATATATTAAGTTTAAATAATGGGTTACATTTTGATAATTATAAATTAATGATATTTTTTAAAATAATTGAGAATTAGTCTCATGATAAAATGACATTCATTCTCAATTATCTAAAAGAAGTATCACTGTTTTTAAAGTATTAAGTTAATATATGCTTAATATAATTAGTTTAAACTACAATGACACATATATCTATACTATATATAAAGAGAAGAGGGGGGAATATTCCCCCCAGGCCTCCATTTTTCTTCCAACTATTGTCCTCCCCAACTAAAAAATCCAAACTATAACCGCCAACTACTCTTTCCTTTCCGATACATTTGAATTTAAACCCTACTTATATGTTACTTATGCACGTACCACCGCTAGTGCTAATAAACTGTATAGTGAATTACGTGAGAATTATGTCTCCTTATCAAGAATTAGGTATCCTTAAAGTGTATAGTCAATTATTATCACGTGAGAATTACGACTCCTTATCCTTAACTAGGTATCCTTATCAGTAATGGATTATTTGTTAGGCCCTTTTGCGCTTTAATTTAGGCTATCTCCTTATATTTGCTTAGAAAAGTATATCTTTGATTATTAATTTAGTTATACATAGTTTTGGGGTTCTAGGACTCTAAGAAGATAACAATTAATTAGATAATTAGTTAAAGATAATATTGGAGAAAGGGAGCATGTGAATGTATACGTAAGGAGAAAAGGGGCTTGTCCACGTGGATGAGAGAGAGTAAGATAAGTTATTTTAATGTGGGGCCCAAAAATGCCATTGGAGAAAGAAGGAAATATCCATGTGGATGAGAGAGAGGATGGGGTTTGAAGACTCTGCTTTTATATATACTAGCAATAAGGAACATGCGTTGCATGTTAAGATTGATTTACGTAGTTTTTTTTAAAGATAGACTCTTAATAATGGTTTTTTTAAAACAAAAGTCTAATAGAATTTAACATTGGGATTATGATTGCAATGAGTATGCAAATTTTAGGGGTATAAATTCAAGTACAAAAAACAAGAGGATGTAGATGCAAATTTATTATAATGCAGAGGTATGGGTGAATAAGCGCTTAAAAACTTTTATTCATTATTTTTATTTGAATTTAATTAATTATTAAGTTTTTATTAGTAATTCCAAAAGATAAGTATTTGAGACAAAGCTAACTTAGTGGGATTTTATTAGGCTCATGACAATAATTAAAAAAATGTAATTTTGAAATTAAATATTCTAGAACAATGAGTCAATGAGTAAACTATAACGTTTACTATAAATTTAAATCTTTATAAGACATTGGTATTTATTAAAAAATGGTACTTTAATATTATTTTAATTTAATGTAATCCTTGTACTTAAAGTTAATAATGAAGGTTTAAATTATTTAATTAAATTATTTTAGCTGAATTCATTGAGTATTATCATATGATAATGGAGATTGTTATCTTTTTCTATTTGAATTTAGTATGGTTTTATTAATAATTTCAAAATTTTTTTAGTTAGATAAGTATTGGAGAAAAAGTTTACATATCAAAGGATTATGATTACTAATTAAAGTACTCATGGAAATAATAAAATTAGTTTTTTTTTTGTTTAACTATAGTAGTATTTATCAATAAAAGAGGTATTTTAATATCAAGGATTTGCATAACAAAAATTAATACTATAAAAAAATATAATATAAATTAATTTAGTATGATTTTGCTATTGCATAATTAGAAAAATGGCTACATTAATTTTGTAGGATTTTGTTTTAAGAACTATTTACATTAGTTGGGTACAAAATATTTTTTTCAAAAAAAATTACTAAAAATTATATTAAAACTAATATTTTATTTTAATATTATAATTCTTAAGTATAAAATTTTATTTATTTAGCTGAGCAATAATAATTTTTTCAAGTTTTTATTCAATTTCTTCAATTTTATTATCAATAAAATAAATTCTCTTATCAAAAGATATAATTTTGTTTTATTTATTTATTTGTTCTTTTATTATTATTTTTTTAAGGAACGACAAAGATGGATAAGGTCAGATAATGGTGGTTACATTGTTGATTATGTATCCATTGGGTGAAGGAATGGTCACTTCTTCATTTTATATCAAGTAACTTGTAGAATATTTCATTGTGGTAATTGTGAATAGAAGATATGGATTTCTTCTTTAGTTCTTAATTTATTTCCATCTTTGGACCGCTTTTTGGTTTTTGTTAGCTTTCGAACTAATGAACATGTTTGTTAATTATGTGATCATTATCTATTTTTGTTTGATTTTAGAAGGATAATTGTAAACTTTTTTTTTAGTTAGATAAGTACAAGTATCCGACAAGTAGTTTAATGTAGCAGGACTCATGGCTATAGTTAAAAATGTAATTTTCATTATAGAAAAGGGCATTTTAGGTATGTGCAAAAAAACACTTTAAGTAGTTCGTGCTTTTAATAGTAGTATAGATATATTAAATTAAATATTTATAATATATATATATATATATACATATTATTTATATATAGTTTACAAAAATTAAATATTATAAATAGTTTACAAATATTAATTCCAGATATTTGAAAACTATTTGCAAATATAAGTATTAAATATTGAATCCACGTTTTGTAAGTACGTATTTGAAAACTATTTGTAAATATTAAATATTGAATCTACGTTTTGCTAATAATTGGAGAAGAGTTATTGTAGCGCCCCAGATCCGGGTCTGCCCTATCACGGCACCGACCTGTCCCCGAGACCTACTTATGAGCCCAATAGAACCTGATAAACACAATTACCTGGGCAATTACATTATAATCATCAGAGTGCATAAGCTAAAGAAGCATGGAATAAAAATTTTCCATCTAACAAAAGATCATCCGTATAATAACTCCAAAAGATATGATATCTGAATACAAAAAAGCAAATAAGATGCCTACTATCTCTTTTTCTTATGTACAATCATCTACAAAAGTAACTCTCAAGTTTATAATCCAAAAAGGAATAAGTACATGCCTGTGAGACATGGGAAAAAATCACCCGAAGATGATCATCCCTCCGTCGACACGCGGGGCTCGACATAAAATTGGTAGAGTCGCCACCATCCATTTGTTTAGGGTGTGAATGGACACCAAAAGAATTAAAAACAAGCAAAAAGAGATAAAAAGTGCTAAAAAGGTAAATTCTAAAGTAAAAATAACCCTACTTGAAAATCAACTCCAGAGATGGGTAAGGGGATTAGATTATGAACAGGGGAAGGTGTTAGGCACCCCCATTCACCCACACAAAGTGGTTGCCAAGTGTTATTCATGCCAAAAGAAAATAGAAAGCTTACTAAAAAATCATGAAAACCTTGAAAAATGACAAATATATGATATCTTCACATGAAAATCCAAATGAATTCCAGATCTTCTTTTATGTTAATATCACTTCTGGAATATCACAAAAAGATGGAAATCACAGCAAAAGTTGCACAAAACCAAGTTGAGGCAAATCTGGGAAATTTGGTAAAAAGTAAGGCCATTTCTCTTGAAATTAATCAAATCCAATTTTAAATTAAATCAAACCAAATCCATTTGAAAGATTAGGGTAAACAATAGTCTCATGCAAAATTTCAATTAATTCCGGTTGAAATCCTAAGAGTTATGGCTCTTTTAAAGTTGCTGCCGGAGAAAATCAAAAGTAGCAAGTAGGCAACTTTGGAAAATCACCTAGAAACATATACTACATAGAAATCCGTGAAATTTGGTGTCAATGAAGTCTGTATGGCCATATTTCAAAAGAAACTAGCCTCATACAAAAACTCATTCGGGTGTGCCTTGGGTGACTTCCCGAACAGGCCCCGAGGATCACAGATTGACCCAGAAAAGTGCTGTTGAGCAGTTCTGAGTAAATCTGTTCTCCACGACATAATTTAAATCAAAAAATTATGAAATCAATTGGATTTAAAAATAGACTCATAAAGGAGTGCCCAGAAATAAAAATCACTCGAATCGGATTTAAAACGAACACATGGCGCTCCGTCGAAGTGACAAGTTCTATATTTGAACCTGAACTGTCCAATAAACTTCGACAGAGAGGTGTCAAAAATCCGCTTAATAGAAATTAATGAAATTTGGTGGAAATAAACTAGACAGTCTCACCATTCCCATGGTTCTGGAATCACTCCAAAATTCATCCGGACGATGAAGTTATGAGTGTCCAAAGTTGGGGTACAGTTGCTGTCAAATAAAGCCCTTTTTGGAGAAAAACGATTCAAAACTGTGACAAAGTATGTGCAATTCGTACAAGATGAATACAAAACCTTTAAAAATCATTTCAAAACATTCCAGAATTGATTGAGGCCATTTATTTCAGATTTATCACAATAAATGCAATAAACCCAACATATGAGCCTATCCCGCCAAAATCATGTGCTATGCGTGTGTAAGTGTGAAAACCATTCCAATAGCATAGCAAAGATATCAAGCATGTATATCAATAAAAATGGGGTTCTAAAAAACAACCTAGGGTTCCGTTCCATTATCGTTTCCCTTTGTTCTCTCTCCCCGTTAAACACGGTTCTTCAAGATAATCATGGGGTACTTTGAATATGAAACGGTTTTCAATCATTCAAAAGGCTTTATGCTACATAGGTTCTAGCACTTGGGTCAATCCCCAGTCTCGTTTCTCCTAGATCCCGCCTTCACGTTTTACGGCTAGGGGGAGTCTTGAGATACTTTGAGCCAGGGGAGGGTTTTCACACACAGATCAAGGCCTTATTCTACAGAAAGGTAGAAGAAGAGATCCAGATATAGAAATGTAAAGACAAAAATTAAAAAGAGGTTTGAGGCTTACCTGGGTTCTGGAAGCACTTCCGCAGCGGTTTCCCTCTTCTCTTGGAGCTCTTCATGGCGAGAATTCAAGGCAAAAGTTAATGGCCATTTGCTTGAGGAGGAGCCTCCTATTTATAGGCAAAGGCTAGGGTTAGGGTTGGTGAGAATGGTAGACACAACATAATGTCTATAGCCCACCAACCTTAACCCTAAGGTTATTTCTGAGATTTCCACTCATTTAATGAGGGATATGATGGTAAAAGGTGAAATCTCTCGAAAAACCCTAATTTTGAGCAAAATTAGTGTATCCGGCATGTCAGGCCGGATACACAAGTGCCTTAATGTATCCGGCATATGATGCCGGATACACTGAGGTCTGCTTGTATCCGGTATGTTCCATCGGATACGAAGAAAAGCACTTGTATCCGGCCTGAGTTGCCGGATACAAGGAAAAAACTCATTTTCTCAAATTCTGTGCTGGCCTTCAAGGAGATAATGATTTTTGATGATTATTGATCATTTTGACAGTGCAATTTGGGGTGTCTACAACTGCCCCCCTTTGCGGGAGTTGCGAATCAATGAGCTGCAAAGATTAGACAAACCCAAATTGCACTCCCTTAACCTTGATTTGCTTGGTTCAATTCAATTTTGTAAAAATAATTTTAGGTGAAGATTTGCCAAAAAGCCCTAACTTTAAGGGGGCATTTCTCCAAGAATTCTTAAATTCTACTGAGCTCTCGTGGCTATGAAGTGGATTTTAAGCCCAAAAATATGATTTTTTGAAAACTGATTTTTTATTAAACCAAGTTAAAAAATGAGTCGATATCTTCCTTTTTGACCAACACATTTCCCAAAGTTGTCCCAAATTCCACTGAGCTCTCGTGGCTATGAAGTGGATTTTAAGGCAAAATAGGGATTTTTGTGAAAATAGCAAATTTTGTAGCACACATTTTTTTCCTTCTCAAACCCAATGCAAAGAATTGAAAATTCCAATAATATTTCTCTCCTTCAAGATTTATCAAAAATCGTGCAATTTTGAGGTGTCTACAAGTACGTATCTTCTCCCTTCTTATCTCCTCTCTCTCTCTCTCTCTCTCTCTCTCTCTCTCTCTCTCTCTCTCTCTCTCTCTTGTTTCCTCTCTCTCCGTCTATATTTCTCTCTCTTCTGTTTCCACTTGCTTTGACCTATCGAGTTGATCATAATCATTTGGTCTTATATGGAGGACCTGATTAAGACAAAAATATTATTAAAACCTAGTAGTGTTGTTTTGGTTGCAGAGAATGGATTATTGGAATTCATATGTCATGATAATCAATCATTTGTGTTATTATTAACATGGGAATGATACAAATCAATTCTTCATAAGTTCATCCAATCAGTGGAATTGGATTTTAAATCAATTCTTCATGGAATTGTAATTCCAAATTTCAATTCTCTTGCCATCCAATCACAATAATTTCAATTTTACCCAATTCCAAATCTTGATGAATTAGAATTGGAATTATAATTCTTAATTCTAATTCCAATTCATTGAACCAATTGGGGCCTAAGAGTGCGAAGAAAATAATTATCTATTCATTATTTAAAATACGTATATCAATCTCTACGTAATAATCATCTCTTCACATAATCCCAATATATTGGATTGATATTGAGGAATTTTATTTGCTATAGAAAATTAAATGGACGAAGAGATAATCACTATGTATAAGAATTTTATTTATAGTGGGAACGAATAGGATAAAATTTTATTGGTGTTGTAAGCTAACAGGATTCAAAATAACTAAGGATTAAATAAGTTTCAAACTACCTAATAGTGTGGAAAAGTATTAGAGGAGTGCTATAACTACCTAGTCGGGAAAAAAGTTGAGGTGATAACAATTGTAAGTAATTATATTGGATATGTTTGTAATTATAAATGATTAAATTAGTGTCCATATCTATTAAAACACTTTCACATTAATTAATTCCTAAACATATCCATATCCTATATGATTTTTGCCTAATAAAACACTCTTTGCGCAGAAGCAAAACACATATGCCGTCCAAATTCTAGTAAAATAGATATAAATATTCATGTCTGATTAAAACACTGGCCATCCTAATCGAATAGACATCCATATCCAATTCTGAATGCGAGATAGGAATTTGTAAGCGAAGAAGTAAAAGCGTCAGTTATTATATATGACAAAGTCCCCTAATATATGTAAACAGAAAACTAAAGAGAATGTATTTTTTTTTTTTTAAATTCACAGCTGAACAAATAAAATAATTTTGTTTTAAAAAATAAATAAAAGGAGGCTCGTGGGATGAATTGATAATCGTATAGTTTTTAGAATTTGTAGTTAAGGGAAATAACAAAACGGAGATAATTAGAAGAAGAAAAATATTCCTTATTTTCTTATTAGTAAGATATTTTGCTTTGCTTGGAATAAGTTTTTTTTTATTTGGCTTATCTAAAAGTGTTTCTTTAAAATCCTCCCGCACTAAGCAGTAAAATCCTGTACGTCAGTACGTGTTCCCTTGGCCCGAATCTCTCCAATTCTCTTTATATTAGTACTAATATATATAGTATAGATAGGTAGATATATATTAGATTAGATTAAATTAGATTAGAACTAGATCTCAATCCCGTAGAGAATTGGTTTTAAGCTATATCTATAATTCTCTTCTCTTCTTTCGGATTTGTGTGTTGCTGTTCTTCTTTCCGCTTCCTTTTTGTGGTATTATTGCAAAAGACCATGTACTCTTTCTCGTTCCTCTCTCTTCCCCTCCTCTCACTCTCTCTATCGATCTTCATCGCTTTCTGGCTTGCTGCAAGCAAACAGACGAGACAGTGGTATGTATTCTCTCCCCATCGTCGCTCTCTCTTACTCCTCTTTCTCTGTTTCCACGTCGTTCTTCCTCCTAAACGAATGGTCTCCTGTTTTCTTTTTCCATCAACCTCTTTCTGCTTGTCCTCTTCTTCATGGTGCTTTCGTTGTTCTTTCGCATTCATTCTGCATTTTCTATCGTTTCTATCGCTCTTGCTTATTGGAGCTACGCCTTAGGAACCCTAGAACAATCTAAACATCCCGATCGATACCATGTTGAACAACCGTTGCAAGATTGTCTTTGGAGCGGAAGAATCAGTATTGATGGTGCTCGTTGCAAAGCCATTCATGGAGTTACTGATGATGAAATATGCTTCGACAGGATGTTCTACAACTTCAACAACCCCTTCTATCTATGGTCTAACTGTGCTTAATTAGTTGGTTTGTTAATTAGTAGATTAGGGTTAAATTTTTTTTTCCTATTTTCAGTTAGGTTACAAGATATCATGAACTGAGAAAGTTTACCTTCATTAGTTATGGCATTTAATGTATTAAGGAGATAGGTTTTTATTATTTGGGAGAGAAGCTTTGTATCAGTTATTAGTTTTTTGAAGAAATAAAGAAGAGATCAGTAGTTAATTAATTATTTAACTAATTATAGATGGATCATGGTAAGTGTTCTTCAAAATCTTGTTCTCTATGGTTCTTAACGCTTGTATGATATTCATGGCCCCTCCTTGGGCCCACCCTTGATGCGATTAAATTAAATAACAGATCTCAAAGGCAAATCTTTGTCTACCCTATGCTTGCAAACTCCGCAAATCCCATTATTACGAGCACATAAACTCTCGCACAAACACTCATTCACAACTATGGCAATGAAATCTTAGGGTAAGCTGCATCATGATCTCAGTTCTTTCAAGTTATAATGGGTCCCATTGAGTAGAGGAAACATCCGAACCAGATAAAATTTTCGGTTTGATTAATTTGGTTTTTGGCTTGGATCAAACTAATTGACCCAGGTTAATTGTACTATAGAATGTAAGAATATAAAATTTTAAAATAGGATATATAAATTTATAATATATTTATTCATAAAATTAAACATGTATTTTTATATGTTAATATATAAAAAATAATATTTAATTAAATTAAGATAAGGTTCGCAGTGGGTTGATCTAAACCCTAAGCAGCTCAATCCTAACCCAATTTACATAATATATGGCAAACTGTAACCATTAGCGACCGGGTGAGTTACCCATTTAACCTGCCCCATTGTCATCCCAAGGATTTAGATATGCCCATGAGATGCTTGTTTAGAGTGGGATGAAATCATCTGCCGCAATATCGTGCAACAGACATTTGCAGGAGCCGCATGTAACATCTCACAGCCTATGTCTTTTCACAATTTTCAATATGAGAAGGCATTTTCACATTGAAAAACACAGGTCGTGACACTGCAAATGTCTGCTGCACGGTCTTGTGGCAGACGATTTCAACCCGTTTAGAGTGAGCTAAGCAATGATGCATGCCAATACTTAACGACAATAAATGAATCCAAATCAAATCCCTAAGTTCCCCACAACTTGGATTGCCTAATAAAGTGGATTCTCAGCTAGGGGGGCAAATATTTCGTATATATTTTTGAAAGGAATGATCCTAAGTTATAACAATTACAAAGCTCCTTATGAATCATCTCTAAATCCAGTCAAATGGGCCCTAGCCCCTGTGGGAATTATTCACAGGATCTAAGCAGACAAATCTATGATTTTGACTATGAAAATGATTGGTTGAGTAGGTTAAAAGTAGAAAGAATTTTCACTTGATCAGAAGGTTGGAATTGTATCTGATCTGACTGGTACAAAAGGCAACAAATTAAGTTCATGTGAAACTTGTCACTTATCACTTAAAGAGTAAGTAATGGATAGATGAGGTTGCTTTTAGACTAAACAATTCCTGATTGTACTTGTAAAGCAAGAGTTACCAAGTTTGAAATCTTAATCCCAGGATCCATTTTTTACTCAAAAAACACCAAACTCTACTAATAGTTTTCCCCAATACATGTTTCTTTTTCCAAGCCATAATCTCTTAGAGGAATCCTTAGTTCTCACTCTTGAGAGTGTGGTCACATGAGCATAAATTTGGAGGGAAATGACACCATTGAAGGCCCCACAAACTTATCTTTTCCCTTTTGTCACCCTCAAGCGTCAACTACCATACAATTTCAAAAAGAGGGGAAAGCAAAGGAAAAACTAATTGACCCCAACAACTTCATCAATTTTATGACCTCAAGCGTCAACTACCATACAATTTTAATATATTTTATTTCAAATTAATCAGAACCGTAGGTACAGTAGGGAAAAGTTTTCATAAATTACATGATTACCCTTTATACGTTAATTTACTAATTGACCCTCTCAAAAAATATTTATTTAATATAAAATCTATTAGATACTTATTGATTATTGAATACCTTTTAGATAGCATAGTAATTTTAATCAAATGAGTAGGGAGAAAATGTTAACGATGAAGAATGGGCGTTTTTGCTTTTAGGAGTAGTAGAATACACTCTCTTCAATTTTCTGTTCTCGTATATTAAGGGATTTTGTCGTATATAATAACTAACACTTTTACTTCTATAGGATTGGGATGGTCTCTTAATATGATAGTGTTTTAATAGGATATGAACATATAGAAATAGGGCTATCAACGAGCCGAGCTAGCTCGGCTCATGCGAGCTAAGCTTGAGCCTAATTTTTAGGCTCGTGAACTGAACCTGAGCCTCAAAAATAGCTCATTAATTTAATGAGCCTGAGCCGAGCTGGGGTGGGCTTAGCTTGATTGAAACTCGACTTGTTAATTATATATTAGGGCTGCAACTCGTTACGGTTTGGTTCGGGTTGGCCTCAACCCAAGACCAAACCAAGGTTACTGATGGTCGGCCCAAAACCGAACCGAACCGACATCAGAACCGAAATACCCAAACCGAACCGATTATTTAAAGAAAACCCAATCCAAACCAAACCGAATTACAAAATTCGGTTCGGTTTAGGTCATTTTCCCATACTTAAAACCTATTATCAAGATAGAAATTTCCACTTTTGCCCTAAAAAAAATTTTTAAAGAATACACACAGCAAATTTAAAGGATCATCACTTATATGCGGTCCAATCCCTGAAGTAGTTCACATGCATACATAAGATAGAGCAAAGAGCTTAGAATCCAAAGTCATATGTTAATTGTTTTGGATCGCACTTTTGAGCTCATGAATCAATTTAATAATTAACTACAAACATTTATAAAATAATAATCTTATTCATTATTTTATAACTTATAATTTATAAGTTATATTTTATTATTACAACTTTATCTATTGTATATTTTATATATGTTATTATATTTCGGTTTGGTTCAGTTCAGTTTTACACTTAGGAAATTCGGTTTAGTTTTTAGTTCGGTTTGGTTAACCCGAGCCTTCAAACCAAACAAATTCGGTTCTCTATTTTTAGAACCAAAACCTACCCAAAGACTATATAACCCAAACCAAACCGACCCAAAGTCGGGTTGGACCGGTTCGGTTTCGGTTTAACCAACCCAAGTTGCAGCCCTATTATATATATATAATAAGTAAAGTTTAACTTATAATTAATTATTTTTCTAGAGTTAAAAAGTTAAAAAAATTTAACATAAACTCTAGTTAATCAAATTATTTGACTCTTAATCAAATTATAGCTTATATCTACTAAAAACCCTAATTAACTTTTAAGTTGTTACTTTTTCTTGATAATGCAAGCTTTTAGCTTCAATTATTTTGTTTCTTTCTAGAAAAAATAAAAGGTTTGTTTTACTTATTATGTTCTTTCTTATTATGATTACATGAGTACATTTTTCTTTTTCTTCTGAATGCAACTTTTAGATCTTATTATATAGTTTTTAATATTTGATAAAGAAAGGACACAATGACCATTGACAAAGAAGCCTTAACACATTTTATTTTTGCCTTTTTGCTATTGTCTATTGACTCCGTTGTTTTTAATCATCCATTTTTGTTTGATTTTTGAATATCTTTGTCCCTATATGATGCACTAGGACTTGACACTTTATGCAGTCGTGATTCAGAGATCATTTTTAATATATTTTTTAATAATTTTATTTTAGAATGAATATTTGCTGATCTTACAAGTAGATTGATATTTTTTTCCTTTACATAAATCTAAAAAAGGCTTAAACTTTTTGTACATTCTTCACAACCTTAAATAAATCACTCACTTATCTTTCAAAAAAATAATAATAATAATAAGGCACAAGTTAAAGTCATTTTAGTGAGCTATGCCTTTTTATGAGCATAGCTCTTAACGAGCCGAGCTTTTGTGAGCCTAGCTTGAGCTCAAGAATTTGCAATGAGTCTGAGCCAAGCTTGAGCCAAAAAATTTTAAAGAAACTGAGCTGAGCTATGCAAAGCTCGGCTCTTTTACAGCCCTATATAGAAATCTTTAAATAGGGGCATTCTTTGAAAATAATAAATTAAAAAAATAAGAAAGAAAAAAGAAAAAAGAAACTTGAAGCACCCATAAAACCATAAATGATTTACTAGGACATAGGACAGATGGTATTCCATATTAAAGAAAAATATGTTTTAATAAAGAAAAAAACTTGTAAACGGTTGATATTCGTACTGAATATTAAAACTATGGCTTCAAAAGCTGAAAATTTCATAGTAAAGAAAAATATGTTTTTTTTATGCGAAGACCAAATAATGGCTTTAAGATTGAGCCCAGCCTAGAGGACAGAATTCGTTGAAGGGGAAAGAATGTAGCATCCTAAAAATTTGCATAAGGGTAGTTTAGTAATTTCCTAATTAACCTAATTACTTAAATAGATAATTAAATAATCAATACTTTAAAACTTAATTAGACTTAAGATTAATTTTGCGCACATGTGTTTTGCACACGCCTCACCTTAGCAAAAAAAACTTCATACATTTCATACACTTACAATGGAAGGTTCTAAAAATTATACTTAGAGGTTGACAAAATTTTAAAATAATTACTATCCTAATTATTGACAGGTTTTTCTATCTCCTAATTGATCAATATTATAATCGATTTATCAATAAATTCAAACTTCAAAAAAATAACATGTCATCCTAACACTTTTTACATCTCCTAATTATTTAATAACTCTTTTATTTGTAGTACAAAAAATGAGTTTAAATGCCAAATTTTCATATTCATCAATTTTTAATAAAATACGTTAATAAAGTTTATCCTTTTCTAGAAATACGTGATTTACATAAAACCACTCATTTAGAAAGAGAGATAAAAATAGGCTTCAGAATAAGCTTTACAAGAGAACAAATGGTATTGTAGGATTATATGTGGCCGTGCAACATGCAAAATCGATTAATTGCAAATTTAAAATTCCAATACACTAATAGTGGGTTATTTATGTTAAAATTAATGAAAATATTTTACCAAAATTAGACTAATAAACCTATTAATTAGTATAACTAATCAATCCCTTACAATTATCAACACTAGCGCCTAGCGGTGGCACGTGCATAGTGCAAGTCCTCGCTAATTCATATGTGAAAAGAGTAGTGGGTGGTTATGGTTTTGGATTACTTTAGTTGGTAAGGGCAATAATTGGGAAAAAAATAGGAAGGCCAGAATCTGGGAGAATATTCCCCCATCTTCCCTTTATTAATGGTATAGATATCTACTATAATTATTTACAATTGTTTAGCAGTTTAAGTATACGTTCCCCCTGTGTTCACACTGTGTCCCCTGTGTTCACGCTGTGTGCAATCTTCCAACGGAATTAATCTCTACTCATTTTTTTGGAAGATAAATTTGAATTTTGGGAGGTATCTATTGCTTATTACCCCCATTTTAGTAGATGTCCATGGAATGGCTGCATTGATCATGAAAGTCAAATAAACCTAATAGAGAGTTGTTTACTTGCAGAGGCTATCAGTAATAAATGCATGAGGAATACCGAATACGTTTACAGATTCAAATGAAGTTCATGAACAAAGAAAGGTTACCCATGGGTGGTCATGTACATTATTTTCTAAAGATTGAACCTGACAAGAAGTGGGAAAAAAATGAACTATTTGGTGTTGGAGGAATGATAAGTCTGGATCTTTTGCAAGCCAAACTGCATTGTGTAACCTAGTTTGTAGGGTTGGTTCAGTTCCTACAAGCAACTTGGGTCTTCCTTTGGGTGCTAGCCTCTCTTTGTTTTTTTGAGAGCCTATAGTGGGAACTTTGAAAGTTTTTAGGACAGAATCATGTCAGTCTGAGTCATGGTGATAGGATCAGGTTCCGGAAGGATCTTTGGTAAGTGACTTTGAAAGCTTTATTCTAGATTAGATAGGTTTTGTCTATGTAACATTCCACTAAGAAGGCTTTTGTTTATTAGGGGATAAAAGTCAACGACTTCATAATTATTCTCTCATAATTGATCATTTGATTAGTTGCTAACTTGCTATCAGGTCATATTAGCCACAAAATATTTTATGTGCAGAATAAAGCAGAACTAGATTTCTCACTTTTCAGTTCATTACAGGGTTTCAATTGTATCTGGACCTCTTTTCTGGGTCTGGCTTCTCTTGGGTGTTACCTTTTTGACCTAAAGGTCATGATTTGCCCTCTTATGTGGTGAAGAGGGAGAGGAAGGCTTTGAGTTGCTTTTGCAAATTTCAATAGCCATTTGTCATTCAGTCTGAAATTTTTTAAATTATTGTGATTTCATCTCTGTTATTGTTTGTGGTTAAGCCTTCCTGTGCACTAGGCTCATCCCTCTTCTTGACATAATTTATGAACCACATTGACTGATAAACAAGGAAAAACTCATAATCAATCCTCGAGATAGATTCTGTCTCGTATCAACAAAATCCAAATGACTTCTCAAAATCTAAATGGGTTATATCAAGGAATGTTTCATTTACAGAAGCTCAATTGCATCTGTGAAGACTGCTGGTGTTGGCCCAGAGAACAAGAAAGCAGATCCAAAAAAAAATAGGTTTTTTGCATTTATATCCTCTGTTTTTGTATTTATATCTATACCCCACTTTTACCATAATCCTTGCAGTTGTACTCCAGAACTTAAAGCCTGTTAAACTTTTCTTGTTTAATTTTATCAAATGACTGAAATAACCTTCAATGAAATAAAATATATATTATATTGCTTTTATCCCCTATACTTATATCTCAAGTATTTGATACAATTTACCCAATCTTTATCGATTATATTTTTTTAGCAAACAAAATATCAGACAATCTCTTTGAAAAAGGACATTTTAGTCATTCCAAGAAATAAGTAACAAAAGTTAACAGTTTCTAACAGCAGGGTATGACTTCAATGGTTATATTAAGAAGATGGTTATAAGTATATATATAAAAAACAACAGGACATAATACAAATAAATCTTAATCAAGGGCATAGATGCAAAATCCTCAAAAATTTAATTTGGGCCCCATAAGAGTTTCTTCCCGGATTATTATGTTTTTGAATTTGGGTGCTCACAACCAACAGCACCAGTCTTCATTTACACTGCAGTGTGATTACTTGGTGAATTTCCTGGGGGAAATCCTAATCCCATTCCTTTGGGGGTTCAATTTCTTCTCACTAAGCACACACTGTTAATGAAAAGCCAAAAGAAAAAAGGATTTTGAGATTCACATACCAGCCAGCATCTTATTTCCCAAATCCATCAGGACTCGCATCCTTTCAATCATCTGTTCATCCCTGCACTTCCTTGTAATAACTGTAAAATAACAACCTCAAATTACAGTCTCAGTTTCCATTATTTGAATCTGTTAGTCCTGAATTGAAGATACCCGGACCAACTCCTATCCTAAAATGTGATTCTGGTATAACCGTGATTCAAACAGATGTAAGAAATATACAAGACAGGATATACATAACTGTTTACAGAACGAAACTTAAGGCAATAACAGGGGAGGCCAAAATTTCATCAAATGATGAATTCAGTAGTAATGATGAATTCAGTAGTTCAGACAGCTGATGATACCTCCGAGTCCATACAGAAAGGAGCTCTCACCAAGGCTTGAGTTCTATTCCAATGCTCAGAAGAGTTCGAGCTGATTCTAAGGCCTTCTCACCTCCAAGTTCTAAAGCCTTCTCACCTACAGATTCACTTTCTACGTCCATTGACCACTGGTTAGAAGATCTTCGGTTTGGTGAAGTGTCTGTTTTCTTGAACTGTGCATTGTTCATCGCAGCAGCAGCAGCAATAAGAAGAGCAGCACTTGGTGGGCCATGCCTCTTTTTGGGTACTGGCATGTCATGGTCATGTTTCCCCTCATACGTTATTATGATGGCTGTTGTGTCATCTGTAGCCCTCTCAACATGCTTACGGACAGGGCAACCAGCAGATGTGCATTTGTAATAGCTCCTGAAAATTTACCCAAAATAGCAGAACAAAAGAAAGGAATGTCATAAGCTTGATTATAGGACATGGAAGTGCTGATTACATGTGAAAGCATGCCTTTTAGTTCTCCTACCAGTTATGTTAACACATTTTGAGCACGAAATGTGTTAAAGCATGCCCAGATATTACAACATCAGCAAAAACAAGAACAAGAACAACAAAAAACAGCAGCAACAAAATGTGTTTGCAGTAAAATACCACAAAAAACAACCAGGGTTTCACCAATGCAAACTGCTTCACCAGCCCAATTTGTCAAAAAGCCATATCTTTGATTAGATCATCTGCATATAAATCATGTTTCACCAACTCCAACCAAATCCTTTTTATCTTCCTCTTTGACCTTTCAGATCATTCAATATGCTCCCCTTGGTACCTTCACACAACTGCTTCTATAGGTCTCCACTATGCATGCTCAAACTCTCACTACTTTCTTCATCTTATCCCCTATTGGGGCCACGCAAAGATACTTTTTGATATGCCCATTCTTTCTTTATCGATCCTGGTCTGTCTACAAATTCTTCTTAACATCCTCACTCATCAACACGCATCCTATGGATATATTGCTTCACATAAACATGCTCATAATGAGATCTAAGTCTTTCATAGACCATATCCCATCAACTGCGTATGGTCAATTCTGGCACAAAGGTAATAGAGCCTTACCATTGTACTTAGAAGGTCTAATAGATTGACATCTATGGGATGTTAATTGTGCCATGCCATGCTGGCCCACGATCCATGAGAACCGTCCTATCGTACTTCATGCTTTGTGCCATGCCTGTGCTTGAATCATGCTTTGACACGGGCCTCTATGTTTGTGTGTGTGTGTGTGTGTACTTAATATAGAATCAAGGAATATTTCTGCACATTTCCCCAATGAGGGGAGATGGGGAAATATGTCTTTTTCACTTTTTCTTGTATTTTTTTGGTCTAGTAGATTCATAATAAATGGATAAATGAGGAAATCTTGGGAAATCAAGGGAAATCAAGGGAAATCTGGGAAAATTTGGGAAAATCTGAGGAAATTTAGAGAAATTTCGTCAGATTTCGCCAAAATCAGGGAAACGCAGGAAAATTGGAGAAATCTCGTTTTTCCTAGACACTTCGTGTCGCTGACCTTGCGAAATTTTGTAAAATCGAAATTTCACAAAATGTCAAACAATGATTAGTGGAACATGGGTACAAAAGCATCCCATCTTGAAGTGTTGTGAAGTTTGACACTGGCAGCAATTCAGTGGACCATGTGGAAAGAGAGAAATAACAGAATATTCAATGATAGATCAAGATCCACAAAGGCTTTATTTCAATCTATCCTCAGGTGTATCCTCTTTTGGGCATCAACTAAGGACTCGTGCAAGGGACTAGATATGCAGGAAGTTTTATTGGGTGAAAAATTCCAGGAACTGTAGTAGCTTAGATCCTTTCATTTCCTTGTACACTTTTGGTGTACATGTACTATTCTCTAATCTACTTCTTCTTTCTATCTTAATATAATCATTTATATTACCAATAAAAGAATGAATAACATCCACATTATCAACCCCCGCCCTTGGCTCACTAGAAAAAAAATGAGAAAAAAAAAAAGTCCCTACATTTGAAAAATAAGGTCAAGGTGTTGTGATCATATGATTTTTGCCATAAGTATTCATTATGGCCGCAATCCCATCCATATTCTTACTAAAGTTGCCTTTCGATTGTTTTTCTTGATTCAAAATATATCTCATGCAGCCATTTCTTGGGTATTATGGGGTGAAAGAAATTGAAGAATCTTCAAGGATTACAGAAAGGAGTTGGTCCTTTTGGAACGTGACATGTTGAGGATTATGTATAGGTGGATGTCAGTTCAACCTTCTATGGCTACTACCAACTTGGATGATTTCCTGGAGTGCAATAGGTCTTCAGAAATTATTTTTGGGGTGGGGCGGTTAAGTAGTTAGAGATGTTTTTCCTTTCGTAGCTGGTATTATCCAGGCCCTTCTCTTTTTCTAGCACACAATTTGTGTACTATGTATTCCCCTTTTTTCTCCTTTATACATATTTTCACTTGATTACCGATCCAAAAAAAAAAAAAAACAAATACAACTTTGACTCCAAGTCCAAGGTATTCGTCTACAGGAGTAGTTTTTCCATTTAGTGCTCTCCATATTGATCAACCAACATCATGCAACCTTTAAATATTACCAACAACAAAAAAAACACGATTCTTCATGGCAAGCCGTCAATAGATAAAAATATATATATATATCCTCACCCCCACCACCAAAAGATTGAAAAAGAAAAAAATCAAATACAACTCTTGTGTTCTTTTATAAGTTTATTGGCAACAAAATCATAAAAATAAAAAATAAAAAAAGGTTTATTGGAAACAATGAACTGTACCACATTTAGAAATAGGTTTGTAGCCAATCTAAAAAATCTACCTAAAACGCAATCATCAATAACATATAAGGACCTCATTTTCAACATAAGCATTTTATTCATCACTATCCAGATGAAGAAAATGCAAGTTCACATTGGTAACTTATTATTATTATTATTATTATTTTTTTTTTTTTTTGATGAGTAATGATTGTATTATATATATAAAAAGATAGAATATACAGCAAACCCATACAAAGACTGCCCACCACATGGACAATTCATCACCAGAAACTACCCCACTACATGAAATACAATCTGCAGCTCTCTTCTCCCAAGCAATAGTTCCCAAGACAAACTAGAACAACCCCAAAGAAGGAATCGAAGCTGAATAAGGCATTCAACTCAAATAACCAAGATTCATAGAACCCTGTACAATAGGACCTCCTCCATAAACTCACCTGACACCGATGTTACATAGACACTTCACACGACCCAAAGTACCCGTGTCCAACACGACACAACATGGGTATGGGTATGAGATATGTGTCAGATCCTTCGCATGTTCTCTTGGACATGGCAACCCAAGATCAATCAAAAAATAATTATCAAATAATTAACTTGCAAGAAATGAATCAAAAAAGATAATAGTTTTTGCAAAGAGAGAATATATATTCTCAAACTCAAAAATTGCAAGCAATGACTTAAAAAGAAAAATATAGGAGGAAGAAAAGGAAAAACAGAAATATGAAAGCTAGGCTTCTAATTGGCATTATTGATATTTACTTGGAGACTTTTCAGCCGAATCCCAGTATCCCTATCCAAATTTTGGACACTTCTCAACCGAGTCCCCATATCCTAAGTTTTGAGGGTCAAGTGAATCCGATTCCTAGACACATACCCACACACGACACTAGTACCCGAGTCCATGTAACATAGCCTGACAAAACCCTCACTCCCCCCTCCCCCCATTCCCCAAGAGGGAGGAAGAAAAACATCACCCATCCCACTCACGCACTGTATCCATAGCGTGGGCACCCCAAAATTCTAGTGGAACCGTCATCCACGAAACTGCTACCACTAGAATAGAGTCAAACACCTGCTCCATCAACAACTTCGAGTCCTAGAATATCCGACTATTATGCTCTAGCCAAATATGCCAAACAACGACATGGAAAATGGCCTTGTAGATGATGATACCCCTCTTCCCTAGCCCTTTGACTCTCCATTGAGCAAACAAATCTATAAGAGTGTTTGGAAGGACCCAAGGATGAGTAGCTAGAGAAAACAAACGTGGAAAGAGACTCGACAACACTGTATTGCCCCACCACCGATCATGCCAAAAAAGAATTGAGCAACCGGACCAAATAGTCTTACATTGGTAACTTATATAAGCTGATTACTAACAATTAGTTGCATTGTTATAAGAAAGGTTTCCCTCCCACATGGAAGGCTGATGTGACCAATCCATAGCCTTCAAACCATGTAAGGCTCATTGGGTTTACTTCCCCTGAACTATCACAAAAGTTATTTGTTCAAAAATACACATATATGGGAGAAAGAGGTTCTATGGTTATATCTCATTAGGTATACTTCCCTTATGAGAAATCTTTTCAAGGCATGGAGGGATGATGTGGGCCAAGCTATATTATCCACCTAATAGGGGAATCTTTGTACTATAGGCCATATGGACGATCTACACTCACCTACTACAGGCTGGACTTCCCCCCTGTCTAATATTAGCTGTCAACTTTTTCTAATTATTTTATAGTTTTTAGCAAGAAAGAAATTAGAATAAGGTGTTTTTGGTCCTTTGGTACAAGGCCGATGGGCTTTAGCTTAAAATTGTTTTTTGAAGAAGCAATATGTGACGGAATATACGGACAAATGGAATCTCACCAACTTAGAGGCAATTGATGACATTTTATACTTCTTTTCTATGATGTCCACTAATAAAATGTCTCTCAAAGATAAAGCTCACACAACACACAAATAGAAAACTAGGAAGCATAATTAGAAAGAGATGTTCTTTTCAACTTGATTTTGTTGGACTGCCTTTTTCCCAGAAGAGCAAAGCGCACATTCTCATTTTGAAAGTAAGGGATGCTGTTGATATCAAAGATTAAGATCCAATAAAGTGGGAAGGAGTGCATAAGACAACCTCACAAGTCCTAGCCAATATATACAAGATGTGATTAAAAAATGTTTCTTTCCCGACTCAAAAGTATTTTTATCAAGTGGAGGCACAGCTTGGATGCTATCTTGATAGCTAACTAATGTGTAAATTCCAAGCTGAAAAGTTAATGCTCTGATGTTATTCTCAAGGTCGATATGGAGAACGTCCATGACCAAATTAACTATAGAAGCTTGTTATACATGATGAAAAGGTATGATCAAGGTTTTAAATATCGATATCACAAGACTGCTGCCACCTGGGGAAAGCAGATATATTTCTTGCTATGTCAAGCAAAATACGCAAGATTACACTCCAGAATTTGTCGTTGTCCAGGGAAAGGGATATCACTTAATATGTCAAGGAACATATCAATATTTCAAACCATGGTATGATTTTGGACTAAAATGAGGCATTATATCAAAACACACATTTCCTCAACATTGTCATTTGTGCTAGCAAATGGAGTTTGACTTGGTTTTTTTTAGAGCCGTAGCAGACTAAACCGAAGTGACCTCTTCCTTTTTCTGTCCCTCTTTATTGTAGAGGTGGACAGCAGGCTTATTTCCAAAGGACATGAGAATGGTATATTGGGCAGTTTCTCCATTGTGAAATAGTAATACTCATTTCTCACCTTCAGTTTGTAGATATAAACTGTCGCTATGCGCAACTCAAAGCTATTTGGTGTATTCATAGTCGCTTTAAGGGGTGGTGAAAGGTAGGCCGCTTTCCAGCCAGCTCTTTGAGGTTACCATCATGGGTCACCCATAATATGAACACCATACAGAACCCTATTATCAAGACTTCAAGAGAACGGAACAAAAATTAGAATCTTGGAAGTATCTGTACCACTCTTAAGGGTAAAAATCACCTTCAACATGAGTTCTGTTTGTAGTCTTTCTACATATTGGAATCTCTTTGTATACTTTCTACATATATGTTATCTCTATTTCACATCCTGATGAACATTGGTAACAGCTTTGTTTTGGACACAGGCTCCCCAAGAGGTCCTTATAGGTTTAATAAGTGGAAAGGAATCTCCAATATCCTGGATTACTTCCAGTCTGGGATCAAATTTGAGTTTTCATATGGTTCCCAAGTTTGGTTTTGGGATAATGTGTGATGTGGAAATTAACCTTTGAATTGCTCCTGTTCTGAGCTTTACACCTTGACCCAAAATAAAGAAGCGTTAGCATGTAATTTTTTTATTTTTTTTCCTTTTTTAGAGAGGTAAATCACAGGGGGTTGGTGGACTATTTTCACAAGAAACCTCAATGATTAGTAGAGGAATAGTCTTTGTGAGCTGTTTTGTTCACTTTACTCTGTGCTTTCATTAAGAGATGGGATGGATAGAAGGTGGCTTTCAATGCATTCACCTTTTTATAAGTTGAAGAAGATGATTCACGTTTGTGCCCCAGAAAATTATTTGGTCTACTCACATGCCATCAGTGTAGCTTCCTTAACGTGGATTGCAGTGTTGGGGGAAAATTTTAACTGTAAAAAATTTGGTGGTTCAAACACTGGATGATCCCTCATAGGTAATTCAGGGAAAGAAAATATGAATCAATTGTGAGTTTGTGACTAGATTGTGGTTTTCAAGGCAAGTGTGGAGCTTTTTCATGCACAGTTAAGGTGATTGGGGAATGCCTAGGAGTCTATGACACTATGCTGGGTTGCTTTCAGCATTTTACGAAGAGGTAATCCTTATGCTGGATGTGGTGTTGGTCATTGTTATTTCTTTCAACATTTAAATCAAAAAATGTAAAGTAAAACAGTCCCATGCACAAGAGCAAGTCTTGTGAGCTGTTCAAATAGGCCATACTGCACTGATACTTCCGCCCACAAAATAGCTGATAAAAAAAAATGATCTCCTATGAGTTTCATATAAGTTGCACAAATAACATGGAGAAACACAATTCTTGCTGAATGCCAGTTTCCTCAACTATTTTTTCAAGCTGTATTATCTTGGATGATTAATGAACCTCCAAGATCAAGCAATTCAGTTTCCTTGCATATTTCCTCCAAAATCAGGTTTCTCAGACCAGAAGGCCATTATCATACATGAACTGAAAGTCATTTTATGCTCATCATGCAAGGGCAACCTAAGCACTATTTATTGACTCCACTCAATCACAATACCATGGATTTGAGCTGTTATAAACTTATGATGCTCAATTACATCATCTGATCATCATGATGCTACTTTGGAGGTTAGTCCGCACTGTTGAGTTTCAATTTCCACTTCCCATCACATAAGCCATAAATTTCTTTAAATGATGTTTAGATAACTTATTTTCATGATTCACAAATTTATATGTGGGAACTCGGGTGACAATCTGACCAACAAAAGAGCCAGTAATGCAAGTAACTCATCAACATGTTGATGAAAACAAAAATGTTACAGATACTAAGCTGATTCAGCACCAGGTCAAATCAGTCAAGTGTTTGTAGTATTAAATACCAAAACTAGTTCTTTAATCCTTGCCGAGACAAGGAATTATGCATTAAAAAAAAAAGGTCACCAACTATAACCATTAACTGGAGCATAGGAGAAACTCATTAACAGGTATATACCTTATTCAACTTGGGAAAATGATGCAAATAAGATTAAACGACAAATATGGTCATTATCTTAATTGGACAAAATATCACATTTACAACAAGATTATTAGGTAATAAATTTATCCAATCTGGAACAAATCTAGTCTCCCTTGATATGATTCTACTGAATATGAAGGTGAAAGTCTTCCATAAAAAAACTTCAAATATCAGTTTTTTTTTTTTTTTTTTTTTTTTTTTTGCAATTATTACTCCAGTTTGAATTTACTGGTGCATGTAAGAGCATTCATCTTTTCTCTAAAGAAAATACAGCAAGTACTATCAATCACAGCATATTGAAACGCAGCATCATGTTAGGAAGAAATTTTGTACCTATAACACTTCCATGGAACCAAACAGATAAACTAATTATGACTAAGAAGGAAAAACTATGTGCAACTAGCAAAGTTATTTTAGCAAGGTACCAATTAGATGTAATTACATAATAAGGAAATTTCCACTACATAGCACTTGAAAATACCAGTCACAGCTAAAAATTCTGTAAGATTGAGATCATAAAATATAACAAAATGATTAAAAGGAAAAAGATTATGAAAACTCACCTGGGATGAGGATTTCCTTTCACCATTTTCTGTCCATACTTGCGCCACCGGTAGCCATCGCCTGAGATCCCCACATCATCAGTAGCATGCACAACAATTTTTGGCTCCTTAATAGTTTTAAAGTGAGGGGCTGAACATGCTATATTGCTCTCCTTTATCCTGCTCATTAACAAAGAGAATGACCAGGATAAACATGATGCCCCATTAGAAACAACCTTCACAAGAACCAAATTTGTTAAAACACTTGCCTTCTTTTTGCCTCTGGCTCTTCACCATGCTCCTCAGACTTAAGAATAGCATTCATTTCGGAACCACTTGAACCCTGTAGTTTCTGCTCAGGTGTTTGCAATACTGGCTGGTCAGTTTCTCTTTTGGAAGTTGATGGATCTGAATCATCAAGTTTCTTAACTGTACAATCAATGGTGTCAGTCTTGACAACAGGCACTGCAGATGGCACCAACCTACGAGCCCTAGTGGACTTAATTTTTCGAGGCGGATCATGGCTGTGTCGGCCTTTATAAATAGTGTCAATTACACGACCAGAGTGATCACAGCGCTCAACCTTCTTCTTAGCATGGCAGTCAGAATATGTGCATTTGTAATAACTTCGAGAACTTTCAGTACTTTTGACCTGCTTTTGACCATATTTCCGCCAATTGTACCCATCAGTAGATGGTGTCTTCACAACAACTTGAGCGGGTTTAATCTTCTGATCAGAGAAACTCCGCTCATCCGCTTCCATCATACAGACATCATTATCCTCATCTACTTGTGAGGATTTTTGTTGTACTGGAATTGAACTTGGTGGGGATGTCATGGGCTGTATTACAGAAACATGTGATAGTTCTGATGAAGAAGATGGATACCCATCCTGGTGCTGCTTATGTGCCTGAGCTTGAGCAGCTTGAGCAGTTACACTTGCCAGTACTTCTTGATGTGACATTCCAAATTGGCCCTACAAGAATGATCGGGATTAAAAAAATAAAAAAACTTATGGGCCAGATATGACGCATTAGGAACAAGATATTACCATGTCAAAATTTTAAATTTCAATGCACTGTATTTTTATGATTCTGATTCAGGATTTTTATCTTGTACATTATATACATCAACATGCCATTATCTGTCAACACCACAACCCATGTGAAATTAAACTTCCAAGGCATTCAATGAATCCACATAGATAGGCTTGCATGGATAGTCACTATCAATGTCCAATCCTTGGCTCATTTGGGTTCTACTAGAGGAATCTGGTGCTGCCATCCCACCCTATGCAAAATCATCTGCTATTTCAAAGCATTCATGTAAATTTTCTGACCAACCACTACTGAAGAAAAATGTAATTTGTTGAGAATTGTTTGAGTTGAGTACTAAGTGAATCCATATGGGATTTATATAGAGATTAATAATATTTAAGCAATGAAACTGAAGATTAAATAACAATCAACCTAGTTGATTCTGATAATCAAGTCCAATCTTCTCAATCAAATGTTCAACAAAATCTCCAACATCCTATTGCATGTTAACCTTCTTGTTGTGAGTTTCATCTCCTTTTAGGAAGGGTACGGTGTAAAATGTTACCTTAGGTATTCTGTACCTTCACATCGACCAAGGCTTCAACTAAGAATTGAACCGATCTAAATTAACTTAGTACTTTCAGAACCAAGATCTAACCAAATGTCAAGAAACCCAACCCATGTCAAAACAATGCTCGTTTAAGCAATAGCATTTCAGGTTGAGCTGATCCAAGTTGTGCCACTATTCATCACTCGCTCAGGTTGAGCTGATCCAAGCTGTGCCACTATTCATCACTCGCATTATGAATGGCTTTGCAACGAACAGGCTCTTGAATAACATTGTTGACAACAATTTGAAGATCACATCAACAGGACTGGTGATGGCATAATATAATCCATGTAAAAGAGTAGGAGCATCGCTTATCAATGCGAGCTAATCAAGTATTTAATAGCACTCATTACACTTCAAGGCCAACACATAAATAACTCATAAGTCTGAAGGCCTGAAACATAGGTAAATATAACAAGAAAAGGAAAACCAAAAGAGAGAAAAAAAGATGAGGAATAGGAAAAAGAAGAAAAGAAACAATGATGCCACCTTCTAATTTACCTCCATAAAGGAAAAACAATAAATCCGACTCTATTCTAGGATCTCAACAAAATTAATATGTGATCCATACAAGATCATAACCAGAGGAACAGTCCAAAAACATGCAACCCATGATCCACATTAGTGTCCAAAACTGTGAGCAAGAAGCTCCTGTCAATCTCTGTTCATACAAATATTCTCTAAAAAATCTAAAGGAGAACACACGCATAAACACAGGAGAATATATATATAGCAAAAAAAATCGATGAGAAAAACAAAGAACCCATAAAATCTTATTCACACTAATCTTTAGGAAATTAAAAAATAATAATAATAAAACATTAAATTCAACCATTATCTTCCCCAGCTCATGAGTATGCTTCCTCTTTAAAAACAGAATTTTAGAAGCTATATACCCACCAGTCAAAACAACACATAAGCAACCAAAAAAAGAAAATAGAAAAATAAGATTAAGCTTATATTACATATAGGCAAAAGTCAAAGCTCAAATACAAACATAAACAACAAAAGTCAAAAGCAAAGGAAGGACTTCAAGCAATCAAACCACAGTTGCAACTTTGCCCGGGAAGTAAAAGACCTTCCCCAGGAGAAATAAAAATCAGTCCGATGCTAATAAAATCTTTCTTGCAGAATCTCAATACCATCTACTGCTTAAAATAAATTTAGATTGTAACACACAACGCAAAATCGAATCAAGTATGGAAATAAACAAAATAACGACACAACTTTACCAACTCAAGAAAACAAATTCAACACACAGATATTCAGCAATTTATAATAACAATAAGATAGCAAATAAAGTAATTTACTCATCTCTAGTTCCCTCCGTAGTTGACAAAATTCACAATGAGAAAACTCACAACCTTGAATCCGGCGGGGTCGAGCAAAGAAGAAGGGGAAACGATCGGAAATCCCATCGGATCCACTGAAGCAGTCGGAAGCATCGGCTTCACAGTCAATCCATCCGCAAAGACTCCAGTCGAATTCGCAACCGGAGAAGCCATCGCACCTGCGAGCAACTGAGAAAATGAAGGACAATCAGAATCGTGATCGTTCTCCGACAAGGGAATCTGCGGAGGCACCGCTAGGGTTTCCGATTGAGAACTCTGGTATCTGAACTCCGCTTCGAATGAGGAACGATCAGGAACAGTAATAGAAGGGATAGAGCTCTGCAACTCAGACATAGAGTTATTTTCTTCCTCGTCTTCGTCTTCTTCACCTACTTCCTTTTCTTCTCTTTCATCCTTTTCTCTCTCTTGCCCATTCGGAGCTTCCGAGCTTTCGATCTCCGCCATGAAAGCTCTGTGGATTTCGGACGGTTTTAGTTTCCGAAACTCGTTTCGTGCATGAAATTCGGTTTCGGCATCGAGAAGAGCAGTAGAGAGCGCGCGAGAGAGAGAGAGAGGGTTTTAAAGGAGGCAAGAAGAGATTGTTCTTTGACTGATATTGACCAGGTGGTTTGAGCTGCAACTTACCCCGTTACATCTTCCGTTATTTAAGAAGCGGCGATCACCGTTGGTTGGATGACCTTTTGATTAACGGTTAATCAGCCGTTATTACCTCTTTGACTCGGACTGTGGAAGCAAAATGGGTCAGCTCAATAAATTTTCTCTTTCTAATATAATATTGTTGGGGAATCTAAGAAAGACAAGAAATTAATTTATTTCTCGTACATGGGGGATTAAGGATAATTATAACGGGTGGCACTATAGTGCAACTTAGCCACACTATAAAATTTGTACGAGTGCTTTTCCAACCGTTGGATCTTCAGTAAATTATAGATCTTGATCTCAAGCAATGATGAATAATGGTATCATTAGAGTTTACGCTTGACAAGTAGATTTGTAAAAGAAAATCTCATTTATACATTAATTATGTTAAGTTTGGGCTCAACCCAAGCCCAAACTCGCCATTGGTCTCCCCCAACTCAAACCCAACCCAAATATGATTATTTGAGTGCATGTTGGGTTCGGGTTGGCCCAAACAGAATGTAAATTTTTTAACATTTCTTTTATTGTTTGATATGAATGCAAATGTTAATATCATTAATTAAAATCATCTATTAACGAAAAATGACATTTTAATTGGTCTCTTGAATTTCGGAAAAAACCTTAATTAATTTATTTATTAAAAATTTATTCTTGATATAATGAACCTATTGCATACTCGTATTTGTGATTGCACAATCTTTGTTGTCAAGGATATGAACCTAAATATCATATTCCTTATAGCATACATGTGTTTGTCTATATAAAATTATTTATTTGAGAATAATTTCATGAATTTGTTATTACATATGACTAATTTTATGTTTATAGTTGATTACATAACTACAAATACAATGTAAAATAAAATAAAAGCAATAATAGCACATATACATAATAAATACTCACTTAAATATATGTATGAAAGTGTACATCTCAACTCAACTTTCGGCTTTTCGGGCTTTTCAGGTTTTATAACATGAATCTTAACTCAACCAAAACTCAACTTTAGGCTTTTCGGGCTTTTCAGGTTTTATAACATGAATCTTAACTCAACCAAAACTCAACTTTAGGCTAGAAATGAAACCTAGCTCAAACCCAAACCCAAACTCAATGCTTAGTTTAGGCTCTTATTCAGGAGGTTGGGTTAAGCGGGCTTCGAGCTATCCCGATTAGATTTATAGTTCTGTGTACTAGGCATCCACTAACTTAGGCTTGGATTTTTTAATCATGCATGTTTGCTTGGGCCAGATTTATAAAGCCCAAAACAGTTAGGACTGTGCTTGGGAGTAGGTATATTGAAGCCTGATCTGTTTGGCCATATTTTTGGACTTCAATACATGTAAGAGGTTCATATGTATGGTAAGATTATTCCAACTAAATGAAATTTCTCATAAATCTATCTTATTTTATGTTTTCGGTTTAAAGAAAGGTTAATCTCAAACTTTAATTTTTATTTATAATCAGTTTTATCCTTTCTTCCTTTCCTTGAGAATAATAAATTATAGGCATCTCCCCCTGTGTTTTTTTGAAAGATAACTATCTTGGTTTTATATAGAAATTCATAAACTTTTAATATAGATGCATATAAATATTTTATTTTAAATTATAGTAATATAAAATAAAATAAAAAATGAAAAAATCTTGAATAAATTATAAAAACCTCCCTCGAGGTATGCACTATTCACACATACCACCCTTCACGTTTTCAAAATAACACTTTCTCCCTTATAGAAGCCCATTTTATTAAACTTAAACTTAAAGTTTTATTTGTTTTTATTTATATGCCCTCTGCATTACTAGTAAATTGTCTTTCCTTTTTTATTAGAAAATTATTCTTTTTTTTAACTCACCAAATAATTAATTTAAAGGATAAATTCGTCCTTTTATTTGTCAAAAAACTTTGGAGGGCAACCCAATAGATGGGTGAGTGTGACCTTCCTACAAACACTATAAGGGAAAAAGTGTTAATTCGGAGACTTCAAGGAAGGTATGTGCGATTAGTGCAACTCCACCTGGCAGGCTTTCATTGGCTATACTAAGATTATTTCAAATTTGTCCCAATCATATGAAGCAACAATTTATGCAAAGCTGCCACGCGAGCGATTACAATGTATCCGGCTCCATCCAATCAGAACCTGGTACTGATTCAGTGGCACCTCCACTGACCAGGGATTAATCATTTGCAGTTTCTTCTGTGAAATTATTCACACGGAGGAACGTTCCCAAAAAAAAAAAAAAAAAATTCACACGGAGGAAACCTATCTAAGCTGGAGAGCAGAGCTTTCGAAAACAAAAACATGCGTCGCCCCCTTTTCAAGGTGTGATTTCTGAAACTTTTCGATTGCGTGACCCCAAGCTTTCGAGAGCTTTCGAGCTGCAATTAGAAGTTTTTTGGGTTAATCTCTCGCAGTTGATGGTTACATGGAGACACGTCCCTCACTTGAAGAAGGTATGCTTATGTTCTTTTTTTGCATTGCATCAATGTTATTGTGTATATGCAAGTTCACTGACCCCAGCTGAAGCTTAAACGGGTTCAAAATTTTAAGTTTTTAGAAGATTTGGATGTTTTTCCTTCATGGGGTTCTGTGGGATCTGTTTGATTAGGGGTTTTGTTTGTGGATTGTTTGATATGTGCTGTTCTGTGGACTGGAACTGTGGAAAATTTTGAATATGGTTTTGTGTTTAGTGAATTTTATTTATGTACTCATTTGGATTTGGAAAGATAGAACCTGAAAAAAAATTAAAGAGTCTATTGCTATTACAAACTGGTAATGTAAGAATAACCGTTGATGCTGTGATATTTTACTCTCTATTGCAAAGTCAAAGTTTTCGATGCCATCGAGGGTTGAGAAAATAGGGATTCTTTTTCTTTTTTATTGTCTCTTTATCACTTCAGATGTGAATTGAGTAATCACCCATATGGCTTTAGTATTTATTAGGACCGTTACGAGCATTTGAGTTTAATCTCCACTTCGTTATTGATCTTTTGTCACTTAATAGTCTCTATCCCATTTTTCCTTTTGTGTATCATTTCTTAGTTCTATCATGAGCCCAAGAATGGATTTACAGGATTTTCAAAAGGGGCATATAATTAGCTCCAAAAGAAGAAATTAAGCTAATAGTACTTAGAAAATCAATGTTCTCTCCCAAAAATTTAGCAAACTCTGTCCTTTCATTCCTACTGCCATTCATGGGCTTCACATGCTACCAAGCAAACCTGAGAGGTTAGAACTATAGAAACCCAAAGTAGGACATTGTAGGAGTTGCAATAGAAGGGGTAGCTTCTCCCACCCATATTGTATTTATTTTCTGCCTTGTGTCTTCACCCTAAAATTTGCTATAGTGTTTACTTTCATAATCATAAGCATAGTGCAATCTGGCTTGTCCTTAGCATTCCCAGGGGCAAAGTAGTAATGGGAATACTGTCAAGGTGGAATATGAATTTTCAGTCATTTTGATATGACATAGACAGAAATTCCTCACTTGATTTCCTGGAGAACCTTCATCTTTCAAGTCTATGTGTGCAATATTTTGGCAAAAGATATGATGTACATTTTAGAGAAAGCACCGTACTGTTTACATATGTACAATACCTTTAATGCAATTTGCATGTAGTCACAGATAAGTATCATCCAATAGCTGAGAGCAGAGTAAACTAGAAAAATTATTTAGCGATAATGGAGGTTGTTAATTATGCACATGGTTTGTCAGAGGAAAAAGAAATTGTTTTGGAGACTTTTTCCTCATTAATTTTCACTCATTGGAAGGCCAAACCATGTGATTTCTGCTTCAATTTGTTTGTTTATTCCTGATCTTTTTATATATGTGCTAGGCAGCTTACTTTCTTATATAGCATGCCCATCTCTTTTTCCTTTTTAGCACTGGGAGAAATCAAGCGATCAATTTGCGAGCTCTGCTCAAATCATTCTTCTGTTGATAGCCTAGCATGCTTCTTCTGGTTTGTTCATTCCTTTGGTAGTTTGCTTAAGCTCATGCATTAAAAAAATTGAATTTCATTAGAATATGCTGCTACAAAGATTTGTATGCTCCACCTTTTCACCCAGTGACTATTTATTCATGATTTTTTTTGGTTTGATTGGTATATTTATGATCCTTCAATCACTTCAGGGAAAACTGCACCGGAAGCATTATCAGGTAACTCAAGACCTTCAGTTTCATTGAGAGGTCAGATTCAAACACTTAGTACCAGAGCATGGAAAACATACAGGAGGAAACCATTATCATATTGGATCCTAATTGTTCTTAGCATTGGAGCTATGCTCGTGGCTTTTCCTGCATCTAACCTCCTTTCTCGTCTCTACTTTGCAAATGGGGGCAAGAGCAAGTGGATCATCTCATGGGTGGCAGTAGCTGGATGGCCTCTAACTGCTCTTTTCCTAGTTCCTGTCTACTTCTATAAAACTAAGCCAACACCTCTTACCTTAAAACTCACTATCTGTTATATCATCTTAGGATTCTTAAGCGGCGCTGACAACCTTATGTATGCATGGGCCTTTGCCTACCTCCCGGCTTCAACTGCTTCTCTTCTGGCATCATCTTCCCTTGTGTTTTCTGCACTCTTTGGGTATTTTATAGTTCAAAACAAATTGAATGGCTCCACCATTAATGCCATTGTGATCATCACTGCTGCCGTAGTTCTCATTGGCTTGGATTCTGACTCAGATAGATTTGCAAATGTCAGTTATAGACAATATATCTTGGGGTTTATATGGGATATTCTAGGATCAGCTCTGCATGGACTGATCTTTGCCTTGTCTGAGTTAGTCTTTGTGAAATTATTAGGTAGAAGATCCTTCCATGTTGTGCTGGAGCAGCAGGTCATGGTTTCTTTTTTTGGATTTATATTTACCACAATTGGGGTCATTGTGAATAGGGACTTCCAGGCAATGAAGACTGAAGCTCTAAGTTTCAAGCATGGTGAAACCTCATACTATATGGTTCTCATCTGGGGTGCCATTACCTTCCAACTGGGGATCTTGGGAGCCACTGCTGTGCTTTATTTAGCTTCTACAGTACTGGCTGGTGTACTTAATGCAGTAAGGGTACCTATCACAAGCATTGCAGCAGTTATTTTGTTTAATGATCCAATGAGTGGTTTTAAGATCCTTGCGTTGATCATTACGTTTTGGGGATTCGGATCATATATTTACGGAAATTCCTCAGTGAGTAAAGAAACATCCTAATGATCAAGTCACTGTTTTATTATTGCTGATGATTCAGTAGATTGGGATATATACAAATCTTTTAATTCTTTTTGTTAATTATAATGACAACATACATTCCACTGTGCTATTCTGCATGCTGTATTAGTTGATGAATTGATATAAATATACAGTTGTGTGTTGTTCCCCTTTTGCATGCATGCAGATACATGAACTTCTTAGACAGGCACTTCTTTAGTTTGAAAGGTTTGGAAATACTGGTTTATCTAAAATTTTATACTAATAGAATGACCACCAGAAGAATTGCAGAATTTCAACCTCATTTTCATGTCAATACATTACCCGATGACATGCTAATCCAGGCGGTGGAGAAGATATTCAACTTGAACATGCTTGGTCAGAGGTATTACCCATTCCCCATAGAGGCGAGAAACTACAGATGGGTCAATTTTGTATTTCTCATTGTTGCCATCTAGGGTCACTTCTTGCCCAAAAACCATGGCCTTCTTCTCAACCCTCCTCTTCACCATCTCTTCAACATCTTTGAATGTCAGCAGTTTTAGCAGAGCATTTTTGTCCTGGAAGGACCAGAATAACTCTCCCAATTAAACATGAAGCCACCCAATATACTAATAGAAATGACATTACAGTACCTTAGCACGGATTGCAGGCTCATAATCTTGTGGGGCATCTCTGAATTTGATCTCAGCTACAAACTTTCCATAATGAATTCTTCTAGACAGGGCCTGGAAGGCACCATCTCAAGTTTCATGACCAGTATAAGCATGAGCAAACATATACACTTAAGATGATTGTGGCATCTTTTACCTGCAGACACTCAAGATCACTAGCAGCTGTGGATGCATAGTTTCCGTCATCACCTTTGGCAGTGAAGAGTGGGAGTATTTGGTTGAAATACATATTCCATATGTCCTTATTAATGTTAATTGAAGCAGCAGCTGAGTGCAACACCTAGTACCAGGTTCATTGTGAAAGAAGACTAATTTGTTTCAGATTTTGGGATGTCAAGAAAATGGAGGTTTGGATCTTGTAGACAGGAACACAGACCTGTGAGTAGTCGTGAGGTGGTATCAATGGCTGTGGTAAGTGATCTAACAAGAAAGGATGCTCCTCAGGGTTTTGATATCTCCCAACCTGTAAAGCATCAAATTATATACATGAAAGCATCAAACATAGAAAGGGATTGATTACAATGCTGACCCAAGAGGTATGTTTTTGTTGTTATTGAGATTCTTTACACCAGTTAACATAGCTGGTTGCATTGTTTCAACTGCAAGAAATTTGCAACTAAAAAAATTTCTTAATGACAAAGATCTGTATTACTGTTTTTTTTGTTCTGTATGTACACTATTGCAAGTACACAGGAGGAAGGAGAAGTATCAAATCAAGTTGGTAATATAAAAATAAGTCTAGGAATTGAATTCTTCAGAGAAACAGTAAACACCCTTAATACAATAACAAAAATCACCCTATACAAATCTTAACATGCGGCTGATTTGTACAAACAAGGATGCACCTGTATCGGTATAGAAATGCACTTATTACACAGATTTTCTCAGTAGAGTTACCAAAACTCTTATTATCTGATTAGTTTAATTCACTAGTTTTTGTTATTCCTATACCCGTTTCTTCTGTCATTCTAGTTTATCACCAATCAAAACATGTCTTTTGTTATGCTTTGATAATTTCATCTTATATAGTTTTTTCCTTTTTGAGCGGAAACTCAAAATAAAATATTCTAGAAAAAAATCACATACACATATAATGAAGAAAAAGAGGAAGATTTTTCAATTGTTGTGATGGTAAAAATCCTATGTTGGCAATGTGACAATGCGAGTTTGAGCACAACTATTTTGTATAAAATGTCAATATTCGAGACTTATGGTCGATCCACCTTTCTTGGGACAATGATTTAGTAGAATGCATGGCACCTTATGGTTGTTTTTCCATTTGAATAAATTGTAACCGTACACTTACCTCATTATTGAACTACTCTTCTTACATAAACATAAATTAACTGAACATATTAATTTTTTAACGAAACAAAATGGAGATAAAAGATTCATGCTGCAGACTCACTTTGATGAGAATTGGGTTATGTTGATGATGACGATGATAATGATAATGATTGTACTTAAAATAATGATTTTCTAATTTTCTTCCCACATAACATATTTCGAAGGATATTTTCTGTAGGTATCATTTACACAAGTTGTATGTCATTAAGTAAAAAAAAAAGAAATAATTATCAAGCAAAATTTGCAAAAATTAATCATTTAGCACCCTTCTTTAAACCCCTAAATACCCCATTTCATAAATTTGCACAAAATAGATTTTTCGACCTCAAAAAGGAGGAAAAAAATTTTAAAAAAAAATCAAATAAAATACGTCTCACCTTGGCTTGAACAGTCTCTGTTTCCTTGACCACATAATGAACCAAAGAACCAGAAAAACCAGTAATTCTTAACAAAGATTCATCATAAGTAGGAGCATTGAATGGGAATTTTGCTCTCTCAATGAGACTAAAAACAATGGTATCTTCCTGTCTGACCAGAGACTCCCTCACGGATTCAAGCGTCATTGTATCATTCTTCGTCCATCTGTGAACAATTCAAACGACAATTAATAAAAAAAAATCGAAAATAAAAGCAACCCACCAATGTTTGACAAAAGAAATCTCTGATGAACATTTGTGAGACACAGTTCCGCCATTAAAGTTGAGGGAAGGAACCTCGAAGACTTGTCTACAGAGGCAACGGAAGCCATGAAAAGGCAGGAAAAGAGGAGAAACGTAAGAAGCCGCATTTCGTAAACTCAATAAGTCTCAAACGTACTTCCCTTCTAGAGAACTTTTTGGAGGAAAAATAATTAATAAATGAGGTCGGGTGTGCGTAGTGTCCACGTTTGCTTTTTGGTCAACACGAGAAATGGATGGTTAAGATTGCTTTAGTTGGGTCAACCCGAGAAATGGATGGTTAAGATCCATCGAGGTGCCTGAAGTACACGTGGACGGTGAAGGATTTCTGACCTTTTGGGCCCCTGATATTTTGCCTTAGCGGATAGTTAGGCGCTGAAAATGCTTTAATGGGAGGGCGACTGGGAAAAAACAGAAAAAAAAACAAAAAACTTCTTTGACCGGTCACGGGCCTGCAATATCAATCAATGCATGAGCCCCACGTGTCCAAACATCTTTTGAATTTTTTTTTTTGATAGTGCCAAACATCTTTTGATTTGCCGTCCGTCAACGCCTTCCTTTTTAAGACTTTGTTTTATTAAATCAAGGAAAAGGATATTACAGAGTGGACGTTGATAGAGGTGGGCTACGTTGGACTTCTTGATATTTGAGTCAAGGTTTTGAGTTTTGGTGTCGATGGGCATATCGATTCTTGAAAAAATCGATTGAAAAAATCAAGAAGGCAAAAAACTGAAAAAAAATTTGATTTTTTTTTTTTAATTCTGTCGAAATTCCGCCAGTACGCCTCTTCATTTCACCGGCACGCTACTAAAAATCGCTAATGAAAATTAAAAAAAAAATCAATTTTTTCTCTCTTTATTGCATGTTTCACCCGTTTCGACCCATTTCACTTGGCGCGCCACAAAAAATGACCAGCAATGCAACTGAGCGATTTTTTATTTTCGAAACACATCGTTACTTGAAAAAATGAAATTGTAAACGCTGATTTGAGTAAGCAGTTTCAAAGACGTTGATATAGGTAGTTATCGTGAAACTCCTTGATATTTGAATAAGCAGTTTCAATTGGATTTGAATGTGTAGTGAGATATGAGAAGGGTATTTAAGGGCGTGGGCAATAATATGAAGAGAAAATATGCCAAAACATAAAACTGAAATACTTTTATGTTATGAATCTCTTCATCTATATATAATAAAATACACAAGAATTCTCCTTAAATAGACTTTACATGAACCCAAACTAGACTCCTACTAGGACTTCTAATTTCTTACTTTTTCTCAAACTCTAATTCCCAATCCTGCTAAAATAGCAACTAATAAGAATCCTAATCAACTTAAACCTTATCAAAATAGCAACATGCCTATAAAATAGAAACTCTAAAACCTTTTTACGTTAGTACTCTAAAACCCACGGCATATCCAAATACGAAAGTTTGAATTTATCTCCAACAAAGGGAAATAAAAAGGTAGGCCAAAATCTAAGGAATATTTCTTAGATTTCGCTTTACTAATTATATAGATGTTCTACACATTGTAAGTATTGGAAGGAATTTAGAAATCCTTATTGTTATTAAAGATGAACCATTGAATTATTAAAAAGTTTACATTACAAGAAAGCCAATGTTCATCGATGCGTAGTCAGGATTTTCATTTAGGGTGAACAGAGTAGACATAAGATGGAAGATGAATAGCTAAGGCAAATTAAAAGTTTTAAGGGGGCAAAAGCAAGTAGACGTATTAGTTTTTTTTGTAATTTTATTATGTAGCTCAACCCCTGATTGCGAATGAATAATAGAGTGCCGTAGTGTCATTGGTGATTGCATAGAATTGTACAATGTGGACCAATGACATGCCTCTCGTAATGTAATACTGGAAATCGGGGACAAAATCATCTGTAATTCTTGATTGAATTGATTCCTGCTATTGAACGAGATGCTTCCACATGAAACATTTCATTGTCACTGTTTTCCTGAGTGAGCCCACATAAAACATTATGTTAAAAAGAGTAATTCAGTCAAGAATTACATAAGACTGAAAAAGATTAATTCAGTCAAGAATTGCATACGAGTTCGTTCCTGCAAATCGTTTACAACTATCGTATGTACAACAGCCTTTTGATTGGTCCCTTGCATTTGAAAAAATTTAAAATGAAAACTGTTAAAATTTATTTTAAAGCTACATGGAAGGAGGATCATCGGAGTATTTCAAATCCTGATGAGGATTATGGTCAGGATGACATGTTGGTACGATGGAAATTTGATATGAAGGGGTGGTATGGATTACCCAAATTAGTGAGAAAGATGTATTTTACCGATGCCTGATTTTAGAGAGGCATTGAAATCTTTAAAACAATTGTAAATTAGATAATAACATAATATCTAACCCATTAACTTTTAAAAGTATTTAAATCCTTAATCAGAACTCTAATAAAAGGATTTGTAATTATTATTTTCTGCAAACAATCACTAATCACGTGTCCAAATTTTACGAATCCCCAAATTTTTTAGGATCTTGTAATTTCAATAGGAAATCTAAAGAGAGCAATTCAGAAATATTTCAGAAAAGTTATAAATTTAGCTTTTTACTTGATATGGATAGGATCTAGGCTTTTTTAATTCTTAGCTACCTATCCCACTATCAATAGGAATATACGAGGTTAGGGTCAGCTATTAGAAGCCACTATAATGGGAATTTCACTCTAGCGCCCTACCCACTCTAGTGCACTACCCATTTAGGTTAGGAAACCAAAACTCTAAACCCCCTTAATTGTGCCACTTTTATGTCTCCTTAAGGCATCAGGCATCCATGAGAGTGGCTATGTTAGTTTAGAGGCCCGATCCCGAAGCCCAACCCTAAGGCTCCGGATGTACATAAATAGCATATCAGAAATAGTAAGGGCCATAACAGTGATAGCAGCCAAGCTGCTGCAAAGCTCTCTGAAATTCATGGGGATGACAAGGTTCAACAGAGGTGATCAACCACAAAGCTAAGCCTACAGTTCAAGCTGTGCTTATAAGCATGAAAATAGCATTTCCTAGCCAAAGATCAACATAGAACTCAAAATCATCCAGATGAACTTATGTAGGATTACCATCATCACAGATAAATTGTTCCAAGCAAAACATCAAAGAATATGATAGGGATATATATAATGTATGCCATAAACCCAAGTTCTTGTCCTTCCATAAACACAAATATTTATGGGGTTCAGATCCCTCTATGGAGGGATACAATGTTATTTCTTCCATTTTAACCCCCTTGTACAAACCTTAGCTACGCCGACGATGCGGGTAAAACTTACAGCTACTGTAGAAAGACTTGATTTTGTAAGTATAGCTGTAGCTACTACTTTAGCTACCTGTATAGACTTTAGTTCTTTGGGCCAATGTCTTTGAGGGCGCAGATCTGCTCTTCTCCCATTGCGGACATGACTGTCACAACAAGGTCTTTTCCATCAGCAAATCCATCTTTTATCTGTAACAAATATAGAATTTGCCAATATCAAGGTGATTCCATCAACACCAATTAAATCTTGTGAAACTTCAGAAGTATGCGGAAACTTCCAAGAAAATACCTGTTTCAGAAGATTTTCATCAGTTGGAAGCCTCAAATCATCCTTAGTGTCCCCGCTTTCAGTTAAAAGGCTCACCTACAAGAAACCCCAACACCTCTTGGTTAGCTAAAATGGTCCAAGCTGAGGCCGGAAACTGAGCAAGGGAAAATGTTGTGAATTAGATGGAGAAAGAACTTACAAACCCGTCTTCAGATATATCAATCAGCTGATAGTCGGTACGATTGACATGGGGAACCTGCATAAGTGAGTGAAAAATAAAATAAAAAGGTGATCAGGTAGCCATTCAATTTTTACAACACTGACGACAACCTGTTCTATGCTATGTTACATGGTCTCCTGCAGGTGTTGGGTATGGGCATGCATCTAGGTGTCAAACTAATTTAATCCTTATATTATAGGCACTAGAGCTCAGCATACATATTATAAAGTATTTTGTGACTTATTTAGTAGTAATAAAACTGTGGTACTACCTATAAATGGTATCAGTTTCTACACATCTAAAATTTGATATAGAAGTATAAATAAAGACACAGGACGCATCTGTTTGGAATATGGGAAACATCTGTCAAAAATAACGACACAGCAGTGGAGGACCCGATATGAATTCCATACCAAAAAATGAAAATAAAAAGCAATCAGAGAGAGACACTTACATCACAGTTGTGGGATGATGGGACAATATCTTCAAGCTTCTTGCCATTGAATACATCAATTCCCACAAAGTGGCACTTAGCATGTCCATGCTTGCCGGTTTTTGAGGTGGAAACTTCTACAACCTACTTGGAAGAAGTCCATGAAAAAGAAGAGGTTACAAATTATATTGTGTTCATGAAGATTACAAAACATGAATGCAAGAGTTGAAAATTATGCAATGAACGCTTTACACACAATTAGGCTGCAGATTAAGCTATTAAGAAGTTTAAAGGCTGCAGGCATATCACAGGAAATAAGCCAGGCAGTAGAGTAAACCAACCAAATTCACTGGAGTGTTTGTGCTTCTAATAACACTGGATAATATATTTTGACAAAAGATCCAAGTTCTGAAAATAGTATTCATGAATACAGAGTTCGAGCACAGATCAAAATTCACAACAAGCGGATATCCACCATCTAATAACACTGGATAATATATTTTGACAAAAGATCCAAGGTCTGAAAATAGTATTCATGAATACAGAGTTTGAGCACAGATCAAAATTCACAACAAGTGGATATCCACCATCTAACACAGTAGGAAAACTAGTGCCTACAAATGAAAAACCTTGCCAAGAATCAATACACATGGATCAGCAGAATATGTGAAATCAGGATTGCTTGCATTAAAATGCGTTTGGAAAACTTGTATTGAGAGACATTTCTTGATTCAGCAATGATACAAAAGGCATCTACGTTTTATATTATTTTTAGGAAATCTACGTGAAGGTTGCTTAAGTGCCTAAATTGATTGGTAATTGGATATTCTTTAGGTTACTCTAAGACTCCATACTTCTAGGTCAATGAATTAATATAAGATTAACGTATTTTGGTATCCATACTAATTTTGTTTGATATTTTGGGCATGTAGTGTTTTAGAAGTCTGGCTCATGATTGGCGGGAATTTTATAATTAAATTTTTGCAGACCCCAAATAGCTGGGAAATGGCACTGTTGATTATCATTACTTGCTCCAATATTTCACTTTCTTCACCTTCAACATTTCTTACTCAGCGTCCCTTCAAGTTGAAACAGAAGCAAAACCTTAAACTTCGTACCAACTGAAAAATAGTAAAAATATTCTCATTCGTGTGACAACTGGATACCAGAAATGCCTGTGCTATTCACCACAAACATCTATGCTGACCAAAAAGATGAATTACCACACACTATCTTGAGGTGAAGCATATGCCAAAAAGAACCACAACAATTATTGCAGTACAAATTAAGTATATTTTTCCTTCCATAGGGTTAAGGTTAGCATATAAGAGATGAAATACATATTAACTGCCATTGATGAAAAGAGAAATAACACCAGACAAGGTATATACATTCATTTTGCAGATCTTAATATCTAAAAGTATACCTCCTTTTCCTCATCTAGGAGTAGGACATTCCTCTTCGGAAAATGGAATCCAGCCACTTACAAGAACTTTGACATAGGCCATGCATAATTGATCAACATTCATTTTGCAGAACATAATATCTAAAAGTATACCTCCTTTTCCTCATCTAGGAGTAGCACGTTCCTCTTTGGAAAATGGAATCTAGCAACTTACAAGAACTTTGACATAGGCCATGCATAATTGATTAACACTCAGGCGAGTATCCTTGCTCATCCTTCGTTTTTTTTTTAATAACAAAGATTCATTGAAAAAAGGTTGGAGGGAATGAGACACAATGAAGCCAAGACCAATAAAAGAGAAGGGATTGAAAAGGAAGAAACATGAGATAAAGTACAGAGAAAAGGACAAAAATAAGAAAAACAAGTTATTAAATCAAACATGTACGTGTAACATCTAACTAATGGAATACTGGCAAAGGTTTAAGCCCTCTAAACTCTTATTTTATTCAAGGAATCAGCTATCTTACTGGCTGACTATGGTACATGGAAGACAGATATGTTCAAGCAATGGCGATTTCTTGGCTCACATTCTCACTGGTGCATTCTTGGAGACTTATTCATCTTAAGTTAAACTTAAATTTCACAACAGAAGGAGCAGATAATATTAATAGCAGTTGTTATAGTGTTGCCTGGATGATATTGAATGAAGTAGAACCCCTCTTTGTTGTAAAATAATTAAAATTTTTTTAATTCTGTAGAATATAGCTTCCACAGATCAAGGTCACACCATAGCTGGTAGATGTTTTCACCATACATGACAAAACATTTGACAACAAAATAATTTCATCAGATATTGTATTAAATTCCCAATTTTTAGGTCCTGGTAGGTTGGCTTAATTACGTGCCAAAAGTGTGTTTAGAATTGAATATGTTGTAGATGTCAATGTGATACATTTCTTGAGTGAGCTTTGTAATTGAATGAAACTGCAATCCCAAGGAATGAAGTAGTAATTAAAATGAGCAAAGCTAAGTAGGACATGCAAAAATGAATGTGATGACAAAATGGCAACCAATATAAGTATAATTGCTACCTAATGAAAAAAAAAAACACACACACACACACACACACACAAGTACAATTGATACAACGTCCTCCATCAAAGTAAATTCAACCTGTGCATCTTCAATATAAAAATAAGAACAAAGAATACCTATTCTTTTAATTTTATTGACACAACTATTAAATAATAATAGTTTGTTGTACAATTGAATTTTTTTTTTTTTTATTTTAATAATAGTTTGTTGAACACCCCAAGTCTAGCTAACTGATCTGCATGTTTGTTGACAGATCTAGGGACATGATGGAAATGAATATTCAAGCCAAAAGAGATGAACCTTAATAAATGAATCATGTGATCCAATCTCCAGGAACCAGCTCAGAGTCTAGATAATTAGATGAACATTCAATTATTCTTTCCGACTAAAATAAACAACTCAGGGTGGATGAATATTCCACCCCGAGTCTAGATAATTGGATGAATTTGACAATGAATGTAGCATAAGGATTGCAGTCCCCACACAATGACATGCAGAGAAAGAATATACTTGTTTCAAGAATTATGGCTCCGCTCTTATGAATTCAGAACCCTTGTTTTGAATGGAATTATTCTTTCCAAATAAGGCTGTGGAATGATGTTGCATTCTTTCTAATTGTATATCTAGGTGTGCCCAATTACTGCATGGATTTTTCTATGTGAAATTGAATTGTTCCATGGTTTCAAACTGTGAATATCACTATTTAATACGTATTCCATATAAAAATAAGAACAAATAATACCTATTCATAAAATATCACTATATTCATTTCCATCGAATTTTTTATTTTATTTTACGTCCTCCATCATGTCCCTCCTCCTCCTCTTGGGGTTCTATCTATCTATCTATATATATATATAACTCTCATCACATATTACAAAAAAAAAAATTCCTCCAATTATCTTGACTGCCTAAAAACTTTACCTCTTCTGCAAGTAAAGAATTGCCATTCTAGGATTTTTTACATCTACAATTGATCGATTTAGTAACAGAATGTCAACCACACAAAGAACATGGAAGAAATAATAGTGATGAAAAATGCAAAAGGAACACCTTATTTCCCCCTGACTGAAGACCTTATTTCTCCCCAACAGTCTAAGCAGTCGTCAATATGCATGTTCGGATCTTGGAGGATCTCTTACCATTTGTGTAGATCCAACTTGAGTCATAAAACAAAAAGCATCCCGGCAGTCAATCTAGTATTCTCATTCTTTTATCATTTACTTAACTGTTGGACCAACCAATGCCAAACTTACACTTACTATAGCATTTTCGTGAGCCATATATGTGCTATGCCTCATTACGCATTCAAGAGGATCAATGGGCAGATGAAGCCTAGATTTCACATTAAAGAGACAAAACAAGGCATCCAAACTTAAAGTTTCCAAGCACAAGTCAGTATGACAGAAGGAACCTTAAATTAAACTAGAAATATCAAAGTTCCCAAAAGTATGATACATGAATAGCCAGTTTTAATTGGCATAGACTCACAAAATCAAATCCAAATTTGCGAAAGTGACTCCATAAAGTGGATCCCGAAGGAGCCGCAGACTCAATATCAACTCCCAAACTAGCCCATCAGACACAGTCTAAGCAGTCGTCAATATACAGAGAATACAAATTAAGGAAATGAACCAAAAAGAAAAAAAAAGAAAAAAGAAAAGAAAATCTACAGAAGACACTAGAAACGAATAAAAAACAATAGAAACAATCATACCCACAAAATATAAAATTCAAAAAAAAAAAAAAAAGAGAGGGGGAGGGGGGAATCCATCCACAAGGCATCAGAAACATTAATTCTTCCAAGAGTCCATACGGATCTAGAAGAACTGGGCAAAAGCACACAACCCCAGATAAATATCAACACAAAAGATCAAAAAACAGGTAAAGCAAAACACACAGTAAGTAAGGCACAAGGAACTATACCTTGCAGGGCCTGTTCTTAATGACTATGTACCCATTCTTACGGATGGTTCCAGCCTGCTGGGGGTATGTCTTGGAAGCCCCAGCGTCACCCTTCGACTCGAATTGATGGTCAGAGTCCGACATCTCTCTCTCCACTCCCTCTCTGGACTATTCTTCCTCGCTTTGTCACCTCAGACAAAGAAAACCAGAAGAAGAGGAAGACCTTAAACGCAAAATCCCTCTTTATATTCTCTCTCTCCCTCTCTTTCTCCGAGTTACTTTCTCTCCTTAACGCATCAACCTATCTCAACAAATATGCAGTATATATATAGCAAAGCAGAAGAAACCTAAATGACATGTTCTTCTTTATATCCTACTGCAACTTAAACTCATATAATATCTCTATAAATGTATTTTTTTTCTTTATATTTTAATTGTGGGGTAATAGTTTACCTTAAAAAAAACATTGACCTATTGAGATCTTCTAACTTAACTGAAATAATAACCATATATTCCTCTTCTGTATTTAAAAACTCCAAAATTTTATTTATGGATGTTTTATATATATTTCAAGTTTTTGTTTATATTACAGAATACAAGATTTTTACAGGTTTTTAATTTATCCCCCTCTTCCTTAAATTGTTTATATATTTAAAAATTTTAACCATAATTTTTCCTTTGGAAAAACACTAATTTCTTAACTACAATTGTTATTTTAATCGCATGCATTGGGATGGCAATGGGATGGTTAAATGGGTATCCTGTCCCAAGCAGCCCCTAATGGGTAGGGTTTGGTAAACATAAATTGGGTTATGGGCGTGTTAGGGTTTATCTATTACTCTCTGTTGAAGACATAAAAGTCTTTACAAAAATGTTAATGAATATTCTGGATAATGTTAGCTGCCTTCCATTTATAAAATAACATTCCTATTGTTTTTTCACTATATAAAAAAAGGAAAAAAAATTTTCTTCTACTGAAAGTTTTTTTTTCTATAATTTACATACTCTTTATCCTATTCAACTTAAATTCTTTTAACAAAGTAATTACAATTTTTATATTAAATAGTTAAGAGAGATGCAAAAATGGGCCATTGTTGTGTGTGTGTTGGGGTGGTGGGTGTGGAGGTGGATTTTAAATATTGATTGTTATTTTTATTCTCCAGGGAGTGTTACATGTGTGTTGAAAAGGATAATAATAAAGCATCAAATGCCTGTGGTATGGTCTCTATCATGATGTCCTTGTGCCTCAATCAAAAATTCCTCTTTTGGGAGTCTTTATCTTACTTTGGAGAATATGCTTCTCAGGAGTGGAAGGGAGAATTTTGTTGAGACCTTTGATCAATTAGCAGCCACACAGCAGGTTTGTGGGGTTAGAACTTATTTCAAAAATAGACCGGACCAGTCGGTTGAACCGACTGGACCATAGAAAAGAAAAGAAAAGAAGCAAAGACCCAAAAAGAAAAAAACCAACTCCTTCCTTCCTCTATCTTTTTATAAATTATTCACCAAATTATTGGATTTGGAAGTTGTTCGTTTCATGAATCCAAGGCCTACCCAAATGAAAGCATAAATAAGCCTTCAAGAATACGCTGTTTAGAGGGCAAAGTATCATCAACAACCAAATCCTACAGCCGTTCCTTTATAGTTATAGAGTTGGACATTCCAAATAAAACTTCATTCTGTCAAAAAAACAGAGTTGGACATTCCAAATAAAACTTCATTCTGTCAAAAAAACAGAGTTGGACATTCCAAATAAAACTTCATTCTGTCAAAAAAAATAAAATGTTTATTTTCTCTTTTTCAAATAATTACCAATCAATATAACCATTTAGGAACAACCATAGGATCTGGCTATTGATAATATCGAGTGCTTGAATAGGCAAAACCAAGATATCAATGTGGGCAAAAGTCACCTTTCACCTTTTAAGTATGTCCTTGGGTTACTACTTTAGAACCCTTCCCCTGATCCACACAAATTATACCCACACAGTATATTTTGTCCCCAGTTGGGTCCAGATATACATGGAGTCTAGAACTTATCAATTCCTTGAGTGTCAATAAAAATGTCAAATGTAATGAATTTCATTAATAAGAATCTTCAATGAGTTTGACCAAAACATAGTTGATGTTGAAGTTTTATTTTAATTTCTTCAGACTTTTTCCATTTCTTTTCACCAAATGGTAAGACCTTAATCATTTGTTCTCTTTCTTGCAAGTTTAAAATCTATGGGTCTTGTACCGTACCCACTAAATTTCCAACAAAGCCAAGCTTGATCCCTTTTGATATAATGAACTTCAGATAAGCTGGGGCAAAGATGCACTTGGCTCTTCAACAGTTGAGGCATGAATGCTTTACTTCTTTTATTTTCCTTCTAGTCTTTCCTAATCAATAAAAGCATTCCAACAAAGTGCAGATGAATATATTTTCAAATTTTAAGATCTTTTCAAGATGGGATTTGTAACACAAATGTATAATCAAGTTATTGACCTTTTAATGTTAAACCTAGAAAAAGAAGAAAATCAGAGCAGCATCCCACATGGACACAACTTAAACCACTCAAACAATGTGCAGCTAAATGTGGTCTGATACATCTGGGAATTGCTGAACCAACCTTTATATTGTATAACAGCCATTGTGATGAAGAACTGATACATGATGGGCTGGACAGAGGATTGTGTTATAAGCCAAGGCAATTTCTCTACCTTGCATCTTATGCTATCCCCTCCCATGGGCTAATTTGGACCATCTTATTCTGGACAGCATTTCTGTCAATTCAATCTTATGTGGTTTCAACACCCACATGATAAATCACCATCAAAATTTCCAGGCAAACATTCATCAAATTTTCCACATGATAAGCTTCTACTTTTACCCAAGACCAAAGACATGGAAAAATAGCTTATCCCATGAAAATCCTTTAGGCCATGAAGCCCAACAACTATTTAACTCCTATACCATGGCCTTAAAAGCTTGACATGGATAATGTTTATGACTAAACCAAATGGCTGCTCCTCAAAGTAGCTCTGCAACATTATTTCTTTGAAAGAATCTGGCTGAATTGGGTCATGGAGCACATGATTGAGTGGATGAGAAAAATCAAGAAGACAAAGAAAGTGCGATCTATGTGGTTCAGCAAAGATGCCTACATTTTCTTTCACCAGACCTATGAAAAAAGTTTTACAACTGTTACTACCATACATTTCATCTTATGGCAGCATAGAAATAAATCAAACTTCAAGATAAAGGAAGTAAAAAAGGGAACAACAAAAGAAGGCATCTGCCATCATAGTTTTCTGTTCTGTTATGCACTAAGACACAATGGGCTCAATGTCTTTTAATAGTCCTACTATCTGCTGCATACAAGGCCGCTTAGATGGAAGTTCAGCTGTACATAGATATCCAATTTTCAGGGCCTCAACCATTTGTATATCCTGACCTGTCTCTTGTATCTTCGGATCAATTGCCCTTGGCACCATGTTCTTCCTTATTAGTCCTCTCACCCAATTCACCAAATTTGATTCTTTCTCCTCTGGGTACTCGTCGCCAACAGGTTTCTTCCCTGTAACTAGCTCAAAGAGGACAACACCAAATCCATAAACATCTGATTTTACTGTTGGTGAACCAGTATCTAGCTGGGAGAACTCCGGAGGCACATACCCTGGTGACCCACAAGAGATCACATCCTCTAAACCATTGCCAAATATCACAGAAAGTCCGAAATCAGATAGTCTTGGCTCAAAATTTGAATCAAGATAAACACTACTGGCCTTAACATCTCTGTGAATTTGAGGAGGGGAGCAACCATGGTGTAGGAAGGCCAGTGCTCGTGCTGTACCAAGCGCAATTTTGTGTCGAAAACTCCAACTATTTAGTGGGCATTTGGAACCAACATTTTGAACCCCATTAGAATCATTTCCTTCCAGTGGATCTGTGCTTGAATCCTCTGTTGTTTTCACCCAAAGAGGAAGGTCATGAAGCAAACTATTCAAATTCCCATTCTCCATATAATCATATATGACCATCCTTTGACCTCCACCTAAGCAGTACCCAATCAATGAAACGAGATTGGTGTGTTTGATGTGACCAAGATGTTCAAGAGCTCTTGCAGCTTGTTGATCAGTTATGGTGGATCCATGAACCAAAACCTTTATAGCTACATGAATTGCCCCGGGTAGACATCCTCTATAAACTGGACCAAACCTTCCTTCAGCCAACAATGTCCCATGATCAAAATTTGAGGTTGCAGACAAGAGATCAGCAAATGTAAAATTCAGCAATGGTTTCTCAAAAACTACTAGAGGGACTGTGGTTGCAACCTTAATATCGGCTACCCAAGTAATCAAATCTGTCTCAAATGAAAAGGGGCCTGAGATGTTTGGTTCTACCTTACACGAAAGTTTCTTCACTGCCCGCATTCTCATTTTCCTTCTGCAGCAAAAGGCTATGCAAAGCAGCCCCACAACTAAGCACACAATTAAGAGAATTATAGCAAGAATAAGCTTGAGTGCCTTGTGATTGGCTCTCTGTTTTCCAAAGAGATATGGAAATGCAGAATTTGGGCAGCTATTAAGTGACCCAATGAGCGCGGTTTCAAATGTTTCAGTTGACAATTGTGAAGCACAGAGGGTTAAGTTGTTATAGGAAAAGTTGAATTTCTCCATATGGGGTAGTTTTTGTAGCAGAGATGAAGGGATTTCTCCAGTTAAATTGTTGATTGAAACATCTATAATTTGAAGATCGTGGCTACCCACAGAAGGAATTGAACCAGTCAGATGATTCTCAGATAGGTCTAGTGTGCTTAAACTACTCAACTGTGATAATGCACTAGGAATTCTTCCGGTGAGACTAGTTTGAGACAAGTTGAGATAAGCTAGGGCTGAGAGCCTATTGATTTGAGGAAATTCCTGTTCAAAAAATCTATTATCGGCAAGATTGAGGTGTTTGAGATTCTGAGCTTGGTTCAAATTTTGGAAAATTTCTCCACTGAGTTGATTACCAGAGAGGTCGAGAAAAACCAAATTAGACCAATTGAAGCTAGGATTGAAATGTACCTCTGATATGTTACCTTGAAACTGGTTTCTGCTGAGGTCTATTACCTCCAGTGAGCCCTGAAACACATCCACTACAGAACCTTGAAACAGATTGCCAGAAATATTCAGATGAGTGATGGGCTTTAGCCCTGAGAAATCCAAAGATTTGCCATGAATCTCATTTTCAGCAATGTTAAATGTTCTGAGATATGGGAATGCAGCACCAAAACCATCTGGAAGATTCCCATTCAACCGATTAGATGAAAGGTCAACTGAGACCAGGGATTTGCATTTCAAAATCCCAGATGGTATGTTCCCCTTAAATGCATTTTGATCAAGTTTGAGAGCTTTCAAGATTGAAAGATTACTGAAAGCTGTAGGGATTTCACCTGAGAAATTGTTGCAGGAAAGATCAAGGCTTTCCAGCAGAACAAAGTTTCCAATGTTGTTTGAAAGCAATCCAGAAAAATGGTTGTGAGAGAGGTTAAGATTCTTGAGACCTGTGTTTGATCTCCAGAAGTCTGAAGAGAAGCCAGTAATTCTATTATAGCTTAGATCCAAAGATTGAAGCTTGCTGAGCTTTCCAATGGTGGCATCGGGAATGGAACCAGAGAGATCCTTTCTAGAGAAAACCAAACCAGTAACATGTTCTTCTTGAGCATCACAAAATACTCCTTGCCATGAGCACACAGAAGAGAAGTTACGAACATCTGAAAAGGTTACACCCATTTTTTTTATAAAGGCAGAGACAAAGAACCCATCTGTATTGCGCTTCTGAGAAACTACAGGCCAAAAGAACAATGCCTGAGTCAAAATAAAGACAGATAAATACAATCTCATTTGAATAGAAGGCCTGGAACTCACGAAAAAATAGAGGAAAATCTGAAACCAACACCTCCAACCACCTCAACATCGCCTGAAAGATTCAAAACAACTACCATTCTGACAGAGATTGTTTTGCGGTCATGTAATTCATTTTGAAAAATAATGTCTTAGCTCCTCTAACTCCATTAACACCAATATCAATATCACCATGTGGAGATTGTTTTTGGGTCTCCAAACAATCATTTCCCTGTAACATGGATTCAAGTTATCTGCAGAAAAGACACAATCCGGGCCTCATACAGGCTTCAAATTCAAACCCACCTTTAATAATCAAGTTGTTCTTGAGGATTTGGTGAGATTTCCCTCCCAAGTCACCTTGTCTGTCCTTTCAGGTGCATAAAGTGAAAGCCAACAAAGATAATCCAAATTGGAACTCTCTTGTTTCATTTGCTTTTGTTCACGACATGGGAAGGTCCAAAGTTCCTGTATATTTTTGCATCATTTGTCTCAAATGAAACAAGAATTGTAGCAGAGAAAGTGGGGAGGGAAGGATGTAATGGGAATGAAATGATAACAAGGTAAGATTCTGATAATTGGAAGAATTGACAGAGATCCTTTCTAAGTTGCTGAATTTATGAAATCTGAGTGGGATTTAACGCTTTTGGACAATTGAAGATCATCTTCTCCTCTACATGGAATGTTCCACAAATGAGCAAAATCCCAGGGTTCTGGCTTAGTTGAGAAAAATTCTCCCTTCCATAAGTCCAATTCCTTTAATACTGCCAATATTTATGGTCAAAGAAAAAAAAAAAAAAACTTGCTTTTTCTTGTCCTTTCCTTTTATTTGTTTGTTAAAGGTTTTTAAAATGAGCTCAAAACCAAATATTTTCCCCCATAATACCAGTGTTTATTTTTTAAGGCTATTTTTGGAACCTTGGACTTGAGAAGAAATGAAAAATAAAATTAAAAAAATTAAAGGAAAGAAAAGAAAATGATATGTGTTTCTTCTTCTACCCAGTCCCTATGATCTATGAATGCTCCTAATCAGTGCAATAAGGATGTATGATGTATCTAATTATCTCTCTCTTGACTTAAGTTCTTAATCAAATATATTTTGCAGAACCCGGAAAGGGATAGAACTGAACAAAATTGTAGAAGAGAGAGAGAACAAGTTAGTAAAAACGTTAACAAGAGCCTTGCACCTAAAACCGAAAAAAGGGTGTAAAAGAAAAGGGGGAAGCGTCAAGACAAAAGAGGATTTTGAAATCCAAGCCTCTCGAATTCTCAAACTCAGAAGTCTACGTCACCGATTCACATCCCATCTCCAAGATCGTTAACTCTACGAAACCCAGATCGCAATTCTCGAGGCTCGTTCTGATTTTCTTCCAATCTCATCCTCTTCATCTCTTTTACATTACCTTCGGATCGTCTGCATCTGCAATACACCTGATCCGTGTCTGTTCTCATAATTTGAAACTGCATATCTTTTTTCGTTTATCACTTCCGACAAATGCTCTCTTTTCTTGTCTGTTGCAGTTCTCCAAATCTTTCCCGATCCTGGACCTTTCTTACTTTCCTGAGTTGAGATTCTCTTTTAATTTTCAGTTTTAAATATTTCAGTTCAGCTTCCGAAGTTCATCAATAGTTTTTTTTTTCCCTTTTTATAGTCGATTGTTTTAGATATTTTTCTTAGATTATTCGATTTCCTAGACGCTATATTCAATTCATGATCTCATACCCTTCGACGCCAAAAAAATTTCAGTTTTAATATCAAATATCTGCTTTTCTGTGATATACTTCGTCGTATTTCAATCAAGTTTCCTGTCTGTCTCAAACCCTAAAAAACCCAATCTGGGTCTGCTTAATTTCTTTATTTTCCATGGGAATTCAAAGAGACAGAGTGAGATTCAATGTTGGAGGCAAGATCTTCGAGACGACTGCTACAACTCTAGGCAATGCCGGTCGTAACTCGTGGTTTGGAGCAATGTTTGACGACGATTGGAACCTCCGTCGTGACGAGTCCGATGATCACTTCATTGATCGGAACCCGGCATGCTTCGCTGTACTTCTTGACCTGCTTCGAACCGGGGAGCTCCACATCCCCGCCAACATACCTGAGAAGCTACTCTACAGGGAAGCTCTTTACTATGGTCTGATTGATCATGTTCGAGCTGCTAAATGGGGCCAATTCGATGGGAACAGGCTCAGATTGGCAGGCTCTGTGACGGGCCGTGCACCTGGTGACGGGACTGCAATCAGCGCGGGACCAGATGGTGGTTGTTGTGTTGCTCATGGCAGTATGGTTCACATCTACGACTGGATGCTTGATGAACACCCACCAATCAATCTTAATTATCAGAGAGTTAACGATGTGGGGTGGTTAGATTCTGAGAATATAGTGATCAGCGCCTGCGAGAGGTTAGGCCGCGGGGATGGTGGGATGGGCTTGTTCAATTCATCAACAGGTGAACTGAGGTGTCAATTGCAGGTTAGCCATGATCATCAGGTCAAGAGCTTCACTGCTGGTGCATTGAGTTTTAGTTCAGATGATAAGATATTTGCTAGTTGTAAAGGTAGGAGCAATGAGTATGGAATTGGGGTTTGGGATCAAGTCACTGGGAGACAGATTGATTTCTTCTATGAATCTCCAGGATGGCCTCTTGGTGATGCTGATAGGCTTCAATGGTTGAATGGGAACAACTGTTTGTTGGTTGCCACCTTGTTTCCTAGGAAGGATAACTGTTACATTAGCTTGTTGGACTTCAGAGAGAGGTCTATGGTTTGGTCTTGGTCGGATATTGGGGTGCTGGCAATGGTGGACGATAAGCGGGTTCGTGATACTATAGCAATGGAGGAGACTAATTCCATCTGTGTGGTGAATGAGTATGAGGACTTGGGGTTCATAGATTTAAGAAGCACCAGTGGGACTGTGAGGTGGAGCTCAAGGAGTCGTCTGATGAAGGGGAAGATGCCAGACGAGACGTGTTATCCGAAGCTGGCATTGCATGGGGGTCAGCTCTTTTCATCCATGAATGATAGCATCTCTGTGTTTTGTGGACCAGATTGGGTGTTGACATCTAGGCTTAGAAGAAGCTATGGAGGTTCAATTTGCGATTTCTCAATCGGGGGCGACCGGCTCTTCGCTCTCCATAGTGAGGAGAATGTGTTTGATATATGGGAGACTCCCACTCCATCAATTATGTGATGTGGTATAAGTCAGTATCCTGTTTATGAAGTTTAGATTTTGATGTTAACCAACATGGGTATTTCTTATCTGTGTTGTAAACAATGATGCAGATCAGTCAAAAGCTTAGAGGTTTGACATCCTCAACAGATGCATGTAGCTGTGCCTTTGTATAATGTCTGCAGGTATTCTTAATGAGAAAATGAATCAAAGCTAATGTGAGATACATGGGTATTTATTACATGGATTCTGAAAAATGATGCAGATCAGACAAGGTTGATAGGTTTGACATCTGAGCTTGTATGGTGATTGGTGGTGATTTTAATGAGAAATGAATGGAAGCTAATGTAAGCTACATGGGTATTCTTACATGGATTGTGAAAAGTGATGCAGATCACACAAGGCTGATAGGTTTGGCATCCTGAAGAAACACTTAAATAGCTGTGACTTTGAATAGTGTTTGCTGCTATTTTTTTTTCTAATGAGAAATGAATGAATCCTAAAGACTTTACTATTGTAGCCTTGAATTATGTTTGGAAACTGTTCAGATCCATCTTTAGAAGTTGTGTATTGTTGGTTACAGAGGCTCCTAATTTTGGCTGAGGAAAATTGTTTGATACTTGTAAGTGTGACAGATTCTTTTTCCTCATTCCACATTGCTTGGGTGTGCGTTTTTTGGGGTGGGGTTGGGTAGGCGTGAGAGCTGCAACTGGTAGTTGTTGGCAGTCTTCTTCTATGGTTCCATTTCAAGCCTTAAGCAGAAGAAAAACCCCAAAATCCACTTGATATTTTTGGTTGGTGAAGTAGATAATTAGCAAACCATGCCACCAACAAAAACAAAATTCAAATGAAGAACCATGCCACCTTAGAGACAATTTGTATTATAAAAGGAATCTAGAAGGAAGAATTAGGAAAAAAATTTGCTAAGACTCTATCAGTTTCACATGAAATAGTAAAAGAGATGAAATGAAGAACCATGCCACCTTAGAGACACAAGAGTGTACACAACCAAATTGATGGAGATTTCTGTCAAACATTGCACAGACAAAATATTAGCACCAGAAAAGGAATTTAATAAAGAGAATCAAGAACAAATTGTCAATAATCGAATAGAGTGGTAGAGAAGTAATGAAGTACCTAGCAATTATACAATCATAAGGCTGTGTTTATTTTGTGGAAACAGTGGAAAGGAAGTGAAATAGCACTTTTTATCTTGAGGGGAAAACATTTACGACATTTTTAGTTGAAAAATAAGGTTTGAAATTTACTTTTTCATAGGTCTATATTTTCTTATGAAGCAAATATACAAATTTCATTAAACAAAACAGGCTGTAAAATAGTAACACTAGAAAATGAATCTAATGAAACAAAATTAACAAAAAAAAAAAAAAAGCCTTAAAAAGATATGGACATTATAATACATGGATGAGAATGTAGGCAATAAAAAATTAACACATGCATAAGTAAAGCATTGATAAAATGAAGCTGTGCAGTCTGTGTGAAAAGACTAAAAATGGTAAAATAAGAAATAAACATATTTGAGAACATTTATCTGTTGTTCCAATAAGAGATAAAACAACAGGAAGTATCTTAAGCTCATCTAAGTTTGTAAAGCTAGAATTCCAGCAAAGGTAGTTGGAGAATAGCAAATGTTATTCATGGAAGGGTATACATAAGAAGGTGAGAGGGATATTTAACAACATTTATGGAGTTGACAAGGACCTATGGAGGAATAGAATTTGCATTCCTTACATTTTTATTATTGTTTTATATATTCTAATTGTTAGCACCATTCAATTATCCAAGTCTTTTTATAGTGGGAAATTAAGTGATGAACTATTTTCAACTTTGAAATGGGTATAATGAGAAATCAAATGTTCGATTAGAATTTCTAGACCTTCTTTATATAATAGTATGGAAATTGTATGTTTTTAATACTTAAATTGTTTTGTGTATATATATATTTTTCTATGTAAAAACAAAAAAATAAAAAAGGGTCATTCGGGTCGAATCAGATACAATTCAGATAATTTTATCTTGGGCTACTAATAAAATGCTCCATTTAGAATTGAGTACCCTCATAACTATAAATACCCTGGTTAACATCCTATAGAGCCTCTATCTACACTTTTCATAGGATTGTGCCAAGTGTAATTGAAAGTTTACAGTTATATCATTCAGGCCATTTTTTAATACATATGGCATGATCCTGCTCTATATAAAAGTGCAAATAGAGGCTCCATAAGATCTCAATTGTAAATACCACGTACAACTTCAGGATCCGACCCGTTTCAAACTACAGTGCCACCCAGAACTCCGGGGTTCGGATTTCCTGGGTCGGCAACGCATAAATATCGAAAGAACGAGTCAACCATCGGGTCACCTCCTTTTGTTTGTTTTTTTTCCAATTGTAAGATCCGTTTGATCGCACCTTTTTTTTTTATAAGCCGTTTGATCGCACTCGCCAAAGTTCAAATGGCATCACAAACAACGCGGTTCCAGTGGGACCCGTTAACGAAGACTTCCGATTCCCCAACGTAAAAGCCACAACTTTGAATGCTTTGAAATGGGGCGGGTTAAACCCGTACCCGCTTATTTCCAACCATTTAAGCAATAATAATAGGTTTGCTTCAAACCGTTTCGTTCCAACCAAACCCACATCTAACAGCCGGGCCATTTCCATTCAACTATGTTAATTGGATGCACATATAGTATTTCACATATGAAGAAAGAGGAAGATAGGGAGAAACAGTTTTGCAACTTATTATTAAGTTTTAAAAAAATTGAGGCAGTTCTAATTATTGTGTCCTTTTATTAATGAATCTTCACAATGACGTGTAAGGATTGTTTTAGAAACTTGCACATTAATTGGTGCAATTTTCAAGAGGCATCTCGTGTTATATATAGTACTAGCAAGATGCACGTGCAGTACTGCCTGTGTGTAAGAAGGAAGGGAGAGAGAAAAAACGTGGGTGAGGATAGTTTTTAAAACAGATTGCTAGTTTTTACCATTGTATCCTTAATTAATAAATCTTCTCAACAGATGTGTAAGGGCTACTTTGGAAAGTTGCACATTTTGTTTGGCACGCTTTCCAAGGGGCATATTCTCATTATATATAGTATAGATAAATACATATAAGTTGTTTGCAATGTAAAACCAACCATAGGTTTTATAAAATAAAAATCACATTTAGATTGTTTGAACCGATCGGGCTAGGATAAGGATGGGTCATAAAATCTAACCCGACCCGTTTACAATTCTAACTTTATGATGTCCAGACTGAGTCAATGATCAGTGGAGTCTCTGTTTGTGTCCGATGATCTCGTTGAACTCGGCCGGCTTAAATAAGACAAATTGACCCATGGGTCCGAGATTTCTTTTCTTTAACGTGTCTTTTACCCGTCAAGATCTAGTGTTTGGAATTTCTTGTTTGTGGCCCCACTTGGAATCTCAAGTGGGGCAGTATTTTTCTTGATTCAGTGGTTTATATGGTTCAATTGGATGGCACTGCTATAAGGGTTTTATTAAATACCAAACCAAGGGAGGGTTTGGCGTTGACCCGGTTGTATTACAAAAATGCAAAAAAAATATGTTTTTAAATATTATATATCAATTAATGATATATTTATTCATTGAATATGTATTTTTGTATATATGATATATATCAAAATAATATTTTAAAAATTATAATTATAAATATAATATTTTTAATAGGCTAAAGTTGGGTTGGGGGCAGATTGGGCTAAACCCTAACCCGATCTAACCATTAGGGGCGGTTTCCATCCCTAGTTCAGCAACTTAAAAGCAGACCGGTCATCAAACCGGATAAGGGATCAAGAGCTCTGACTGATTCAACCAGCTATCACAGACAAAAATTTATATGACTAAATAAATGTTTTGGATCTTATTAGCCTTGGACCCCCAAACAAACCGGTAATATTTTCCGGTTGCCGGGCCGACCCACTGTTTTTACGAATAGCAAGACCAGGTAATGTGGACCGTCTGATCAGTCAAGGTATGGAACTCTGATATTGCGGTGATCTGATCATCAAAAGATAGATGAAATCATGCGAATAAAATTTCAATTGATGAGCCATTTGGTAGGTGACCCACCAATTATGGTGGTATGGTGCACCATGTGATCATTCTCACATACAAATTTGGCCGACATGTTAGGAGACCCAGTATTTGTCATTATCTCATCACAAGACACCCAGAGGCAGTCTTCACAATAAATCACACATATACAAGGCCATCTGCAAACAACATAAAGGTTAGTAGAGCTTCAAGAACCAGCTTCAATGGCAGATGCTCATCTCTTCTTGTTCTTCATCTTCATTTTCTTCTGTAATCCTCACAGAATCAGTTCAAGTAAGTATCCAACACACAGTTATGAAAAAAGAAGCCCCATTTGTCTAGCCAGATCTTTATTAATATTCATGTTTCTCTTTCAGGTACTTGCACCTTAGATTTGAAGCAATTCCCCTATGAAGCTCACAGCAAGTGCTTTGATGCAGCCGGCGATTCGAATTCCACTCAATCTGATTCATCATGCTGCCATTTAGCTCTCCAATCTATATTCAAGGCAATGGCAGTAAGAGCCAATCAATCTCAATCCATCTTCCTTGACCCAGCTCAAGGTCAGGACTGCAGTGCCATGTTCCAGGCTCTTCACAACGGAACTAACCTCTCTAATTGTAAGCTCCAAGATTTCATTACTTCTGCAGCTGGGAATCCATGTTCGAGAGACGTAAATTCGATCATTGAATCACTCGGGATTGACAGATACAATGCCCTCCATTTGGATTGTAAAGACTTATCGATAAGTGAATATAGTGATAGTGCATGTCGAAATTGTGTTGAATCGTATCGGAGATCCTTGACAGTTTTGAAAGAAGGTAATGGAGATGGTAGAGATGGAAGGTTGTGTGATGAAGCCCTCCTTGTTAGTCTTGCAAGCTCTGATGTGGGATCTATGAATTGGGTTCATGGCACTTTTTCTTGCTTGGGGGATGAGATAGGTTAGGATTCTTGGACATACTTTCTGCCTTTTGAATTTCTTACATTATAACCCAACTAGTTCCCATCAAAATATAAATCAAATGGTTATATTCAAGGTTTTAAAGGTTAATGAAATTCAAAATTTTGCAAAATATTATTTGATTCAACTAATATAATCTTGCTTTAATGTTTCAGAGTTTCCATGGACCACACAGGAGCACAAAAAAGGTATAAGAAGACACTTTTTTTTAGTTCTTAATAAAGGGAAAAACAGTGTAGTTCTAACAGTGACAGGTTAAGTGTATCAAGGATCTTTGCTGAGCTCCAAGAAACTTCTTGCGGCAATCATCGTTGCACTTTCACTGGTAATTCTTGCACCTGTTCTCTTTAAGATAACACAGAAGCGGCTACAGAAAGTGAGCAACAAAGAAATTGAAAATTTATCAGGTGAGGAAAGGGAAATTAAACTTATTTTCTGTTGGGCACTTGCCTTGTTCAATTAATTTTTTTGTCTATGTTTTGATATTGCAGCTGTAGTACTCAACAAGGCCATGGAAGAGCACTCTATACACACTTCTGGCTGCTTTGGACTATTTGCTTTCTCCAAGGATGAAATTGCCAAAGCCACTAATTGCTTCAGTACTTCAAATTTGATTGGTGAAGGGAACTTAGGTAAGAAAAATTAAAGAATTGGTTAGTCCTGATGTGATGTTTTTGTTACAACTTTCATATTCAGTTGTTACTATGAAATCCATTTGTTTGATATTGTTTAGGGAAGATGTATTTAGGAGTAATGCCAAGTGGAATGAAGGTGGCAATTAAGAAACTCAATGAAGGCTTGAAGCTTCATGATTTGGTTGGTGAGATAGGCAAAATGGCAAAGATAAGGCATCCCAATTTGGTTAGTACTTTGGGGTACTGTGATAGAGGTTATCAATGCTTGGTTTACGAGTTCTGCGCGAATGGCAATTTGGAAAGTTGGCTTCTAGGTGAGCTTCATTGAAGGCCTAATTGTACACATTCTACTCAGAATGTGATCCTAAACAATCGAAGTTAACGAGCCGAATGTGAATCGCAGGTGGGCAGAAGATGCCGGTCTTCACATGGGAGCAACGGCTAAAGATAGCTATCGGTGTCGCGAGGGGTCTGTGGTTTATGCAAAACAACCCTATAGAGAAGATGGCTCATGGAGACATAAAGGTGAGACCTTTAATTCCTGACCTCATCTACAACCAGTTAATTCACTTTTGACTTGAATTCAGTTCTGATACTCTAGTATGATTCAGCTATCAAACATTCTACTGAATGAAAGATTAGAAGCCAAGATTTCAGACTCCATTCTATCAAATTGCAACACTAAAGAGATGAAATTTTTGGTTGCCATAGCAACTGATGTGTTCAATTTTGGGGTTGTATTGCTTCAATTGTTGACGGGAAGAAGTGTGGTCGATCTCAGTTCGTCTAGACCGCGATGTCTGATCAATGAGGTTTGTTCTTGATGGGTTCATGGGATCTATCCATTACTAGAAGAATTGGGGAATCTGTTTGAAATATGTTCATCTTTGTTTGTTGGTTTTGCAGGCAAGAGATGTGGTGATGAAAGAAGGAAATGCATGTGCTATTGCTGATCCTCGTTTGAACGTGGCATATGATCCAATTGCATTTCAGTCTGTTTTGTTCATAGCTGTTCTTTGTACAAGTCCTTCTCAAAGAGAGAGACCAAACATGGTGGAGATCCTGCAAAAGCTCCAAGACACATAGGCTGGCATTTGGAACAGAAAGACCCCAAAAAGTGTGAAAAGTCTTGGTATAAGTTGCTAACCTGCTAGCCCAACAATAAAACCACATCATAAAAGCATTAATGTATTGACAGGTTATGTATTGTAATCTAAAAGTTTTGTTAAGAAATGAAATGGTAGAACTTGAAACAGGGTCAGTATGGACCACAGAGCAATTCTGTATGTTTGTAAGGAAGTAGATGGTTTTTTTCCTTTCTGGGCTTTGATTTTTGGTCACTGTGGTGCTCTGATTTTTGGGTCAGCTGGCCCAAGAATCCATAGGCTGGCATTTGGAACAAAAAGACTTTATTGGTCAGTGTGGTGCTCTGACTTTTGGGTCTTTTTTTTTGAGTTACTGAAATTTCATGATTACATGTTATGATCCTAAAGATATAGGGCTTAACTAAATGAGTTTCCAGGAATTTTGGGATTTTTTTAACAATAGTGAGGCCCAAACAGTTGGCATAAAGAGCAGTACAACATCCTGGATTCAAGTCATGGGGGAGTGACTTATAGCCTCAATTAAGGGCTGCTGTGGATTTCAACTATATAAGCATGGTGGAATTACTGCACCTAACCTTGAACACTTCATTTGTGTAATTCATTTTATAGCTTGGAATAAGTCATTAACAATGAGTTTCTATAAGTTTTATTCATTAACAATGAGTTTTAGTTTGATTTTTGCTTGAAGCCAATTTCTGATGTTAGTTTGATTTCACGTTGAAGCAAATCTTTATCAAATTCCCATATCTCTCTCTCTCTTTCTCAAAGCCTATCCTTATCTATATTGTTATTAAAGAGAAGAGGAGTGAATATTCCCCCAGATTCTGGCTCCTTTGTTTTTTCACAAAATTGTCCTCCATAAACAAAACAATCCCTCAATATACCACTATTCTTCTTCCTACGTTTTATTTAAGTGGGCCCTATGCTCTACGCGGGTGCAGTCTCCTAGTCAAATAAAAAAAAAAGTGTTCTACATTTCTTTCAGTTGAGGTATTTCGAGTTGTTCGAGTTACTATATACAGGCTTACGGGTGCTTACTGAGACTGCACTTCCTGAGAAAGTAAGTATGATAGGTATGTACATATACAGACTATACATCGGGTGAGCAATGCGTGAAACAAATGTACAAACAAAATAAATAAACAAATCAAATACAAGCTTTGTACCATTTTGGCCAAACTTCATAGACAAGTTACCTTTTCAAAAAAAAAACTACATTTTCGGTGACCCAATCTATACTTTTGTGAACCATATTCTCAGACCAGATGTATAGGAGTCATAAACTGTAGCAATTTTTAAGTAATAATTATAATATTTGTTACATTGTTGCGAACAAGGTACCTGGACGTTTGTGTCGGTGAATTTGTTCAAGATTTTATTCCTTTTTCTATTACGAAAAATTTTGTCGGTGAAAATTCAACTTCCCTGGGTGTCTATCGAAGGAAGCAGCTGACTCATGTCCTTGAAAGCTCAGAAGAGCAAACGTACAAAAGGAATTTCCTCCGCAAGTCTCAAAAACCTAAACAAATTGGTTCTTAAATGCTTTGAGTCCTCACTTTGGAGGCGTGTTCGTAAGGGATTAAAGCAGTACTTAATGTTAGGTGAAAGTGTGAAACTAGCCAAGTACACGTCCAATGGTGCACGTTTGAAGATAAAAAGGTTAGGACATGTAAGAGATAAGAAATTGTTAAATGATATTGTTAGAAAATGGAAAATGAAAAAAACAAAGTTATCCATTCAAATAGATAAAACAAGATAACATTAGAAAAAAAAAATTTCTATGCTTTCCAAAATGGTTTTTTGTTTTATATATTATGAAGGAATGCACTCGGTATGCGTGTAGCAAATTTGAAAGAGAATTGAAAGTGTTTTGGGTATTAAATGTTAAGCAGTTTAGTTATTGATGCATGTGCATGACATTAACAAATGGTTGTAGGAGTTGATTTGATAAAAGGTGGAAGGTGTTTTTGGCATCAAATGTCAGCAAGAAAAAAGGGTGTTTGCTTTATAATAAAAATAGATATAGATAGATATGATAGGATTAAAACAATAGTTATACTAGCCTTATTTCATTCAAATAATTTATTTTTTTCTATATATCTCATGCTAAAAAAACATATAAATTATATTATATTTTTAAAATAAACATATTACATTTATTATATATTTTACATTAAAAAATAAATTTAGTATTTATACCATATTTGAGTCAACCCACCTCGATACCAACTTGATGGGTTTAATAGCAGGCTTTGTATGTTCTGAACATTTATAGCGGCAGTTTTTCAAAACCTATCTCAATCCTAGAGACCATATGGAATTGCTGGTTTAATCATGAAAGATGTTTACATGTCAGCTTCATTCGCAAACGTGTACACACAATTTACAGTTCGACTAACAAATCTTCCAGCTAAAGCTAAAGGTTCCAGCGGATTTCCTAAATGCATATGGTTGTCATTTGTAATTTTATTTTCTAAAAATGGTAATTTTCTTTTAAATTTTTTTTTGGGTCAAAATATTCTTTTCGTTTTTTGTAACTTGCAGACACTGTAGCCGTACAATAATGTCGGTGAATTGTCTTTTTCTTTTTCTTTTTTTTTCTTTTGTTTATTATTTTGAAAAATTATGTCGGTGAAGATTCTGTTTCCTTTTGTGAAAATTATAAAAAAAAAAAAAAAAAAAAAGCAGCTTATGTCCGTTAAAGCTAAGTGAGAAATAATAGAAAAGAAAATTTCTAGAATCCAAGACCAAAGAACATAACTGGGTCCTTTAAACCTTTTGATCTAACAAATTAGGGAGCGAATCAGCAGATCAGGACCAATCATCGATGGGTACCGTTGTGGTAAAACGATTTTAGTACGTCATAATTAGAAAAATCATAAATTACATAGAGCAAGTTTTAGAATTCGTAAAATTAGGCATACCACCCTTATTGTTTTTTAAAATTACATTGAGCATCCTTGAAATTTAATAAAATTAAGTACTTCCTTTCTTGTTTTTAGAATACAATAATAACTTACAAACAAATTTAAAGTCTAATCAAATTTCTAACTTACCATTATTTATACTAGCAGGGCCCACGTGCAGTACTGCACGCACATTATAAAAAAGGAAGGGAGCGGTTTTAAAACGGATCGTTAAGTTTTAGGAAATTTGGGACGCTTTTGACCATTGTACCCTTTTATTGATAAATATTGGTTGTGAATGTATAAGGGCTATTGTGGAAATATGAATATTTTGCTTAGCACACTTCCCAAGGGAGCACCTCGCTTTATATATAGTAGAGACTAGCGGAGTGCACGTGCAATAATACACATAGTGGGAGGGAACAATTTTGGAACTGCTCAGATTTTAAGTGAATAGGCAGAGTTTTGACTATTTTAACCCTCTATTTTGGATGCCTGTACAATGAACTGTAAGGGCTTTTTGGGAAAGTCATTTATAGTTGTTGGAATGATTCCCAAATGACCTATTCTGGTTATATATAACTAGAGAACTGTACGCATTACGTGCGTAACTAATTTGTGGGGCCCACTTAGATAAACAACTCACTTTAAATAGATCGCATGCCTTTCTTATTGGACGGATAGTTTTTTATGTTCAAATTTGTGTTGTTACAGCGAAACATGTTTAAGGTAGTTACCTGTTTTCTTATCGATATTTGAATTAATGTAATTAGATATGTTTAGCTGGGGCATTTTAAAACAATCCCACCTAATAAAAATCAACAAATCCAATTAACCATTTTGTTGTCATTTCTCATTTGACAGGGGAGGTAAATGTTACAACCGACAGAATCCCAAGAGGCCAATGTTATTTGAAAAACATGAGGGAGGCAACTATAATTTTGTCAAAAAGCAAATAAATAAATAAATGCCCCTGTAATAAAAATTATTATTCTTTTACTAATAATTTAACATCTTTAACAGCTATGTAAAGAAAGTGAGCTGAACTGTACATACACGGCATTACAGCAGCAAATATCCCTTTGGCATGGCTGTCATTCACGAATCCACATACTGTGTCCCCGTACCATATTAACAAATTGTCCAAATCAGTCGCCTGGTGATCCAGAACAGTCCAATTTTCCATCAAGAACAGGGCTAGTCGCAGAGATTCTCTGATTCAGAAAGAAGGAATCGGCAACCCAACGTAAACACTCAACCCCACCAAATCTATCCTCTTCTTCTCTCTTAATCCTGCAGGAACAGAAGGAAATTATCTTGAGCGCTCACTCTTCGACAAGGAATCCAAGGTTTCTCATCCCAGAGCTTGTTTTCTTGCAATTGCGCTGTGCAGTCATTGTCGTGAGGCGGGGAGAGGGAGAAAAAAAGGAGGGGATGGAAGTGCTAAGGATGGGGTCAGGGAGAAGAAATGGTGTCGTTGCAGGTTCTGTTTGGGAGAGTAGAATGAAGGTTGACGAAGTGAGCGGTGGGATCAAGGTGTTTAATGGTTTAGAGAATTCTGAAGAGGGTGGGAATGGTGAATTTTCTGCTTCCAGGGGGTTGAAACGAACTGAGGGTGGTGTTTGGGTGAGTGGGAGGAGGAAGACGTGGAGAACTGAGTCTTTTGAGGGAATTTGCACAAACCCCATTCGAATGAGGAGGGAAAGATCTGAGGCTGATGGAGTTTCTGATGAGTCCTGTGAGGAACTGAGTGAGTCCGATGATGGAATTGGGGAAAACCCAATTCAGATGAGGATGACAAGCTCTGAAGCAACTGAAGCTTGTGGTGAATCTCGTGAGGAGCTTAGTGTGGCTGTTGATGGAATCGAGAAAACCCCAATTCAAAAAGGGAAGCCGAGATCGAGGTGGAATAGATTTTCCGTTGAGTCCCTTAAGAATCTCGAAGTGGCTGTCGATGGAACTGAAATGAGGGAAACAAGCTCTGAAGCACATGAGGCTTGTGGTGATCAGTCTTGTGAGGTGCGGAATGTGTCTGTTGATGAAGTTGAGGAAAGCCCAATTCAGAAAAGGAAGACGAGATTGAAATGGAATAGATGTTCTTATGATTCATTTAAGGATTTTGAAGTGTCTGTTGATGGAACTGAAAAAAACCCAATTCAATCTGGGAAGACATGCTCTGAAGAACACGATGTTTTTGAGGAGCTTGCTAGAGAGCTTGCTAGAGTTTCTGTTGATGAAAATGAGAAAATCCCAATTCGAATAAGGAAGCCGAGATCAAAGTGGAATAGATTTTCTATTGATTCCTTGAAGGATCTCGAAGTGTCTATTGAAGGAGCTGAAAGAACAATTCAGATGAAGAATTCAAGCTCTGAAGCGCGTGAAGTTTGTGCAGAGCCTTGTGAGGAGCTTAGTGTGTGTGTTGATGAAACTGTGAAAAGCCCAATTCAGAGCAGAGAGGCGAGATCGAATTCGAATAGATTTTATGATCAGTCCTCAAAGGAATTTGAAGCCTGTCTTGATGGAAATGAAAGAAACACAGTTCAGAAAAGGAATGAAGGTTCTGAAGAACATGTGTTTAGTGAGTCTGTTGATGAAATAGAGAAGAATCCAATTCAGGTAAGGAAGGATAGATCAAAGTGGAATAGATTTTCTGATGAGCCCTTTAAGGATCTTGAGGTGTCTGAGAATGGAACTGAAAGAAACCCAATTCAAGTATTGAAGAAGAGCTCTGACTTGAATGGGTTTTCTGATGAGACAATGAAGGATCCTGGGGTGTCTCCGGATGGTATGGAAAGAAAATCAACCCAAGCATTGAAGAAGAGTTCAGAGTCGAACGGACCATCCAAGGAGACATTGAAGGATCTTGGAGTGTCTGTTGATAGAATTGAAACAAAACCAATTCAGATAAGGAGAGCAAGATCTGAGTTGAAAAAAAATTCTGACAGTGAAAGAACTCGAATTCATAGGAGGAAGACAAGATGGACTAGATTTTCTGATGAAACATGTGAGGATATTGAAATGCCACTGGAAGGATATGAAAGGAAACTAATTCAGATAAAGAGGACTGATGATGGTTGCAAAGAATTTGGTGACTGTAAGGAGAAGAGAATGTTGAGCAGTTTGACAAATGTGGGTCAGATCTCATCACCCCGGAAAGTAGTCCAGAATGAAAATGGTGATAATGGAGAAGATAAGAAGAAAGGAAGCTTTGAAATGGAGGTGGAGAAGAAAAGCTTCGATGTGAAAGAAATCAACATAACAGAGCAGAAGCCCAAACAGGTTGTGTTGGAGGAGAAGAAAGTTCATACCCATGAAAAACCAGTGCCAATCTCATCAAATGTGCAAAAGCAGCCTCCTCCTGTTATAGATCATCCCGTAGCTAATCCAAGTCTCACAGAACCATCTCCTGGTAAGAGTTTTTAGAATAGAACACAATGTTTTGGTTTTTGCTTTTGTATTATTACAATATTTTTACCTCAATCGTCTACTTTCAGTTGCAGTTGCAGTTGAAGAGGAACACAAGAAAATCCAAGCAATCCAAAACAGACTACAAAGCACTGGTGAGTTTTGATTTATGAATCAGATTCTATAGTTTCAATTCTTAACCTTTTGAGGTTAAAGTTCCTAATTTTATATTTGGCCTTTGATCTCTGCATATCTATTCAGTGGACTTGGTAATGTGGAGAGATATACCCAAAACAGCATTTGTGTTTGGACTTGGATCATTTATCCTGCTCTTTTCTTCCTTCATTGAAGATTTCAACTTAAGGTAATAAAAAACTACCAAAAGAACTGACTTCTCTTCACTGGCTTACTGTTTTAAAACAAAAACACTATTGATCTTTCCTTTTTTTTTACAGCTTAATTTCTGCAATTTCCTATATGGGCCTTCTATATCTGTCTGCAATGTCTCTCTACAGATCCATTATCTGCAGGTAACTTTCCATATTCCATCATCAAATTTTTTTTTTAAAAGGAAAAAGAAAGACAAAATTTTGCTACATTTATATTTCTTATCATTTCCTTCTTATTTTCTGCAAAACCACATCAGTGGAGACACAGATATAGATGAATCAAATCACATAAACTTGGTGGGAGAAGAAGAAGCAATTAGGTTACTGAAGTTGATTCTTCCTTGGTTCAATGAGGTCCTCTTGAAACTCAGGGGTATACTATCTGGTGACCCCACAACTACAATGAAGGTAATTTTCCTCAACCCCCACTCCCCTTCCCCCTTTGGTCCTTTTTCTTCAATATTTTGTTTTTTGTTCCTAATTATAATCATTTACTAAATATTTACATTAACAATTATTTTTTGTTCTTGTTTATAATTGATTTTCAAATAAACAGCATATGATCACCATCAAACAGAACTTACCAAAAAACTCAGAAAAAAAAATGGAGGAAATAACTTTGAATTCCATAAAATCTTTAAAGCTAGAACATGACTAAATAATAAGAAAAATGAATTCAAATGTTTTAAAGGGTTTGCATGTGAAGTTAGCATGAAACTACATCAGTGATAATGACATAAATGAAGAATTAATTAGACTACAAAATTCTTCTGTGAACAGACATGATAGCAGGTGCACCAAATGCTTTGCTTCTTAGGTTCTGGAATTTCATTGTTATTTTATGCCATTAATGACTTGGCTAACATTATGAACCTGTGAAAAATGACAGTTAGCCATTTTGATGTTTGTTTTGGCCCGGTGCGGAAGCTCCATAACCATTTGGAAGATGGCTAAACTTGGTAAGTTAAACTAGTTAACATGAAAGCTAAATCTCGTCATTATATATTTTTTGAAATTCTAAAAGAAAAAAATTATAATTGCAGAAGATGAAATTACTTGTTTCTAGCAATTCCCTTTTCAAGAAAAAGGGGTGAATAAGAAGTTCATACCCAAATTTTGCTTAGAAACAAGGATGGATGAGAAAGGAAGCACCCTTAGTACTATTTTAACACTAAGAACCTTTTGATTGTTATTTGTTACTAACATTTTGCCATCCTTACCTTTCAGGTTTTTTTGGAGTTTTTACAGTACCAAGACTCTGCTCTTCTTACTGCACCCAGTTAATTTTCAAAGGTAAAAATGATTGGAATCTTGTAGCATTTATTGATGATGTGCTTTCTTTTGTCACTTTTGCCTTCACCATATCCAAAGATGAACACATTATAAATGGTGTGGGACCCTAAACAGATTTGCTGGTGAAAACAATTTCACTTACCTAATGTCCAAAGAGGCTGCAGCAAACATGTGCTTGGCTCTTCAAAATTTAAAAAAATTATCAAGACATGTGGACCTCAGTGGCCCTTGATTTTTCTCTTTAAGCTTCAGGGGCAATCATATGTTTACTGTTGCATAATTTATTTATTTATTTGCTGCAGACAATATTGTCCAACCAAGTAAATATTCTGTGGACATCACACCTGTGTATCTTAGTGTAGGGCTGTAAATGAGATATGTGCTGTAGATGATACAAACCCCATTTGAGCTTGTCAATGGAGAGCTTGTACACCCATTAATTATTGAATTTTTTTTTTTTGGTTTTGTGGGTCAATGACAAGCTTTGTTGGATGGTGCTGCATGATTTTTTTTTTTTTTGGGTTTATTTTGTTTTTGCTGTAGGTGATATATATATATATATAGCCTAGCATTTTCCTCTTACTAACTTAAGGTGAATTGACAATTGTGCCCTTGGTCAAATGAGTCATAGTACAGGAAGAAAGGAAAAGAAAAGGTTGGTCAAAAGTGAAATTAGGATATTTGGAGTAGGACCCATCTAATTATGTGGTCTGATTCTTGTAGTAATGATGAATTAGTGATTGATTGCTTAATAATACTGGATCCTATTATAAGAGCATCCCAAGTGAAATGCGAAGATCTTATTCTGTAATCATATCCGTTGTTGGATTGACTTTGTTATTAAAATGTGGGCCCGCTACATGCAGGTAAACATTGTGTTGGACGGGTTGGTGATGCATGGGAGACATGCTTGCAAAAGGAAGCCGTTGGGGCTACCATTTTTACCCTCGTGTGGAGTTTGTGTTCGATGGGAGCTCGCGTGTGGGCAGGTAGGACATATTTGTCATTTGGGAGAATGAAGCGGGAGCTGTTTGAGAAATTAAGTTTATTTTTGTTAATGTGCCTCACATAACTATCATTTGCAGTACCCGTTTTAATCGTGGCCGTCCGATATTATCAGCAACCACCGTTGATAAAGGAAGATTGGGAAAAAGATGATGTGGCAGTAGAGGATAGAGTAGAAGGGAGATAAAGATAAGAAGGTCGGGTGAAGAAGGGATCTGGGAATCATAGGCCATCATGTACCGGCGCTGTACAATATCTTTTGCAAGAATCCATTACTTTTTGCTTTTTAGTTCTTTTTGACATTTTGTACGATACAAAAATTAATATAAAAAAAAATATATATCTTTTGGCGAGAAGCTTTTCAATTTGTTCTTGAGACATTATCATTTTTGTCAAGTAGATTATGATTTGATCAATCTAAGCCGTCCATTTAAGAAAAATCATATGGATTAGCCATGTATACTATATGGTGCAACTCTTTTTGATTCATTAGGAGAGGTTCAAAATCCAAGTCTTTGAGCTAATGCTTCAAGGGCTGTAATTACCACCAACCCTAATGGTATCCTTTGTTGAATTTTTTAATAATATTTCTTAAAGGACTGATATTCACCAACAACCAATTTCAAAGGCATGCAAGAAAAAAAAATTTACAAAAGGAAAAGAGAAAATGGTTTGGTACAGCTAGGGATGAGTATTGGGTCGTGCCGGCCCAAGCACAGCACGCCAGGGCAAGCGGGCCCGTGCGCGGCGCGGGCGTGCGTGTGCCCAGGTGGGCTGGCCCACGCGCCGGCCTGCTGGGCACGCCCCAACGGCAGGCACGCGGGCCGGCCCACCAGAGAGCTAGCCGCTCTTTTTTCCCTCCATAAAAGTGGGTTTTAGCCACTTTTATGCCCATTTTACCCCCCAACAGCCATATAACAACTATATTGGGGGGCTATAGTTGTAATTGATGATTAAAAGACCTTTTCTACCATTCCAACTGCAAAATAACAGTCATATTGAAGGGTAGAGGTGGTAAAAAGCCACTTTTAATTTTCTATAAATAGCCACTCATTTTCCCACTCCAAACCACACCTCTTCTACAATCTCCTACTCTCTTCTAATTGATTATCAAATAGTTTCTTTGCTTTAATTGTTGTAATTGGAAATTGGTGATACTCGATCTCTTCTAATTGTTCAAGCATCAGAAGTGGGAAATTGGACTCTGGAGGTTGAAGGCTTCAATTGCAAAGTTCAAGATTTATTCTAAAGAGGTATTCTTCTATTTAATTTTTCGATTTTAAAATTAGTATAAATATTATTATTATAAGTAAGTCTCTCCTTCTACCTTTCTTATAAATTAGTATCACCAAATATTTATTATAATATTATTTATTAAGAATTTTTTTTCCAAAAATTTGATAATGGACCCTAGGTATCCTATGTTTTTTGACACTGAAGAAAGGGAATATCTTAGACCCCTTTCTGACTCAACATTTTCTGATGATATAACCAAACCCCAATATAATGACCCTCCCATCCAAGATCTTGAAACTGAATTGCCTTCGCAAGATATGGGATCGTCTTCCCTATCACCTAGGAGCACCAAGAGGAGTAGAACCTCCGGTGTTTGGCTCAATTTTACAATTCAAAATGTAGGGAGTGAAGAGAAGGCAGTGTGTAACCATTGCAAAAAAAAATTTAGTTGTAAAGGAAAAGGTGGTACAGGCCACTTGCAACGGAATTTGCAGAAATGCCTTCCAAAACATGGCCAAATTGACCCTAGGGAAACCCAAATTTCTATTAGTAGTGTTACTATGAGTAATTTTGTTTTTAATCAAGAAGAAACTAGGCTTGAAATAGTAAAGTGGGTAATTCAAGAAGAATTACCCTTTAGATTAATAGATTCTAAAAGATTTAACCGTTTAATAACTAAATATTTAGCACCACAATTTAAACCTTTTTCACGCCACACTTTAAGAAAGGATGCTATAAAATTATATGGAAAAATGAAAACTGTATTAATAGAAACTTTTTTAAACAATACCTTTAAGATAGCTTTAACCTCAGATATTTGGACAAGTAGACAACAAATAAGTTATTTAGCTATAACTGCACATTATATTGATGAAAATTGGAATATGGAAAAAGGAATAATAACTTTTGAACCACTAGATTCTAGCCATACTGGACTAAATATATCAAATGCTATAAGTAGAAATCTAAGAAATTATAAAATACACAATAAAATAATGGCTCTAGCACTTGATAATGCAAGTGCTAATAATGTTGCAGTAGGAATATTAAGACAACAATTAAACTTAAATATAGATGGAAGTTTATTTCATGTTAAGTGTGCTTGTCACATCCTTAATTTAGTTGTGCAAGATGGATTAAAAATTGTTCAACATCATTTAATAAATATTAGAGATGCAGTAAGATATATAAAACAATCTAGCACAACCGCTAGAGAATTTAAATATTGTTGTGAAACTTTAGGAAAGCAATATAAAAAAATTACCCTAGATGTTGAACATAGGTGAAACTCAACATATTTAATGCTAGAAGTTGCACTAGAATTAAAATAAGAACTTGCAATATTTTATAAAACTAAAATGCCTGAAAGTGAATTAGAGGATCTTGATTGGCAAATAGCCGAAATTTTAAGAGATTTTTTAAAAGTTTTTTATGATGCAACAAGATATTTATCAACGGTTTATTACCCAACATCCCCAAGTATTGTAGCTTGTTTATATCAAATAAGTATTTGTTTTAAACAATATAGAAATGTACCCATTTCTAAGGAAATTATCCCTGCAATGGAAGCTAAAATTTTAAAATATTGGCAAGAGATGCCTAATTTATATTGTTTAGCTACTACAATGGACCCTAGGATTAAATTAGGAGTTGAAGACTTAATAGATGGAATAAATGAGAATATGAATTATACTTTTCAAATAGATATACGTAAAATAAGAACCCTATTAGAAAAACTTTTTTGTGAATACGATACTAGTAGTAGCATACAACGTCATACGCGAACCCAACAAACACTACCAGATAATTCCCTTTGGAATTTTTTAAGTGGGAGAAGAAAGGGAAAACAACCAGCATCTAGTAGTGGGGGATCATCTGAATTAATGATTTATTTAGAAAGCCCCCCAATGAGTTTCAATACTATAGAAGAGTATAATGCTTTTAACATTTTGACATGGTGGAAGCAAAATCAGGTTAATTATCCTGTGCTTTCCGCCATGGCATGTGATCTACTAACGGTTCCGGTGTCCACAGTTGCATCGGAATCAGCTTTTAGCGCAGGTGGACGAACCGTAGACGACTACAGGAGCAGATTAACACCGGAGAGGATGCAAGTATGTGTCAGTCTTACAGATTGGTTAAGAGCAGAACTAAGAGATCAAGAATATGAAGATGATCAACTTGCTGGAGACTTTGATGATTTGAATATTGATTTTAGTCAACCAGAGTAGTCTAAGTTTTGTTATAATTTTTGTAATCAAAGTATAGGAATTGTACTTTCTCTTTTTTTTGTTTCTTTTAAATTGCAAATGAAATATAGATGAGTGGGTGCCAACCTAGCTGGTATGTGCTTATACTATAGTGATGCAGTATTATTTGTTCAAGTAATTATGTAATTTTTGCAAAGTTGTAATTGTACTTGTGATAATTAATGAATTTATATTTTTTTGAGCAAAATCTATCCCAATATATGTAAAACAATTTTGTGAATAATAAAAGTATTTTTTAGAAATTTTCTGTGATTTTTTGGGATTGTTTTGAGTTTTTTTGAATTTTTTTTAAATTAAAGGGGTATGGCCCACCGACCCGGCGGGCTCGGCCCTGCAAAACGGGCCTGGTGGCCCGCCAGGCCCGCGACCCGCTCGAGCACGCCTCAGGCGTGCTGGGCCGGCCCACCGCTCATCCCTAGGTACAGCAATGTTAGACAATGGATATATTAAATTGACGAGATTTGAAATAAAGAGAATAATTAGGTTTAAGGTAACTCAATAAAATAAAACACAATAACAGCAACATGAGATGTCAAACAAAGAATAAAGAATAGAAACACAATCACAAACACGACAGATTGGATTTAGATGAAATTAGAAATAGAAAGCGAACAAATATAAACGAGATGAAGACAAGTGGTAACAAAAGAAGATGAATACAGAAATTAAAACACGACAGATTTGAAACAAGATCACAAACACAGAGAAATTGAATAGAGAATAATAGAACCGAAAGTAGGACTTACCAAATATAAAACCGAGGCAAGATTGAAGAGTCTTTGTGCTTGAAGCCTTTTAGCACCCCCTTTTAGATTGAATTTGCAGTGCGTTGGGTTTTGGAGCTAATGCTCCCAGAATTCAACAGTAAGTAACCTCTCCCAGTAATCCGCACGAAAATACTGGTCTCAGGCGAACCACAACAGCAGTGTCACAAAAGTTTTAGTAGTGGAAGAGGAGGACGAAGAGATGAGAGGGTGAAGAGAGGTTTCTGTTTTCGCAGCCAAACCCATGATATCCCTTCTAAAAACAAAATCCAAAATGTACTTGTTTCGAAACATGCGTGACTATTCACTCGTACAGTTTCGGAACAGGTTTCAATAACGGATTAAAATAAAACAAATCGTTTGATAATGTTAATAAAACGGTTAAAAATAATAACCCATGAGTCAGCCCATTAAACCAAAATTAAACCCATGAGTCGACCTACAACAGTAGTGTCACAAAGTTTTAGCAGTAGAAGAGATGAGAGGGTGAAGAGAGGGTTTCTGTTTTCACAGAGATAAGAAACCCCAAACCCACAATATTCCCTTTTAAAAACGAAATCCAAAATGTACGTGTTCTGAAACATGTGTGACTATTCATTTGCACGGTTTCGAAACAGGTTTCAATAACAGATTAAAATAAAAGAAATCGTTTGATAATGTTATTAAAACGGTTAAAAACAATAACCCATGAGTTGGCCCATTAAACCAAAATTAAACCCATGAGTCGACCCATTAAGATAAAATAAAATATTAAATGGGAAATATTAAATCACACACACACACACCGCCCGACAGGACAGGCGGAGGCGACGGTGCGCACGCAGTTGATTTAAAAGCACATCAGCACAACCACAATATATAGTATCTCACTTTAGGGGTTGTACCTCGTTAGTGTACACCATTATTAATAAACATAAGGAAGTGTTGATAAACTTCTAATGTGGGACTATTATTCCCACATAAGACAAACACAAAAAGACAAAATTTTGAGCCCTCTAAAAATGAAAAACACAACAATTCCCTCCACAGGGCTCAAAATTTATGAGAATAGATAGAGTGACTAAAATTCTAATGTTGTATTAATGCCGGTGTCTTTTGAACTTGAACTGATACTTAGAACTTACAGAATAGGTTTCACAGAGACCCGATGGAAAAAATTCTTAAACCTGATCTCTTTAATGTGAACCAACTATTTTTGTAGTCCACATACTAGGATACGCCTTTGGGTTCTAATCGGGTTGGTGCCTATACAGCCATGCTCCTGTTAGTCTCGTAAGCACTCTAGAGAATTAGCCCAATTCTCAACAAAGGCGGCTCCACCTCTACACTCACATAGGTAATTTTCATCAAGTGTGCAAACCACAACTAAAACACACCACCTAGAAAGGATATGAAAATTATTAAGAGTTTAATAACTCAACCTCACATACGTTGCAATTTGCACTACTTACATCATAGGGATAGGTTTCTCACAAAATAAATAATGTGTAGTGCTTTACAAACAACTTAGGTAACTTGTTCTTCCCATTGAACCTACTTCCTGGGATCGCCATTCATGTAGGTTGGGTTTCCATCACGGGTTGTTCATTTCCATAGGCTTTAGATCCATCCCCTTGGATGTACTAATTACGAACTTCTTGCTCAGAGGCTTTATCAAGGGATCTACTAAATTTCCACCCGACCTCACATATGTCAATGCAATTATTCCATCACTGAGTAATTGTCTAATAATATTATGCCTCAATCTTATATGTCTCTTTTTACCATTGTAAATTTTATTTTGGGTTTTTGCTATTGTTGCCTGGCTATCACACAGAATGGTAATAGGAGGTGTAGGTCTCGTCCATAAAGGGATATCATGCAGAAGGTTTCTTAACCACTTTGCCTCTTCGCCAGCTAGCTCTAAAGCTACAAACTCAGATTCCATGGTGGATTTAGCATTACAAGACTGTTTACATGATTTCCATGAAACAGCCCCACCTTATAAGGTAAAAACAAAGCTACTTGTAGAGTTAGACTCATCATGCTCAGCCACCCAGTTGACATCACAATAGCCCTCCAAGACTGTAGGGTATTGTGAGTAGTATATTCCATAATGGATTGTACCCTTTAGGTACCTCAACACTCTAACTAATGCACTCCAGTACTCATAGTTGGGACAATGGGTGTATCTACTCAGTTTTCCTACAGCATATGCAATATTAGGTCTGGTGCAGTTCATCAAATACATTAAGGAGCCAATCACTCTAGTAAACTGTATTTGTGAGACACTCTCACCAGTGTGCTTCTTTAGATGTATGCTAGCATCATAAGGTAAGGACAAAGGATCAGAATCAAAGTATCAAAACTTCCATAAGATTTTCTCTACATAGTGTGATTGGGATAATGTAATACTACCCGACTCCCTAATGATTTTGATGCCTAAAATGACATCAGCTTCTCCTAAATCCTTCATATCAAATTTAGAAGAAACATATAATCACACCAATATTATTATTAAATTTAGAATATACACACCTATTAAAATCATTTATATGAAATCCATTTTCAACAAGCACATTGTCAAATCTCTCATGCCACTGTTTAGGTGCTTGTTTTAGACCATATAAGGATTTAACTAGCCTACATACTTTATTTTCTTTACCTGGTGCTATAAATCCTTCAAGTTGTTTCATATAAATTTCTTCTTTTAATTCACCATTTAAAAATGCAGTTTTTACATCCATTTGGTGAATTACTAAATTATTAACAGAAGCTAAGGCTATTAAAATTCTGATTGTTGTAATTCTAGCTACTGGTGCATATGTATCAAAATAATCAACTTCTTTCTTTTGACTAAATCCCTTAGCCACCAATCTAGCTTTATATTTATCTATTGAACCATTAGTTTTAAGTTTCTTTTTAAAAAACCATTTGCAACCTATGGGTTTGTTTCTAGGTGGCAAATCAACCAATTCCCAGGTATGATTAGCCATAATGGAATCCAACTCACTATTAATGGCTTCTCTCTAGAATACTGTATTTGGAGAAGACATAGCCTCATCATAGGTTACAAGGTCACCATCAATCAAGAAGGTATAAAAGTCATCACCTAGGTTAGTGGCTTTTCTAGGTCTTTTACTTCTTGGTTCTATTTCAGGTTGAGGAACAAGTTCAGGATTTTCTTCTCTAGGTTGGCTTGAAGAAGCCACATCTGAACCTCTCACAGACTTTGGTCCAAGAGGGAAAATAGGCTAAAAAAAGTCCGCATCTCTAGACTCTATTATAGAATTAGCAGACACTATATTATCATCAACAGTTCTTAAAACAAGAAATCTATAGGCAGCACTGTGTTCAGCATATCCTATAAATACACAATCTATGGTCTTAGAACCAATCCTCTTTCTTTTAATTTCTGGAAGACCTACCTTAGCCAAGCAACCCCAACTAAGGTTGGGAATGTGCCATTTCCAAAGTTCATAAAGGGTCTTTCCATTCTTCTTGTGGGGTATCCTATTGTAATAAAACAGGCAGATAAGATTGCCTCCCCCACAAGTTTGAGGGTGAACCATAACCAATCAACATGGAGTTCATCATCTCCTTAAGGGTTATGTTCTTCCTCTCAACCACTCCATTTGACTCTAGGGAGTATGGAGCAGTGACCTCATGGATTATGCCATTTTCTTCACAAAATTTCTGAAAGGGGTTTGAGGCATACTCTCCACCCCTATCAGTCCTACGTCTTTTAATTTTCCTATCAAGCTGATTTTCTATTTCATTTTATATTTTATAAATGCTTGTTTAGCTTCATCTTTGCTTTTTAGTAAATAAATTTTTGTATACCTATTAAAATCATCTATGAAAGTAATAAAATATTTATTACCTCCTCTAGACATGGTACTTTCATATCACCTAGATCACTATGAATAAGACTTAAGAGTTCTATTTCTCTAGTTACTGATTTATGTGATTTATTAGTAAATTTTGCATCAGAACAGCATTTACATTTTTCAAAATTATTATTTGATATATTTTTAATTAAGCCTACACTATACATTCTTTTGATATAAGAAATATTTGCATGTCCTAATCTAGAATGCCACAAAGAAAGATATTCAATATAAGCAGAACTAGAGACTTCATTTATTTCATCAGAGATGTTCAGAACAAAAAGATCATGGTTACAATAACCTTTTCCTAAGAAAACCCTATTCCTAGACAGAATTAGCTTATCCCCTTCAAACACTAATCTAATTCCAGCCTTGTTCAACAAGTACCCTGACACTAGATTCTTTCTTATGCCTAGTACATGCAACACATCATTCAAAGCCAACTACTTCCCAGAAGTGAGCTTTATCTGCACATTTCCCTTTCCAGAAACTGAAGAAGTACGAGAATTTGCCAGGTACACCTACTCACCCTCTTCCATGGGCTGGTAGGACGTGAAAATAGCACGATCTCCACAAATATTCTTGGTGGCACCCGTGTCCACTACCCACTCCTTGGGGTTGCTAATCAGATTAACTTTTGAAATAATAACCACAATTACATCAGTCTTAGTAAGATTAACTTGGGTTTTGTCTTTGCCCTTCTTGTGTTTGCACTGAGCAACATGGTGGCCTGGCTTGCCACAGACAAAGCAATTCCCTTTTTTCCTTGAGTCTCTCTTAAATTCTGGTTTTGTAGGTTTTCGAGAATACCGTCTTCTCTTTTTCCTAGAACCATCCTCAACCATGTTGGCTTTGCTGACTAGAATTAAGGAATTGGGTTTTTGGGTCTTCTTTCTGATCTAGGCTTGTTCCTCTATCCTGATATGCACAATTAGTTCTTCCAGGGACATATCTTTTCTCTTGTGTTTCTGGTTGGTCTTGTAGACCTTCTAAGAGGGAGGCAGTTTCTCAATAAGAGCTCCTGTCACAAAGGGTTCTGGAAAAATAATTCCCTCATTGGTAAGGTCCCTAACGGTCTTCTGAAACTCATTAATTTGGTCTGATATAGACTTCCCATCAACCATAACAAATTCTAGGAATTTCCCTATGCCAACCTTTTTGACCTCGGCATCCTCGGTTACATACTTCTTGTGCAGAGCTTCCCACGCATCCTTGGCAAACTCATAACCATAATATAGGTCATAAAGGTCATTGGATAATACATTTAGCAAGTAATGCTTGCACATCTGGTCTACATTTAGCCAAGAGTTCAGAGTTGTGGATTCAGATCCATCAGAAGTGGCCTCGGGTTTAGGAGTTGAAAGCACAAAGAAGATTTCCAAGGTCTCAAACATATATGAAAATTTTTGTTTCCATCTCTTAAAGTTGTCCCCAGTCAAGGGTTCAACCTTTGTGAGATCAATAGTGGAGGGAACAAATGGGATAATTGACTTAGAGGAATACATCACAAATTAAGCTAGACAAACCAAACAGAATTTTGTATGCTGACAGAATACGTAGAAACAAATCAGAGAATAGAACCTACAACAAAGTATACACTAACAGAATAGTAGAATCTAAAAGGCTTTAAGATTGTTAATAATTAATATTTCTTAAAGGACTGATTTTCAGCAACAACCAGTTACAAAGGCATACAAGAAAGTAACTAACAAAGACAATTGGAGAGAGAGAACATAAATTCTGAAGTCACGATAGAAGCAAAGTTTGAACTCCACATATTCAAAATAAATTACTTGGCAAAAAGTTGTTATGCATGGTATATTGGGGGGATCGAGGTGATTTGAGTTGATTAACGCGATTTGGAGGCGATTTTTGGAAGATTGAGCCGTCTTTTCATTTTACCCCGTTCAAGGTGTCAGAAGTGGTTTCCGGTATTGCTTTCCATCATTTTTTCCATTGAGCAGTGCAATTGACGTGGTTTCAAGTCCGGATTTCCTTTTCTGCCCCTTGAGTCTTTGGTTTTACGACTAGACCCGTTTCTTCTACAACACTTGCAAATCGTATTTGTAAGCACCTCATTTTTGCGCTCTCGGAGGAGCCGGAAATGCAAAATCCAGCTAAAAAGTCAAACCCTGAGGGGTCAAAAATTGACCTTTTGATCAAATGAAAATTGGCCACCTTGCTTTATCTCAATGGATAGAGAATCTCAACACGGTTCCAACGCAACTGAGTTTACTGGAATCGGAATTCGGATGAAGGATCTATGGGCCAGTCAAACTTGAGGATGAGCCGAAAGTTGACTTTTTGCCGAGCCCCGAGCTAGGTGCTTAGCCCTATGTCATTGGATAGAGGGCTCCGATACGGTTCTAATGCAACTAAGTTGCTCAAATCGGAGTCCAGATGAAGGAGATATGAGCTGTCAAAGTTTCAAGATAGCAAAACCCAGAACTGCACACGTGGCGCAGAAACTGCGCACATGGCAAGAAACGCAGGAAAATATCTCAGGGACTAAATCTCAAATATCAAAAGTTGCTAAAAATCTCAGGGACTAAACCAAAATTCGCAGGGGGCAATCTACAGATATCCAAAAGTGTCAAATCGGTCAAATCAGTCAAGTTGAGGGCAAATCTGTAATTTTTTGATTTGTATACGACTAAATATGTCAGATACACATACTTTTGTGTGTATCCGACACTATTCATCGGATACAAAGAGATCCGCCATCGAGATTCGCGCCGATTCCCCGACAAATTCACGGCGGCATTAAATTTTCAACTTATTATGTTTTGTATCCGATATTTAATATCGGATACAAATGGAACCTAGTGTATTCGACCATATAGGTCGGATACACTAAGGAGGTAGTGTATCCGACCTATATGGTCGGATACAATTTTTTCTATATAAAAAGCCAGTAGCAAGCTCTTTAAGGGGGTTGGATTCTGTGCGCATGTCGCCGCACGGAGGCGCACGTGAGAGTGCGTGCCTCGGGAGGTTTCGGGAGTCGCCACTGCCTGAGAGGTGCAGGCAGACACAGGGTTCCTATCCGGGTCTATTATGACTGGTCTACGGCTTTATTAGAGTTTTCTGGGTAAGTTCTCGGTTACGGTCCAGGGAAGTCCGAAGACACCCCAGTCCGCCCCATCGATCTGACGGGTCCCATGGGTTTCCCTGGTTCTAAGTCAACTCAGTCTCACCCTGTTCCTAATCCAGCATGCTTGTTTGTTTGGTCTGAGTGGGGACCATTGGAGGTATAGTTCCCTTTATTTTAATTGATTTTATCTTTTTTAGCCTTTCAGTAAAATGAGTTGGGTGTGGGCCTCGTTGGAAGGTCCATTGGATACCAAGTTGGGCTTAAGGCAAGCCCAATTCCCATTTAGAGTTACGTTGGATAACCCTTTTTGGATTTGGTTATTTAATTGTCTAAAATTCATTTGGTTTGAAACATAAGAGATTAGAATTCACAAAAAGAGTTGAAAAGGGGGTTTTTGGAATTTACAGGGTGTAACCGAAATTTAATTTCGGTTATACCAATTTTTTAGTTTAACCGAAATTAAATTTCGGTTAAGCTATAATCAGCCTTAACCGAGATTTAATTTTGGTAAAACTTAAAAATGAGTTTAACCGACCTGTGTTTTCGGTTAAGGGTCAAAAACTTATTTTTTACAGAAAACTGATTTTTTGGTAGTTTTTAGGTTTTGTGTGGGCCCCTGTATGGGCCCATAGTGGTGAGCAACTTTGAAGAAAGACCTTATTTGACCACCTGCTTATCAAATCATCATCAAGAAGCATAAAAAAAACGAAATAAAGAAGGGATTTGGGGGATTTAATGGGGTACATTAGAACTTAAAGGAGGAGGGGAACAAGCTCCCTTTTTAATAATTCGGACATGATAAAGGCAACCCTTCAAGTATGCTTCAATTTGCTTTTGTAATTAAGCGGACAGCACCTCCTTACCATGAGGTGTTTCTCATGTGAAGGGAAGATGAAAGATAATCAAGATCAAGTGTTAGTATAAAAAGACAACGTGGAATAGAAATAAGTAATATTCTTGAATCACAACTTTATTCACTTATATATAGTACAACTTACCAGAAAGCTTACCTAGGGAATGCTTGAAGGTGTGGAATCCCTTGGAGATTTTTCCGGCAGCGTAACGGCTTCTCTCCAAGCTCAAGAGAAAGATCTCAAAAAAACCTCCTTCGGGTTTGTGATTGAAAGGAAGAAGTTGGAGAGAATTTTGATACACTTGGACAGAGTCTGGGGGCTTTTGGAAGGATTTAAAATGGGATTTCGGCCAGCGTAACGGCTCTTTCTTGAGCACAAGAGGGGGGTATCTAAGCCTACTTTGGGTTTGCAAGAAAATAAGAGGTTTGGGTTTGACAAGAGTTGGTTGTAGCAGGGTTTAAGAGGGGTCAAAGACCTAGAAAGGGAGAGAAGAGAGTGGTTTGGAAAGGGAGAGAGGAGAGAGGGAGGAGAGGGGGTCCACCCGTGGTGAGAATGGGGATGGACCCCCTATTTATACAAAAAAATGAACTGAAATTTAATTTAAATTTTGGTCACTAAATTTTAAATCAAATTTTCGGTTACAAAAATTTGGCTCATTGGATGACACATGTCCCCCCCCCCCTCCCCTTGAGGTCATCCATGAGCTCATGGGGACACGTATTCCCATGAGCCAAAATTCAAAATTTTTTATTAGTTTTTTCATTTTGTTTTATTTTATATTTATTTAAATTGCTTGATTTAATAATATTTTATTCCCTTGATTTTTGTTGAAGACACACATGTGTCTTCAAATTATTTATTTATTTAATTTGGTCAATAGATATTTATCATATAATATTATTTTATTATTAGATTTTTTATTTGATGTCCTTTCTTCAACCTTGCCACGTGTGTAGATTTTTCCGAAATTTTGACTACTCATATTTTTGCCATCTGATATCCGATTTCAGCAAAATTAGTGTCATTGGAATCAGCTTGAGATACTCTATCCATTGAACTAGAATTTAGCAGCAAACTCGGCTTTTTTAGCATAAGCGCAAAGTCGCGTCCCGAAGCCAATTTTGCTCATATCTCTCTATCTGGGACTCCGATTCCAGCAAACTCAGTTGCGTTGGAATCGTGTCGATGTGCTCTTTCTGCTGATATCCAATTGAGCAGCTAATTTGGAGTTTTGCAGAAAGCCGATTTCTGCTATTTCCAGATTTGACCAGCCCATAACTTCTTTATTCGGACTCCGATTTGAGCAAACTCAGTTGCGTTAGAATCGTATCGAAGTCCACTTTCCAATGGTATGAAGTTTGGTTGCCAATTTGCACCTGATCAAAAAGTCAACTTTTTGACCCCTTGGATTTTGACTTTTTCAATTATTATTTTATTCTTCATTTTTCGAGGTGCAAAAATGAGGTGCTGACAGCTTCATTTTGTCTTTTTCCCACTTCTTCTTCCCCATCCCCCTTGGCGTGAAAGCTCTCCCCCTTTGCTCCCATTGGCTCCTTTTTCCACTTCCCTCCCTCACCCCAACCTTCTCTCTTGCTGCTGCCTTTGCTTCCCTAGCCCCCCAAACACCCCACTTTATCTTCTCATTTCCTCTTCTCTCCTTCTTCTTCACTCATCTATCCTAACCCAAGGTGATTGGTTGCTGTGGTTGCTGGAGAAGAAGACTCCAGCTCTTGTACAAGCTCCAAGGAGGTGTCTACAACCCCCAAGGAAGCTTTCCAACGCCACTCCATCCCAAGATCATTAAACCTCTTCCATTCTTCTTCTTCTCCACCTTCCTACTAACACAAAGGGGTGCCTAGTTGCTGTTGGGGAAAAGTGTGTGCACCAAGGGACTTTCCAGCTGCTGTCCATCATCAAAGAGGGGTCTCCACCTTGCTTAGGAGTGCAAGAACTACCAGGTGAGTTTCCTCACAACATTGTGTTGCACATATCTTGAAATGAGAGTTTTCTAGAGTCTTTTCGAAGCTTGTCTTCCTCCTTTGCATGAACTCATTTCCATGATAGTTCAAGCATGCATTTGCTCTATTTTTCATGTCACAAAGACCTACCAAGGTAAGGTGTCCACGTCTGTGTTCGTGGGAGCACGAGAGTTCTTTCTTTTACACATATTTAGCACTCACAAGTTGCTATTCTTGGTCTTATTCTAAGTATTTCTAAGAGGAGCCTGTTCCTCTCTTGTTTCATCCAATGTACTCCCTGTAAATCCCCCTCCTTCACCTTTCTTTTTGTGTTACTTTTCTATTAAATTAGTGAGCTTGTGGGTTACTCCCGGGGTTGCTGTTGGCGGCAGCAGCAGCACCCCATTTCCCCTTTAGTAACTTCGTTTAACATGCTATCATCTACGGAAATTGCAGCATGTCTCCCTAACCCCTCATTCCTTGGTTTTTCTATGCATACATGTATGTTCCCCATTCCCCCTTGCTGTTATGCCACTGTGTTGAATGATTAACATGCTCCCCCACCCCCTACCTTCTTTATTTGCTGTCTTATTTCTTTTGGTGAATCCAAGTGCATCGCTACCAGCTGCATTCATGCACTACAACCCACCTTGATGGCTGTCTTACCCCCATTTTCTAGTACCCATACACCCTAAGGCCACCCTACAACCACGCTCATTCTCCCCTTTACACTTGTTGGATTTAGTATGACCAAAACCCCAGGACAGCAGTTGTTCCAGGGGGTTTGTCCACTTGCTTGCATATTTGATCCCCCCAGGCACTATGTACAGATGTAATCCCTATCTCTAAGGCTACCCATGGTGACCCACATGAACATGCTGTTGGAAGCAATAGCAGCACCCTGTCCATGCCCCTTGTTTAGCACCATTACTCACATCTAAAAGCTCTCATCACAATTTCTGTCCCCCTGTTCACAGCATGCCTTTGTTTGTCTATTATGAGCTTACAACATGTCTTGTTTACTTTTTTTGTTTGTATCTCAAGATAGAAGTGCATGCTCTTCTGCCTTTTAGTAACTTGTTGTTTTTTATACGCCATGACCCGCCTTAGCTACTACTGGAAACAGCAGCAGCACTCCCATTGCTGGCATACTACCTCCATGCATGATAGCCTCATGCATGGTACTTGTTGGAGCCAAGGGCATGACCAGGTGCTTATCCACCAATCCCAAGATGCCTCCAAGTGCATATTTGAGCATAGGCTGGCCTATTGAGCCTTGGGTGAGAGATTTTCTTGATGCTTAGTAGTTGCTTTTTTTTGTTGTGTGACAACTTGCTGCCCACCGAGCCACTGTCATGAATCCTCATCTTTTGTTTAGGTGTTACTTGACCCATTTACATGCGGCCCCTGGTCATGCATTAACACACCCACCCAGCCCCTTCAACCTCACTGTTTTAAGTTCACCAATAGCCCCTCCTTTCCCATTAAATTTCTGGTGATATGTGCATTGGCAGGCTCCCTTTCCCCCTTGGTAATCTACTGTTTTTAAGTGTCAAAGCATGCACCCTTTCCTACCTCATCTTTGCTGATTGAGCTCCCCAAAATCCAAGTCAGTTGCCACTGGGAACAGTAGCAAAACACTTGCCACCTGCTGCTGTCCCAGCAGGCTTGGAAGCCCATGACCATCCCAAGCCTCAACCCATGGAGCCCTATGTATTCAAAGCATGTGTGTATGTTAAAGTAGTGGGGCACAAAGTCTTGGTGTTGCCACGTTTTATTCATTTGGTTAGAAGCATAGATGCACCCGGGCAGGGATGCCAAGACCCCCACCCCCTTGCTGCTGTTGTGGTACTAAAGAGAAGAAGGAGGGTAGCACCTCCATGCACCATTGCCCATCTACTTGCCTTTGTTGTGAGACCCCAAGGAAGCCAAAAGGGTGTGAACCCCAAACCTGAACCAATGTGGGCCCTCTCAGGGGCCCACATGAGTTGTAAGAAGTCCCTAAGAAGCCCACAGAAGCAACCCCCATAGCAAAACCCCGGAAAAGGCCATTCCATAGTGATCCGACAACTTAGGTCGGATCACTTGGGTTTTTTGGTTAGCCGACCTTTATGGTCAGCTACATTAGGCTGTGTGTATAGCCGACCATAAGGGTCGGCTACGTGGCAAAAATGCCAATTTTGGTATTTTCATGATTTTTGTCGAATTTGAATGATATTTCCACCAAACCAAGTAAACCAATAGGGTTTCCGGGTCACCCGGAAACCCCACATGGGACCTGGACCGCCGGTCCAATTTGGTACATTAGTGGGCCTTCCAACGGGGCCCACCAAGCTCGACGAATGCTAAAGCATGCAAATAAGCAAGTTAAGTAAAATTAACCAATCAAACCGGGGGGACCAGACCCAATGCGGCCCACCCGAACCTTGTTTTGTGGAATGATCTTTGAATTGTATGGTTTGGCCGAGACCCAGGGTTAGGGCCTATCGGGCCCGCCAAAGCCCGCTAATCCAACCAAGTGAGGGTTCAAAACCCTAAACTTCAAGAACATGGGCTTTCAAGCCTAAATTAGGACTACAAGCCCCAAGCCTAATGTCCAACTCGCCTTGGCAAATTTAAATAAGCTAAATTCGAAGACACTTTGGCAACCATCATGGGGGCCCACCTAAGGGCCCGCAAACCGCGGCCGACCCACTTTTCATGAAAGCCACTTAAAGTCTTGAATTAAACCTTAAAATAAAATTAATTCACTAAATCTAGCCCAAAGGGCCTCTTAGGCTTAGACAAAGGCCCACAGGGGATATGTGGGCTTACCCAAGTCCACCAAGGAAACCATGGGCCTTCCAACGGGGCCCACCCAGCCAGACTCAGATCACCTAATTAAGAAAGATAAAAGCAATTAAAGGGACCCACACCACTCAGACGGTCCCGCCAGACTTAATCAAGTTGCATATCGGATTAGGAATTGGGTGAGAACCAAAGCAAGCTGACTCAAACCAGGGAACCCACAGGGACCTGTCATCCTACGGGGTGGACTGGGGTGTCTACGGACTTCCCCAGACCATAACCGAGACCCTACTTAGGATCTCAAGCCGCAGACCAGACCAATAGACAAGATTAGGCACCCAGGTGTCCGCCTGCACCCCAGCAGGCGGTGGCGACTCCGAATTTTTCCCGTGCCGCGTTTTCGACGCGCGCACAGTGTGCGCACCTAAAACCTGGATCCTAGATCGCACACCGGGCGCACCTTCAGTGCGTGCCACGGGACTTTACGGAGTCACCACTGCCTGAGAGGTGCAGGCAGACACGGTTTTGCCCTAATCAGATCTAAGTCTGGTCTGTGGCTTTTTCAGAGTTCTAGCTAAGTCCTCGGTTACGTCCGGGGAAGCCCTAAGACACCCCGCCCCGCCCCGTCGGTTTGACAGGTCCCTCGGGTCTCCCTGGTTTTTGAGTCAATTTCACCCTTTTCCTAGACCAGCATGCTACCTTGTTAGGTCTGGCGGGGCCCTTCGGAGGTGTGGGTCCCTTTTTATTTGATTTTATCTTTTTATTTATTTAAGTGAAGTGGGTCGGACCTGGGTCCCGTTGGAAGACCCGTGGGTTGCCATGGTTGGGCCTTGGGCCCAGTTGGGTTATTGGGTAACCCATTTGGTTATTTATTAAATCATTTACACATGCAAGGGGCTTAGTGGGCTTGGATTTGACCCATTAGCCAAGGGTCTGGACCTGTTAATTGAAAACGGGCCCGGTTTGGGCCGGTCAAAAGTGGACCACTCATGCGGGCCAAAGGTGATCTTGGTGGGCCCATCTAGGCCCAAAGTCCTTAATGGGCTAAAAAAATAGCCCAAGAAGTCTAAAGGGTTGGTTCAGGCCGGTTCAAGTCCAACCGGGCCAAAAATTAATTTTTTAAGTTATAGTTACACTGGCCCGTATTTGTTATACGGGTTGCCTTTGCCCGTGAATAGAATACGGTTTGGGCTGCCCGTGAAGCAAACACGGTCCTGACCGGACCGCTCTGAGTTTACGGGCGCGGCTTATTTTGCATGTTTGCTGCCGATTCTGCTTGGGATCTGTTCCGTGACCTTTTGGGAGCTTTCTGTAATAACTGCGATGGTTCTAGCTCCTTCAATGCATTGCATTTTCTTCTCTTGGTCCAAATGATCACCTTTTTCCTTCTTTTGTTCTTTGAGTAAGCAAAGTCCTTCTTGTTTGTCCACCATCAACTTTTAGGAATGGGAAAGGGGTAATTTACAAGGGACATTAGAAATTCAAAAGGGACTTCAATCTTCTTCACATAATGGTGATGAAATGGGGTCAAGTTTTCCCTCTTTGAGACATTTTTGATAACCCCTTGTTATCACCTCCCCTTTTTGTATGAGAAGGATTACTTTTGTATGCAATTCCTCATTACATACAACACTCAAAACATGTTAGATATAACATATAATGACAAGAAGTAGTGAGTAAGAGAAAAATGAAATCAAAATTCACTTTAATTTAGAAGGAGAACATACGTACAATGTAATTAATTGTTTGATTGGTGTTATGGTCCTCCGAAAATTTGAGCAGCGCTTCCGCGTCCTATGGGATTTCTTGGAATGGTTTTGGCAGAGATTTGGTGGGTTCTTGATATTCAAAGGATGAAAAAGAGAAGTTTAGACATGATTTTGGTGGGACAGGGGTATTTTGGACATTAAATAGGGTTAGGTGTTGGGGTGATGGTGATTGGGCAGGGCTTAGGCGTGGCTAATTGCAAAGAGGGGGAGGGGTTCGGCCTAAGGGGAAGGCTTGTTGAAATGGGGGGGGAGGCCTCTCTATTTATAGGCAAAAAGGGGCGTGCCCGTATTTAAAGTACGGGCGTGCCTTGCCCGTACTTGAAGTACGGGCGTGCCTTGCCCGTACTTCAAATACGGGCGAAAAACGCACATTTGCAAATCTCGCTAATCGGCCGTACGGGACGCGTGTCCCGCCATACAACGACGCGTGTCTTCTTCCAGAAGCTTGCCCGTATTTGAAATACGGGCATGCCTTGCCCATAATTGAAATACGGTCCAGCACGTTTTAAAAATATTTGGATTTCAAACCTTTATTCAATTTGGTTTTTTTGCAAGATTTTTATTCGATTTTTTCGATTATTTTATTAAAAAGGGAGATTCTCTTTATTAAAATATTATTAAACACCTTTATCTTATTTATTTTATTGGTTTAGTCCATTTTTGCTGCCTTTTTGGCCACATGGGCAGTTTTTCTGAAACTTCAACTGCTCATAACTTCTTCGTCTGGTGTCCGATTTCATCAAACTTAGTGTCGTTGGAACCGGCTCGGAACCACCTATCCATTGGGATCAAGTTTGGCAGTTGAATTGGGGTCGAGCAAAAAGTCAACTTTTCGCTCCCCAAAAGTTTGACTAGCTCATATCTTTTTCATCTGGACTCCGATTCCAGCAAATCCAGTTGCGTTGGAATCGTGTCAAAATGTTCTTTTCAATGAGATGAAGCTTGATGGCCAAATTTACTTGAATCAAAAAGTCAATTTTTGACCCCCTCAGGGTTTGACTTTTTTGACTTGTTATTTTTCTTTATTTTGGGGGTGCAAAAATCAGGTGCTAACACACAGTATTCATCGTTTCTTTTTCTGCCTACAGACCAGTGGTTTTCACTACTTCCATCTCAAGTTATTGCTATGTTCTAACTTCCTCGCTTCCCTGATCTACAGCTAGAGCTGTAAGTTTTGCCCAGCCCGCCCAACCCAACCCGAATAATAGCCCGATCTAAGATTTTATTTTGGGTTTGGGTTTGGGGTGGGCTTGATTTTAGGCCCGAACTTGAGTTTGGGTTGGGTTTGGGTTTGCACCTCATAGCCCGAAAAACCCAAAAACCCCGAACTATATAAAGCCAAGGTTAAATGACTTACCGCAAACCTCATCTTCTTCCTAAGTTCTTTCAAACTCCAGGCCCTTCCTCTCTATTTTTCCAATCAATTCCCCAATATGTAAGGTTCTATAGAATTGAGTATAAAGCTTCAAACCTAGAACCTTTTCAAGATTTATGAAAGTTGATAATGTTGACCTTTGTATGGATAATGACTTGAGATTTACAAAGGACCACATTTTTAGTAAGTATTTCTTTCATAATGTTGAATGTGTTGTCTTATAATTTGGTCAATAAATCTTAGAAATGTTATAATTTAAAAACTCAATTTTTTGCTTTCCTATACTAAAAATATTACAGACTTGTTGCCTTTGCTATTATATTTCATTAGATCCTTGATAGATCTCATTAATTTGGGCCAACCCGAACCCAGCCCGAACTCGAGAAATAATTTTAGGGTTGGGTTTGGGTTCAAGTAGTTTGGGTTTAGGGCGGGCCAAGGTGAGTTTGGGCCAATTGATTTTAGATTGGGTTGAGCCCGAACTCATCAAAACCCAGCCCAACCCGCCCTACTTACAGCTCTATCTACAGCCCTGAGATTCTTGAAGAAAATGGATGAAATTGAAGCTAGGTTCAAGAATATGATTCTACCTCCTCGTCCAACTAGGGTTTTGTCGCTTACTGAGCAAGAGCGGAACCAAATTCAGTCTCGTTGGAAGTTTTCTCTTCTCTTAAAAGTTCTCGTCAGAAATGTATCCACTACCGTTGTTCGTAGTTTTGCTGATCGGGCATGGAAGCAAATCCGTTATGTGAATATTACTTCCGTTTCTGACTGTTGGTTCATTATGTCTCTATCTGATGAGGCAGATATGGAGTTTATTCTTCTTGGGAGACCATGGTTTATCAACAGTACCTTAACACTAGTAAACCAACTTAAGTCTCCTTCTGAAACAGAATCTCAAGTCTTCTCAGATGTTATTATCCGGACTCAATTGTTATCCCTCCCAAGAGAGTTTATGGATACCCAATTTTTGGAACATCTCAGTAATGAATTTGGCAGGCCTTTAGATGTGGAACTTCCTCAATCTTCCAAATTTCCTATTGCTTGTATTAGGTGGGAGATTTCTCTACACAAACCTATTCCTGTCAGAGTCTATGTCCATGATCTTGATGCAAAAAAAGTCTGGGTAAAATTTGCTTGTGGTTTTCTAGGTCACACTTTAAATATCTTCCCTAACATTTCTTCTGGAAGTTGTTTCAGTCCCCCTTCTTCCGATTTCTCTCCCATGTATTCTCAAATGAACCACCCTCCAATCTGAAGACGTCGACAAAGTGGGTTAACTATGAAATCTATGAAGAAGATGACTGAGCGAGATGAGTCGAACCATGAGTCTAGTAATCTTGGAGTCCAAACGATTTCAAAATTGACTCAGCAAGAGCGATCTGGGTCTGAAGAATATGGTGATGGATATCAGTCCGAGTTGGATGGTATTAACCTCTCTACGAATCCTGCTTTCATTCCCATGCAAATATCTCTTTGTCAGGAGGCTTTGGGCCCCTTAGATCATCATGTACCTGCACCAAGGGCCCACAAGTTGGGCTCACAAAATGCATCCTTCATTTTTTCAGCCAAGAATACTGCTTAGATTGTTCAAAGCCCATCAAAATCTATGGGTTTTAATTTATTCCTAATGGATTTCTTTCCTAAATCTTGGCAAGACGGAGATATTGCAAAGAGACTTCATTTTCAGGCTTCTCCACATCTCAGACTAACTGAAATCAACACATCTTCTTCTCCCGTTGCTGGAAAGAAAAGTCGACACCTTTGGAAACCTAGCTCCACAAGATCCGTTTCAATTCAGGAAATCTCAGAGGTCAACTGTAGTCTCAGGGAAGAGTCAAAGGCTAAGGAAACTCCTTCTCTCACAAGCAAAAAAAGAAAGTTATTTGTTGAATCAAAAGTGGGTGAACCAGGATCATCATCCTGTGGTTCCTCTGAAAACCCCATCTCATGAAACTATTGTGCTGGAATTGTCATGGTCTTGGCCAAACCATGACACAGCAACACCTTAAAGGCCAGATTTTGACACATTCTCCTGATATAATTCTCCTATTGGAGACCTTTGCTCCCCACTTCTTAGCTCAACGAGTTGCTCGAAGATTGGGCTTTCAGAATTTTTTTTATTAGTCTGCCTTTAATAGAAAAGAAGGATTTTTTATTCTATGTGTGCGCGGTGAAATCGCACGGGTGAGGCGCATGCATGATGCGTGCCTCGGGACTAGGAGTCGTCACTGGCTGAGAGGTGCAAGCAGACACAATGATGCCTAACTGGGTCGAATTTTGCTGGTCTACTGCTTTTTAGAGATTTGGGTAAGTTCTCGGTTACATCCGGGGAAGTACGAAGTCACCCCGGCCCGCTCCGTCAGTCTGACAAGTCCCTCGAGTCTCCCTGGTTCAAGTCAACTCAGTCTCACCCTATTCCTAAGCCAGCATGTACCTTTATTTGGTTTGAGTGGGGACCACTGAAGGTTTAGGTCCCCTTTATTTTAATTTATTTTATCTTTTTTAGTCCTTTAATGAAGTGGGTCGAACATGGGCCCTGTTGGAAGGCCCATTGGTTGCCAATTTGGGCTTTTTAGTTAAGCCCAAGGCCCATTAGGGTTATTGGGTAACCCTATTATTGGATTAAGTTATTCGGTTTTGGGTTAATTGATTATATACATTAATTAAGTGGGTTAAGGCTTTTAGGGCCCATTGGGCTTGGACTTGGCCCATGGGTAATTAACTGAGTGGCATGGAGCCCATTTATTGAAATGGGCCTTGGTTTGGGTTGGACTGAATGTGGGCCCCGTTGGAAGGCCCGCAATGTCTTGATGGGCCTAATTCTCACAATTAAGGGCCTGGGTTAACCCAAAAGCCCATCTGGGTCAAATTAAGTAATATCGGGTGGGGTCAGGCCGGATCGGATCCACAAAATAAGGTTCTATGGATTATCTTGGACTGACCGCATATGTCTTGCGGATCAGACATAATCGCATACTTGGTGCGGTCCAGGCCTGACCGCACATGTTGTGCAGTTGGGCTTGAACCACTCTGAGTATGCGGTTCAATCAGGATCAGAAAAAAAATGGTCGAAATCTCATCAGGGTTCAGTTCGTCGACTTCCTTGGGACGTCTGAAAACTACTGTGGGTCTCTGAGCAGAACCATAGTGGTATTAATCTCCCATTTTTAGCTCAAATGATCCCTTTTTACCAAACCATTCATACATGCCTTAGCTCAATCAGTGAATCAATACAAGAACTAAATATACACATATAATCATGTGTAAGAATGATGACATGAGACACCTAAAACCAATAAATGAAATGGATCATTTAAAGCATCAAAACATGCTTTAGAAAGTGAGTTAAAAACGCTAAAAATAATCCAAAAAGTATGTGATAGTGAACCAAGTAAAGATGAAATCCCATACATGTGCTTACAATGGGGAAGAGCCAGTAAGAACGGATCTAAAACACTTCAAGTGAACGTGCATATGTGATATTCATTTTCTAAAGAAGTTTTTTTTTTAAACAATAGGTAAGTGGAAAAAACTCTTATGCACAAATCCCTTGTGAAAACAGATTTGGTGTAAGAGTATATGCTGTTATTTATATTAGATAAAAGAAAAATAACAAAAGGAGAATCTAATTCTACCTAAAGAATATTTATGTGTGTGCTTCGATGTTCATAAAAAGTATGCTAAACTATACATGAATATGCATGATTAGATGAGAAAAGCATGAGCAAGCAAACACCTAAAATATCAAACAACTCATTATAGTTGAAGGGAGAGAGGGAAGAGGAGTTAGGGATACATGAGATCAAGTGAAGAGGACAAACCCATCTTAAAAAATGAATCTATAATATGAGAAAACTCCAAAATAATTTAATCAAGACTTTAGCTATGTGTTAAGACCCTCCTCCCTTCTTCGTATGATAATCTCCCTCTTACCAAGGGGATCTCTTAGCATGCAAAAAGAGAATAAATGGTGAGAACAAAACAATAAGAAATAGTTCTAAAGCAAATAAACAATGTATCCTTAAAATTTTATTTCGACATATATGAAGGAAAACGCAACAAATATGCTCACCCCTTTTATTACCTTCTTTGCAGACAAGTGATGATCCTTAATGAAGAAGGATAGCAGCCTAGAGACCTCCCTTGACTCCCAAATATGACCTTTTGTTTTGTTTCCAAGGGTGTAAAAGAGAAAAGGGATGTTCTTGGAGGGTAAAATAGGGATAAAAAAAGTTTAAGGGTTGGAGAAGGATGGGGACATTCACTGGTCGTAGGAGAAGAAAGTGGGGACGATGAGGGGCCAGCCTTTTTTTTATTTTTTTGAGAATGGGGGCTGGACCCCCTATTTAGAGAAAAAAAAGTGAACCTAAAATGTATTTCGGTCACACTGAAATAGTGTGACCGAATTTTTAACTTACTTGTAACCGAAATTTCATGCACAAAATTTTTAACTTACTTGTAACCGAAATTTAATTTTGGTTACAAAATAATGATTCATTGAATGACACGTGTCCTTCTTTATCCTTATCCATACAGCTATTGCTCAATGCATTCTACACATGCGTAAATTGATTTTTATTTTATTTAATTTAAATTTTAGATATTTAGGATATATTATTATTTTATTGTTAGATTTTTTATTTTTTGTCCTTTCTTTATTCTTCGCCATGTGAGTAGTTTTTCCGGGATTTTGACTGCTCATAACTTTCTCATCTAATATCCGATTTTAGCAAACTTGGTGACGTTGGAATCAGGTTGAGATCCTCTATCCATTGAGCTAAAGTTTAGTAGCAAATTTATGTTTTTAGAAGAAGGCCGAAGTCGCATTCGGAATCTTAATCTGTTCATATCTCCTTGATCTGGGTCCCGATTCCAGCAAATTCTGTTGCGTCGGAATCGTATCGGCATTTCCTTTCCTTTGGGACATAAATAGCAGACAATCTGGGTTTGAGTAGAAGGTCAATTTCTGCTCCCTCGGGGCTTGCTATGCCCATAAATCCTTCATCTGGACTCCGATTCCAGCAAACTCATTTGTGTTGGAATCGTGTCGGAAATCTCTATCTACTGGGATAAAATTGAGCAGTTGATTCAGTTTTTAGTTGAAAGGCAAAACTGCTCCCCGGGAGTTGGTTCTGCTCATAATTCTCTTTCTGGGACTCTGATTCCAACAAACTCAATTGCGTTAGTATCGTGTCGAGATGCTCTTTCTGCTAGGACAAAATTAGGGCTGGCAATGGGTCTGATATATATCCGAATTTGACCTCAATCCAATCTGAAATTGGCGAATTCAGATATAGGATTTAGATCTGTGGATCGAATACGGATCAAAAATCTAAGATCCCAAAAAGTTCAGATTCAAATACGAATATACATATATCTTATCCTAATAGGATCCGACCGAAATCATATATATCCTATACATAAACCTAGATTGAACATTGGTTAGACCGTAGAACATTTATAAACCACGGTTGAACCATCATAACTAATACCAAACACCTTTAGAGAACGATTTGCCCTAAATCTAAACTTTCTCTCCTCTTTGCCACTGCCTCCCTCCGGCGACTGCCTTGCTGATCTTCTCCGTTCGTCAACAACGACCTTCGTTTTCTACGACTGTGTTGTTTGCCTTACAAAAGTCTTCTGCCAGTCTGCATTGCGATTGCCAGATAGTTTCTTCGAGATCAAAATGTAAGGTAGGAGGAATCTGGAACTTATTAGAGATGAGATGCTCTCTTATTACAGGAAATTTTTGATTTGGTTGCATTTTGCTTTGGTAATTTTGATCGGATAGGGATTATGGTTTAATATCTGATTGTATGGGCTGCAAATGTTGGTTATATTCTTTTTTGTTGTTGTCAGGTTCTATAAAAGGTTTGATGCATATCAGATCCAATCTTGTGGATCTTCGTTGTTGAATTGTTAAGAGTTTGTGTTTTTCTTTTAATCCTTATTGAATATCCGAATTCAAAATTTCGAATTCGAATACGGATTCAATCGGCTGATGATCCGTTGGATATCCATCTGAATTCAAATTCGACTGCTTGTTTATTGGTTCAAATACGAATCAAGGCAGATTTGATCCGTATTTGACCGATTGCCACCCCTAGCAGTTGGTCTGAGATTTAGCAGAAAGTCGATTTTTGCTTCCCTCATGTTTGACCGGTCCATAACTTCTTCATCCAAGCCCCGATTCTAGCAAACTTAGTTGCAATTGAATCGTATCGGAATTTCCTATTCAATTGCAAGAAACATGGTGGTTGATTTGCACCAGATCAAAAAGTCAACTTTTACCCCCTTAGGGTTTGACTTTTCAGTTAGGGTTTTCATTTCCGGCACTTTTGGTGCACAAAAATGAGGTGCTTACACTATGGCTCAATGATGTGGATGTTACAGTGCTATCTTAGACTAGTTGGTCAATTATTTTACTTGTTTCTCATCAAGGGAAGGCTTGGATTATATTTTTTCTTCATGCAAACTCTAAGTTTGAAATTCAGCAAGACAAGTGGAATTATGTTAATTATCACTAATCTCACAATACGACTTGCCTTGTCTTCTCGCAAGAGACTTTAATGCTATGCTTCATGACTCTGAAAAGAGAGGTGGTTCTCCTATTCCCAGATGACAGAGAGAAGCTTTCCAACAAATGATTAATCGTTGTCACCTATGGGAACTTCCATTACACGGACCTCAATTCTCCTTGTGTAACAACCAGCAAGGTTTTTGGAAGAATTTCTGAGAAGATAGACAGGGCTTTTGGAATAGTAAATTTGGTTGATATTTTTCCTCATCCTGTTGTATTCTCTCAACCGATTGTTTCTTCTGATCATTGACCCCTAATTATTAATATGGCATATAAACAGAAGAGAAATTCTCAGCCGTTTCTCTTTGAGCTATTTTGGTTGGAGGAGTCAACCTGCAGAGAGACTTGTCTTTAATTCTTGGTCTTCTCATTCTCAACAATCAGATTCCCACTCGCTCATTTTGTGTCTTTCAAGGTCAGCTGCTAATCTCAAGCGTTGGAATAAACAGGTAGTGGGAAGTGTAAGCACCTTATTTTTGCACCCCTGAAATTGCTGAAAATGAAAACCCTAGCAGAAAGTCAAACCCCGAAGGGACAAAAAGTTGACCTTTTGATTAAGTGATATTTGGCCACCTTGATTTATATCATTGGATAGAGAATCTCGACACGATTCCAGCGCAACTGAGTTCGCAAGAATCGGAGTTCGGATGAAGGTTCTGCGGGCGGTCAAACTTGGGCGAAGCCAAAAGTTGACTTTCTGCCAAAATCCGATCCAGAGGCCTTGCTTTATATCATTGGATAGAGAATCTCGACACGATCCCAACGCAACTGAGTTTGCAGGAATCGGAGTCCGGATGAAGGTTCTGCGGGCGGTCAAACTTGGGCGAAGCCAAAAGTTGACTTTCTGCCAAAATCCGATCCAGGTGCTTACCTCTAGGTCATGGGATAGGGGGCTCCGATATGATTCTAACGCCACTGAGTTTGCCCAGATCGGAGTCCGGATGAAGAAAATATGAGCTGATGAAATTTCCGAGCAGCAAAACCGGCGAACTGCGCACGTGGCAAAAAACTGCATACGTGGCGAGTTGCGCAGAAAAATATCTCGGGGATCAAATCCATAAATATCCAAACATTCAAAATATCCCAGGGACTAAATCTGTAAAAATCCAAGAATATCGGATTAAATTAAAAATAACCAGGGACTAAATCCGAAAATTCGGATTTTCCGACCAAACGAGCGGCCGCATTAATGGTTTTTTAATCATTCGGTCGCTCGCGCGAACGTGGCAGGGGGTATGCGCTCACCTTGAGGTGGGCGCCAAACTCGGCAGATACCCTCTGTACTCTTCTATAAAAGCCGCGCAGGGTTTCATTTCCAGGGGTTGGAAAAATTTTCGTTGGAGAGTTTTGGGGTTCCGCGATTTTGGGGGTGCTGGACATTTTTTTTTTTGTTTTTTGTTTTGGGATTAGGATTCGAGGGTTCGGATGGTTTTTCTGGGCTCGGGATTTTGAAGAAAAAAGAACATACACACAGGTCCCCTCCCTTCCTCTTCTTCCTCGTCAAACCCGAAGGAGGCCGTGCTCTTGGTGTGAGAAGAAGGAGTCTTCCGCAGCAGCTCGTGAGCTCCAGGGAACCTCCGGCCTGCTTTGCAAAGGTTTGGAACCAAGGTGATTCCCTCTCAGTTATTGTTTTAACATGTAGAAAGTGAGCAAGTTTTCCATCTCAGCATGCTATTTATGCTCTGTTTTGATTGATTCGAAGGGGGAGCATGTTCCCCCCATGAGTTCTCCCTCTCTGTTGTATCCCGATAAAGCCCCCAGTTCCCTTCCTTGTATGTTCTGTTAGTGTTTGGGTGTTTGGGTGTTCGGATTTGTAGGTTTGCAGAGAGGGTTGACCCTCACAACTTAGGTTAGATCAATTCCAATAAAAGTTTAAGTATGTTTTGGGGAGTGGCCGAAGCCCTGGGAGGGCTTACAGAGCCTAAAAAAATGAGTTACAGAGCTCAAAATCAGCTCAGAAATGGAGTTTGAAAGAAAACCGAGAGCGTCGAGTATCCGCGAAGCTCGCGCGAACCTCGCGCCCACCTTTTTTTTGTGTTTTTCGCTGTTTTCGGTCCGCCCGGCCCGCGCCGACCTCACGCCTAATGCCCGAGGTCGGCGCATACCCCTAAAAAATGCCAAATTGGTATATTTTTGAAAAATTCCAAAAAATGCCCTTTACTGTACCGCGGGGGGCTTTGCCCCCCCCCCCGCACCCCCCACCCCCTTTGTTCGTTGCGCATCCAACTCGTACCTTGGTACGGGCTTGGACCCAGCACAATGAGCCAAATTTTTTTTGATAGAGTGTCAATCTTGTGTATTTTCTTAGGTGATTATTGCTGAATGTGGGTTTTATTTCCAAACCGAACCGGATGAACCAATAGGGTTTCCAGGTCACCCGGAAACCCAACATGGGGCTTGGACCCTCGGTCCAACTTGGTTTCCAGTGGGCCTTCCAACGGGGCCCACCAAGCCCGACCAATTCATTTTGCTTAACTAAGATAATAAAAGATTTGAGTGGGCCAGACCACTTGAGGCCCACCCAAGCCCTAATTGGGCCATGCATGCTTAAAGTAGATTGTGGTTTGGCCGAGACCACGGGCAGGGCCTATCGGGCCCACCAAGCCCATTAACCAACCAAGGTTAGGGTTCCAAAACCCTAACTCGGGAAGTCTTGGGCTTTCAAGCCCAAGCCCAGGTAAAGGGCCCCAAGCCCAATGCTTGGCCCATCTTTGCAAAGGCTAATCAAGATAATCTGAAACCACTTGGCAACCAATTATGTGGCCCACTCAAGGGCCCACGAACAATCCCGGCCCACTTGTGCATAGAAATCAAATTTAATCAAACTTGGAATTTAAAATCAATTTACTTAAACCAAAGCCCAAAGGGCCTCTCAGGTTTAGACTGAGGCCCACCAGGGGATATGTGGGCTTAACCAAGCCCACCAAGGAATCCGCGGGCCTTCCAATGGGGCCCGCCCAATCAGACTCACATCACTTTAATTGAAAAGATAAAATCAAGTAAAGGGACCCACACCACTTTGGCAGTCCCGCCAGACTTAATAAAATTTCATGCTGGAATAGGAATCAGGCGAGTGAGAGACCAACTGAGTTGACTCAAACTAGGGAAGCTTATGGGACCCGTCACTTGACGAGGCGGACTGGGGTGTCTACGGACTTCCCCAGACCGCAACCGAGAACCTACTTAGAATCTCAAAGCCGCAGACCAAAAGCCTTAGTAGAAGAACTTAGGCACCCAGGTGTCTGCCTGCACCCCATCAGGCAGTGGCGACTCCAAACAAAATCCCGAGGCACGCATCGTTTTGCGTGCGCCTCGTCGTGCGACCGAAATATGGTGCGCACAGGAAGCATCTTTGCGAAGAAGTCAGAGTTGCTGTGTAAACTTGAACGTATCCAATCTCAACTCTTGATCTATTCTAAAACCCATCTTGCTAAAGAAGAACAAGCTGTTAAAGAAGAATACGATCAAGTTCTAAGGCAAGACGAACAACTCTGGTTTCATATATCTCGGATTAATTGGCTTCTATATGGAGATCAAAACACAAGTTTTTTCCATAAGGCCACTTTGATTCGTCGCCAAAGGAATTACATTTACTCCTTGAAGACCGATGACAACAGAGAAATTGTTGATTAGAAGGAGATTCAAGCTTCTATTCTCTCTTATTTTCAATAGATGTATCAGGCGAATCCTCTTTGGACTCAAATTGAACTTCCTAGGTTGGTTCCTTCCACCATCACTGCAGCTCAAAACTTTGTAATTGAGCAAGTTCCTTCTCCTTTAAAAATTTGGCAGATAGTTAAAATTATGGCTCCTTTCAAATGTCCTGGTCCCGACGGGTTCTAGGGAATATTTGATCAAAAGTTTTGGGAAATTGTCAGCCCTCAAGTCATAAATACAGTCCAAAATTCCTTTCTCAATAAAAGTCTTCCATAGGGCATAAATCATACTTTCATCTCCTTGCTGCCAAAAGTTTCCCACCCTCGCAGAATTTCGGACTTCCGCCCAATTAGTCTTTGTAATTTTGCCTACAAAATAATTGCCAAGATCATCGTCAATCGGATTCGCCCATTATTGAGCGCCTTGGTATCCCCTGTTCAATAAGCTTTTGTGCCCGGTCGTGCTATACATGATAAGATCCTGATCCACCATGAACTTTGCCATTATTATGGAAAGAGGAAAAAGAAGAAGAAGCGTGCTTCTAAGAGTTGCAAAAGTAAAGACGGGAAAGGGCTGTATGCTCTAAAGATAGACTTTTCAAAAGCCTATGATAAAATAAATTGGGAATTCTTGAAACTCTCTCTTCAAGCTTATGGTTTTAGCCAATCTATGATTTCCTTGATTATGACATGTGTATCTTTTGTGTCTTACAGCATTTTGGTGAATGGATCTCCGGTGGACAAATTTTATGCAAGTAGAGGACTTCGATAGGGGGATCCATTCTCCCCGTACCTCTTTCTACTTTGCTAGAAGGTTTTATCGTTGGCAATCACTAAGGCTAAACAGAGGGGAAGAATTCGGGGTGTCTCTATTAAACGTGGGGGCATTAGTATATCTCATTTAATGTATGCTGATGACTAACTCTATATGGTCACTCCTCAGTTATTGAAGCCCATGCGCTTTCAAGACTTCTCTATAGATACTGCATTGAATCCGGTCAAGAAATTAATAGGCAAAAGTCATCTCTGTGGTTTACTGAAGATACTCCTAGTTATCGAAAATTTGAACTTCGTAGGATTTTCAATGTTGAGGGAACAACAAAATCAGGTAAATATTTGGGTGTTCTTGTTAGATATTAGTAGTGTAAATTGTTGATTACTGATGTAATTAGCTTAATTAGCTTGTGGGTATAAAACCCACTCACTGTTCACCCTTTGTAATTAATTTTTTATCTTTTCTCCATTCAACTTGGTATCAGAGCAAACAAAAAACACCAACCTCCGTCGCCACCGCCGCCGCACAGCACCACCGTCCCCGACTTCCCTCTTCCTCTTCTTCCTCTTCTGCTTCTTCTTCCTCGCGCGTGCATTCTCGTTCTTCCTCTTCCTCTTCGCGCGCGCGCAGGTCCCTCTTCTCCACTCCTCGCGCTCATGCAGGTCCTTCCCCTTCTCGCGCGCGCAGGGACCTCCCTTCCCCTCCTCTCGCGCGCGCGCAGGGTTCTTCCTTCCCTCTTCTCGCGCGCGCAGGTCCCTCTTCTCCCCTTCTCGCGCGCGCGCAGGGTTCTTCCTTCCCTCTTCTCGCGCGCGCGCAGCGACCTCCCTTCCCATGTAACTCTGATGTGTTTGGCTCCCCTTTCGCCTTCTTGTTGACCTTGCGATGCCTGAGCCGTTCTTCACTGCAATACTCTGCATTCCATCCTTCCGTTTCTGGAGCTTCTATGACTGACCATTCATATTTAAGCAATGTTTTTCTTCGCACATTAAGCTGTTGAGTTGGGCCTGCATCTTCACCTCCAATGCCCGATCAGTGCAGCTCTGCAAGTCTACCATCATCCAGTGGAAACAGTATTCACCCAGCTTGAAATTGTAGGCCTGCAATACCTCTTGCAACTTTTGTATGAAGTGGATGCTTATGATTCACCCATTTCTTTTGTACCCGATAAGTGCAGCTCTTCCCTTCATGATGTCCTCTGTGACTTGTTGATGCCCTAGGGGTTGTTTTTCTTTTCCCTTGTTATCCCTTTGATTCTCCATGGCAGAATCATCTAGTGCCCGTTCGGATTTGGCACCTCCTCTAACTGGTGGAAGAGTTACCAGTGTTCTGTTGAATGGACGTAATTTTGTAGCTTGGTCTCGGTCCTTGAAATTGTTTATTGGTGGCCGAGGTAAGTCTGCTTGGCTTTTGGGAAAAGCTCCACGTCCAGCTGATGATGATCCTAAGGCAGATCAATGGGATATTGATAACTGCCTCATTCTGAGTTGGATCTATGGTTCTATGGAGCCACATATCTTCAATATGTTTATGTATCATGAGAATGTTGCTAGCCTTTGGACTACTTTGACTGCGATGTATGCTCATTCCCGGAATGAGGCTCGGCACTTTGAGTTGTACCAGGAGGTTGCTCGTGCCACTCAGGAGAGCCTTGGATTGACTGTCTCTCAGTTTTTTGGCTACCTACAGACTCGTTGGGACGAGATGGCTCAGTATGATCCCGTCAGTGACTTTGGGACGATGGCCTCTGTGGCGGTTCAGAAGTTGGATCGTCTTCATACTTATGCTTTTCTTATGGGGCTTAAGCCCGAGTTTGAGAATCTTCGCACCCAGATTCTAAACTCTACTCCAATTCCATCTTTGATGGATGCATTTGCGATGATTGATCAGGAAGAGCGCCGACGCCTTATTTCCACTCCTATTGCGATACCTCCTACTGGCGAGGTTACAGATCAGATGGCCTTTGCTACCTCAGCAGGTCCGTCTAATACTCGTCCTTCTGGAAAAAGGCGGTCGACCTGTCGCTATTGTGGGAACCCTGGACACCTTAAAGAAACTTGCTGGAAACTTCACCCTGAGTTGAAGCTTAAATTCCAAAAGAAGACTGCCCTCCCTCCTAGAGCTGCTGCTGTTGCTGAGACCACAGAGCCTCTTGCCCCTTCCCTCTCTGCTCAGGTGGCAGCACTTCAGGCCCAGATCGCCCAGCTGTCATTACCAGGCTCCACCACCACTTTATCCTCAGGTATCCCCACTGCCTTCCACGTTCGCTCTGAGTCTCCCTCTTGGGTTCTTGATTCCGGTGCCAATGATCATATGACGGGTGAGTTATCCTTTTTTTCTTCTCCATTGACTCATACTCATAGATCTGTTCGTTTAGCTGATGGGTCTGTTGCTACGATTAGTAGTGAAGGCGCCGTCAAACTTTCATCAGATATCACTCTTTCATCTGTTTTTCATGTCCCAAAATTTGCTTTTAATCTTTTATCTGTTAGTCAACTTGCAAAATCCCTTGATTGTGCTGTTATATTCTTACCGGATCGTTGCTTCTTGCAGGACCGGACTTCGAAGAGGATTTTTGGCAAGGGGTATGAGCGTGATGGACTATACTACTTTGGCGATCCACCACCTTCTCAGCCTCCTGACTATGCTCTGCGTGCTGCTACTACTCCTGTGTTTGATTTTCCTTTTTCTGTTTCTGCCCATGACATTCCTTTGTGGCATGCTCGTTTGGGTCATGTTAATTTTCAGTATCTTTGTTTAATGTTTCCTAGCCTGTCTGTTGCTTGCAAACAATCTCCTTTTAAATGTCATGTGTGTGAACTTTCGAAACATTGTCGAAAGCCTTATATTTCTCGTATGCATCGCTCTCCCACTATGTTTGATTTAATTCACTCTGATGTTTGGGGGCCCTCCCCCGTTACTGCTAGGTCTGGTCATCGGTATTATGTTACCTTTATTGATGATTTTTCTCGATGTACTTGGGTTTATTTGCTTAAGAAAAAATCTGATGTCTTTGCTACTCTGTGCCAGTTTCTCACTATGGTTAAAACTCAGTTTTCCACTATTGTTCGGGGTATTCGGTCTGACAATGGGGGGGAATACAGTTGAATGGAGAAAAGATAAAAAAAATTAATTACAAAGGGTGAACAGTGAGTGGGTTTTATACCCACAAGCTAATTAAGCTAATTACATCAGTAATCAACAATTTACACTACTAATATCTAACACTCCCCCTCAAGCTGAGGCATAGATATCGATCATGCCCAGCTTGCAAAGAGAAGATCTCAGAAGAGAAGGACCAACAGGCTTGGTAAGAACATCTGCTGTTTGCTCTGAGGATGGCACAAAATGAGGAACTATAGTACCAGACTGAACTTTCTCCCGAATAAAGTGAACATCTATCTCAATGTGTTTAGTTCTCTCATGTAGAACAGAATCAGATGCGATCAATATTGCTGACTTGTTATCACAGTATAGGAGTGAAGGTAACCGAGCAGGAAAGCCAAGCTCTCCAAGGATAGAGTGAAGCCACATAATCTCACAAGTGCCCTGGGCCATAGCTCTATACTCAGCTTCTGCAGAAGACCGGGAAACCACAGATCGCTTCTTACTCTTCCAGGAAATAAGATGATTCCCATAAAAAGAACAAATACCAGACGTGGATCTCCTATCGGTTTTAGACCCAGCATAGTCCGCATCAGAGAAACATGAGACATCGGAGGAAATGGTGGAGTCATAAAAAAGACCAAGGCCTGGACAAGACTTAAGGTACCTCAAAATATGATAAACTGCATCCATATGAGCAGTCTGTGGTGCATGCATAAACTGACTCACCAAGCTTACAGCGAAGGCTAAATCAGGCCTGGTATTGGTCAAGTAGATAAGCCTCCCAACCAATCTCTGATAGATACGAGGATCGGGTAAATGATCACCAGACTCAGATGAAAGCTTGATATTAACATCCATAGGAGCAGATGCCGGTCTACATCCTGTCATCCCGGTATCACTCAAGAGATCTAAGACGTACTTCCGTTGAGAGAGGGAAATACCACGCTTTGATCTAGCAACTTCAATGCCCAGAAAATACTTCAGATTACCCAAATCCTTAATGTCAAAAACTGAACTGAGGTCCTTCTTGACTTGAGTAATCCCAACATCATCATCTCCAGTCAAGATGATATCATCAACGTAGACAGATAAATATACACACTTTCCTTTAGGATTGCGCCGGAGAAAGCATGTATGATCATTATGACATCTCAAAAAACCCATGTTGAGAACCACATCACTGAACCGAGCAAACCAAGCTCGGGGGGATTGCTTCAACACATACAGCGATTTCTTTAGACAACAAACCATGCCAGCAAACTCCCCCTCAGCCCGAAAACCCGGAGGAGGATCCATGTAGATGACTTCATCAAGATCCCCATTTAAAAAGGCATTTTTAACATCCATTTGGTGGAGGGGCCAGGAGTGAGATGCAGCAAGAGAAATCAAGAGCCGAACAGTGGTAAGTTTGGCGACTGGAGCAAATGTAGCAGTAAAGTCCTTGCCAGGCACCTGAGTAAAGCCCTTAGCAACAAGGCGGGCTTTAAAATGACTAACAGACCCATCAGCATGGTGCTTGACACTAAACACCCATCGACAACCAACTGGTTTCTCCCCCTCAGGAAGAGGAACCAAGTCCCACGTGTGATTAGCCTGTAATGCCCTCATTTCCTCCTGCATAGCAGACGTCCAAACCGGACTAGAAAGAGCCTCCCCAACTGACCGTGGAATGGAAATAGAGTCAACGGCCCCAAGAAAACCCTGAAAAGATGTAGATAAAGCACTATACGACATATGCCGCTCAATGGGATGGTTAGTGCTACAAGATAAGTTAAGACGATCAGGGGGCCGACGATCCCGAAGAGGGTTTCGTCGAGGTGAGGTAGAGGAGGAGGGAGAGAGAGTACCTTCATTCGTAGAGGAGATCGGTAAGGGGGGCCGAGGGCGACGGCTATACTGAAGAAGGGGAGGACCTGCAACAGAAGGTAAGGTGTCCAGAGAAACAGTGCTAGTATCAGTAGGGGTATCAGCAGGAGCACTAGTAGGCGGAGCAAAAACAGGAAGAGGACAAGGTATGGATGAGCCACAGGAAGGAGGCGAGCTGCTCGGAACATCAAGGGAAGAGAAAAAAGGGGTAGACTCCCAGAAAGTGACATCAAGGGAGTAGATGAGACGCCCAGAGGAAGGGTCAAAACATCTATACCCTTTGGATTGGGAGGCATAACCCATAAAGACACAGCGGATGGATTTATCATCAAGCTTTGTTCGAGAAGGATGCCGATCTTGAACAAAGCAGACACATCCAAAAACTCGAAGAGGAAGGAGAAACAAGGGTTTATCGGGCTGAAGAACACTAAGAGGAGAAGAACCTCCCAGAACTTTGCTAGGAACCCTGTTAATAAGGTAAGTGGTTGTAAGCACAGCCATATGCCAGAACGACTTAGGGACAGACATTCCCCGAAGGAGACATCGGGTAACGTCCATAAGATGGCGGTTTTTGCGTTCAGCAACGCCATTTTGTTCAGGGGTATAAGGACAGGTGAGCTGTTGTAGAATGCCCAAGTTGGACAAGTGAGTTACAAGATCATTGGTGAGGTATTTGTTGAAATTTGTCCCACATTGGGAATTCACCATTCTTTCACCCACCATATAAGAGATGGATTTCCCTCACTTTAATGCCTAGGTTTTAAGGTTGAGACCCCTCCTCTTTGTGTTGTTGGGCTTTCAACATGGTATCAAAGCCTAACCCATGTCCACGCTGTGCTGCCAGCGTGAGGGGGGCTGTTGGAATTTGTCCCACATTGGGAATTCACCATTCTTTCACCCACCATATAAGAGATGGATTTCCCTCACTTTAAGGCCTAGGTTTTAAGGTTGAGACCCCTCCTCTTATGTGTTGTTGGGCTTTCAACAGTTCTTATTCTCACCAAGAAGCCTACTGCTAGAGATTGTGAATATATTCTAACCAAATTCTTTCAACGTCTAGCTGGATGGAAGGCCTCCTTGTTATCCCAGATGGGTAGGTTGACACTCATTAAGTCCGTTCTAAGTGCCCAACCAATCCATTTAATGCAGTGTTTCAAGCTACCTCAAGGTATTTTGGCTAAACTTGACCATCTGATTCGTAGTTTCTTTTGGACAAAAGGAAATGACGAACAACTGTTTCATTCCATCTATTGGGAGCGCATCACCTTACCATGGCGTAATGGTGGTCTTAATGTCAAGCATATGGACGTGATGAACAATGCCTTACTTCTCAAATCAGCTTGGCATCTGGCTACAAATAGTGAGGGTTTATGGACTAAATTCATGAGGCATTTTTATCTTCCTAACAATTCCTTTTTTAAATCCTCCTATGGGACTTCAGATTCATATGGTTGGAGGCAACTTCACAAACTGAAGCAATGGATAGAAAAAGGTAGTCACTGGCTCCTCGCAGATGGTCGCAGTGTTGATATCCTTACCGACAAGTGGGTCCAGAGTATTGAGGGCAATTTGCAAGTCGAAAAAAATCTGCATCACTTTTCTTTTACAATAGTGAATCAATTAATTGATCCTCATAATGGTTTCTGGGATGTTGGTAAGTTATCTACCTTTTGGCATCAACCTACAATATATTTCTAGAATTCTTGCAACTCCTATTGTTCCTTTGTTGGGAGAGGATCGTTGTATATGGTCCTTAACATCTTCTGGGAAATTCACAGTCGCCTCTGCATATCGACTAATGTTGGGTATATAAAATTTCTCGTCTCATCCACTTTGGTTAAAAAGCTGGCACTTACATTGCCCAAGCCAAGTGAAACTTTTTCTGTGGAAGAGTTTAAGTGGTGCACTTCCTACTTCGGTCTACAGTCAAGAATTCCTGGTATTGACAACTTGTGTGTTTTATGCAAGGATAACCAAGAATCAGTTGAACATCTTTGGCTTCATTGTTCATTCTCAAGGGCCTTATGGCTTCGGTTAATTGGTGGTATTATGCAATCATTGGGACCCCAACAATCTCTGTTTGATTGGTTTAACTTTATTGCGCATCTTAATCCACCTTCTAATGAGTTTCATATTTCAGATATCCTCACTGATATTGCTTTATTTGGCTGGGTTGTTTGGATGGTGGGCAACCACTTCAAATTTGAGAATAGGACTCCACTGATGGACATTAGTGCAACACTCTTCCAAAGATTGAAAGCAGATTCCCAGTTGCTGAAATCCTTCTCCATGAGTAACCCAAGAGGTAGGAGATTGGTGGATGTTTGCTGGTCATGCCCAAATCCTTCTTTCGTAAAACTCAACTTTGATGGTGCTTACAAAAAAACACGGCTCTAGCGGCGGGGGTTGAGTAGACCTTTAGCAGCGGTCTTTTAATCTCTCTCTTTTCCCGATTATCTCTTTCCCCGACCTGTTCCCTGTCACGCGAAACCATCTTCTCTACTTCTCTCTCGCCCTAATCTCTCTTCCGACCTGTTCCCTGCCGCATACCCCTGCTAAAGGCCGTCCTCTCTCCATCTCTCTCGCCCTATTTTCTCTCTTCAAATCCCTTTTGTGTTTCACTCACGACAGGGGACGCTACATCTCCTTCTCTGTTTGATTTGGTTGGTAGTAGATGTGTTCTTAATTCTTATTCTTAGAATTTCTCTTTTTGTATTTTTATTTGATGATTTTCCGTTCTCTGTTGATAGAGCCCGATTGATTGGAGGAAGAGGGAAGCGTACGATGCTGGTTAGGGCAGAAGCTATAAATCCAGAGATAAGGAAAACTGAGGAGAAGGTCATCAATTCCGTCATCGTCTCCGAACTCTCTAAACCACTCACTGCCTACTGCAGGTTCGTATACTATCATCAGTTCTCCTTTTTTCTTTTTCTTTTTTTTTACTCTTTCCTCTCTATGTAAGCCCGAAGGTGTATGGCGGTGCAGGTGCTGGAGATCGGGGACTTTTCCTCTATCTGATGGCAGCCATGTGAAGCACAACAAGGCTACTGGGGACAATGTTGGCCCTCTACTTGTGAAGAAGCAGTAGCACTTCCTTCAATTCCTGTTATGGGCAGTATTAGCTATTAATGCATCGCAAGGTCTTGTATTCTATTCTCTGCTTTGTCCTCTTCGTTTTCTACTGTTTTTAAGAAAACAAGGGAATAAATAATTGTGGTTTTTGGATTCCATGGAGCTCTACCCTAATAGATTTATGTTAAACAGATCGTTTTGCACCTCATTTGCACCTAAGCAGTTCAAGGGAGAATTATTTAGCTTTGAAATGAACAGTTGGAACCTCCATTCTTAAATCGAAGGAACGTTGATTAATGTGTGTCTGAAACTGTTGGAAACAGATGAATGGTTATTCTCTTTAACATAATTAGCTTATATAAGTGTAGTGCATATATCTCCATTAGTTTGGCTTGAGAGATTCTGAATTTACATAGATCACTTCTGAATTTCATGCTTGTTCCATGTGAGAAAAGCTTTATCCATCACGAGTGGCCTTATCTGTAGTTATAACTTATATTTTGTTGCCAGCTTAATTATGGAGGGATCATCTTATAAATCTTGGGTGATTGTTGTGTCTAACTCCAGGTGACTATATAGATATCAAAGGACAATAACTTGATTTAGGTCCTGCTGATGCAGGGTCCTACAAGGGGGGCAAAGTGATGATAGACCTAATCTTTCTTCTAATATCCTAGAGTTATTGTTGTCCTCAAGTATTCATTTTGGTTATGTGAATCACTTGAAATCTGGTGAGAAGTTTTCTGCGACTCAATTAAGAAATTATTTTTGTGTCTTAGTATTAAGTGGGTGGAGCTTAGTTGTGTGTGCTGTTGTCTTTTTTGTAATTTTCCAGAATTGAATACCTTTTTAGCCCAAATCTGAAATACTATTTTGATTATGTATAAGGAATCTTTGGATAACTGCTTCCTGTGATGAGATTTTCCATGTTGCCATGAGTATATGGAGCTTAACATACGTGTTCTTACTTATACTGTTTTTGTTATATATCCCTGTAACAATTGTTTGTGTTCCTTTCTTTTTTTTGATGAAATGTTTGTGTTTGTGTTCTTTCTTGTACTGTTTTTGTTTGTGTTACTATTTATTCTAAATAAACAATTCTTGTTATTCACATTGTTTATATGTTGAAATTTCATCTAATCTATAGGGCCTCTATCAAGTGTACTGTCCCTCTTTGTCTAACCAATCAACTGAACCCATTTAATGAGATCAGAATAATGGATCCTAAGATGACAGTTCACATTTTAGGCAACCAGGTGATGTAAAGACAAACTTAGTTGACAAGGTTCCTAAAATCCCCTAAAAAATATTCTGTATCTTGAAAGCCCATGAATGAATTTCTCTTTCAATTGACATTTTTTTTGTTGATAAATATAGATATATGCAAAAGATTCAGAACTCATAAATAAAAAAGTGAGCTTGAGTTCTAAGTTTCAAAACGATAAGGTATTAACTGCTTTCTGCGACAAATTAACGTGACTGAGATTGTTCCTAACCATAACAGAGAAAAATCACCTCAACAATGTACTTTAGGAACAAAATTCTCATTGATTACAATGACATTCAAATTTATGTACAAAATTCTTACATTGCATCTTAATTAATCATTGTCGTGTTTCGATCGGAAGCTCAAACTATTTTCCATCAGGTTTCAATTGGTAGCTCAAATCGACATAAAGGGCATGTGTTCTTCCGCCCCAACCACGAGACTATGCACTCCTTATGAAAAACATGCAAGCAAGGCATCTCTGTGACTTTTTCGCCAAATAATAGCTGCTGCAGGCATATCGAACAGGTCTCCTCCGTCTGTTCTTGCTGCACAATCAGGGTTCTAAGAGCATCAATGGAAGCCCTGGATGCAGGAACAACACCTAATCCTCCATCTGCAGCCATTACATAGGACTCCACTGTCCTCACCTGAACAGCTACAAACAAACTTACAGGTTTACTTTTTCTCCATAAAGAATCATGCACTGCAGTTGTGGCCTTCATAGTGATCCATGTCTTCAGAAAGTCAAGATTCTCAGGTGTAAGATTGAGGATGAGGGATGAAATAATGTTTTCAACACATGCCTGGGTCCTGTTCTCGTCCAGCAATAATGGCAAGCCGATCACATATTCACGGCGGTTTAAATCAGCATCTTCCATATTGGAGATGACGACGGCTTCTTCTCCTTCTTCTTCAGCGCTTGAGAGAATTACATGTCTGAGCTTGTAATATTCAATAACAAACACGAAACTAACTTGATCAGTCTTGTTTGAGGTTTCTTTGCTCTCTTGTGATTGAAAGTTTCGAATATCAACTTCTTGATTGATTTGTGGAACACTAACGTCGTCAGCCATGGTGGATCTACCAAGGAAAAACAGAAATCACAGAATCTCGTGAATAGAAATAGTCAGAGTTCGTGCTTTTATAATAGAGGAAGGAGTTTCTTCTTCCGGATCCTTTGAACCTCTCGCAATTTGATCTTCTCGAGCTCGATCTGTCACTCTCTCAAACTCTCTTTCTTTAGCTCCAAACTATAATTGCCACACTGTTGCCTCTCCTTAATTTATAACGAGTCTCATGCTCGGCATAGCTAGAGTAGGAGTCCTTATTCAAATAGAACTGACCTCCTTTCTCATTTTTGAGATTTTTATCAGTCTACAACTCTAATTGCTGGGGTGCATCTTTGACTCGTTCTTTCGAAAGTTTTTGCATGTCCTTATTCAAATAGAAAAATCGAACTGGGTATCCACCGAGAAGAGATAATGTAAACAACAGAGACTATATTTGATGTTAATTTGCAGATCATACATGCAATCAACTCAATCGCAGATACAAGCGGAGAAAGGAGAAGGGTGTCTCCCTCCTCTCCTCTCAATTTATTGAAGAACTCTTAGAAACCAAAAGTGAGAAGGAAAAAAAAACTTTACCAGACTTGGGCAGAATCAAACGTTGTTGTCACTCTACAACTCCAATTGCTGGGGTGCATCTTTGACTTTCTTTCGAATGTTTTTGTCTGTGCGTGCCTCGGAGAGTTTCATTTTATAACAGCTGTCTCTCTGTGAGTGAATGTTTCCAACTTAATATTTATGAATGAATGTATTTGGTCTAATACTGATAGCTAAGCTTATCACAAGTGGTTTAACTGAAATATATATATGGAGTTTTAATTTGTGAACCGGGTGGTACTCCTATCTTTGGTTACCCTTCATCCCCTTAATCGTAAAGAAAAATTTCTTTACAAAAATATTTGTTAATCACTAGTAAATTCAGATCCCAGAGTGGGATCTGACTTAATCAGTGTTTCATTTGGGATCTGCAGATCATCCTCTTGTTGGGGACAATGTTGCAGGTGGTCACAACAAAAGATGAGTTTGATGATACTTACCTGTCTGTTTTTTTCTTTCCCCATTGCTTTTACACACAGAAAACGACTCTTTGGATTCTAGTAGTTTGGGTTTTTAGAGCGTTGGATATAAACCAATGACCACTGTTATTATTATTATGATTATATTTTATTTCATTTATTTATTTATTTATTTTTTGTTGGAGCTTAAGGCATAAGGGCCCGTTTACCTCAACTGACTAATCCTTGAGAAGTTGAGATTATAGACCTTATACAGGTGGCCCAAGAGATTCTACCTAAGAGAGTTCAAACGTGAGACCTCAAAAGGAGCAAACCTCTAAGCCCCAGGTATTGACCACTGTTATTATTTATTCTCTAGTGGGTAAAAACTTGAAGAATTTAAATCAATCTAAAGTATAAACCTAATGAATTGAAACAGTGTTGTTCAAACGAAGCGATAAGGTGTTAACTACCTTTTGCGGCAAAGACTGAAAGTTCCTAACCATAACAGAACAAAATCATCTCAACAATGTACATTGGGAACAAAATTCTCATGGATTACAATGACATTCAAATTTCTGTACAAGATTCATGTACAAAAACTCAATAGATTCGTAAAGCATCAAGAAGAAAAGTAACGTTACAATTCGCAGAATTCCCTCACTTTTGATGAATGACTTTATAGATATGAACCGTTTTGATGCTGTAACACCCAGTATGAAACAGATAAATACTAATGTAAAATAGGGGATGAAGTCCCTTTTACTTGCAGCCCCTTTTGCTCTAATGCATCTTCAGTAAGAAAAAACAAACCAGAAAGAATTCTACACCATTTTGCTGTAGCAGCTCTGTGGGTCAAGACATAACCTTCCAGTTGCTTCTTATATCTTATGAGAGGCTTTAGTATTAACAGCATGACCAAAAACATATTGATGCCTCCTTTCTTGTGTAATTGGAGCCCGGGTACTCCTCTCACTAACTATGACGACTCAATTATTTTTGTTACAATGCCGACGGCAACAGTTCTTCCTCATATATGTACAGTATATTCCTTTAATGATAAAAAAATTAAAAAATTTATTATTATATTTATTTTTTTTGGGGGGTCGGGTTGGGAGGAGAGAAGGAGAGATACATATAACAATTTGGCTATGATGGTGATATAGGAACTATTTTCTTCATGAACTCTAGATTTGAAAAGTTGGTTTGCTTTCTTTTCTGTGTATGGCAGTTGATGCAATTATTTTAAACTTCTTGATTATCAAAGAAGTCTATTTAAAGATCCATAAAATTTTCCATTTGGCAATTGGCACTTGGGGATCTATTCCTTGTTTATACAGTTGTTTTTTACTAGTTCAGTCGTTCATTGTTTGTTAACAATTGATAGATATGATTACTACACCTCCATGATCATTGTAGTTGTTTTCTTGATGCTTTTGTTTCATTTTCATATAACATCTAGTGATTCTGGGTATTAAAATGGTTAATTTTTTTTTTTTTTATAAATTTAAGACAGGTAAGCCATCACCCCATGATTGTTGCATGCCACTGTGAGGGCAGAGGATGGAAATTTTGGGCAGACAACAATCTGAAAAGTAAATTTTGGGGTCAATCAATTCAGTTAGATCCTGTTGGTATTCTAACTCTGGAGTTTGACGATGGAGAAATTTTTCAATGGAGTAAGGTATAAATGTAATGATTGAAATGACCAAGTTTTGCCCCTTGTAAGCATCTGAATGATGGACTTATTCCTGACAGGTAACCACATCCATTTACAATCTTATATTGAGAAAAGTCTACTGTGATCATTTCGGTACAATGCGGATACAAGGAAACCGTGGGTCCTCATGCAAACTAAAATTCAAAGAGCAGTCTATCATTGAACGAAATCCTCACCAGGTAATTGATCAAATACATATAAATTTCTTCTAGACAGAGTTTGGTAATTAGACCTCTTACCTTCGTTTCCAGAGATACACGGATTCTTTGTTGCTATATCTTGGTATTATAGTCAAGGTTTATAGTTGTGGGGCTTCAAAATTAGAGAATGTTGTTTTGTCTCAAGTTAAGTCTTTGTATCTGCATTACATTCATTTAATACATGTATCTAATGGTTCTAGATTACAGCAATTTTCATCCTAAGGTTTGCTTGACAGCTCTATGGTTGCCTTCTTTACATGGCTTCCATATATTGTATTTCCTCTTTAGTTGGGTTGGCAGGTGACTTTGTTTACTAGAGGGAAAGCACCCATAACCCAGCAACTTCCAGGTGAAATCAGCAACTTCCAGAGAAACACATTGTGTTGTGGTATATTTTCTTTATTCATTGTGTTTTGTGTTTTCTTGCTTAAAGCAGTTGGATTTCATTGGTTCTGTTTCTTTTGCTGAGTAAAAAAAAATTCTGCTTCTGTTTGCTGAGTAAAACATCAATTGCACATAACAAGAAAGGGGAAAAAACATGATTAAGATATGCAATGTCATTAGTGGAAGAATTCTTGTGATATTGCTTTGCATGTCCCTGCTAGGTTCAAGGCTTCCCCATTGTCGTTACTTTGAAATCAAATAAAAAAAAATTGTTATGAGCTTTGAAATCGTTATGAGCTTATCTACCAATAAGCATCTTAAATTTGAAATCAAATAAAAAAGAGGACATCTTCATAAACTACAGTCTGGCTCAATGTCTGTATTGTGATGCCAAAATTGTTATGAGCTTTGGATCACGAGCTGGTACTTGCTTCAGGATTTATTTGTTCATTACAAAGAGATGGACTGATAAATGAAGGAGGAATTTATTTATTTCTTAGTTTGAAATATGCTCTAATCATTATGTGGCTTTCACAGGTTTAAATTTTTGTCATTACTTTTACTTATACTATTATATTTACAAGGCATGCTTCGTAAATGCATCATAAAGTAGATTATTTGCCGGCTCACTGACGGCAGATCATCATTCTGAGCGCCCTTTCAAGTATGTTGGTTAAAATGTAGTTGTTTTGTGCCATCCTGTTGTGAGCCTGTTTGTTTGGCTGTTTTGTGTGGGCATCAAGCCTTGTGTATTAGATTTGCCTTTTCAAGGGTATCTTCCTAGAGATCAGAGATAATGGTTTGCAAGTAACAGGGTATTATCACTCTCTCTTTATTGCATAATTTTTCTGTCCTTTTTGTTTATCTTAGAAAAACCATTTTATTGTTGGTATCATTTTTGTTTTTATGTGAGACAGTGATGATCCAAGGAGGTGCACTTTCAGGAGGAGGCGCATTTTCAGGAGGCTCCTCTTAGATAGCAATGTGTTTGGTGGATGGGTCTTTGTTCAAATCTGTCTCATGTGTTCAGGTTGTGAACAAATGTTTTTTTTGTTTTTCCTAATTAGGTTTTAAATTAATATTGTAATGGAAAGTGCAAGTTTTAAATTAATGTTTTTTATTAATTTTTAAATTATTATTATTATTTTTTTTATTTGGCTTCATTTGGTTGAATTTGGGCGGTTGCAGGTAAGAGAGAAAGAGGGGCCGGGGGTGTGTTGGGTGTGGGTAGAGGGGTGGGGTCTGGTACGGGTATATGGCTGGGGGGGCTGGCGGGCGGGCCAATGCATGAGCGCACGTGGGGTATGTGGGAGGGGTTTATTTGTAAAAATAAAAAATTTGGGGTCGTAAAAATGAAAACAAAAACGTAAATCTGGAAAAACCAAATCAAAAATGTAAATCTGAAAAAAAAAAAAAAGGGCTTTAGCGGCGGTCACGTCCGCCTCTAAAAGATTCAGCGACAGATGAATTAACGGCGGACAGGTGTCGTTTGGGTTGGGCTTTAGCGGCAGTCTTAATTCGCCGCTAAAAGTGCGTTTCTTTGTTGTGTTTGTTTGAGCTTTGTTATCTTTGAGGGAGACTCATGATCAATTATTACTTTATGACAGAAGAATGAGAAGACTTTTCCATGGCGCATAGCAGGATACATGATGGTGATAAAATGGTGGTGTTCTCGTTTTAACTCAGTTTCTTTTTCTCATGTCCTAAGAGAAGGTAACAGGACAGCAGATACTCTTGAAAATTTCTCCTTGGACCATTATTCATGTACATGGTTGAACTCTCCCCCTGCCTTCCTTTCATTGTATTGTTTAGATGATGCTCTGGGGTGAGTCATGTAAGACAGTATTCTTAGATAATTTATATGTTGTCTCCTTATAAAAAAATAAAAAATGAAAAAAAGGTATAGCAATGTCAGACAATGGATATATTAAATAGACGAGATTTGCAATAAAGAGAATAATTAGGTTTAAGGTAACTAAATAAAATAAAACACAATAACAGCAACACTAGATGTCAAACAAAAGAATAAAGAATAGAAAAACAATCACGAACACGACAGATTGGATTTAGATGAAATTAGAAATAGAAAGTGAACAAATCTAAACGAGATGAAGATGAGTAATAACAAAAGAAGATGAATACAGGAATTAAAACACGACAGATTTGAAACAGGATCACAAACACAGAGAAATCGAATAGAGAATAATAGAACCGAAATTAGGACTTATCAAATATGGAACTGAGGCAAGATTGAAGAATCTTTGTGCTTAAAGCCTTTAAAACCCCCCTTTAGATTAAATTTGCAGTGCGTTGGGTTTTGGTGCTAATGCTCTCAGCATTTGTTAAGCAACCTCTCCCAGTAATCCGCATGAAAATACTGTTCTCAGGCGAACCACAACAGCAGTGTTACAAAGTTTTAGAAGTGGAAGAGGAGGACAAAGAGATGAGAGGGTTTCTGTTTTCGCAAAGATAAGAAGCCCCAAACCCACAATATCCCCTTTTAAAAACGAAATCCAAAATGTAATTGTTCTGAAACATTCGTGACTATTCACTTGCACGGTTTCGGAACAGGTTTCAATAACAGATTAAAATAAAACAAATCATTTGATAATGTTAATAAAACGATTAAAAACAATAACCCATGAGTCGGCCCATTAAACCAAAATTAAACCCATGAGTCGACCTATTAAGATAAAATAAAACATTAAATGGGAAATATTAAATCACACACACACACCTTGCCACGCCCGACCGTCGGCAGTGGTGCGCGCACGTGTGATTTAAAAGCACCTCGACACTATCACAATATATAGTATCTCACTTTAGGGTTACACCCTTTTAGTGCACACCATTATTAATAAACACAATTGTTGATAAACTTCCAATGTGGGACTATAGTTTCCACATAAGACAAACACAAAAAGACAAAATTTTGAGCCCGCTAAAAATAAAAAACACAATAGAATTTGATTTTATCTATATGTCCCTAATGGTATCCTTTGTTGAATTTGATTTTATCTATATGATTATTTAAGCGGACATTGGGTGTAGAACATTGTTCCTACTGTGTGGGTCGGACTCAAACCCATTTTTAGGGAGGCTCTACATGTGGAATTTTTTCTCAACGGATGGAGTGGACAGTGGAGGTTTGAACCCAAGACCTTGGCATTTACCTAAGACTTTGATACCATGTAGAACACCTTTCCTACCAACAGCTCAAGTTGATAGTAAGGGGTGAACTTTATATATTTAATATATTCCTTAACATTGGGGAATATTTTCTAAGATTTTCACTGGCCTCATTATTTTGTCACGAAATATCTTTTAAAAATCTCTAAAAGACTCCTTTATTCAATAGAAAACTATCCGTGCCTATCCTGTAAAAAAACTGCAACCTCTCTCGACATTAGGGCGATTGGATAGATGGGATCTATTATGCTCTAAATTTGAATTTGATTAAGCTTTACGATATTAGAATCCAATAATAAAGTGACCGAATTTGAATCCGAATATATTTATGAAATCAATATTTGAATCTGATTAATATCTGAATCCTATAAAAAATTTGAAATTCGATTAAATAGGTTTATTTTTACAATAAATATAGTAGATAGTACTTTAATTCTAAAATTTTGATTCCTATACAAAATCTAATTTAACTATTCTAACCCTAAAGGGTTTCTAATGCATATATACTCCTATGTAAAATGACCTAAAAGTTTTAAAAATATAAAATAATTGTTTGGATCTTTATGAGGTCGAATATATGTGAATCCATATATGATCAGATAATTCGTATTTGAACCGACAGGGCAAATTCGAGATCCATAGTCATTATTGGGTTGAATTCAAAGTTTTATTGGCCCATTGAAAAGCCGACCAGAGTACATAAGCAAGTTCATTTGTTTCGGTATTAATGGATTCTCCAAATTGGGTTAACTAAAAGCCTTTAAGTTTTTTTTTGGTTTTTTTTGGTTAACCCAAGCCAACCTCCAAATTAGGAGCAACCCATTTATTATTTTGGTAGGTTCGTGTTGTCCATGGTAAATTGTGCAATGGCTTGTGCTTTGGCGTTGCATTCTAGAAATATTTTTGAAAAATAAATAAATTATTAAGTTTTTATTTTTAAAAGCTAAGTGTCTAATGGCTGTTGTACATACAACGGTTATAAAGAATTTCCATCCCTCTATTATTCTCTCCTTCATATATGCAAGCCATATAAAAAATTTATTAATAAAAGGGTACAATAGTCAAAACTGTCTCAATTTTTTAAAAACTTAATAATCATTTATAAAACCGTTATGTCTCTCTTTTACCTCTTTTTTCCTACGCGCAGTATTACACATGCAACCAGTTAGTGTTATTAATGAAAAGATGTAATATTCAAACTAAATGTGGTCTGATATTTTCATTGATAAAAAAATTGCCCTTAAACTATAAATTTATCCCATATCACAAATGCTCCCCAAGTGACTACCCACGGCTAAAATTTTAAATAACAGCCGTATCTTAAATACCTTCGGACCTACGACTGCCTTTAAAAGCTTTTAAAGACTCCCATGCCGCGTAAGATTTACCCACGCCCCATCTTATATAACCATTTGTGTGAGGGTATACTTGTTCTTGGTTTGATATTAGGGTTGATCCGGTCTTTCCCCCCTATAGGGTTTTGTTTAGGTTTTTGGTTGTTTGTGTGGTGTCTAGCCAGTGCTATGTATCTTTTGTGGTGGTGTGTGAAGTCTGGGTTCATGATGCCTTCTCTAAGCCCTGCATATTTCAGGTTTGTGCTTGCGTAAGTATTGGAATTTCCTTTACTTACCTTCTTCCTGTCTCGTGTCCAACGATGATAGGACTCTCCCCTTCGTTGGGTATTTCAATCCGCCATTGTGCGGACCCATTTGCAAATACCACTGAGACCGCTTGCTGTTGGTATTAGTGGTTTTAACTACCGGTCCGTTGCTTTTGTTAATCCCTGAAAAATGCTCTGTCGAGAAGAAGGATATCATGTGCCCTTTTTTTGTTGTTGTCCATGGAAGTTTAACTCTTGATGTAATCCTTTTTTTGATTAATGAATATACATAGTGTGGCTTCTTACCAAAAAAAATAAAAAAAAATTGTGTGAGGGTATAAGTGTGTACATGTAGTACTTCACATGCCACTTCAATTAATTCTATAGAAAATCAGCATCGCCTTAATTTCATTTTCCTTTTAATTAATAACCGGGGGATTGTACTCGCTAAGAGCGTAGGAGTGTATTTATGATGCTTTTGAATTTGAATTTAAAAATAAATCTCATATTAAGCAACTAATTTTAGATAATGAATGAAACTTTGGTAGTTGACGACACATCAAAATCGAGAATAGTACATAAATAGGGAGGTAAGTGAGGGGTATTTTATGCATAGATTATCAGGCCATAATCTTGGCAATTCCCTTTATATATTAGTATAGATTACCTCCTCATAAAAATTTTGTTGCTGCAACGTGTTCTCTTTCGAAACTTACTGTTAAATTTGTTAATTTAGGTTATGAAAGTTCCCAATTGGTGTAGCCCAATTATCCAAAACCCAACATCAAAGTCTATCAATGAAATATCATTCTGAACATTGCTTCACATGCTTGCTAATCTTTTTTCATGAACCCAAAAAAGGAAAAAAAAAACACATACTGATCTTTATTTCCATCTTATTCATGAAAAGTTTCAATCCAGTCTCCATATTACCTACAATCTCACCATATTGGCAGACATTTTCACCAAACCATATCACTTTCAATGCCTTAGATACCAGTTGGGTGTTATTGCATCATCAAACTCCAACTTGAAAGGGGATACTAGAAATTTTAAACTGTAACATCAGCTTATTCTCATTGTGTAACCAAAACAGCAAGATTAGGCTTGATCTCTCCCCTCAAGAAAAGAATACTTCAAACTCACACTTGTAACTTATTTTTTTCTTATCTCATATTTAGAAACTACTCTACATTTGCTTATAGTCACTCTAATATATAATAATAAACCCAGATAGTTAATTGATTTCAAAAAACCTTGTCAGCTTGAGGAAGAAGTATTACTGTTGCTCCAAAAATGGGCCGGTGTGGACACGTGTCAAAGGTGGTGATGTGTCTCTACGCGGGCGTGCCAGTATCGTTTGATACAATGATTTTCGAGTCGATTCCTGACCCCGGGCACCTGTTCCGAATCTGAACCGGGATCGGTTCAGTCGTACTGCAAGTCACCTGTAATAAAATCGGTCAGGCGATGGTATGAAGACTAGGGGTTCGGTCTTCGTTTTGGGTTCTTGTAAGTGTTTGAAAGCGAAAGCAACTAACGGCACACAAATCCTTTTATTATAAAATCGGCCAAATAGCCGAAAGCGACAACAGATAATCCTCAAAATGGAAACCAAAGTACAAAAGAAAACCGACAGGGCTCGCAGGACCGGCCTGTCCTGATCTTATAGCCGTAATCGGGTATAAGCGCAGGAGGAAGGGGGCGGCTGCTTACAAAGTCGATTCAGGGGGTTCACCTTAGATTGCTGCTTACCCGAAAATACACAAGTCACCTGGCGTGAACAGAGCGAGTCTCGGGACCGGCTGCTCGGGATTCTGTAAAGACAGAACTGCGAGTCAGGGGCGGCCTCAACTTACTCTCCGGTGGCAGGATTCTGGTGTTAATCGGAGTAAAGAGGGGTCGAAGATGTCACTGCGACTGGAAGCAGTGAGAGAAGTCCTAGTTTATCCGTCTGTGTTAGAGGGGATAAAGGATCACGGATGATCAAAATAATATAATAACCGGTTGCGGTTGTGTGGATTGTGTCCTCGAGCTCTTCGAATTGGGGCCTTTTATAGCCGCTCCTTGACGGTTGCTCAACTTCCTACTCTCGCACGATCTTCATGGCGGTTGGTTATCTTCAGTTCTCTGTTTCAAAGTGATAACCGCCCGGCCATGATCTAAAAATAATTCTATTCTTGAACGGCCGATGGCACGATCTTCTGATATTTATGGTTTTGTCATATTAGCTTGCGTGGCTCGAACCACATTCTTCTGTATGCGTGCTGACGTGGCCGGCTCAACCCTTCAAAGTCTACGGGCCGTGGCCTAACCAAGCCACCTAGGCACCACGTGTCCTTCTCTTATTCGTCGGTTATATAGGGTGTAAACAATTACATAACATAATCGATCAACATTGTTAAAATCAAAATTCAATGGCTAAGGTTGAAACTATTGTAACTTTTCATATTATAATTAAAACAAGAAAAAGAGCAAGAATGAATATATAGCTTTTTATTGAAGATCAATTTTAATGAACTCAATCTGCAAATACAAACTGCTCTTTGATAAACTCCTCAAAATTTTCTAACTTTTTTGAAGCTTTTGAAATCCTAGATCAGTTAGGCTGTGTTTGAAACCCTGTATTTGGGGAGAAAAGAAAAGAAATCTGAAAAAGAAATTAAAAGAAAAGAAGAGAAGAGAAAATGATGATTTTCTTTTCTTTTCAACTATTTGGATAAGATGAGACATAGGAAGAAAGGAAAAACATATTCTAATAAGATGATAGGTGGGGAGTGGTGGTGGTGGTGGCGGTGGTGGTGGGTGCATGGTAGCAGATGATGATGGTGGATGGTGGATGTGGCAAGTGCGGATGGTGGGCGGCGGTGGGTGGGGGTGGTGGTGGGGTGATGGGCAAGGGTGGGCAATAGACAATAGTTGTGGTGGGGTGGTAGTAGTGGTGGTGGTGAGATGGTGGGTGCATGGTGGCGGGTGGGGGGTGTGATGGTAGGAGTGGTAGTGGTGAGGGATGGTGGGGGTAGTGGGAATGGTGATGGTGTGTGGTGATTGGGATGGTGGGTGGTGGTGGGCTGGGATGGGTGGAATTAGTAGTGGTTTGTGATAATCGATTTTCCTGTTTTTTCCAAATTTCTACCTTTTTTGGAAAGAAAATCTTTTGCCTTCAAAGAAAGAGGAAGAGAATATGGTTTGGCAAATTCTCTCTAAATCACTTCCTTGCATTCCAACCAAACGGTTCTTTTCTTCCAAAATCCAAGGTTCCAAATACAGTCTTTTAAAATTTTTGTTTTAAAAGAAAAGTAGGAGATGCAATATTTGAAAGGCCATTAGAGTTGGACATCTCAAGCTTTCAATGAGAGAAAATCTAGTACGCCCTTCAAGACCAAAGTGGAGAGGCAAAAAAAATGAGACAGATATCACAAAGCTGTAGCCTCATGTCCTTGGTACCAGGATTCAATTTAAGCAAGCTAAAATGAAACCCTAGCGTTATAAAATGATAAAAGTTCTAAGAACTAAGTAAGCTCTAGGAGTGGTATAAATGTGTCACCCCAAGAGTACATCAAGGAAGCACACTTGACACAATCTTAGGAACCTAGAAACACCTCCCTTTGCCTATATAAAGCCTTCTCCACAGAGTGAAGAACTCTTCAATTTGGTTTGAGGTTGTAATAGAATCCAGAAAATGGTAGAGGACCTCTAGCAAGAAAAAATTTTGAGATCAAGAGAATGATATCTGCCATAATTTCACATTAAAGTGCACTCCACTTAAAGGAAGAATTCAAAAGTATCACTAAAGAAATCAAATGTCAAAGTTATATTTGAACCTGTAACTCTTTGAAAGCAGGTTCATGGCTCTGCAACACTGTCATGGACATGCTGAATGTACTCCACAAGGTCTTCAAATACACTCCAGTAGGTCAACCAGAGTTATTGAGCTTCTGGTAGAAAATATGCACCATCTCCTCTAATAGGACATAGTAACCGTAATTAATAAGCCAATTATATATAAGTTATTCGATTTTTCACTTTCTTAATCATGGCCATTGATTCAACCATTGTCACTCTCATATATGTTCAGATGAAATAAGAAAGAAAAATGGTTAATTAATCTGATAAGAGTCTCACTCCCAAGTAAAGGTTTGGTGATCATGGAGACTCACCATTGATCACCAGAAAAGAACAGGAACCTCACTTCAGTAGCACAATCTGAGGTGATGATCAATGCTATATAAAAGCCCTCAAACTTTAAACCATTAATCACCCTCACAGAGAGATTCCCAAGAAAAGAACCCCACACAAAACTTGTCTTCAGCTTGCCTTATAGAGGAACATAAAACCCACATGAGACTTACCCACACATCTTAGCCCCAAGACATGTTGAACCTACAATTTCAGGTCATACTGCAGGGTTTTCTTCTCTGATCATAATCAAAACAAAACTACATCTGCTTATGGTAATTATCATTGCAAATCCTAGGCAGTTTTTGTGTTCAACAAAAAGAATAATTACAGAGAGTAAGCATCACCTTTAATAATCAAAATTCCAAAATTTTAAGTTCCTTCTCTTTTCCACTTTAATCAAAAGCTACTGATATATATAGATGATTTGAATTTCCCACCCTGCAGGCTCAATTATGATCCTGTGTGAGGGAGCGTGCAACTGCAGTGGCTAAAGCTACTGTAAAATTGGGGTCTTTAGTTAATTCAGCAACATATTCTTCAATGACGTTGCTACTATTGTTGTTGTTGTTGTCGTCTTCTTTCCTGGTACCTTTGGTATCTTGATTGGGCCCAAAAAGCGTTAGATCGAGCATAACACTTGAATGAAAGGGATTAACCGTAACAGAACAAGGAAATCTACTGATTGAACCGTTGATCGATCCATCTTGCGAAAGCGAAGAACCATTCGATGTGCCGATATTATTTCCATGGTTGTGCTCTCCTTCATATGTTGCTACTAATAGAGACTTATCCTCAAGGGATCTTTGCACCTAAAACCCATTAATATAAAGAAAAACCTTCAATTATAGCATAAATTTTAAAAATTTTGGAAGTTTCCTGAGGAAGTCTTAAGTTATAAAGTCTTAATAAGCTATAAAAAACTCCTAATCTATAAGTAACTAAACCATACCTTCTTCTTCGCGGGGCATCCCGGAGTCATCGAACATCTGTAATAAGCTCGAGGCGATGGGTTGTGTTTTGTGAACTTTTGTCCATACTTTCTCCACTGGAATCCATCTCTGACAATCTAATATAAGAAACGGCAGCATAAGTAATGAGAAAATTTAGATTTATGGGATTAACATTGATTAGTGATTAGAAACACATACTAAGCTATTGTCTCCCTTTTCAGTCCTTACGAAAACTTGGGTTGGTTTGGCGTTCTGAGCTTCATTCCGAGCTCTCTTTTTCGAGTCATGGCTCAAGCAACTCTTATCAAGAAAGATACCCTTTTCGTCAATCATTTTCCCATGGAGATGGGCTTGAAGAGTACTGAATTTACTGGTCATCACATCAAGCCTGGAGCAAAGCTTCTCATTCTCTTTACGTAAAAGTGCCAACTCTAATTCTAGCACTTGCACCTAAATGCACAATTAAAGTAGATTATGTCAATCCCCACGAGAAGTTCTATCTTCTTTCCCGTATTTGGGAGTTTGAATTATGGAAATAAAGCCATCAAAGTGAAGAAGAAATTGAAGAAAACAAGTATATATTAATTAACCTTTGCATTACGAAGGACATCTTCTTGAGCAGCCATGGATATAGAACAGACGATCTGTACTAATAACAAACAGAATGCGAGAAGAAAAGGAGTACTAGAGAAGAAGAAGGGAATGATAGAAGAAAAAGGAGTGGAGAGGAAGGGGGCAAACATGCAGTGAACGTGGAAGACCGTTTAGCTCAGGATGCTTCCACTGAAATTACAGAAAGTCCTCCAAGCGGATTTATTGCTCTCTCTCTCTCTCTCTCTCTATATGTTTGTTCGTTTGATTTTTGAAAACAGTGCTTAAAACTATACTTTTACTTTGTACGAATTTCGTGTTCAAACTTCAAACTTCAAACAAAAACTAGATTCATGGGACTTTAAGCACCCAAGACTGAATGTGGACACGACCAACAGCAACATAAGCCGCACAATCTTCCTTAGAGCTAGAGGGGGCAATTGGCTTCCCCTAAAATTTTATTTTTTAATTTAAAATATATTTTTTCTATATGTTTTAATTAAAATTTATGTTTTGTCCCCTCTAAAATTTCTGGTTTGCCCCCTAACTCATTAAAATTTATATATTTCATGAGAAGTGTTAACTGAAAATTTTTTTTTGCCCCCTCATATTTGGAGTCCTGGTTCCGCCACTGCTTCCGCCCTTGAACTTTTTGACTTCTAATTATATATGTCCAAAATAATTTCTGGTTTTCTAATTTATATGTTGAAATTGCCTAATTCTGCTTCCTCTTGCAGCATACAATTTTATTTGAGTGAAATGCTACCACGTGTAATATCTCATGATTCGTATTTTTTCATTAAGAAATGTCGTTTTACATTTTTCTCTTTAATGAAAAAACATTAGGCCTAAAATGTTGTCCATGACATTCTCTCACTCAAGCAGCATCGTTTATTGCAGAAGGAAGCACAGACAACACCTCCCTTGGGATAAAATGGGACAAAATGGCCTTATTCGCCACTTCATAACTACTTCCAACTTGGGGTTGTAAACATGCTAAGCTAGTTTGGGTTGCATGAGCTGAGGTGATGAGCTTGCATGCATAGCTTTAGCTTAGTTAAAACTTGTCTGGGTTAATTTATTACATAATATTTATAATTTTATACCATTTATAAAAATAAACTAATATTATTAAGTATAAAAATAAAACATTTCATATAATATATAATATTAATTCTTAATTTGTTTTTAAATTTACATATATGTTACACTTTTATATATCTATTACACTATTATAAAAGGAACACCCTATTTTCTAGTTAACATTTGATACCAAAAACACCATCCACTTTTTTTTTTTATCAAATTAACTCCTATACTTATTTGTTAATATCACGTGTATCAATATTAAATGCCCTAACACTTTAATACCCAAAACGCCTTCAATTTTCTTTCAGATTTTCTAAGTGAATTCCCCTAGTATATATATACACACAATTTAAGGTAATGTAATCCAAATATAATTTGAGTAAGACAAGTTAGAGAGCCTAAAGGTAAAAATGTTATTGGGATTGAGCCAAGCTTGAGCCCAGAAAAAAAAAATTAAAGTTAGCTCGAGCCAAGATAGTAAAAGCTCAACAGAAATAGTATTATTAAAATATTTGTTGAGGCCAAAAGTCAAATCAACGGATGATTTCTCTAGATTATATAAAGAGGACGGAGACGAGAAGTTTATGAAAAGTAGTCAAGAGCAGAGCATGTGGAGCAGACTTGGGCGGCTCCGATTGAGCGATGGCGACATGTTTGGAACACGTCCAGTGCATGGTTGGACCGGAATTCCGTACATGTGCTTGCGGTAAACATGGTCTGCTTGTGGGAAATACGACGACTGAAAGTTCCACGGTCAATTGTGGTTTACGCACCTATGTTTCAAGGTTGTGGGTCCCACTTAATTTTTCGATAACAAATTAACCTGGGACGGTCAACAAGGAAGATTCCTATGGGATCCTTTTTTTTTTTGGGTGGAGAGATTCCTATGGATCATACCTCTCCCATTTTCTTCCCATAAATACCATCCACAACACATAAAACTCCCAAATAAAACTATCATCCTATTCTACTTTCTAACATCAACCGCCTATTTATTTGCAAACAGAACTACCTTTAGAGAGGTGTGTTGATGTGCAATAGCGAACGTGCCTCCACTAATTCATTTAAAATGAATTATATAACAAGTGTTAGATTGCCCGTATATAATTGAAAAGGGCATACAAGTAATTGTTGAGAGGTTGAAATCATCTGTTGCTTCATCCTACAACAAAAGTATCGCAAAAGAAATGGAATGTCAAATGTATATTTGGCTTCATTTGGTATTGCTTCTCAAAAATTGCTGCAAAAAGTTATAAAAGCTACTAGATTTTTTGTTTCTGTGAAGATCTTTTCATGAAGCAAAAGTATTTGGTTGACATTTGGTAGTGGTGGTGGTGGTGGTAGTGGTAGTGGTCAAATGGATCAGTAGTGGTGGTGGTAGGTGATGAGTGGTGATAGGTGGTGATAGGTGCGGGTCTCGGTGGTGGTGGGTGACAATGATAATGGGTGGGTGGTTGGTATTAAAAACAATCATGTAAAACAAACAAAAAATAAGATTTTTTTTTTGCTATTTATGTAAAGCAAAATGATTGCATTTTTCTTAATAATAAAAAAATAAAAGCAATCATTAATCAAACATGCTTTTTTGTTACAAAATGGTTGATTTTCCTTAAATAAGCAAAAAAGCAATGCTAAATGCATTTAAGTGATTGCTAATTACTAGGGATGGCGCTTACAATATTACAGACATGCTTAAACCCCTACTCATGAGCATTAGTGAGTTGATGGTTATTAAGGGGATATAAAAGTCTTTACAAATTCTAAAATGGTATATAAGGAAATAAAATGTCTAGCTAGAATCTTTGACCACTTATGGAATTGTTTTGATCAAATGTGTCAATATGGATGTTCTACTCTTCTTTTCCATGGATTTCAAATCTCAATAGTCTATGATCAACTAGTTTCCTTATACGTTATTTTCAAGGTTTATGATATTGGTTCTTTGTTAATAAAAATAAGCACAAAACTAGAATAAAAACAGCTCATTTTGTTTTTGGTGTAAATTAACATTACACATGTAAATGGCCACATCAAAGGCTGATTTATATTATAACTTTTGAGGGATCTCTCCTGGTTATTGTGAGACATGGAAAATCACCTACGTGATCTTCTAATCATCACATAGAAATTCATAAAATGAGGAGTCGCCACTATTCAAGTTAAGGTGTGAATGGACACCAGAGTGTGCATAAAAAGAAAAATAGAGTTAAAATAGCTTTACTATATGGTCTTGTCCAGAGGTTGGGTAAGGGGGTGTAAAATCCCGAATTTTAATGATATTAAAATTGGGACTTTATTGATGACTAATTAATTTAATTGGTGGAAAATTTCAGGAGAAGAAGCAGAGGAAGTCATTTAGAGAAAATTTCAGAATTAAGTTATGAGGATTAACTAAAATGGTAAGTAGTATTTAAGATTTATTAATGACTAAATTTTTGGGTTAAGAAGTGTGACAAGCATAGAATCAAATCAAGTTTAATCATGCTCATGCAGGTAGTAGTTGGTGGTGTGGCGTTGCAACGGATCAGGACATTTGAAACACTTGAGTTGGGCGGCAACTATAAATAGCTGCCAAACTTCGATTAGAAGGTTTAGTCGCTTGATCGATAATCCTAGAGCATTTGAGAAGGAAGGGAGAGAGATCTAGGGTTTGAAGATTGAAGGTAGACGACCAGTTCTGGAGAAGACAGAATATTTCAGATCTAGAGGGCATTCGATTGGAGAAGGAGCTGGAATTCGTTTGGAGCTAAACGGCAGTGCATGGTTTGATCTGATCTGGTGGAATTCTACAAACAGAGAGTAATCAGGGGAGTTACGATTATAATTTGTAAGTTCGTCGGAATTATGAACTATTAGAGGTTAGAGATCAGAACGGGGAAGGTTTTTGAAGAATTATGTTGTGTTTCAGAGAATTAGTTAAAAGATCAAGCAATTCATGGATTGAGCTCAGATCTGTGATCTCTGGAAGGAAGTGAGTTGAATCTGAACTAAAAAAAGGTAAGTAGCACTTTTGAAACTCTGATTTACCGCTTTGGTTTTGATTGTTGAAATGGATCATGATTTAAAACGAAACTTTCTGTTCCGTAGTATATATTGGAGAATTATTTGAAAATTGTTGTGAATATGTTTTAATTAAATCTAAGGTTGTTCATCTAAGTTATTAAGTTGCTATAGAGTGTAATCGAAGTGGTTTGGAAAATGGAATTTAGTTCAGAGTTCATGAAATTCAAGTTAGAGAAAGATGGAATTTACGAGTTATGATGTGCAAGGATCGCTCAAGCCAGGCACCCAGGCTAAGCAATCAAAATGGTGAATATTAACATGAGCGCCTAGCACATCGCCTAGGCAATGTGCCAGGCAACCCAAGGATTTAAAATGAGTATGGTCGCTCAGCCAGGCGCGTAAGCCAAGAGAACATTACATCATGGTGGTTTATTGTTAAGAATTTAGGGGCCGGTTTTTGTTTATAGAAATATTTTTTTAAAATTTTAAAGAGTGTACAATCATAGTTGAGTGACTAAGAGATATTTCCTATGGAATTAATTTGAAATTTCACTTTAATGAGAAATTGGTGCGTATTTTACAAAAATGAGTTTATTAAAGATAATTGGTTACAAATTATAAAATAATGATTTTATTTTGATTCTGTCACTTGTAGTAGTTAACTAGGACTAATCTTAGGGGTTCTCAAAGGTAATTTACTTAAGAAAATATTTTATTAAATACTTAATTATATATTTCCTCATTTATAGTATAAATTGTTGATTTGGAAAAGGTATTGAGGTTTTACTTTATAATAGAAAGATTATAAATAAATTCTTGTACAAAATCACTGTGTTTAATCAGGTTGCGATAAATACTTTCTGAAATTTCTTTTCTAGTCAAATTTGGGAAATTTAGCATTTGAAGTCTATTTTGGGGATGGTTTTGGATTAACTTGACTTTATGGAAGAACTTGCATTGTTTTCAACTATTGTGAACTATTTCCAGTGATATGAGTTTAAAATGATTGCTGAGAGTGAGATTTGATTTCTAATTTTTTTTCTTCCATGCACTTAGAGAGATGGATTGCGATGCCCATGTACTTAGGTAGATGTTATACCTCCGTGTACTCGGGGATGCCCCATTTACTTGGGATGTTGATACCTCTGTGTACTCAGAGATGCCCCGTGTACTCGGGATGATATGATCGTGATTGAGATGAGTTGTGCTTGCTGGACATCGTGTTTGATTTTGTTTTAGAGTTAGTGGGCATAGCTCGATATGGATCCATTTAGGAGCTAGATAGTGGAAAAGATTTTTCTTTGTTAGATGTAATTCTTTGTTCGCGCACTCATTCCATCGTGTACTCGATGAGGCCTTCTTTGTACTGGTGAGCTGCGGCTTTCCCTTATTTTATCATGTACTCTGACTATGACTGGTTAGTACTTGCCAACCCTTTGCTATATTGGTAGGGTTCTCCCACATATGCTATTCATGTTTAATACACTTGCAAACAAAAATACTCAAAAGTAACATGTAAAATAAACAAATAGATGTGTGATTCCTCCATATAAGCAGTCCAATAAATCCTGGACTCTCTCTATAGATATATCACCTCTAGGACTTCATGATTAAATGAAAAATCGAGGTAAAACTTGAAGAAAAGCAAACTAAAACAAATCTGGAAAAATCAACTCAAGATTAAGCCATTTAAACTTGGAAAATTCAACTAACCATAAGTCATTCAAATCAAACTCAAATTGAATGCAACCGAAGCCATTTGAGAGCTTATATGAAGTAGAAGACTCAGTGAAAATTTCAATTAAATCTGACTAAAATCAAAGAAAATACAGTTGTTCAAAGTTGTTATAAAACAGTAAAAGCGGTAAGTAGCCAACTTTGATAACCTATTCGTGGAGATTGGCTCCATATAAATCCTTGAAAATTGGTGTGAATGAAGTATGAGATGTCATTTTTTGAATGAAATAGGCCTCACTCAAAATTTCATCCATTTGTAGTTTGTGTGCTTTCTCAAACATGCTTAGATGATCACAGATTGACTTTGTAATCTGCTATTGAATAGTACAAGGTCAATCAAGCACATCAAATTAAAATGTAAACTCTTGAAAATAATTGGATTTGAAAGTAGACTCATACAGGAAAACTCAGAGATTGAAATCACTCAAATCAAAGTTGAAATGAGACTTTGATGCTCAATCAAAGCGACCAGTTTAACAATCTGATTTGATCTGACTTGTCAACTTTAATCAAATGGTTTGAAAAATGGGCTCCATATAAATTGCTCAAATTTTACAGGATTAAACTAGACATCTTTACCTATCACATTTCTCTGGAATCATTCAAAAATTCATCCATATGATGAAGTTATGAATGATCTAAGACAGGGTACAGGTTCTGTCCAGATCTGTAAAATTTAAGTAAAACCAAATCAAAACATTGAGTGTGTGTGTTTGATCGACATGATCTAATTTGAAATCACTTGAAATGAATTGAAAAACACTTATAAATATTTAGAGTGTGGATATGACTCAAATCTCTCATTAATTGGAGAGAGAAAGAACCAAATTTACCCAAATTGATGCAAATTGCTCAAATCCAAGAGATTAGACCATAAGGTCTTCTCTAGAAGATGAAAAATCAGTTAAAATCAACTCATAAAGTCCTGAGAAATTGCTCTAAGGCTTTTGATCTCATATCTACCATATTGAGCATAGTAGATCTAAGATCTATGCCTATTTTGACAAAAATCAAGTGATGTGTATATGATTGTGTAGGAAATCATATTTTTAGGAGAGAATTGAGATCTAATGCTATAAAGAACATAGATTTATGTAATTTCTCCAAATTTAAAACAAAATCACATACAAACAGCAAGTACACACAAATTTAAACCAAGAATGCAATTATCTCTTTCAAAAGTGGTTCTAGACCTAAGGATCCATTCCAACACTTGTTTCCCCTTACTCTCTCTTCACGTTTTACGGCTAGAAAAAGTGTTTAAGGTACTTTAAGCATGGTTTGGGGTTTCAAATACAATCATGGCCTTATCTACAGAAAGGTAGAAGACGAAAGATTGCTTGAATTGAAATAAAGTGAGGAGACAAGTGTAGTAGCTTACCTTGGTAGCTTGAGAGAGTTAAGTGGAGAATTGGGCAGAGGTTCCCTTCTTCTTCAAGAGCTCTTCAAACTTCAAAATTTCAACCATTTGCAAGAGGAGAAGCCCTCTATTTATAGGCAAGACCAAAGGTAGAAAAGACCCAAAGGTAGACACAAAAGTGTGTCTAGAACCTTCTAACTCAAGTCTAAAGCATGAATTGGGGTAATTTGGCCAATTTGGGGAATTCAGACATCCCAAATAGAGGTATAGACATAAATAAGTGAAGGCTCATGGGCTTTTTTAAATTGAAACAAATTGCCTATGACCGAAAATACAGTTCAGTTAAACATAAAATTTCTGATAACCGAAATATTATTTCAGTCATGTATAAATTATGTGTAACTGAAATCTAATTTCAATTCAAATTCAGTTATGGCCATGTGCAAATGATGATGATGCCTAACAAACTAAGATTCGCCAGCTCATTAGAAGGAACCAAAATTAAATTTCAGTTAAAAGCATTTTTCCCATGCCCAAAATATATCCTCGGTTATTGACATGAAATATGAGTAACTGAAATAATATTTCGGTCACACCATATATACTTATAGCCGAATATTATTTTCGGGCAAACATAAAAAAAAACCTTTGCATTCTCAAATTTCAACCTTGTGTAATTTGAGGTATGTACAGTTACCCTTTAAGAGATCCTTGCTGTATTTTGAGTTTGATTCGTTGGAGAAGTAGGACTAATCCTACTAGGTCTGATTATTAATGATTTAGGAGCTATCTTTGTGGTACATACTTGCAGTACTGCACGGGTGCAATTGAAAAAGAGATATAAAAAAAATGTTTGGGACATTTAACGGCTTAGAAATTGTTGAAGGGTATTTTTTGAAAAATGAAAAGCAAAAAGACCAAGTTACCGCATAGAAATATAGATCAATAAGACATTATAATGTTGTTTTAGGGAAAAGCATTTATCATTTTATGCATTTCCCAAGGGACTGCTTCCTATTATATATAATTAAGGAAAAAATGCATGAGCTATGTGCGTAGCAAAAGAATTAAATTAGTACAACTAATTGGAAGATAAAAAATAAAATAAATTGAAAGACATTTTGGAGAATAGAAGTGGTTATATGTGTAAACATGCAAAAGTAAATAGAATTAAAAGTAACGAGCATTTTGAATAATATGTGATAGTTATATAAGTTAGTTAAGGGGAGATCAAAGTGAATATAATAAAATGCATGGAGCAATTTAGGTATCAAATGTCAACTAGAAAAGAGATGGTTGGCTTTATAACAGTAATAGACTTGGGATTCTAGAATTCAACTTAAACCGAAATCCAAATTACCCACGAATTGGGACCTTAGTTTAGAGCATCGCTTAAGACAATAATCTCTTAGATCCATCATTTCTTTTCCATCGAAAAAAGAATCTCAACTTGCAAAATGATTTTGAGGTAAAAAATTTAACAAGATCTGATTCTAGAAACCTAATAGATTTCTGATGCTAGTAACAATCGAGTTAAAATCCTGTGGATCATTTATCTAGACTCCTTATGTGGATCCTCTACAAGATTGTGCCACGTGCCCCTTCAAGCATTTAAGAAAATTACATTTACGCCATTCAAGGGACACATGGCACAATTTTGTGAAGGGATCCACATAAGGGGTCTAGATAAAGGATCTACAGGATTTCAATTGCTTACAATCCTCCGTAGGATGAAATCGTCTACCGCAAACTTGCAACATCCCACGGATGCTGTCATGTACATCATTTCATATTTTTAAATGTGAAATGTATAATAGTCAGAGACGGTGCACGTGATAGCATCCCATCCTGCCGTAGACAATTTCAACCCATCATCCATTAAAGGCTTTCATGACTAATTGTTGATGGTGGAGCCACATTCCCAAAACATTGCCACGTGTCACAAAATCAATGGGTAAAGTGGTTGTCGTTGGAATCACGTAGATCAAAATAAAGAGAAGCTCAGTCCATGCACGCAAGTCCTTAGTCACCGCAATGACAACTTGGAGGTTCTGGTCTCCCGACGTAGACGAAACCCACGTGGGAAGACTTCAACCCACGTGGAGAGACTTCCACCATTCTTACCCATCCCCTTAATTAAGGACGTTACATGACTCTCTGTCGTACCATAGTGGGCCCACTTGATTTCCAGATTCCAAATACTAGACTGGGACCCACTTAACCAATTTGTCTTTTGCTTTAACAATAATCCAAAGAGAAGAGAAGCTTCTTGTGCGTTGGGTGCATGTTATGGACAGATATGCTGCATAGAAGAAAAAGAAATTCTAAATGCGGCAAATGCTTAAATGGGTTAGGCTATGCATTTATTTATGATTTATGATCTCAACCATTCTATTCTACCATGTATGCCTACTAAATCTCATCTTTATCTTATTATAAATAAAATTATAGTAAGGTTTCATTTATCATAATGAGATTTTCTTGCATGATTAAGGTAAGTTGTTAATTCACAATGAATGAGGAGTTTGACAAAAATTAGGTTGATGGCATGAATTGGTCAAATTGTGAATGATACATAATAATGTTTAGTTTCCTCCGGTTCTCATTCTAGTATTTTTCTATAGATTTTGTAAACCCAGTAGAAGAGATGAGCCCAAAGTTAGATCCCTCTACTAAGGAGTGTGCTGATCGTAAGTGGAAGTATATAATTTCCTGATCCCTACATCAATGATATTGTACGCTTTGACCCACTAGGCCTCGGTTTTGTTCTTGGATTTTACACAAAAAGCCTCGTTGCTTAAGGAAATCACAAGCCTACAAATTTAGATCTTCACCTTCTCCTCTCCGCTGAGCAATGTCAAATCCGATCTGTTTACTATTGCTATGTTTCTGAGTAGCTATTTTTTTTTTCCTTTCTTGATAAGTAGAGATTCTAGCTTGTTATAATCCATTTCTTTTTTGCTTTTCCTTTCTAGTTGGTTTGTATATATTTATGGGAGATTTGGATATTGAACAGCTATTATAATTCATTTAATCTTCCTCTGTATCGTACTCTGATATTGTTCTCATGGACATGTTATGATCATCTGGCTGCCTATTAGATGGTTGTGAACTGTTCCTTAGGTTGTGCAAGTTCGGGTTAGGGTATTCTATTGCTTAATCTGGATTTCCATGCCGCCCAGCATACCAATTCTAGTCGCTATATTGTAAGCTATGTGGAGTTAGAACATATATATATATATACAATGGCGGAGCCAGGATCTTCTTTCAAGATGGGCAGTGCAACAAAGAATGGATGATGACCGGTTGAAATTAAAAAGATTGTGGCCGAATTAAACATTCTAGAGGGGGCAAGCTATATATTTACAATTAATTACAATAGGTTTTTGTAATTTTAGGGTGGGCAGCCTATATGTAGCTCCGTCCCTGTATACATACAAGTCTTCTCTTGCCTCTACATGGCGCCTACGTGAACTTTTCATGCATTTTTACTTTTCCACAATTTCTTTAAGTGGAAAAAATAATTCTAACAAAAACCTCTCTAATTTGTCTTCTAATTTGAATAAATTTCTAATTACTATTGCTCTCCTAAGTTAACTCATTAGTATCCTGATTTAAGTCAAAACTCTAAACATTATTCTAAGCACATATATTTTACTAGTATAAAACTAGAAAAACATAAATAACAAAGAATTTGTCAAAATTTTCTATTATTTCACTAGATGATCAATAGTTATTTGATTGTTAGTTAAGTCATGTTTCAGACAAGAATGCATCTAAATAGTGATAATCTATACACTATAATTTTATACACAAAATAATATTTACTTATAAATCTAAAGTAATATGTTTTGTGCCATGTCTTAAACAGGCACTAAGATTTTTTTTTTTTTGGAGAAATAAAGTGAAGTCTGAAGGAGGTAGGTATAAGGATAACCTGTGAAGAAAACGATCAGAAGCAGAGGAAAAGATCAAAAACAACTTGGAGAGAGTCATTAGAAAGGATTTCATATTTTAACTGATATTCTTAGTAGATTGAGGCAGAGAGATAAGATTTATGTTACAGACTCCAAATAGAAAAGTTAGGGTTGCTTTCTCTTTTTTACTTTTGATGAATGATAAAACCATGTTGCTTGTTGTGTAAATGGGTTTTGTGCTACAGTGAAACTGGTTTGATAGAAACACGCATGAAAAAACTCAAATTTAGTGGAGAGAAACACAATTACTAAATTGAATCTGAAATCAGTCTCTTTAATTCATAACCGAAATCCAATTAGTAATTTTAGATTGGTTTATGTCCAGTTGGATCAAATGACAATATCCGTTTTATATATGTTCAAGCCTCAGATCAGAACTGGACAAACCAAATCCTGGTTGATGAGGTCTTCAAACAGGGCCAACCCAAGTTCTCTCATGACCTAACTGATTTTGTTATATATATTTTGAACTTCAAACAGGGCCAGCCCAAGTTCTCTCATGACCCAGATGGTCGATCTGCAAAACCTCCATTAATGACAGTGGGGAATGTTCAAAATATATATAACAAAATCAGTTAGGTCACTCATAGCTAGCCCATCTTGACTTTGAATACCAGCACAATGGATGTTGCAGCTTCACCTTCCAGTTTTAATGAAGTAGCAATATCTTACAATCTGAAGTATGTGATATGATATATATTGAATTGAACTTCAAAGCCTTGTTTTGTTTGAAATAGATCTAGTTGTTAATCTAAAAAAGTAAACATAAAATGGATCACAGAAAATTCATGTTTAACTTCCATCAGATTCAAATGGCTCCAACAATCTTACCAAAATTATCCCTTGCTATTTGCTTAGAACTACTATTTACATCAGCCAATGCTCTTCAATTTCTTGAAGTGCCAAAACTAGTAGATGCAACTAAGTCTCTCTTGAAGATTTTCTTCACTCTTCATCGCTTTTCAGCTGGACATTGATGGGCAATTCTTCCCGAAATCGCTGCTGCGAGCGCCGCTGTGAAATTGGGATCTTTTGTCAAGGAAGAAGCCATTTGCTCAACCAAAAATCGTTGCAATTCCGGTGACTCAACGTTCCGGGTAGGCGTCTTGTTATCAGTATTTGATCCAGGTTGGGTGAGATTAAGAGTAATGGCAGGATTTGCTGAAGATATTTCAGAGGCTGAAGAAGGGACCGATGTAAGGTTTACGCCACGGCTTGAATTCAATGCTGCCTCGGCTCGCAAAGGTTTTTGATGATTATGCTCTCCTTCATATGTTGCTACCAAAACAAGTCGATCTTCAACACTTCTTTGCACCTGATAAGAGAATAAGATCACCCCAAAGCAAGTTAACATCCTTTTTGTTCCTTCAAAAAAATTTGAAGTCTAACATAACTACTACTACCTATTAAAACAAGGGGATGAAGTTGAGGCAATTTGATTTAGGCTTACCTTCTTTTTCACTGGGCAGCCTGGGGCAAAGGAGCACTTGAAGTAAGCTCTAGGAAATGGGTTGTCTCTAGTGACCTTTTGGCCATACTTCCTCCATTGATATCCATCTTTTACTACCTGAAATATGCAGCAAAGTAACATGTGGATTGTTTAGTACTAGGAAGGATATAGAGATTGTAGAACAAAAACCCACAAAACCAAGAAATTGTGCATTGTACATGAAAGATTTTATATGTACACAGTGTTACTTATCCATGTTTGATGGACTAGATTCACATAGTTAATGTTACTCTTAGGAATTTGAACTTACAAGGGTTGTGTCGGATTCGTCGGTGCGCACATAGACCTTTGAGACCTGAGTCTTGATCTCTTCCCTTGGTTTCTTACATGAATCTTCATCACTCGAGCTGCTCTCAGTAACCCCATTAACTTGATTGCAATTACTGTTATCACAACTCCCAGACTTCCTCTTCCTTGTGGCTGTAACCTCTTTTTCAGTGCTCTTGTTCATCAACTCCATCACATGGCTTTGCAGATTATTGTAATTCTCACACAGTATAGTAAGCATCTCAGTTAGCCTCTTGTTCTCCGCACTCATCCGATTCAATTCGGCTATTAAAACATCGGTCTGAACATGAAAACAAGTCCACACCATTAGATCAATGCAAACACCCCAGTTAAAAAGAGAATCAAAAGGAGAAAAGCTACATGAGTAGTATCCATTAACTCACCTCATCTTGCGCTGAGAATTTCCTCCCCATGTCATGAACTGGACTTTGTATCTCTGTGTCCTGAACCAAATGAAGAAGAATTCAAAACTCAGCAAATTTAAACAAAGAGAGTTGTAAATGCAAGAAAACCCATATAGGATGGTCGATCTGGCTGAATCAAACTCTACTTACCAGAGTTTCATCTACAACTCTTAGAGGGTTAGAATTGAGATCAAAGCTGAGAGAAGTATCCGAAACCCAAGTCGACTCCATGGCCTAGAAGCAATTTCGATCAAACCCCAGAAGAAAAGATGTCTCAGCCTGGCTTTCAGAACAAGTGAATGAGAGAAAGAAAAAAGAACAGAAGATATATAGAACCAGATCACGAGAGACAGAAGTTGGGGGTGGTTCAAGGAAAGTTGCAGGAAGGAAGTAGAGACTTGAGTGAGGGGTCTCTTGACTTTTTTCCCACTTGTAAGAACGTCAGCTTTGAATCGTCACCGAAAAGAGTGTCATTTCCAGCTATTAATTCATTCATTTAGACAATGTGAGAATCACGGCATTTAGTTTGTTTTGTTCTATAATGGCTTGGGGTTGGGAATAATGATAAAGGAGTCATGTCCATTGAACTAGATTTCAAAGTCAAGCCCACCAAAGTAAAGGTGACAACTTGCACTTCTAAGAAGATAACAAGTCTCCATTGACCCAACCAAATCTTGTCGGCGGTGCACGACCGTGTGGCCACTGGGACCGTGCCACTGGGACCGTGTTTTCTTCCCCTCCACGTTTTTATTATTTCAATTTTGGTCGGTAGGTTGAACCGGGTACCGGTGACTCATTCTATTCCGGTTCAGCCAGCATTACAAACTTGGGTTGCATTTGTATGCCGAGAAATTGCATCGGAAGAAATTTGCAATTCTCGCGAGTGCAAAAACATTTTTGTTGGAAACAATGGTTCATATTCTGGATATAAGGGTATTTTTGGAATTTCAAAGATACTGGGTTTAGGATTAATTGGTATATATATCATGTTATAACCCTAATTAAATTTTAGCGGATTTCAAAAATATTAAATAATGACCAATGACTCGTATTAGCACAAATAAACATTATTAGTGAGCTTAATAAGACTAGTCGCATATGAATTTAATTATCGATTGTTGTAACTAGGGGCAGAGCTACACAGAGGTTAGGGTTAGCAGTTTCTCACCCCAGAATTTCAAAAAGATTAATGTTGACCAATTATAGAGACCGGTCTGCCCGGTTTTAATAAATGGCTTTGATATATACAGATTTTAAATTTTTGCAAGCACGTGAACAATAGGGTGGCCCATGGTTCACTAAAATTGACACTTATTGTCTTTTTATCTGATTGAGTCTTGCTCAAAGCGCCAAGGAAGAGAGAAGGAAAAAGGCCAAAAAAAACAAAGAAAAGGAAGACTCGCTCAAGGACAACACGGTTTGAGGAAAGAATCTAGGGGCGGTTCACTCAATCTAGACCTTCACAGTTACCCAAGTCAAAGTAAATAAAAAAATCCTCTAGACATTCTCTCTTTTCTTCTTCTCTTTTGTCCTCTTATCCTTTTCTCTGGTTTTTCTTCTCCCTTTTCCTTTCCTTTCTTCTTGTTCTTTTCTTTTTTTCTTTTCTGATACATTGGATCTTACTCACGTTCGCAGGCTCACCAACAGAATTTTTTATGTAGTCAATCTTGCCTTCCCTTAAGGGAGGGTATCCTGTGTGGTGATCCTCACCATGTTCCATATATATATGTACGCTAATGGGGCACTAGGGATTTTCAAACATTATAACAAATACCCTTATTGAACCCTTTTTCATTAACTTCAACTAGCTGGATGCACATGCAGTACTACACATATTAAGGAAAAAGTCAAATAGGGAGGGAACGGTTTTGTAAACGGATAGTTTAAGCTTTTAAAAAAAAATTGAGGTAGCTTTGACTACGTACACTTTTATTTTATTAATGAATCTTCACAATAATGTATAAGGGTGTTCTGAAAAATTGATCATTTTGGTTGGCCCAATTCCCCAAGAAGACGCCTCTCGTTATCTATAGTATAGATCAAGAAAACATCTTTTATCCCTCAAGGGGTAGGAAGAGTTGAGAGGAACTTTTAAATTACAGTTCTAATTTTTGACTTTTTCTTCTTTTTTTTTTTCTTCCATACGTACTTGGTTAGGTTAGATTAGACCAAAGATGTTGAGCCCTTTATGATGTCACAGATGTGAAGTCATGAGTTTGATCTTATTCTAAAAAGCAATTTTCAGATATGGGTCATTTGAATTGGAATCTAAATGGATATAACCTAGACCCTGATAAGTAGTGCTTGGTGATTGGTACATTGAACCCAAAATTTTTTGCACGTGTTCCGTTTTCGAACGTATAGGACTACATACATTATGATGGTAAAAGATAGAATCTTGGAATTTAAGTGGGATGATCGCACTGGTAGGCACATTTATAAGACCTCTTGCATAATCCAACCAATTACAAAACCCGTTTACCTTTCAAAAGATAATAAAAGAGACAGAAAAGAAAAGGATTCCACAAAGCATGATAATGAATTCCTTTTTAACAATTGTACGGGAGCCCAATGTTGTTGACTCAATATATGGATCATATGAAATTATCACAGCAAACAACTGAAAGAACTAGACAAGAAAAGTCCAAATTTGAAAAAACGAGTCTATGTGACCATTTCTAGAATAATGTGTAGGCTTGACTCTGGGTGCAACCAACTATTGTTAGGTTTGGTGGCAACCCAAAACCAGACCAAGAGTGCAGATTGTTGTAACTAAAATTCGGGTGCTTTTTCATTTATGATCAAACAAGATCTCACCCATGTGTGCTAGGTTTTATTTTGTTTAGCATAAACCCGTTTAGGGTATCTTAGTACAATCCTTTAATTACGTTCCGAGAACATTAGAGAATATCCTTTGATTCTAACTTTTCAAGTCTCTGAATAGAAATTGGTTTAGTTTATTTATAATTTGTGGATGAACCTAGTTTTAACTTTCTTCTATGTACCCAATTTTAGGATCAAGTAGTGTCATAATTCAATTAGATAGTGTTAGACCATGAATATCATATTTTAGATCAAATCATTTGACTTATTTGAATTGATTGGACCATTAATATCCAATTTGATTTGATTGATTTAATTTGCATGAAATGATTTGATTTGGTATCAAATCTAAGGCATTAGAAAATTAGAATCCTATCTTAAACTTAACCATTAAAATTTAATCTAATTTTACTTCAATTGATTTGACTATTAAGATCAATTGGGGAATTGTTGAGATGCAATTTAATTGGAATTGCTTTGGTATCATTTGTAAGTATTAGACTATGGAAATCCTACCTTAAAGCGAATTGATTTACTTTAAATGATGGGCTATTAGGGCTCAATTTAAATAAAATTCCGACCTTAAAATGAACCATTGGATTTGTTTTAATAGATTGGATCATTTGGATCTAGTTTAATTTGAATGAAATGATTTGATTTAGTCTCAATTCTAAGGCATTAGACCATAATATAGAGAATTCAAAGCCGATTCTATTGCATCAAATTGAGACCTCAAATGGGTAGGTAATGAATAAAAAAAGGTGGAAGGTAATTCAGGTATTTTTGTTGAAACTAAAATTGGGTGCCAGATGGCAGCCACGTGTGCATAATGTTTATTGCCATGTGGGATTAAAATATTCAGGCCTCTCTTTTTTTTTTTTTTTGATAAAAGCCTTGCCTAGGCAATTTCATTCCAAAAGAACACTAATACACTAGCAGAGACCGCAGCCATATACACACACATTGAACAAACAACAAAGGCCAAAGCCACATAAACACAGACTGAACAGAAGTAGATAAAAAAGATGCATTGAACCATTAAAACATGAGACCTGCCATAGTCCCTAACGTCTGCAACTGCCTGGATGAAATTTAGGCGAGTGATCGAAGTCACGATAATTGATGAAAGCTCATCAGAAGAGCCTGAGAAAGCGTCTACATATGAACGGATTAAAAGTCCCAATGAAAGTGAAATCATCAGTGTAGCTGAAAAGAATACAAAATGAAGGGAGGTAATCAAAAAAACGATCCCAACCTGGAAAAGGGGCAGAGGCAAACGGTGGGGTGGGAAAGCGCCATGAGAACTGAGAATACACATCTTCAAAATCAACAAAAAGTGCTCATCGAACTTGAAGACCATCGCCAAGGAATTACCGGTGAGCAAAAGCTTAGGCAGTGCAACCTCCAAATTGTGCACAGCAACACCCTAAAAGCTGTCAAAACAAAAGAGAACATTCACGAACATGACCAAAAACAAGGAGGCGAATAGGCGACGTTCCGGCAGACGTCGGTCCAACCAATACCGAGTAGACACCATCCTTCGTTGTTGGCCTCATTGTTGTCGCCATCATCATCATCATCTTCAGAATCGGCCTCCATTAGAACCCAAACCATTGCACACACTCAAGATCTTCAAACCCAAGCACTTCCACTAGAATCCTTGGGTTCTCCAGTTGTTGATCGTCGATATTCGCTATAAATCAGAAGCGCCCACCAAAAAACGTAGCACCAAACCCTAACGCCGCACTTGAACCCGCAAACTCCCTGGTTGAAAGAAACACACACAAGCCTACCACCAAACCCTAGCGCCACAACCGAGAGAGAACAAAGCTTTTTGGCACCGCCGTCACCCACTTCACCGAGATCTCTCACTTTCGGACCCTAGTGTTGCGAGAGAGAAAACCCAAGCGCCGCGAGAGAGAAAACCCCCATCTCCAGTCGTCATCGCCCACTATGCTAAGATCTCCCACTTTCGGACCGAGAGAGAAACCCTATCACCTCCGGAAAGAAACCCTATTGCCTCTCTTATTAAGGTAGAACTTCCAACATGGTTTTATTGGGCTCTTTTCGAGAAATAATAATCTATATCTATCTATCTATACCAAGGGCAGAGCGAGAAAGTTAGCTCAAGAGGGGCAAATAATAAGTTAGAATAAATTCAACTATATGTACAATTCAATTATTTTTAAATTGAAAAGTGATAGTTTATGTAAATGAGATTTTTGATAGACAGTTAAAAGTAACCATTTTTCTTTTTTGAAGTGGGGGAGGGGGCAATTCTTTTAAGTTTATGGGAATTGTTTGGGGGGTGGGTGTGTTGCAATTGCCCCCTATGCCCCCCTGGATCCGCCCATGATCTAACTATATATAAAGAGAACACAGGCTTGGGAATCGTGCCAATATATAATATCCATTTTACTTGAACAACCTTATAATAACCGTATTAACCATTATTAAAGTTACTAATGGGGGCATAGATGTCTTTTCATAAAAAATGGAATTCTTGCTCCCTTCTCTCTATCTCTATCATCGGTATTATCATTGCCGCTGCATTACCGTTGCATTACTGTTGCATTGCCGCTGCATTACCGTTACCATTATCATTCAATCATATAAGAGAGGAGAGCTCTTAAGGTTTTGTGTGTTAAGGTGTAACGTGATATCTATACTATACATAAGCGCCTCCTGAAAGCATGCCAAACATACACTTTTTTATAATGTAATTTTATCTTATATTTTGACACGGGCAATTTTTTCCTTTTTCATTTTCACTTTGCGAAAGATAACCCCTCAACAATTTCTTATCCATTACATATCATAAATCTTTTATATACATGCATGCATACGTGTACCCCACTAGTTAAGAGTGCAACTCGAGTCAGTTCGGTTCGGGTTGAGATCAAACCATAACTAAATCGAAAATATTTGTAGTGAAACTGAACTAAATTGAAAACCAAAAACTGAACTAAAAAAAATTGAAAATTTGAAACCCAAACCAAACCAACCAAATTACATGAGATCAATTCGATTCGGCATGTAATTCCAAGAAGGATGCACTCATTAATAACTTGTGTTACATTGAAATTTTGGCCTCCTCAACAATTGATTCTTTCCTAAATTGGATGTTGGGAAAGAAAAGGCTCCATTGACTATTACAAAAGATTTGAGCAATTCTTTCAGAAATTAAGTCTGCCAAGACCCTGTCCCGTTTGTCCAGGTATATATATTTCAGACCTTTAATTAGCGTGCATTAATTCCAAGAAGGATGCACTCATTAATAACTTGTGTTACATTGAGACTCTGGTCTGTTGGGTTCGGGTTGAGTTCAACCCATGAGTAAGCCGAAAATATTTTTAGTGAAATCGAACCAAATTGAAAACCGAAATTTGAACTAAAAATAAATTGAAAAACTGAAACCAAAATCAAACCAACCGAATTACATGAGATCAATTCGGTTCGGGTTAGACCAATACATTCTTGTGTTCAAACATGGTATTTTTTGTAATATCCTTAAAGTTAAAGGTAAATTTCAAAGTTTAACATATATTGTATTATATTCATATATATATGAATTCGGTTCAATTTCGGTTTGGTTCAATTCGGTTTAGGCAAATATATGAATTTGGTTTGGTTCGATTTTAACCAAGCATCCAACCCAAAACTAAAACCGAATTAGTTTGGTTTAGGGATTTTCTGACTGAAACCGAACCAAACAACTATAAAAATCTAACCGAAGTTGGTTTGGGTTAGTTCAGGTTCAGGTTTAACCAGACCAAGTTGCACCTCTAGTATACATAAAAGACAGAGGAGGGTGAACGTTTGCAGTTATAATATATTTGAGAAGACAGAGGACAGTGGACGTTTGGACTCATAATATAATCGATCATTTAGCATAACATGTGGACAATGTTCATTGGGCTAGTCCGATGAGGCTAAAAATCGAGCCTAAGCCCAATTTAAACAAGGCCGAGCTAAAAATTGTTACCTGTTCATATTTGTAACCTTGCTTTAACAAAAGTACTACTTCAGCAAAAGGAAAAAAAAAAAAGTGGTAGCCATTGTACTGCTATAAAAATTTAGTACCTCACTCATAACATATGCTTATTGTATTATTTAAATTCGAGCCATTCAATAGACGTGTGTGACTTCCGGGTTTCATTACTACAATAAAAAAAAATATGCCTCTTCATTCAAAACCGGCAATTGCAAAACCGCCTCCCTTTACGTGCAGTATTGCACGTGCACCCTTTCACTTAATACGTTTCCCCCACTGTTAATCATACTTATTTTATATATAATCTTTTTATTATTAAATACATTTTTAATTTAATACCTTTGTACTATTTTAAAGCATAGTCAAAAGGTCTTAGCTGGCCAATTTTATTGACCCCCATAGCCTTTCGAAAACTACCCTACAATTTTAAATACTCTCATATTCCCTATATATTTACGCACACGCGTTACAATCTGTTTACGGCCATTATTAAATAATTTATAATAGGGTTTAAACACGTGAGAAAAATAGAAAAAAAAATTATGCAAAAGCATAGAACGTTGAGATTCTTTTATTAAAAAATTATGCAAAAGCATAAAATAATTTATAATAGGGTTTAAAAGAATCTCAAGTCACTCCCTATTAATTCTATTTCTCATTGTAGTGATTATTTTAAATTATTTAAAAAAAAAAGAAATATTTCAATAGCCCTTTTTGGTTCCATATAGAATATTCTCATATATTATATATCTTTAATTAGAATATTATGATATATTATATATTTTCCTGCTTCTCTCTCCTCTACAGCCTTTCTTCAATAGCCCTTTTGGGTTCCTTATAGAATATTATGACATATGTTACAATAAAAATATATTTTAAGGTAAAGATAAAGATATGAACATATGATATATCTTTAATTAGGAATCTAAAACGTCAAAATATATATATCTAATATGGTATTTCTAGAACGTGATTAGGAATATGATATTTAATTAGCAATCTAAAATGAAATTATCAATATGATTTACATATCAAAACCTTATGAATAAAAATAATCACAAAATGAAGAGTTCCCGCCTAACACAATGGAAAAAGATAGAGAGAGAGAGAGATTCAACAAGCCTGATAATGAATAGAGAAGCAACAGCAATCTTTGTTGCATATATCAGTTAAGAATGCTTTCCAAGTTGCATAAACAGTAGCAAGTAAATCTCCTTCTAATTGATAGCGGAGAGGCACCTAGCAAAGATAAGGTTGAAGCTTTTTACTTTACAATGGCAGCAGCAAATGCCCTCGTTTTGAGGATGGATGGAAGAGGAGTAATTCTGGATGGGAGAAAGTAACGGGCTTAAATTTGAAAGTGCGAAGGGTAACGGGGTGTTGGTTACTATTTGGGATTCTTCTGGTTGTGGAGGACAATCCTAGGAAGGAAAGGAAGGGCAAAAATTTGGGGAATATTCCCTAGAGTTGGCTTTACTAATAGTATAGATGATCACATCACATGACATCACAATACTAGTAGTATAATTGGCTTTACTTGTGTCATCTTCAAGCCCATCTTTTTTCTGGAGATATTATATCTACAGCTGTAAGTTTTGTCTGATCTAAGGTTTTATTTTAGGTTTGGCTTTTAGTTGGGCTTGATTTTAGGCCCGAACTTGAGTTCGGGTTAGGCTTGGGTTCGTACTTTACAGCTCAAAAAGCCCGAACTATAAAACTCTAGGTTAAATGACTTATTGCAAATTCCATCTTCTTCCTAAGTTCTTTCAAAAACCAAACCCTTTCTCTCTATTCTTTCAACCAATTCTTCCATAGACCAGGTTATATAAAATTATAAAGCTCTAAACCTATAACTTCTTCGAGATCAAGGAAAGTTGATAATGTTGACCTTTGTGCAGACAATGACTTGGGATTGGCAAAGAACCACACTTTCAGTAGTATTTCTTTCATGACGTTGGATGTGTTGTCTTATAATTTGGTCATAAATCTTAGAAATGTTTTAATTTAAAAACTCAAATTTTTTACTTTCCTATACTAAAAATGTCATAGATTTGTTGCCTTTGCTATTAGAGACCCGTGGCTAGCCTGAACCCCCACGAACTTGAAAAATCATTTTAGTGTTGGGTTTGGGTTCTAGCAGTTTGGGTTTAGGGCAAGCCAAGGTGAGTTTAGGCCAATTGATTTTAGATTGGGCTGAGACCAAACTCATCAAAACTGAGCCCAACTTGCCCTACTTATAGCTCTAATATTTATAGCATGTTAAGATTACTATTTGCTAAACATAGAAGGAACTCATTGTAAACAATGGTTGAGAAAAAAATGCCAGAAGCTAGAAAAATAATAGAGCAAATGGTTGCTCCAACCAAAAATACAAAATGAAGCAAGCACTATTGTGTTTGTCAATGACAAACTTGTCATTTATGAAAACTTCTTTTAAGTCAAAATAAAGACAAATTGTAATATTTATAAGTTCTTTATGTATCAATCATTCTTCGTCAATCATCAAACCTTACCTTTCTTCAACTTCTGCAAATTCATGGAACTCATTCGTCCAATCCAGAATGAATTCCAAACAAGGCCTGACTAACTCAAACTGATTTTTCTTGTGAATACAATACACTTACCTTCACACACACACACAAAACTCAAACTGATTTTGATTTAGTTTGGGTTGGGTTTCAATGCATATGGTTTGGTGTTGGTTCCAAAATATTTAACTTGAACTAAGTCAATTCGATTTTGGATTTATGTCTTGATTGGAATTGAATTGATAAAACACTCAACTTGCAAATATATATATTTTAGTAAATTGAACCACATTGATACTATTTAAGCCTTATAGCCTATAAAGGTCAGATAACTTGTTTAATGTATGCTAAATTGACTGACCTTTGTTAGGTTTAGAGTCTTAAGTTTGCTTAATTCTGTGCCAAAAAGTGTGTTTAGAATGTTTAGATTGAGTCCAAGAGGTCATGGTTCAAACGATGTTGAAATCGAGTCAAAATTGAAGGTTTTATGCTCAACGTGAGAGAACGTTTGAGGGAGCATTCGAGCGCACCTTTATTTGCAGAATTGTAGACAAACCTGAAACTAGCGTTGGGAGACGGTTTGATTCAGTGTTTGAACATTTATTGATGAAAAAGTGGAGTGTTCGAGTGGACTATCTCACACTGTCGAACGGTGCACTGTGAGTGTTAATTTAGATAAACCCGAAAGTGGCGTTGGAGAGAGTTAGAGTCGGCGTTCGAGCGGTCAAGTTTTAAAGCTTAGCATTAGACTTGCGTTCGACCCAGAAGGGAAGAAGCAGGTTTAGCCGTTGAATGTGAGACCAGCGTTAGATGTGGTGCTTGAGCATTCAATACGGAAATTCTGTTTAAAATTCTGAAAAATGCTAATTTGTTTCCTACTTTAACTTTACATCTTGGAAACCTATAAATAGGACTAGTAGGCATTCCTAAAGGATATTGGAGATATTTTAGAAACCCTAGACGTCTTATTCTTTCAAAGAAAATCTCCATTATTATTTTCTCTCTTTGAGCCATCTTTTTCTTCTATTCTTCCCTGTTCAAAGCCCTGGAGTTCCGGGTTGGGAAGAGTTGAACGTGGGAGTTCCCATAGTACCTGACGTGGTCGTTTGGCGTGATCATGTGAGGAGATCTTCGGAGTTCTGGAGTGCTGTGGGTTGCAAATCTGAAGAATTCTTCACGAGCTTGACAAGTTAGTGAGTTTCAGAGTCTTGCAAGATTTGTTGAGTTGTTTGAACCACTCTGTAAGCCTTTTTCTCATAATGGGTCTTTAGGTGGCTCCTGCATAGTTCAGAGGGGTTTTTCTAGTGAGAGTTCTCATAGAGTTTTCCCTTCATCACCAATTGCTTATCTTTTTTATTGCTTTAATTATTTACTTGCAATTTGGGTGGTTTGTTGATTTTTTTATTGCTTATTTAATTATCTAGAATTACTTTAAGAACTTGTTCATGCCTATTAATTAAAGACAAGTCCTTAATTAATATAACTTTTTTATTCTGCTGTATTACACCTATTCACCCCCCTCTAAGTGTATTTGGAGTCTAAACTCTGATTTTTCAACCTCGAACCAAATTTTAAACTTGAGTTGGGTTGCTTTGGTTATTGGATTTTGAATTTAATTTTGCTTTGATTTTTGGGTTGGAGATGTCAGTTGTCGATTTATTTTGGTTCGGTTCGATTCGATTTTAGGTTTACAGTTAAGAACTTGGTTTGGTTTTGGGTTGACGTAAACATGGACCAAACCAAATCACAACTCCGCGAAAGACGGAAAATTTTATTTTGGGTTTACGGTTAGGCCTCATTTGGCTTTCATTTTGGGAACTCATTTCAACCTGGTATGTGTGCCAAAACTCATTCTCCCAAAACGAGAATGAGAAAAACTTTTTCTAAAATCGGCCTTGACCCCGTTCCCAAATTTTAAGAACGAGTTTTGAGCCTTTTTGCGGTGGCAAACTTGTAAAATGAGTTAACTTTCAAACAATGGCATAAAATGTAAATTAAGTAATCTAGCCTTTCTCTTCAACGAACCAACAAAGCCTTCCTCTTCAATCCTTCGTTTTCAAGTTTAAACGCAGATGCAAGCCTCCATTGCCTCCGTTGCTACACGCTGAAATCAAAGAGATTTGACGACCGTTCTTATCGTGGCTAGAGGTGATCGAGAAATCTTTTCTTCTTTTGCTTTCATCTACTTCATTTTCTAGGGCTTATTTCCAGTACATTGCTTGAATTTTCGTGTGGCTATTAGGGATTAATGGAATGTTGATGCTATTGCTATTAGTTGGATGCTAAAATCTGCCACTATTGTCTCTCTCTCTCTCTGTTTTGCTTCTTACTGTCGTTATTGTAAAAAGCATTGGGAGGTGATCAACGATTCATTACTAGAGTGGGGAAATATATTTGATATCATTTTGTTAACCAGGGAAACCTTATTTTGGAACTTGTTAAAATATTCATTCCTGTTAAAAATGAACTCGTTGCTCAGTTTAGGGTTCCTTTCTTATCCTTTGAAAGATCAACCTCCTACTAGTTTATTGAAGCGTTCAAGAAGATAAGAATAAAACTATTTTGGATGATAAGCACTTCTTGTCTTTTAGTCAGTAGGAGGACTTTTGTGGGGTTTTGATTCTTAAGGATGTGTGCTCTTTCATTTATTGCTCAAGTTAGCATTTTTATAGTGAACTACTCTCTTATCTCTGTTTGATGAGTGTGATAGCCATGAAAATAGAATTGAAGTATATGTTTACCACTTTTGTTTTACCTTGCCCCACTGAAAAATTTTGTTATATTGATGCCTAGAGGAATACTTTGTGCCATCCAGTTTGACAGTGTTTATTTGTAGGGAAAGATTTTTAATTTGAGTTCATATGGATGGGATGCGTATTGCTTCTGAAGCATTAGGCTATTGAATAGCTTCATTTATTGTTCCTGGAAAGAAAAAATGGATCTCAACAATCCGGCTGGTAAAACTGGATTCCTTCACACTTTTTAGGAATCCAAGCCACGTCAAGTAAACATTGGCTAGACACTAACAGATAATAATTTGCACAAAAAAATTTCAGAACATTCTATGCTATGATGTTTTAGGTTGGGCAGTAAAACTAGAAGACAATAGATCTCCATATAATCCTCTTGAATAGCCATGTTGTATTGTGACACCAATGTTGTTTGCCTTAGAGATTCAGTGTTTGTATTGTGAATACGAATGTTGTTGATGGATTTGGAGTGTTTAGCTTGCCTTGAATGGTATATTTTGACGTGAAAACTATATACACGTATTGAGGATTTCAATACAATATAATATTGAGATTTCTGTAATATATAGCTTTAACTTAGCATCTTTTGCTATTACTTTTATGTTTCAGTGATTCATGAAAACTCAACAAGCGTCAAAGGCGAAAAATAAAGCCTTTTGGTCGGATGATTTGAAAAAGATTTTTATCAACTTTGCATTATAGTCGGGTTTTCTAGCATCGTATCGAGGAGTACACTATCATCTACCTGATTATAGACGAGGTAGTTCACCAAGTGGAGTGAAAGAGTTATTTAATCATGTTCATTCTTCATTGAGGAATGTAATTGAGTGATGCTTTGGTGTGTTGAAGACACACTTTCCTATTCTTAAGAGAATACCTCCATACTCATTACCAACACAAATAAATATTTTTGTTGCTGCGTGTGCAGTGCATAACTTCCTTAGACAAGAAACATTGAGAGATGAGTTATTTAATCAATATGAAGAAGAAGATTTAATCATTGAAGATGAGAACATTGATGATGAACCAGATCTAGATGAGTAGTGCAAGAACAAAGAACGAGGAGGATGGATGTGCCTATTATATGTTTATTTCAAGAATTATTCAGTTTTTGGAATTCATTTTTTAGGTGTATTAAACTCGTATAAAGGTCATATTGCAATTGAAAACATTGTTTTTAGGTGTTATATATTTGAATTATTTGTATCCAAAAATATTTATAAGACGGTTTGAAGTTTTTGTCATTTCTTAGGTGTTTTAAGTTTTATCTTTCAAGGATCTACCAATTTTATTATAATTATTCATGGAAAAAAAATAAGGGAAAAATATAACTTATTTCATTACTTGTTAACCAAACAATTTTCTGGGTAAAAATTCATTTTGCTATGTGTTAACCAAACGGAATTAGAAAGCTACAAAAATTGATTCGCAAAATGAGTTTTAGGAACTCGTTCTCGGAATGAATTATGAATCTGGAATGAACGCCAAACGAGTCATTAATAATTTTCTTTTGGAACCTACTCAAAATGAGCTTTCCGCATCTCTCTGTGCAGTCGGAAAACTCCCATTCTAGTTTATCGGCAAATCAAACACCAAGACGAGGGAAGAGGAGGTAGAGAAGCTCTGAGCAGGGTGAGAGCTGGAATCTCTTAGCAAGAACTTATACTCTTCAGCCATCTTCCTTGTCAAATTTCTGATACGTTAGGGTTTTGATGTCAACAATGCAGCACCGACGCCACCACCAATGAAGTATGACTTCGGGCACCCCAAATTGATGTCAACTGCCGCCAAATATTCACAGACTATTCGAGCTGCAGAAAGAGCCCTCGCCGCATCACAGGTACTCATATGAAATACTACCCGATTCCTTTCCTTGTGACAAAGTTACGGGAGAAAATTTCTTTTCCTTTCTGCATAAAATCAATAGAACCATTAGATTCGTTCATCCAATGTTCAAATTTTAGCAAACTATAATCAATAATCTCTTCTCCGTAAATAATGTCTGCAACCTTATTTACAGATAGTAATCTGGATGGTTTTTCATCTAGAAAAAAGGGGATAAGAAAATCTTGATTGTAGTGTTTGCACTCACTCCATGTGAGCAATAACGAGTTTGTTCTCGTAGTTCATCTTCCTTGATGGACTGCCGATGAATCTGGAGCGACTCGGTCTTTCATCTTCCTCTGTGTTGAATCTGGAACGAGTTGAATGCTTACCGGCGCAGGGAGCTCGGTGCAGACAATACGGAGCCGATAAATTCAAAGACAAAATTTTGAGGACCGGCAAAGGAGGTAGCAGGTGCCTTTCCTGCCACGTGGGAAAATCCATTAGGAGTTAGGACCTTGGAGGGAACCCATTTCTGATTTCTTTGTACCTTTCTTCTTTTCGTCTCGTTTAACCCGTTTCTGATTTCTTTATACCTTTCTTCTTTTCGTTTCGTTTCTTCTTCTTCTTCATCTTCTTCCCTCTGGTAGTCTGGTGGGAAGGAAATAAGGGAATAGCCGCAACCCAGTGTCTTCTTTTTATAAACTGCTTGATTTGGAGAAATGGTACTTTAACTCTTCTCAGTTCCCCAATTTCAAGTACTTGGGACGTCACAATTCCATGAAATAAGTGCTTTTCCTTGTCTCATAAGAAAAATCTGCCAAAACCCTAGAAACTTATATATATATATATATATTATTCATTTATTTTGTTCTGAATATTTGATATATTAGTTTGGATACTTTTTTGTGGTTCCCCAATTGATTTTTTGTATATATATATATTAAGCAGTAGATATGATTGGTTTTTTTTTTCTGGGCGTAATTGTTCTGATGGATGGGTTTTTAATATCGCAGTGATGATTCTGGAAATATGAGCATAACGGAGGACTCTCCTGTTTCTTCGAGCAGTGACGACTTTGCGGCATTTCTTGACGCTGAATTAGAAACTAATTCGTCCGAGACATCTCCTGGTCAAGAAGTGGAGAGTGTTGATGAAGACGTCAGTGATGATCTTGGATCAGTGAGGTACATGTTCGTTTATTTCAATGTTCTCACTCTATATGATTATATATAGTTGGTGATATATGATTATATATGCAACTCCTTTTTGGTCTTTTACTATCATAAAACATTGTACTGCAAGGGATTTCAAGTTAAAAAGTTATTAACAATTAAAGAAAACTTTATTTTTCTGAAATATTGTTTGAGTTTCTTAAACTTTGGAGTATGATTGAAATTCCAGGATTAAAAGGCGGAAATTGGATGAATCAGAGGATGGAGAGGATCCTCAAGGGTTGACATCTGATGGAGCTCAGGAACAAGGTGCTAGATGCTTTTACCAATGCAGTTAGTATTTCTTTAGTGAAGTACAAGATGGTTTAAAAAGTGTTTGAAATTTAAATCTTGAATTTTATTTCCTATTACTTGAGTTACACTCCTTTAATGAACACATGATTGTGTGATTCTTCAAATTATATTTATAACTCCAATCTTGTTTTTGGTTAGAGTGATTGCTTCCATTTGGGTTGTTTAGGAATCTCTTTCATTACCTAAGTTATCTAGTTTTTAATCCTTTTCTCTATATTTTGGCCTTATCTTTTTTTGTTTGTTAAAATAGGATAAAAAAGTTTAAAAAGATGACATATACTGAATGTTTCATGCAATTACTGCAAATTTGATTTTAGGTTACAAGTTATTAAATTATATTTAATTTTAAATAATTATAGTCCTATTGATGAAATGCAATTTACTACTTGGCATTACTTCAAATAAATAATTCATTAATGGATTTATGGAGGGGAATGATGTAGCTTCTTTACTTGGGCAGAATAGGGAGTCAGCTTCTGTTGTATAATCTTTTGGGCACACCCCTATGTATTGAGAAAGTGCCACCATGTTTTTTTGTATTCCCTCTCTCTTGATTTAATATATACCTCTGTTATCTTTCTCAAAAAAAAATTTGTGCTGCCCTAGGAGGTGCTCTATGATTGGTCCATCTTTGCTCTTAGGATTTAATATGTAGCAGTAAATGTGCAGCATAATGCGGGTTTTAGGACTGTGTTTTATTCCACTTTGCTGACATTAGACCTGATAATTGTTTTCTGTACAGCTGGTGTGGGTTCTGGTCTTTGCTCTTTAGCCATCTCTTATGGGTACTATGTACATCCTACTATCTTTTAAGATAATCTTCAGTTAACTATACAAAAGAAACACCTCTGGAATGTTTATACATAAGATTTAATGAGGAAAGGGGAAGATAGAAAAGAGAAAACGAGGACCGGTCACCATTGTGGTTAAGTTTTGTAACTCAGATCTAATCAGCTTATTTATTGTAAACAAATTACCGAGTTTATGATATGTAGAAAGGGAGTGATTTACCAAATTCCAATCTATCTCAGGCACCTATTCTGTCTATTTATTTTTTAAAGTTTTTTATAGCATCTGTAATTATAATAATTATAAATACAGTATGCCATCTGAGCAATTAAAAGGGCTTGAATTACTATCCAAATGGTCCTAAGAATCAGGAAACTACAAACTTATCTTCACTTGGTTTCATTTCTTCTAGGAGTGTTTTAAAATGGTCAGAGTCTCTTTGTTCTAACTGGTATATTATGTGTAGTATCATTCATTAATAAGGAAGCTTGTCAACATCCTGGTGTTTTCGGAGGATTGTGCATTCGATGTGGGCAAATGATGGAGGATGGATCAGGGGTAGCATTTGGATATATACATCAGGTATTCCTTCTCTAAATCAAGTTTCAACCATGCATTTTGATCACATTTTTCTTTATTTTGTGAAGTATTGAAAGTTATTCACCCAGTAAGATAAGGCATCATTTTCTTTAATTGGGATGATATATTCCTCAGAAAATAATTGATCTCAATTTTCCTATTTCTTCCATTTGTCGTTTTTTCTGTCCTAAATCCTTCTCATGGTTAATAAATTTTGTTATATTCGTAAGAATGGGGAGTTACAAGACAGCTGGGATGATTGCGTGATAGATAGGAATGTTGTGCCAGAAAATTTTTGCCACCACTGGGTTTTTTGGTTTTCTTTTTTGGGTTCTTTTTGTGGGGGTTGGGGGGTGGGGGAGGAGGGAGGGATTTAAAATATCCCAAATTTATTGGCATGAGTTGAAAATATTTCTTATGTCTAATTAAAAGAGGGTAAAAGAAAGAAAAATGGGAGAAAAAAAAGGATATGTCTGCTAGTATTTATATCTTTATGCTTGTGTTTCTATTTTTAGTGATCTTTGGCTTTTTTGAAAGATCTCTTATTGACCTTCATTGTTTCTGATAATTTATTGAAAATTTTTTTTTGATCAGTAATAGAAATATATTAATAATGGAGAAAAAGAGAACAAAGTTATGGTACACAAGCTAGTGTACCAAACAGCTACAACCTAGATATCAAGCCCAACCATAGTCAAACACTCTAGGAAACCTTCCCTTTCTATTCTTGGAAGGACAATTTGCCCGAAAATTCTTCATGGTTGATGATGTCCATTGAAATATAATCTGCCAACCAACATTGGATAAGGCTCAAGACCCTCTTCCCCAAAAATTCAACCTTTGTCTCTATATTTCTGAAAATTCTTCTATTTCTTTCTTCCCAAATCACCCACGCTATAGCTGCTGGCGTAACATTCCAAGCCATGATCCTAATTGATTTCCCTTTCATCAGTCCCCATGCCTCCAAAACTGATCCAAAGCTCCTTGGTTGCACCCAAGGGATCCCAAACTTTGCTATAATCACATCCCATAGCTTCCATACCTCTTTGCAATGGACAAGAAGGTGGTCGACATTTTCTTCATCCCTCTTACACATAATGCACCTATTTGGTAGATGCCAACCTCTACTCTTAAGATGGTTCACCGTTAATATCTTGTCAAGAGCTGCCACCCAAATGAAAAAAGCCACCTTGCTTGGTAGGAGTTTGAACCAAATCACTTCATACCCTCTGAGTTTACTACCTGTAAGGGTCATGGTTCCAATGAGCCAAGAGAGAGAGAGAGAGAGCGAGAGAGAGAGAGAGAGAGGGAGGGAGGGAGGGAGGCCTTGCATGATTACAGGGTCCTTTCCTAGGTCCTTCATCAATGAATTGAAACCTGTGTAAGGCTTATGGACAGAAACTTGTGTAAGGCCTTGCATGATTATATATATATTAAAAAATAATACATATGAATAGGCTTTAGGTGGTTGCTTCACCCAAGTAGGCTATAAGGTTGTTGACTTATTACCTAGGCGTAGACCTAGGAGGAACCGAGGCACTAGTCCAAGTGTGATCTGCTTGGGCTATTGTCTCACTACCCTTTTGAAAGCTGCCTACTCGCCGTAGGGGCCCAAGCGAGCACCTTAACAACTATAGTGATGTGCGTAACATTCAGATATATTATTTCTTCATTGGTAAATTCTCTTCATTGTCAACAAATGATTTTTCCTGTTATTCATTTATTAAAAAAAGAAATAAATGCTCAATTATCATTTATTATTGGCGGTGCACTTTCTAACTTTGTATCTTTTGCCTTTTAAAATCATATGAAGGCTAATTGGCCCAGTTAGTTTTTATGGCCTTTGCATGGATGGTTGCTTTGAATTTTTTTTTTCTAGTTTTTTAATTTATGGATCTTGTGATGTGCACTCATTGTTTGTGTATAGAAATTTTATCCATGTTGTAACTAGAGCTGTAAGTTTTGCCCAGCCTGCCTGACCCAAGCCAATTAACAGCCCTATTTAAGGTTTAGGTTTGGGTTTGGGTTTGGTCCGGGCTCAATTTCTGGCTTGGAATTGAGTTCAGGTTGGGCTCGGGATTAGCCCGAAAAGCCCAAACTATTTTGCACAAAATACCAATACCCTAGGTTGGTAGTTTTATGCTCACACTGAATGATGGGAGTCTATATCTCTTCTTGATTTGATCAACTGCACCAACCTTCTTATCTTCGTTCTGTTCCTTTATTTAGGTTTTTTCATTCTTGACTTTTATGTGTTTCAACTTTCCTGTAATTTGAAAATACTGGGTCCCACAACAAATAGGAATACATTGTGGCACTTGAGGAAGCATTTGGATGCAAATCATTCTAAGGAAATATAAACGCTAAATGTATGGAACAGACATCCATGAGTATATGTGTTTCATCCATGAGATCACATACAGAAAAAATTCACTACTTTGGTTGGCCATGTCATAAAACTCAATACAATGAACCCTTTTTTTTTGATCGGCAAATAAGATATATTATATATATAGATTAATTGAAGCATGATTTATAGGTACACAAATAGTGTACCTATGATACATAACTGGATTCAAACATATAGATCCTGAGACAAATTTACGTATTCTAACAATTCCTACTCCCGACTCCCCCCCCTGATGATGTCAACAAAGCAATCCTCATATATGCTGCTGGACTTTCCTCACCTAATCTGGAAATATGTGACAAAGGATCAGGTCTTGAAGCTGCACATCATTCATCATACCATGAGCTGACAACCAATTATGCATGAGCCTCAAAACTTTTCTTTCTAGATATGGCGGATCACACTCTAGACTTCTAAAACTTCTATTGTCCCTTTCTCCCCAGATTGCCCAAGTAATGGAGGCAGGAACAATGTTCCACAACAAGTTTTTCCGAAGTCCCTTTCTTCACACCCCAAGCCTGAAGAACCTTATCAAAACTCTTTTTCTGAACCCCCAATATTCCAAACCTTCCAATAATTCTGTTCCATAGGTTGTTGGCTTCCTTGCAGTGGACTAGTAAGTGCTCTACTGATTTTTCACTCTCTTTACACATTATACATCTATTGGGCATCTGCCATCCTCGATTCTTTAGGCGATTCACAGTTAGGATCTTATCCAGCCTTGCTGCCCATGTAAAGAAAGCTACCTTACTTGGTATATGTTTTGCCCATATCAGCTTATGTTCCTGGATCTTCAATCCCGTAGAGTTCAAGCATGCAAAAGCCTTCTTTACTGAGAATAAGCCTGATTTTCCTCTTGTCCAACGTCAGTCATCCTCCACCTGATCCAGCTGAATACTATAGACCTCCTGCAGCAGCTCCTCAAACAATCCCACCTCCCAATCTTGCAAATCTCTTCTAAACGTGATATTCCACAACCTTCCAGCTGTAGTAATCTCCATGTATTTGCACACTGAAGCTTCTTTGTCACTGCATATGATATATAGGTCATTGTATTTGTCTTTCAAAGGCCCATTGCCACACCAATTATCCACCCAAAATCTGACCTTAGTTCCATTGCCCACTATAAATCTGCAGTCATTCTCTACAGAGGCTACTAGCTTTACAATTGGTTTCCCTAAACTCACCCTGAATGAGGCTTTTGATTGACAAGGAAACCAACTACCAAACGATGAACCATATTTTTGATGTATGACCTTTTCCTTAGGCTGTCAATCTCATTGCCATACCTCCAAATCCACTTTTGGAACAAAGCTTTGTTAAAGACATTTAGGCCTCGTTTGGCTTTCATTCTGGATTAGGAACTCATTCCGATAATGAGTTCTTAAAACTCATTTTGCGAATCAATTTTGAATTATTTCTAATTGTGTTTGGTTAGCACGTAGCAGAATGAATTTTCACCTAGAAAATTGTTTGGTTAACAAGTAATAAAATGAGTTCCATGAAATTTGTTTTTCCCTTTTTTTTTCTTTTTCCATGAATAATTATAAGAAATTGGTTGATCTTTGAAAGATGAAACTTGAAACACCTAAGAAATGAAAAACAAAAACAAAATAAAGGATGGGTTTGCTGATTATGTCTATTAATTTAAAACACATAATGATAGCAACTATCAGTAAAGTCACAAAGTCCTATCACATCCATAATTTATAGCAAAGTTCATTACATTAATACAAATAATACTCTCAAGGGCATTCACTATTGCAAGCATGCGATAGAGCTTCAGCAATTGATTGTCTAAATGCATCCATCCTCCTTATTCCTTGTTCTTGTATTACTCCATCTGGATTTGGTTCATCATCAATGAGGGGAAAATCAACTACCGAGAGCTGCATAGTTCATGTGTCTCTTAGGTACTCATGTAAGACTACATTTTTTTTTGGTAGTGAAACATGAATTTTATTTATTTAGTGAACAGGACGATAATACACAATGTTTCTAGCCTCATCAAACAAAAGTCTACATAAGAACCCTGGGGACTTTTTAGTCCAAACACATGAGAAGAAGTCTATACTGAAATTAGCTAATAGATCAGCAGCCATATTGCCTTCCCTATACGTGTGTCGAAGTTCAATGCAATCAAACCTTTCCCACAACCCAAAAATTTCTGAAAGAACCGGTAAAACCCTCCATGGAATATCCTCATCTCGCACCAGACCTTGACTCCGTTTTTGCAGAAGTTGGATCATAATTAAGGAATCGCCCTCCAGTATAACATGCCGAAATCCAAGAGCAACAGCCATTTTACCCTTGATTTCTGGTACCAAAACACCTCCTGTTGTGTTAATAATCTTGCATACTCTTTCTGCAAATCCTTTTCCTTGTAGGATAATAGATGATTCCCTGATTGAGCCATAGAATGTTGAACAGACTGCAATTGATCCTTTATTTGATTGAGTTTTCCATGGATATTTCCTACCACATTGTTGTTCCATTTCTTCAATTCAAAAGCCAGGCGTTGGAGTCTTCTTGGTACTGACAGGGATGAATTACACTGATTCCACACGTTCTCCAGAACTTCATGGTAAGATTCCTCCTCAAGCCAAAATGCTTCAAATTTGAATGGGCGGCACTTTCCCCTGTTCTTGTGCAGCAGATCAATATACATGGTACAATGGTCTAAGGCTATGATGGCCTGCGAATAGATAATTGGGTTAGGAAACAAATCATAAAAAGTAGTTGCAAACCCCCTATCTAACTTCTCTGAGATGCGCCGGAATCCAAATTGCCCATTAGTCCAAGTGAATTGAGAACCCTTTAGGGGTAATTCACACAAATTACAATTCTGAATGAACTGCAGAAAAGCTTCACTTTGAGATTGATTCAAAGGAGCTCCACCCCGCTTCTTTGCACTAGTGAGCATAGCATTAAAATCACCAAAAACAATAGTAGGAACAGAGGTCTAACGTTTACATGAAAACGACGCTACTAAAAAGCATGTTGCAATATTTAACATAATATAATAAAGTTCAATGTGCGTAAATAAGACAGTGCTATAATTATTACCCCAACATCGTTATACTCCATATTTAACATAAAATAATAAAGTTCAATGTGCGTAAATAAGGCAGTGCTAGAAATATTACCCCAACATTGTTATACTCCCAGAGCTTGTGAACTCCATAGTCCACTGCCTGCAGCCAAGAGATCACACCTTCGTTAATTAGAAACATGAAAAGCTTCCTTGATCTAGAAAGAAGAGGCAAGACTCAAAAATGAAAAAAATAAAAATAAAATTATAGAAATCAAAGATATGATCATTCAATATATTCATACCGCCTCAAATTAACCCAGGAATCAAACCCATCAAAGCGCTGATTAGTATAGATGTAACATTGATTCCAGAAACTGATCACCGATATTTCTAACATAGAACAGAACAAGCGTTTTTCCCACCGACTTTCGAAGTCCCAAATTCAGTTACAACCAAATGGTTTGGAGACTCTAGTTCGAGATTGCATTAAATAGAATCACAAGCTATTCAAGGAGTGTCACGGCAATCACGATATAAGAACGGAAATTTTTAGTCTGAGAATCAGAAATATGGAGAAACAGATCAAAAAGAAACCCTACCCGCTCTCCGGCGAAAGCGCTGAGGACTATAAAAGTGACATAAACGGAGTTACGGCGCATGAAGACCTTGTAAAACCCTTTGAGAAGGCCTCCGCCGCTTCTTCGAGCAGTCGAATCCATGGTTTTTGCCGTGAGTTCTCGTCTGCGTTCCTTCTCTCTTTGGTTTCGGAAATATCCAATGGGTCACAGTTGTTCTCCCCATTTCGAAATGGTAGAAACCCTCATTTTCCCCTTAAATAACCAGAGCAGCAACGAAGAAGAAGAGGAGTTGTTTTATTGACGATTAGAAAGTCTTTTATTGAAGAAGGAGAGAAGGCTCAATTGGCATATTTACAATTTATGCCATTGCTTAAAGTTAACAATAATTACAAGTTTGCCACCGCATAAAAATCAGAACCCATTCTCAAATCCAAAAACGGGGTTGAAGTCATTTATGAAAATCAAGGGTTTTCTCATTTCATTCTTATAGAATGAGTTCTTGCATGCATTACCAAACACTCATTTTGGTATCAGAATTCATTCCAAGGCTTGGAATGAGTTCCAAGCCTTGGAACTCATTCCTAAAATGAAAGCCAAACGAGGCCTTAGAGGTCTCAACCCAAGCCCTCCTTCCTCCAATTGACACATTGATTTCCAGCTTACTAAGTGAAACTTATCTACCCCCCACCCCCCACCCCCTAAGACCCTCCCACAGGATTTTCCTTTGGATTTGCTCCAGTTTCATAGCAATAGACATGGGAATTTTAAGAATCGTCATATAGAAAGTAGGTAGGCTTGCCAACACGCTTAACACCAATGTAAACTTACCCCCTTTTGATAGAATGCAACTCTTCCAGGATGCTGATCTTTTTTCCATTCTTTCAACTAGCGGGCTCCAAACTTAAGTGTTCTTGAACCTTGCTCCTAGAGGGATCCCTAGATAAGTCGTTGGCTGTTTGTTCACCTTGCAACCGAGGATTAGGCTTAGGTCTTCTAAGTTTTCCACTTCACCAATTCCATACATGTCACTCTTGGTTAAGTTCACTTTCAAACCCGAACAAGCTTGGAAGCATAGGAGAACTCCTTTCAGCCATGTGATGGACTGTTGAGTTGGATCACAAAATGTGAGGATGTCGTCCGCAAAAAGTAAGTGATTTATGGAAACTCCTCCAAAATTGACTCCTTCCATTGTTCCAAAATCTGAAGCTCGAACCATCATTTTGCTGAATGCTTCCATTACTAATGTGAACAAGAGTGGCGAGAGAGGATCCTCTTGTCTAAGGCCTTTTTGTGTACCAAAGAAACCAGCTGATGAGCCATTAATCAACAAAGAGATACGAGCTGATGATATGCAGAATCGCATCCATCATCCTCCACCTTTCTCCAAACTCCATTCTCCTCATGATATACAATAAAAAATCCCAATTCACACTATTGTATGCCTTTTGGAGGTCTAATTTGCACAACATCTTCCGTTTTTTCTCCTTAAGGCATGAATGAATGCATTCACTAGCTATAAGAATCCCATCTTGCAACTGCCGACTTCCTACAAATGCTCCTTGGGTTTGTGAAATCAAGGATTCAACACCATCCTCAATCTATTAGCACGCAACTTTGCTATAATATTGTACACACTTCTGATAAGACTTATAGGTCTTAGCTGCTTCAACTTAAATGCTCCTTCTTTCTTAGGAATCAGCACCACAAAATTTGCATTCATGCTTCTCTTAAAGCTCCTTGTTTTATGGAACTTCTTTATTGTAGCCATCAAATCCTCTTTAACTATTTGTCAACAAGCTTTAAAGAATGCTAGAGTGAATCCATCTGGGCCTGGTGCTTTGTCACCATTAAGGTGATCGATGACTCCCTTTACCTCTTCCTCCAAAAAAAGGCCTTTCCATACTATCACTATCTTCAAGGGATAACATCCCAAAATCTAATCCATCCACCTTGGGTCTGAACTAGTTTTCTTCCTTGAAATGCTTAAAGTAGGAATCTGAAATCTTCTTCTTTATGACCTCCTCATCTTCATAAATTATCCCATCTATCTCTACTTTATTAAGATGATTAGTCCGCCATCTCTCACTTGCTAGTTTGTGGAAAAATTTCGTGTTCATATCACTGCTTTTAGCCAAAGTGCCCTTGCTTTTTGTCGCCAACCAACTTCCTCCAAGTAGGCCCATCTTCTAAATTCCAATTTCAATCTCTCCTTGAACATCCATTCCGTGGTACTTAACTGTTCCTTATCTGATTTATATCAATCTCTTTTATTTGGGCCAATGTTTTTGACAAGTGTTGGTCCACCATTCCAAATTCCTCAGAGTTCCAATTCTTTAGGATTAATTTCAACATCTTCATCTTTTTAATTAGAATGTAGCTTGGAGTCCCTTCTACCTTCAGCTCCCCCCACCACTTCTCCACTTTCGTAACAAAATCCAGAGTTTCCAGCCACATGTTTTCAAAGCGAAAGGGAGAGGCTTTTTTTATGAGATTCTCGCCCCTCAACATCAGCGGGTTATGATCAGAGGCTACTCTTGGCATAGCTTCAATTACTAGTTTTGGAAACTTTGATTCCCAATCTAATGAAACTAGAAATTTGTCAAGCTTTGAAGAAGAGTATTTATTAGACCAGGTATATCTTGATCCTCTTATTGGAATATCGTGCAAGTCTATGAATAAATTCTGAAATTTCTGCATTGCTCTTGACAAATGCTTACACCCTTTCCTCTTCGAAGGAAATCTGATGACATTAAATTCTCCCCCCAAACACCACAGGAATTGAACATTTTTCCTCACCTCCTCCAAATCTTCCCACATCCTACACTACAAGGATTCAGCATTTGGACCATAAACTCCACTCACTAGGAAAGACTTAGAAGATTTGATGTCATGCAACTGGGCAGATACAGAAAATTCTTTGATCCAAGTTTGTTGCAACTGAAAAGATGAGCTTTTCCCGGCCAGAATAATTCCACCTGCACTCCCTTTTGATGGCAAGTATATCCATTGCACCCTGTTGCTGTCCCATATTTCCCCAATAATCCTGCTATTTACCACTTCCAATTTCAATTCCTAAATAATCAGAATATCTGGTTTCCAAGCTCTTAACAGTGACTTAACTGAATCCCTCGTTTCCCTTGCATTCAACCCTATAGTATTCCAACTTATTACATTAACCTTCATAAGACAACTCTGAACCCCTCCTTACACCATTTCAGTTTCTATTTTTTCCTCCCGCCGATTTCGGTGTATCGTTTACTGACCATGTCAACTTCTTAAGCTCTCTTGCCACCTTCTTGTTAGCTTCCTTCTCTTTCTCGTGCTGTGAATAATGCCATTGCAACCTTATCAAATCCTTCAAAGGACACCCCCAAGACTTGGCTCATCACTATTATTTGTTGAGTTGTGTGGAGCCTGATCATACTGGACACCCAGCCACAGTTGGCGGGTTGAGCTTTGTTGTGAGCTCACGGGGGTCGCAGGGGGGCAGCACCCCTTGCTCGTAAGGTAGGGGTTCGGGGGCGGAGCCCTCGAGGCGAAAATTCGCAAGAGGGTATTTCGGGTATTTCCATTGTATTAGGGTTATATTTCCCTTTGTATTGTTCTATCCTTGTAAGCTTCGACTATCCTTGTAAGCTTCGACTATTTCCATGTAACTTCTTGCTCTTCTATCTTTACCATTGCTTCCATATCTCCTAATTCTAGCACCCCGTTTTCGTTTGTCATAACTTTCCATTTGCAGAAACCTAAACAATCACAACTAAACCAACCAAAGAAATTCACTGAAAAAACTAACCAAAAAACAAACCAAATCTAACTATAGAAGCTTCAGAAAGGAAAAGATCCATGCCCCTGTATTATAGAATCAATTGACGAAATGAAAGGGCAATAAATATTACAAAACATGTAAAATTTAGTTCAATAACTGAAATTCAGATTGACAAAGCACCATATGTAGGCAGGAAACATCAATTCATAAAAGAATAGCATGATTCCATCTCAACAACAAAATCCCAACCCTGTTTAAAGTGCGAAAGGCAGCAAACTGAAGCACTGGCTTCCATGAACTGAAAGAGACAGTATTAACTCAAAGCACGAAGGGAGAGAGAGAAATGTCTGACTTGATAAGTTGCACAAGTCCTTCACAACGCAGCTGGTGCAGTTGCAAACAACTCTATTGAGAAATTACTTGCGTTTTGAATTGCTCTTCTTTTCATCTGTAAAATTTTTTGATACAGCAGTAGAAGATAGGGCACTCATGCCGGTAGCACAGACAAGAGGGGTGAATAAGGTGATCCGCACATAGCATTAGAAGACACAGGTGATGGTATCTCAGAAAGATGTGTCGCTAGAAGATAGGGTAGGGAATCGGTAGAAGGTAGGCAGAAGCACGGTGGGAGGCCGACACCTTGGTAGCGAAGACGCTGTTGAAGCAGGTGAAGCACGATGGTAGAAAAGCAGGACACTGTTTCTTTTATATTAGGTATAGATGATGTCATGGTGCTCCATTAGTTACAAAGGAAATGAATAAGTAATGATGTCTCAATTCTAAATATAGAATGTGTTTAAAAGGTTGTTCTTAATCTCAAACCATCCATTCAACCTGGGGTATTCCAAAGTGAATGAGATCAAACTCAATGAGTGTTTACTCCATAATACAGGTCCTTCATGATTTTGTAGTGATATATGAGAAAATATTTTGCATTTTCTTATTTTTAATTTGTGTTTAGGGATCAAATTTAACAAATCCAAAGCCTCAGAGCACTTTATAGTATTTGGGATATGTTGAAAGCTCTGAACAGTAAGATCATAATAGTTGAGGGTGACTTCAGGAATGGTATGATTTGGGAACAAAGGATCATTAGGATACGTTGAGAGAGATTTGGGACTTGTGGTTTTCTTCAACTTTTGTCCTTTTGCATATCAAGCTCACAGATTGATAGGGCAGGCTGTTCTACTAATTGGTTGTGTTTGGCTTTGAACAAGTAAACATTTATAGTAATTTCTAATTAATTAAATGATTCTCAGGAATACAGACATTTGGTTTGGTTTCTACTTTAAATTGCTATTAAAGTATCAAATCAGGAAAACCACTTAAAATGAGAAACACAATAGAGATGTTCCTAATTATGGGTGAACATTTTTAATGAGGTAGTAAGCTTATGACAACTGCCACTTAAGCAAATCTTTCAGGGGAAGCTTGGTTGGAATGGATTGTGAATATCCAAAATTAAAAATCAATGTGGCCTATGTCGTGGTCTAACCATATTCTGCGGTCTTTTCCTTTTCTTTTCTAAGCTAGAAAACATAACTATATATGTGTATAATGTATTGGATTAGAACTGTACAATGCAGCGAAGAGATTCCCTGAAAAAATAAAGCTAAAAAGTTCTCACATAATCATTGGGGAGGGCAAACAAACGCCCATGCCCATAGGCCTCACAAAAGAAACCACTTGACTAAAACTCCTCAAGTTACCAATATTGGCCCATTCCAACTAGAAGGAAACTTTGATCTAATGAATTCATTAAACTAGGGAAAAATTGAGCTCCACCTAGCTCTCCATTAGTTGTATATAACCCGGGAAGAGAGTTTGATATATTTCCTTTAAAAACGAAAAGAAAAAAAAATTATTTTATTCCTCTCCTTCCAAGAACCATGATGTGTTTTAAATGGAATCAATCTCCTTAAGATGCCTTTAAGGATATGTGGACCATAGTGTCAAGGCATCCTTGCTGAAATTTGGGGCAACCCAGCAACAATGGAACATTTGAAATGAAGAAATCCTACACATCCATGGACAGGGGACAGTGGATAAGCACTTGAACTATTCTTTTCACTAACCAAGTGCAACAAGCGTCTTTGGGGTCAGCAGATACACATCTAGCTGGGATTGTGAACCTTGACGATTCAGATGATCAAATTGAATGATTTTATCAATGTACTGCCTTAATATTTTATAGTCTTTTGTCATCTGTCTTTCTCATACTTGTATCTGACTGGTATTTTATAAAAATTATTCATTAAAGATAACAAAATAAGAAATGACTGAGCTTCTGAGACCTAGGTGATGATAAAGTCATATATATGTTTACTTGAATTAGACTTGATCATTTGATTGTTTGTGCAGCATCTAAAGCTTGGTGATGAGGAGATTGCTCGATTACGAATCACAGATCTGAAAAACCTGTTGCGTAATAAAAAGCTTTACTTGGTTCTTGATTTAGACCACACGCTGCTTAATTCAACTAGACTTCTTGATATAACATCTGAAGAAGAATATTTGAAGAGCCAAACAGATTCTTTGCAAGGTATAACTAGTTTTTTGGTTTATTGTGTTTTTGCTACGCTTAGTATTACCAGTTTTTGTAGCTTAGAAAGTTACATTTGTTCTGCGAGCACTGTTTATTTGTTGGGCATGCAGCACATATACGTTTGATTCTCTTGAGGTAGACAGTCTCATGGCACCCTTGTCCTTCTTAAGTGATAAAAGTGCTTTTCAAGATGGAATAAAAATAAAATCCAATCTGTTTCTGATAAAATAACCTTCTTAGTGATGCTATTATCTCCTGAACAATTATATTCGAAAATTTATTTGAACATTTGGAAGGTTGTGATTGTATGTTACATTTCCATACTGTCAACTTAGGTAATGCATCTTTCAGCTCAAATTTCTATCTCTACTGCCTTTGGTTTCCGTATATGTTTGACCAATGAAGATGAGTTTTCGCGGTACCACCACCAGTGAACTTTCTCTGCTGCTTCAGCATCTATTGTATCTCAAATGGTGGTTTGAGTTGAATGGAGAGGCTTGGAGATTTATATCTAGGTACTGTTTAGGTTTTCGACAAGCACCCTCAATCTCTCTGTTCTCCCGCAATTGTTTGTCAGTCCACTAAAACAGTATTTTAAATGGCAAGGGAATCAAGGATTACTATTTACTGATATTTTGGATCCTTTTTATTCCTATAGAGACTGTTGTGAATTCTATAAAAACTGTTTTGGGATTAATTATGTGGAAAACAAGGTTCTAACTTTCCAAGATTTCTGATCACACAACTCATATCGTTTGTCTAACGAAGAAAGAGAGAAAAAAAAGATTGAAGTTCTTGCATCTGTATCAGATGCAATTATCAAATGTCAAATCCTTATAAGTGGAATCAAGATTGTCTTGTTTGCTCATTCCATTGTTTTGGATAAGTTTAAAATTTAGATTTTCTAGAAATTGCGTTGTTATTGCCACATGCTCAGTTCTTTTGTCAAAATTTTATTTCTGTGGTTCACATATACCCCCATCCATCATTCCATTAAGCGTTACAGATTTATTGTTGAGATGGGTAACTGTGGTTCTTGATTAAAAGGAATGAATGGTTGGCTTTTTAAAAAATGGTTTGCCAGAACCAGAACAGATGTTTTGTAGCTTGCTCTATTATGGCTTCTTCTGTATTCCAATTATTATGGCTGTGTCTATTATGGAATTCATTAAGATTAGGGAAGTATTAAAAGGAAAAAGCATGTGAATTCAAGTCAACTGAGTGTTCCTTCTGAAGACCATTCAATAGGACAGTTAAAGGCATTTTGGAAAATTGTATAGTTTTTCTGTTAAGGATGTTCTTGGGGTTGATGAGCAAGGACTTCATGGATAGGAAGCTATTTCCCTTTTAACAGGTGTAAGATTCTCTCTAGATCGATCTTTGGTTGTTTCAAAATCAAAAGATGATTCTTTGAAGTAATGATGATTACATTTATATCTATGTGCTGATACGTATAAAACATTGACAAATGCGTTTGTATTATTTGGTACATATTTGATATCTCTCTGTACAAGCTGACATGCAAGAATAACCAGGTATGCTGTGCTGACAGATTATAACTAAAATAATATGCTCTGTTTTTAGGCTTCTGATATAAAGTTTAAACCAAAATCTTAAAGTTGATCCCAAGAGAAAAATTGCATCTTTAGAATGGTGAATTTTTTAGGACACTGAAGGCGATGTCACACCTTTGTGATCTTTGTTGTTACAATTGTAAAAGCAATTACCATAGTAGGGAAAAACTTGACACCCTTATATGTGGGGCACATATGCGAAAATTTTCAAAATGTAAGAAGTCTGGATCCATGTTTTAAGCCATGGTCTATTTGTCAACTAGTGATGCTGTGGGCCTCTGAAGAAAATATGCTGGTAAGTTATATAATTTGCGTTAGGATAATAATCCTAAAGGCCTAAAGACAGATGCAATTCTGTAGAATCTGTACTAAATAAGGAGATAAAGGTGCCTCGTATTTTGGGAATGATATGTCTTGTGTGGGCCCGCTTTTGTTTTGTAATTCTGTACTTTGAATGGTCCAGATGTGTTGCTCCTTTTCCTAGGCTTGGGTTATTTATTTATTTATTTTTAAATACCCAAGGTTTTACAAGATTCATTTAATTTATGAGCTTTCCATAAGATTTTCCTTTTGTTTTCTCTATATATATGTTTCAGGAGAGTCTCTTTGGATTGTCTTAATGAACCGTGCAAAATAATAAGATCTTCGCTTTATATTGATAAAGTTTTCATCCTTCATTCTGGTTCATGATTTTTATCTGCTGTTATTATTTGCATATTCTGATCTGCACAACTTTCATTTTCCTACTTGCGTACTCTGTTGATGGGATTAAAATTCTTGAAATGGTAGATGTTTCGAGCGGCAGCATTTTCAGATTGGATTCTATGCACATGTTGACAAAGTTGAGGCCCTTTGTTCATACCTTTCTGAAGGAAGCAAGTGGCATGTTTGAAATGTGTATATACACAATGGCAGAACGTTCCTATGCAATGGAAATAGCGAAGCTACTTGACCCTGGAAGAATTTACTTCAGCTCTAGAGTAATTTCACAAGCTGATTGCACCCAGAGGCATCAAAAAGGCCTTGATGTGGTGCTAGGGCAAGAGAGTGCTGTTGTGATCCTAGACGATACAGAGATTGTAAGTACTTGGGCAACCAGTCCATGCTTCCTTTCTAATTGGTTTATGGATTCTTTTTATATATTTCCTTTATTTGAAAGAAGTTTATGACATAGTTATTGGCTTGTTGATATCCTGGGACAAAATGCTTTGACCACAAGAATCTAAGCCTCTCCTTATATTTGTCAGATGATATCAATGAAGAATCATGAATAGTTCTAGTTGAAAAATAGCGAGCAAGTTTCAGTAAGAGGTGGTGGGAAGTCTGATTGATGGAATTATAATTATGATCTTTCTAGACTAGCTGCTTCATGTATATACTTTGTAGGAATGTTGATTTTTTGTCTGAAATCTGAATTTCATGTATGCTTCAGATTTTCTTATTAGTTAAATGAATTGACTCCTGAGCTTATATTCTATGCTTATTTATTTCCTTTGTTGATGCACCTTACTTGGGATTTGGGTTTGTGCTAGGTATGTCCAAAACTCTACCGGCATGATTCTGAAGTTGAAATTTTTTTGTGTTCTTTTTCTGTTTGGTTAAGGCTCTGTTTGTTTCACCGGAAAATAGGGAAAAGAAAATATTTTCCGGAATTTTGAAGTTTTCTGGATGTTTGTTTTAGGGGGAAAACGGAAACTGAAGGAAAATATTTTCCAATTTGGAGTAAAATTGGCGGAAAATAACTTCTGCTAAAATTCAGCGGAAGTTATCTTCCGCCAGGGCATTACGAACGGAGCTCTTGCCTTGTGCTCGTGTTTCAAAATTTTTTTCTCCACGACTTCGACTCCCTTCTTCGTTCTCCTGGCATGACGAACGACTTCGACGAAGATAGCTCGGGAGCTTCCTAGGCATGACGAAGGTAGCTCGAGAGCCTCTTTTTTTCTTCCTTCTCCTGGGGCATGACCAAATCAGAGCCTTGCATTCCTCCCTCCTTATAGCTTTTCCTGCGGTGGTGAAGAAATCGGACAACTGAAGAGAGGCCGTGGGTTTGATCTGGGATTCAGCGATATTAAGTTTCGTAGAGAGCCGGCATTCGGCGATAGCATCTATAAATAGAGGTTCGAGGGCAATCGCCTCTTCATTGTTCTGTTTTCTTCTGATCGTTCGAAGCCTCGTTTTTTCATTTCTCCTCCTATCAAGGTGAGGGATCTTGCTCTTGTTCGATTCTCTCTTGATGTTATTTCTTCTACTTTTCCGTTCTTGTTTATGTGAAGTTTTGTTTTAGATCATCTGTTTTACTTTATTAAGATATTAGGGTTTCTTTAGGGTTCCTTATATCTTTGTACGACGTTAAGTTATTTTTTTCTGATTGATTTATTGGGATTGCGGTGGAGATCTTTACGTTTTTATAGGAGTCTCAGATGATTATTATGCTTATCCATATTCTGGTTGTGAATCTGTAGAAGAAATCAGGGTGCTTTGCAAGCAGAAGGGACTGATACAAGCAAATCTTTAGCATTATGAGAAATGGGTTTGATCTGGGATTTGTTGACAGAGTATAAGGAGGCAATTTGGTCTATTTGGAGGCCTTTTTGGATGTGGTAAAGAGAGGAATTGCAGGTCTGTAGAGTCTCCAAGCAAGCTTAAGGATACATAAGGGATGTAGAAGAAATAGATATGAGCAGAGTTAGTGTGAACAAGAAGGGGATGAGGAAATCTGGTTGATCTTGACAGATGTGATTGGTTACTTCTTGTTTGTTTATTCATTTTTAAACAAACACTGCTAATTGCCTGCTGATAAATGCATGCCAGAGCCTGCATTCCTTAATCCATTATTCATCAAGAGATAGAAAAGTAGGATTCAGTCTTATACATCCAATGAGAAAATTGTTGAAGGAAACCAAAATAAACAGGGCATTCCGTGGTTTTCAAGTTGAAGAAACATTTGGAACTCTAGTCAAATCCAAGAGGGTATGTTATTAGCCAACCCCAACTGCATTTGATTGTCACAGTCTATTTGATTTCTACTGAGTTTGTTGCTTATTGGATAAGGGTTTGAATCTTTTTTTATTTCAGATTCATGACAACTCAAACCTAATCAATAAAAAGGAGCCTCCCGATCGATTGGGCCTTGAGTCATCCCATCCAAAGTTTCAACCCTACCAAGCTCCTTGTACTGAGATTTTTTGGTCACTCCATGTAGTTTTTATTTGTGAATAGGGCATTGTTCCACATTACTTGAGGGCAATAACAGGTTTCTTCTTACCTTCTGATAAGGGAGGGAAGCCTCCTTTGTGCCAAACTCAACACATCTCAATTACATTTTTCTTCTCTGATAATTGTACTATTTTCCACTGTCTTTAGGCCTAAAATTGTTGCTACTTTGGTTACTTGTCATGGGGTTTAGACAGCAACAACAGTAATAAATTAGTGGGGTTGGATAGATGGGTTTTTGTTGTTAAAACCCATTAATCCATTCAAACCAAACACAACCCATGTCTTATTTAGATGGGATTGTGTTGATCGTGTGATAAGCCTAACTTGTTCTTGGGCCTCATCAAGAGCAACCTTGTTTTGGTTAGGCTGCTATTTGCTACTAATGTTTGAGATCTCCCTATGAAGAAATGATAAAATAGTTGAGCATACATTGAACGGGATGAGGGCAGAAAGGATGAATGAATGAATGAACTGGGGAAGAGAGAAATTGTCAGGACTTGAACCTGTCCTGGAATGGAGACCATTCCAACAAAGCTTTTGCTCTCTCTCTCTCTCAATCTTTCACAATTAGCAACTAACAAGAATAGTAAGATATTGGAGGACCTCTCCTTGTAGTGCAACAAAGGCTCTTGAAGCAACCACATATGCATCTTTTTACTTGTTTATGCCATTTAGATATGCCTTTTTTTTTTTTTGGTTGTTTATGCTTCCTTGTGTCTTGTCATGTGTTCTTGTTTTCCTTTCCTTAGTTATTAATAGCATGTATTTTTTGTTTAATTTATATACGTTTTGTGAGGGCTTGTTTGATATTTCTTTGTTAATCCAATTTGGGGGTGGTGGGATTTTTTATTGGAACAGCACCATATAATAATAGGGAGAAAGAATGGTACTTCTTCACATGGAGAGATAAGAAATATGCGAATGGGGATCGACCTAATAGAGCTGCTGGACTTAATAAACCTGGTGAAGGATACTGGAAGGCTACAGGAGCTGGCAAGGTGTATTATAATGGCAAACTAGTTGGACAGATGAATACACTTGTTTTCTATAGGGAGAAGCCACCAAAAGGAACTAAGACAGACTGGATGATGCATGAATACACTGCATTCCAAGTTCTGCTGTCGCCAGAAATGCGAAAGACTGTTCTTTGTTCATGAAAGAAATACTTTGATGATAAAAATTACTGTAAGATGATAGCTCTGAAAATCAATTCAATAGCCATAGCCCATGCTTGGCTGTGCATGAAATTTTGGATGAACATTAATGACAGAGGGAAGAGCCCAAAGTAAATTAGGGAATCATGTTGTGATTCTAGTGGCTGTTTTTGTTATTATTGGGAAGAGGCTGTAAATGTGTTGTATGGAAACTTTCCATCTTTTCTGTTGTTACTACTTTTTTGAATATAACTATGATATGGGATTTTAAGATATTCCAGGCCGTGTTTGCTTGGGAAGCTAAGTTATTGTTCTCTTGTTTTCATTCAGATGGGTGGAAGTACAGATGGTAAGATATATACTTCTTACACAATGAGGTTTTTATTTCCTTTTGTCATTTTATCTCTTTTATCTCTTCCACTAGTGCTAGTTTAGACTAGGTTTCGGTTCCACTAGTGCTAGTTTAGACTAGGTTTTGGTTTATAAACGTCTTGACTTATTTCGTTTTATAATATTTTAAATACTTCTTGTTTTTATATTTACATTTGGTTGACTATAGTTTGAATATGTGTCAGTCATGGATTTTGGAGATTTCATGCTCTTATATGCTTTGAGACTTATTTCTTTTGTTTAGAATGGTTGGTTTTTATCTTTTGTAGTTTATTAGTGTTTACTCTGATAAAGACTATCTCTTTTGTTGAGAAGAATCCACATGTAATTAGTTAGCAATTTCTTTTACTTGTATTGGTTCACTTTGAAGGTTCTTATGCTATCACCACCTTTTAACAAGATAACAATAGTATGCGGTTCAAGTATGCCATCCATCTTATGTATCATGGCTGATAAGACCATTATCCATCGCATATCCAACTTGCTGGAGCTAGATAAGAGTTGTTTTTATAAGAAGGTAGAAACACTATGGAAGCAAAGGATTTAAAATTCGCATGAAAAATAAGCGCTCAAGCCATTTTAGTTCCTAGGGAAGGTGCTTTTATTTGCATTTGTATAAGAAAAGAAAAAAGAATAAAATTCTAAAACATTTTCCATGTTACATCCAAACATTTGGAAAATTTTCTTCCGGAAAATTTTTTCTTGGAAAATTTTCTTCTGGATAATATTTTCCGGTGAAACAAACAGAGCCTAAATGAATCAACCCTCATGCGTATATTGTGGTAGAATTCAATAATCCAAGTGTTGTAAGACGTTAAATATCATGTTTAACTTAAACCTTAAACACTGAGCCCTAAAATTCTCATTGTAAACCTTAAACTCCAGTGGAATCCAACTGCTCTAGTACAAGAAATGTTATGTTTAGAAAGAGTGCATACATGGCTCAAATCACCCTTATCCATAATATGACAATTATTGCTTACAATACCGTGTCCAACTCATGTTTTGAGGATGCTAGTCCATTTACTTCTCATATGTAATAGTATTTACTAACATTACTTTGGGTGGATGTTGAGGATACCAGATGTCTAATGACAACAGACATGGACATAAGTGGTGGTGAGTAGGGATATGCATGGGAGTGATATCTTGGGGTTCTCCAGAAAGAACTTGTGTCCATAAACATACCTCTTATTCTCTGGGAATTCATACTTCTACCTGTATTGTATAGTTTAATAACCATGTGACCCCAGATTCTATGATCCATGGCTTTCAAAGGATTACTTTGTAGGCAAGTGTGGTCTACCTTCTGGCTCTGAAAACCTGTGATCGTAAAGGATAACTGGGTAGTTTTTGTTAGTTTAACTAACACTGTATTAATGAGTCTAAACACTATACTCTATTGGAAATCTTTGAAACTTGAGAATTATTTCATAATTCTGCATGTTCCATAAAGTGAAAGATTCTTCGTATTAAATACATTCTGGTTGTTGAATATAGGTTTGGCAGAAGCATAGGGAAAATCTGATTCTGATGGAAAGATATCATTACTTTGCTTCAAGTTGTCGCCAATTTGGTTTCAATTGCAAATCTCTTTCGGAGACAAAAAGTGATGAAAGTGAGTCTGATGGTGCTCTTGCAAGCATTCTTAAAGTTCTCAAAAGGATTCACGAGATGTTCTTTGACCTGGTCAGTCAATAATCTTGTGTTCTTGTTTATTCAAGTGGTATCACTCACTATTTAGTTTTTTTTTTCTAATTGATCTGGCATTGTATTTCAGGATCATGGGGCTGATGTTACAGATAGAGATGTAAGACAGGTAAAATCTTCTTTCAGTAGCTTTGGCTTCAAGTTTTGCTCTTCCTGTTTCTGTTTTTGAGCTTCAATTTAATTATAACTGCCGTATCTGAGCATTATTCAGGTAATATAATTGGACCACTACATTGATTATTATTCCGGCTTGTTTTTAAAGAAAAGAATGCCTGATAATAAATTATTATTTGGGTGAAATTTTAATTGCTTCTGTTAAACCATTCATGACTATTGCAGATATGATTGATATTCATGCTTGGCCAACAGTAGTTGACATTTTAGTCTGTGTTTGTTTATGAATCATCACTGTCAATAAGCTCTTTATTCCAAGTAATTAGGTTTTTTTGTTTTTTTAATACTAGTAAAACGCACGTGAATTGCACATGAAAGATTTTGAGTGGCAAAATTACTTTAGATTATTATCATTTGTTATAAAAAAAAAAAAGAAGGAAAATATAAGTATCTTTTACAAAAAGTTTAATAACTTTGATGATGGGTTTAGCATTCAAACTTGGCTCTTCCTTCAAATAAAGATGAACCAGGCTGTAGCCACTGAACCTAAACTTCATACATCTAAGAGTAGATCAGGACTATAGAGCTTGGAGACAACAGTATCAAATTTATTATTGTGTAGAGTTCACAATATCATAATAATAATAAAAGTATTAAGTTGTTTTACCTCTGGTGCAAGTATTAGTATGATAGTAATTGGCATCTTATTAAATGGAAATTTCTTGAAGTATAAGAATTCATGAATTAAAAACATGAATCAATAGCTAAGTGAAAAAGAACAACATCAATTATGTCAAAACTTACGAAAGAAATTAGATAAGCCATAAGGCCAGTGATATTTGGTAATAGAAGTATTAGTAATTGAATTTAAGTATCCATAATAGAACTTGTTTTTATGCTAGTAATTACCATTACTTGGAAGGTAAAAACTGACAAGGGTACGTGATTTTCTCCACATGTTGGTCCTCTACTATTGATCTAATTCTTATGCATTCAATTTTTTTTCATAAAAAAATCTATTCCATGGTTCATGAACAAAAGTTCAAAAGAAGACAATTAGGAGTATCATAGTAGACTAGCAATAAATTGCTTTTACTTTGAGATAAATTTGGATAAAACTGTAAACAAAGAAAAAACCTCAAAATACAGTTCATACAATTTGCAAGTCATAATAAGCCTTACTGTCACAAGCAATCAGACAATGATAAATTTTCATGGCCTCTCTAAAAGTTCAACCCAAATCAAGATAAATCTTGGAAGAAGTAGTGTACCTTGAAGGCTAGTATATTCATCTATGCTTTTAGAATTGGTAGACAATAGCTAAGGTTATTTAGTGTTTACACAGTCTACTTAAAGAATTTGAATTGCTTTTACTTTGATATCCTTGTAGCATTAAACATGCTGTGGCCTATGGTATGGATTCTATTTTAATATTCACAAGTTTGGATCATGTGTCTCTACAACATATCAAAAGGGCTTTTTATATAGCTGTAACGGATGTATTAAATTTATGAAATCAAAGATAATCATAACCAGTTTTAACACACATAACAATATAAAAAAAAAAATAAACAGAAGCACTGAATCTCGTACAATTAGTTGTAACAGATGTATTAAATTTATGAAATCAAAGATAATCATAACCAGTTTTAACACACATAACAATATAGAAAAAAAAATATACAGAAGCACTGAATCTCGTACCATTATCAATGCTAACATTAATGATCTTTAACATAAGAGTTACTCAATATATCTTGTAATGAAATTTTAAGAATATGGTGAACAAAGAACTCAAAAAGTCATGACAGAAAATTTTCTGTGAAGAACTATATCACAATGGAAAAAAAAAAGGGAGATTTATAGAAATTATGAGTGAAGATATTAACTTGATCCATGACAAATAACAAAGAAAAAGATAGCAAAGATAGCATTAAAACAAGTACAATATCTCTCATGTTTGGTATTATTATATGAATGAAATGAAAGTAGAAAAAGATATCACATCAAATGAAAAAAGAAAAAAAGCAATAAAGAAAGAACTTAGAAATTTGTGGCTGCTTTTTTTTTTTTTTTTTTCTGAATAAAAGAAGATGTTATCATTAACTAATAATAAAGGTAAAAGAAGAAAGTAAATGCTAGCTCTAGTTTTTGAGAATAAATCATCTAAATCATTCAGATATTAATTGCCTTGAAGATCCAGTTCTCTTCTCTCCAAATTCTGGAATTCGGTTTTTTCATTGTTTCTAAATGACTTGAACTGTCTTTGGGGACTATAAACACTTGTAGGATATGGTATTTACTTTTTCATGCAAGAACTCGTGTAAATTTTTCATGAAAATGGGTCGGCCATTCCTTTTTATTCATATAAATATCATACAGTAAATTTCTTGAAGAATATAGACTACAGTAAATTTCTACAAATCAGGAAATTTAGATGTTAACAAGATTTAACTAAAAAACCTAATTAAAAAAAAATACAGTTGGAGCATAATTTATTGTGCATTCCCTATTTAAATTTAATATATAATCATGGATCCAAATTCATATATTTACATTTGTAATAAAAAATTCCCCTAGCAAAAAAGGTGGGAAAACTCAAAGTTAAAAAAGAAACCAAAGAGTAGATGGGCACAGAGGGTATATGGAAGAAAATTAGCCAGACTTGGTAAATGGTGGAATCTGTGCCATTTGACAAATCAAAATGGAAAACAATACCATCATCTACTGGACATGTACTACATCAAGATACAAATATAGCCAAAATAATCCCTGAATAGTTTGATCTGGACACAAATTCAATCGAACATTAAATTAACTGTTAAATATGATCAAATCATCGTTCTTATTACACGAACCATGCTCTATACTGGTTCAGGGATCTTAAAGGCAGATATAAAGACGCATCGAACTTATACTTATTTAAGTGATCCCCAAATCAGAATAGTAAAGCTATTCAAAGAGTGCCACACCTAAAACTTCCTAAAGAAAAAACTTTAAAAAGAAACAAAGTTTAGACATTAGTCTTACCATGATTTTCTATATGTTTTATCCTCCCTTGCTTATGTGCTTGCTGTTATTTGTATTTCTCTTCTGGACGAGTAAGCAACCATAGAAAATCGGGGGGAAAATTAATTTTTAGTGATACTTTATGAAAATATTTAAAATTCAGTCAGCTAAGTTTTGCCTCGTGTGTTTCAGCACACCTTTATCAAAGTAATTAACATTTAGTGGCATTCCATTATTACAAACCGATTTATTCCAAGAATACCCTTTACCTTATTCGTACAAAAAGTATCAAGGTTTCCAGTAGTGTGTTTCAGCACACCTTTATCAAACTAATTAACTTTTAGTGACATTTCATCATTACAAGCAGTAGTGTGTTTCAGTACACCTTTATCAAACTTACACCTTAATCAAACTAATTAACTTCTAATGACATTTCATTATTACAAGCTTAATACTTCCAAGAATGCCCTTTTCTCATTTTAAGTAAAATAGAAAATCAAATACATAGATTTCAAAGAATGCCGTTGCTATGTTTGAAGATTGATTGAATTAAATAAATTTCTAAAAGTACACTTTGCCCCCAACATTTTTCTACGTTTTTTTTAAAATAAAGAAAGAAAGGGGGGGAGAGAGAGAGAGAGAGAGAGAGAGAGAGAGAGAGAGAGAGAGAGAGAGAGAGAGAGAGAGAGAGAGAGAGAGAGAGAGAGAGAGCGCGCCTCAATAAAATGACTTGTAAAATACTTAAGAACATTTTTACCCTTTATTAATTAACTTCTACAATAGCATGTATTGACTTATACAGCTATAAGGTGACCTGTACCACTTATTATAATGACTTGTACAATATATATATATTGTATTGACTTGTATGACTATTTACAACTTGTATGACTCAATAAAATAACTTGTACCTTCTATCAATTGACTTGTATAAAAATATACACTAACTTGTATGCCTATGGTGATTTTATACATCTATGAGATGACTTGTACAATGCTATATATTAACTTATACAGCTATAAGGCAACTTGTACTACTCAACCAAATGACTTGTATCTGTTATCAATTGACTTGTACAACAATATACACTAACTTGTATGCCTATATAGACTTATATCTCTCTGTCAAACGACTTGTACAATGTTATATGCTGACTTGTACATTTATAGGACAACTTGTACCACTCAATCAAATGACTTGTACTTTATATGAATTGACTTGTACAATAATATATACTGACTTGTATGCTTATAGAGACTTATATATCTCTTTCAGATGACTTGTACAATGCTGTGTACTGACTTGTACATTTATAAGGCGACCTGTACCACTTAACCAAATGACTTGTACCTTTTATCAATTGACTTATACAACAATATACGCTAACTTGTATGCCTACAGAGGCATATATCGCTGTTAGATGACTTGTACAATGCTGTGTATTGACTTGTACATTTATAAGACAACCTGTACCACCCAACCAAATGACTTGTACCTTCTACCAATCGACTTGTACAACAATATATACTGACTTGTATGCCCATATAGACTTATATTTATCTATCAAATGACTTGTACAATGCTATATACTGATTTGTATATTTATAGGATGACTTGTACGATTCAATAAAATGACGTGTACCTTCTATAAATTGACTCATACAATAATATACACTAACTTGTATGCATATGAAGATTTTATACATCTATGAGATGACTTATACAACGTTATGTATTAACTTGTACAGCTATATGGCGACTTGTACCACTCAACTAAATTACTTGTACATGTCATCAATTGATTTGTATAACAATATACACTAACTTGTATATCCGTATAGACTTATATCTCTTTGTTAAATGACTTGTACAATGTTATGTACTAACTTGTACATTTTTAGGAACGACCTATACCACTCAACTAAATGACTTTTACCTTCTATCAATTGACTTGTACAATAATATGTATTGACTTGTATGCCTATAGAGGCTTATATCTTTTTATCAAATGACTTGTATAGTGTTATATACTGACTTATATATTTATAGGATGACCTGTACTACTTAATAAAATGACTTGTACCTTCTATAAATTAACTCGTACAACAATATTCAGTAACTTGTATGCTTATAGAGGTTTATATCTCTCTATCAAATGACTTGTACAATGTTATGTACTGACTTGTATATTTATAGGAAGATCTGTATTACTCAATAAAATGACTTGCACTCCCACTCTCTCCCTTTCTTTCTTTCTCCCTCTTAATGATTTTACAAGTTATTTGATTAACAAACTCCCTTCCTCCCCTCTTTCTTTCTTCCCCGTTCATCCTCCCATTCCCCCACTTTCTCTCCTCCCCTTCCCCTCCTCTCCTTCCCTCTCTTTCTCTCTCTCTTTACCCCCTCTTTCTGCCTCCCATTCCTTACTATCTATATATCGATCGATAAAGTGTTAAAAATTGCTTTAAAGGTACAAACTATTCAAAATAAGGTATAGGTCTCTCTATAGGCATATAAGTTAGTACACAGTGTTGTATAAGTAAATTGAAAGAAGGTACAAAGCATTTGATTAAGTGATACAAATCGCCCTATACTTGCACAAATTGATACATTATATTGTATAAATCATTTTATAGAGAGGGATAAGTTTCTCTATAGGCATACAAGTTAGTACACAGTGTTGTATAAGTAAATTGAAAGAAGGTACAAATCATTTGATTAAGTGATACAAATCGCCCTATACCTGTACAAATTGATACATTATATTGTATAAATCATTTTATAGAGAGGTATAAGTTTCTCTATAGTCATATAAGTTAGTACATAATATTGTACAAATCAATTGATAGAAAGTATAAGTCATCTGGTTGAATGGTACAAGTTGCCTTATAGCTGCAAAGTCAGTACATAGTATAGTACAAGTCACCTGGTTGAGAGATATAAAATCTCTATAGGCATACAAGTTAGTGAATATTGTTGTGCGAGTTAATTTATAGAAAGTACAAGTCATTTTATTGAGTAGTACATGTCATCTTATAAATATACAAGTCAGTATATAATACTATACAAGTCATTTGATAAAGAGATATAAGTCTCTATAGGCATACAAGTTAATGCATATTATTGTACAAGTCAATTAATAGAAGGTAAAAGTCATTTAGTTGAGTGGTACATGTTGTCCCTATAAATGTACAAGTCAGTACATAGCATTGTACAAGTCATCTAACAGAGAGATATAAGTCTATATAGGTATACAAGTTAGTGTATATTGTTGTACAAGTCAATTGATAACATGTACAAGTAATTTAGTTAAGTGGTACAAGTTATTATATAGCTATATAAGTTAGTACATAGCGTTGTACAAGTCATCTCATAGATGTATAAAATCTCCATATGCATACAAATTAGTGTATATTATTGTACAAGTCAGTTTATAGAAGATACAAGTCATTTGGTTGAGTGGTACAGGTCGTCCTATAAATGTACAAGTCAGTATACAGCATTGTACAAGTCATTTGATAGAGATATATAAATCTCTATAGGCACACAAGTCAGCGTATATTGTTGTATAAGTCAATTGATAGAAGATACAAGTCATTTGGTTAAGTGGTACAAGTCGCCTTATAAATTTTCAAGTCAGTACACAGCATTGTACAAGTCATCTGACAGAGATATATAAGTCTCTGTAGGCATACAAGTCAGTATATATTGTTGTACAAGTCAATTGATATAAAGTACAAGTCATTTAATTGAGTGGTACAGGTTGTCCTATAAATGTACAAATCAGTATATAGCATTGCACAAGTCGTATGACAGAGAGATATAAGTCTATATAGGTATACAAGTTTATGTATATTGTTGTACAAGTCAATTGATAACAGGTACAAGTCATTTGGTTGAGTGGTACAAGTTGCCTTATGGCTGTATAAGTTACTATATAGCATTGTACAAGTCATCTCATAGATGTATAAAATCTCCATAGGCATACAAGTTAGTGTATATTTTTATACAAGTCAATTGATAGAATGTACAAGTTATTTTATTGAGTTGTACAAGTCATTATAATAAGTGGTGCAGGTCACCTTATAGCTGTATAAGTCAATACATGCTATTGTAGAAGTTAATTAATAAAGGGTAAAAATGTTCTTAAGTATTTTACAAGTCATTTTATTGAGGTGCTCTCTTTCTCTCCCTCCTTTCTTTATTTTAAAAAAAAAAAACGTAGAAGAATGTTGGGGGCAAAGTGTACTTTTAGAAATTTATTTAATTAAATCGATCTCCAAACATAGCAACGGCATTCTTTGAAATCTATGTATTTGATTTTCTATTTTACTTAAAATGAGAAAAGGGCATTCTTGGAAGTATTAGGCTTGTAATAATGAAATGTCATTAGAAGTTAATTAGTTTGATAAAGGTGTACTGAAACACATTACTGGAAACCTTGGTACTTTTCGTACGAATGAGGTAAAGGGCATTTTTGGAATAAATCGGTTTGTAATAGTGGAATGCCACTAAATGTTAATTAGTTTGATAAAGGTGTGCTGAAACACACAAGTCAAAACTTGGCTGACTGAATTTTAAATATTTTCATAAAGTATCACTAGAAATTAATTTTCCCGAAAATCAATCATGCACCAAGCAAAATTTATTCACATATTGGTACCAATTTGTGATTGTCATTATATGCTGGAAAAGGCCAAGACTGGTTCTTAATGTGCCTAGTTATATATTTTTTGAATAAAAAAGGAAGATTCAGATATACCTAATATACCCAAAAAAATATTAACTAATAAAAAAGTCACTGCACTATCTAGTGCAAGCCTGTTCTGACTGATACTTTGGCTATATAAATTGCTTTATTTTTATTTTTATGAAAAGTTAAAAATGGAAAAAAAAAAAAAGGAAAAAAAAGAGGCCTAGCTATGGTGGAGGAAAGAGAAGTAGAGCTGCTATTTCAGTGTTACTGCTAGTGTTTCTTCTTCTTCTTGTTCTCTGTTTTTTTCTTCTTATCATTGCAAAGTGAAGAAAACCTCTGAAAGAATAACAATAAGAAGAGACACTGATAGCCAGGTTTCGATGTGCTGGAATAACAATAAGAAGAGACACTGATAGCCATGCTTCTGTGAGAAACCTACCACATGCAAGGATGTCAACTATGGAAGCATAGCGCTCAGATCCCCTGGGGATCCCATGGTCCATCTCCATATTGTTAAAATATTGCAACCCCTCTTCCACAAAGCCAGTGGCTGCAACCATAAAGAACTCGTAAGAAACTGATACTATCTGGTGAAAACCGGGCCTTTTGCATTTGATTGAAAACCATGATTGCTTCTACACCATAACCATGTTTTCCATAACCCATAATCATAGAATTGCAAGTGACAAGATCTGGTTGAGCCATATCCTCAAAAACATTCCTGGTGTTACAGAAACTACCAGATTTTATGAACATAGAGATGGCTGAGTTTCCCACATGAGTGTTTAAACAAACTATAATATCTAAAACGTTTAATGTGCTTTAATTAATTTAACCTCTTATCATTTGTTGGCAATCTTGTAGGTGATGAAAAGTATTCGACAGGAAGTTTTGAAGGGATGCAAATTGGTATTCAGTAGAGTATTTCCCATGAACACAGAGTCCAAGAATCACCAGCTCTGGAAGATGTCGGAGCAGTTGGGAGCCATATGTTGTAGGGAACTTGATCCATCCGTGACGCATGTTGTCTCAACAGATATCGGAACTGAGAAGGCTCGTTGGGCTCTGCGAAATGAGAAGTTTCTGATACATCCAAGATGGATAGAAGCAGCCAATTACCTGTGGCAGCGACAACCGGAGGAAAAATTTTCACTTAACAGCATTAAGAAACAATGACATTGTAAAACAGTCTCATAGGTTTCATATAATTGACCGTTTTGCTTTGTATCTTGTGATCTAATTCCTTTTTCCCCTTTTTCCCTTTTTTCTAGGTAACTTTGCATGCTGTGTCCTTCAGTGAAAAGTTCAGTGTAAGCTAATTTACCCAAGCAAGATTTCACGCAATGTCATTCAAGTGACTTAACACCAAATCACCAGACACAAGAATGAGAGACCATCCTTACCTTAGAGATTCCTTTCGTTGGATGAAAAGGTCCTCAAATCTTCTCATATAACGTACATGTTCAGCTGAATCAGTTATATTTGCCCATGCAACCGATAGGAATGATACAAGTATTCTCTTATCTGCTTATTTTCTTTCATTAACCGAACGTCCAATATAAGTTCTGTAAAAAAAGAGAAGGAAAGAGAAACTTAATAGCAGAACATTCAAGATTTTACCCATCAATGATGAATCTAAAATAATTAAATAATAAGAAATGAATCGAGTAGGAATTCTTTGTCATTATAGGACTGGTTTAGGAATTTAAAATACAATTGGAAGCTTGTCAATTGAAGGGGTGTGAGTAGGAATTCTTTGTCATTATAGGACTGGTTTAGGAATTTAAAATACAATTGGAAGCTTGTCAATTGAAGGGGTGTATGTATCAATTTTATTGGAGACGGGTATGTGTATCAATCTTATTAGACACTGATATAAGAAACTGATGGAAGATCTGAGAGGAATTGCGGACAGAACGGACATTAGTGGTGACTTATCGGCAGCTTATGCCAATAAAGCCTTCAAATTAATATAATCTTATATAATGTTGTCGCTCATTAACCTAATGCATCATACCATTAGAAATCAAATTCCCAAAGTTTTAATTAACAGAGACGAGTACATCAGTATTGAGAGGGATCTAAGTAATAAACAAATCTTTCAATTAATGGCAAGTAATCTTTCATTATTGATAAGTTAGGATCAGGTCTTAAAACATGTGCAATTTTACAAATTTAATTATGAGATTTAACCTTCAAAACACTCCCTTAAGTTTATATTGTTTTCATTTTGTAATCTATACTATATATAATGATAATAGGCACTTTGGGAAGCATGCCAACAATTATGCATGACTTTCCCAAAAGGTCCTTATCGTTTGTTGGTTAGTCATAATTAATGTAGAATTAAAATAGTCAAAGGTTTGTTTGTTCATTAAAATCTAGACATTTGTAAAACTGTTCTTTCTCTTTATGTGCAGTATTCCACGTGCACTCCGACTAATATATAAGAAAAAAAACCAAATAAATTGACTTAATGTTCTAGGAATGAAAACCTGAAAATTCCCGTATGACAGAAGCCCTCGGATGCTTTTCTTCGTACTTTTTGAACATCGGAAATCGTGTGCAGCCACAGAAATGACTACAAGGTTCTTTTGTGTCAGATCACAACTCACAAGACAACCCACAAGGCATGAGGCCTAGGCTTCGCTGGTTCTTTTCTTCTATAAAAGGGACCAATCTTATTGCTTTTGGTGCACCACAAAATCTCAAAGAAATGTCATTTACAGGAGTTCAAGTGAGGTTTGCAATACAGACTACAGAGATAGAGAGAGAGAGAGGATAATGGCGATGCGTGTTGTTACGGTGGTGGCCATGGTGATCAACCTGCTCGCTTTTGTGTCTGCAATCCCTGGAACCGCCACTCACAGCAAGCGTCCATTTGTTCGTAAGTAAAGATGTTCTTATCAAGAAAGAGTTTTGCCTTTTTATCCTTTAATTATTTCCTCTTGTTGAGATAACATATTTGGGTGCACCTTGACTTATCAAATTAAGCTTTTAGTTCTAACGGTTGTTTAAAACCCTCTGAATGAGCGTGGAAACTTGTAGAGTTTCAAGAAGAGGCTCCAAACTTGCCATTTGTCACCTTAGTCTTGCATCTAGAGTGGCATTACTATGTCAGAATAATGGGTTTTATGTGAACTTTTGATGCTGTAATTTGGTGTTTTGTTCCTAAAACATTTGATAGTATGTTAAGTACTGAGGCAGAATTTTATTTTTACAATATATATATAATTCACCCGTCAACCACAAGAACTGCTTGCTTAGTGAATTTTATTTTGATGCTGTAATTTGGGATCGGCTCGCACGAGCTGAGCTTGAGCTAGCTCTATTTTTAGGCTCATAAGCTGAGCCTAAGCCTAAAAGCTTGGCTCGTTAAAGCTCGGCTCGTTAAGTGTATATCTCTCACTCTCTCTCTCTCTATGCTAATATTATTATTACATGAGAAAAAATTTCCTTTTTCTCCTAAATGCAGTTTTGGATCTTATAAATACTTAATATTTGATAAAGAAATAACACTCCGACTATGAATAAAGAATCCTTACCTTATCGTATTTTTAATTTCTCACTACTGTCTATTGATTTTGTTCCTTTCAATCATTTTTTCAAATGCCTTGTTCTTTTATGATGCACTAGGACTTGCAACTTTATTTAGTCGTGATTTAGAGTAAAATTTTGAGATTTTTTAATAATTTTTTTAGAATGACTATTTTTTTTTTCTCATATGAGTAGATTGATATTTTCTTTTTCCTTTATATGTATCTAAACAAGGCACAAGTCATTTTTAGCAAATCAGGCCTTCTGTGAGCTTAGTCCTTAAAGAGCCGAGCTTTTTTTTGAGCTGAGCCTGAGCTCAAGAATTTTTAACAAGATTGAGTTGAGCTTGACCCTGCCCAAGATTATGAGCCTAAGCCAAGCTGTGCAATTTGATTCTATCAAGTGGAGGAGCTACATAAGTCATAGTGATAAAATAGATGGATCTCATGAACAATTTGGGTTTTTGGTTTTTTTTTTCTCTTTCAAATTATTTGTTTATATTCAATGATAAATTAAATATAAAGATAATTCTGAAATTATTTTTTAAATTCTAATTAAAAAGAGTAACTCTCATTTTTAGTATATATATATATATATATATATATATATAGTTATTCTTGTTTAACTATTATATTGTTAATTCATTTCAAATATATTTAAAATTCCCTTGTAGAAGATTTAGTGTAATGATATAATCTTTCAACTTAATGGGTCCTTCATAATAAAAGAGAAAGCATGGATAAATTTAGGATTTTAATTTACATATAAAATAAAGTTAGAAGTATTCCATCTTATCAGTGTTGATATTTTGTTTGGTAGCATCTACTTGCTTCAGCAATGAAGACCAGGGAATCCTGGTAGCAGGAGTTAGTGATGAAATATGGAACAACGGGGCTGCATGCGGAAGGACTTACAGAGTGAGATGCACAGGGCCTGACTTCCGATTTGTACCACATCCTTGCAAAGATACAGTTATCATGGTGAAGATTGTCGAGCACTACTCGCCTTATGGAACAACAATGGTTCTTCCTGAAGCGGCCTTCACTATGATTGCAGAGCCAATTGCAGGCAAAGTCGACATTGAATACGAAGAGTAATTAGTAAAACCTGTTTCTTTATTAATTTTTGCTGATTTTGATTCAAATTACGCGCAGATTGCTTGATTCACAGAGTTGATCAAGTGCTTGTTGCCTTTTGATTTGCAGGGCTTAAAAGATGAAACTCCCATGTTGTTTCATGGGGGGAAAGTTGATAAGAGTATATTATATCATGCTGAAATATAAGAATAAGCGAAGGATGAAGTTTGGTTCTTGCATGGATGCTATAAATTAAGTTGATTTCCGAAAAGCATGTGGCAGTCGATATGATATTGTAAATGAACTTGGATTTTGGAGTTTCCTTCCCCCTCAAAAGTCTTTCTAAGATGGATAGCTAGGGTGGCATAAGGCCTAAGGGTTAGATAATGCTTAGGCTGATGTTCACATTTTAAAGGCAATTTTCTAAGAGCCCAAGGGCTTTATTTGAATGAATGTTAATTGTTTAATACTTACACCTACTTTGTTGATAATAGTCTGAAATGATCAGCCTAATCAAATTAACAAAGCAAATCAACCTCACAATCATTAATTTGCTTCTAATTGCGCATTGATAAAAATGGCACGTGAATATTGACTATTGTTTAGATCTGTTGGTAAGTTTGAATCGAATTATGATTCTAGAATTGGGGGTGACAAAGGGGATGACATCATTTGCCGTTTCCTCCTGATGCTGCTTGGGCGAGATATTGTCACATCTAGTATCTCAAGGCTAGTGTTTTTCCAATAAGAAAAGTCCTTCCATATTTTCTGTTTTGAAAAAATAGTAGCCATGGCCCATGGGATGCTGAGATGTTTCACATGATAGCATCTCATTCAAGCCGCATTATTAGGAATGGACAATTGGGCGAGTTCGGGGCAGGTTTTGGCAAATCCGAACTTGCCTCGTCAAGGGTTTAGGTAATACCAAAGCCTAACCCACTCCTATTGGGTCGGTAATGGGTGGGTCGGGATTGCCTCGGCTAGTTATGGAACACATAAAAAACACTTTTAAAAAATATAATATATAAATATTAATAAAATATGTACTTTTTATATAATATATACATATATATATACTATTAATATTAAAAAAACTATTTAAAATAAATTGATTTGGTTTTGGGGCGGGGTCAGGCGGGTGGGTTACTTGGTTAAACGTCCCTCTGCCATCCCTAAGCATCATCTATGGCAGAAGAAGCAGCGGACGATTTCAAACCATAACAAATAACAAATGGGTGGTCTTGGGCAACATACAACCACACTTGCACACTAATAAAATAATGAGAAATTGGTTTTTAGTGATACTTTTTCAAAATAATTAAAAATAGATGTTATTTTATTGTCCATCAAGAGTTTCTTTTGAAAATGCTCTCAAAAGACTGAAAAATTTTTCATTCATTTTGTTACAAGTGAAGTTTGCAAGTCTTTTTGAGGGCATTTTTAGAAGGAAACTCTAGATGCACAATAAAATGACACTGATTCTTAGTTATGTTAAAAAGGTATCACTAAAAACCAATTATCAAGAATTGGCCAACTGAACCTGAATTATTTTGAAAAAACATCACTAAAAACCAATTTTCCCTGAAATAAGCGACCCCTAAACCTATCCGGTCAAAACCGACAGCTAGGTCGAAAAGGCATTTACATTTGAAATTAAAAATATATATAACATTTATTAGTGTAAGACTCACATATTTAAAAGAATAAATGTATTAAAATGGGTAACAAACAAATGGAAATTTATTCATACCTGTATAAACTTTTCGTCACTAATTTTATGAGTGTTTGTTAGAAAAGTAGTTAAAACAAGAGGGATTAGGTGAGAATTGGGAAACTTAGCAGGTAATCGAATTCTCACAAGAAACTTATCTTATAATTAATGGAGAAGGAAATCTCTAGTTGGATTGTGCATAATAAGCTTTTTAGTCACATATAACAGAAGATGAGTGAGATTTGGAGAGGATAAGTTTGACTTCTAACAACAAAAAGAAAAAGAGAGGATAAGGTGACAACTCTATCCGAAGCAAGCTCTAATGACCCAAATGTCTAGAGCTCCTTATGCCACGGATGAGTTGCAGAAAAGCCAGTAAAGTTAATTGTGACGATCTGACTGGTAGGTGGCTTTATGTGGTTTTCTATTGGGATGCTGTGTAATAGAAATTAAGCTAGTTGGGAAAGTATAATGAGAATAAGGCATTTGGACGATGGAAGACTTAACATGAAGAATGCTTTTGGTACAAGATGACAAAGTCACAAGGTACTTCCCACATTTCTTTACCTTCCTACAGAAAAGGGCTCTGATGATGCTTGAAAATATGTTTTCTGTGAAACCCAAATTTTTGCTGCAAGATTTGCTACTTGCCTACAAGATTTTCCATTCAAATGCCTATTTTGTTGGTAATACTACCAAAGAATGTATTAAACAAGAAGCAGAAAGAAACCGGTTATTTTTTAGCATTTTAAAAACTTAAACGTATAAAAGCAAATGAAAGCAACCAAGTTGAGACCTCTTTCTATAATGTAGACATTTCAGGTATCTTGTCACTCCCATAATAGCTCCTAATCACATACTATTATTTAAAGTATGAAGTCTCTAGCTACATTTCTCATACTATTCACATACATGTACAAACCAAGATCAAGTGAAGCTTAAAAGAAGGCTGTTAGGTTTTGGGAGGATTTCAGTTATGTCTATTAATGTGTTTGTTGTTGCTGTTACTTTCACAATTTTCACAACCATTGCTGTCCCCTTGCCAACTCCAAATAATGTCTTTGAGCGCAGGCCGGACATCCTCCTCGCAGAATTTAACATACTCTAGTGTGTCACCGGCGGTCTTGGAGAGTTCAACTATGGAAACCTCCGGCGCCACCTCGAAAACCTCGGCTGCCACTGACAATTTCCCTTTTCTCCCATCGACTGAAGCTTGCATCTTCATCTTGAATTCCTTTGCCTTCAAAACTCTAAAGCTCAGCCTCTTTGCTATCAACTCAAGCTTCTCCATGATCATGGAAGCGGGGCATTTTGATGTAAAGGTTGATCCCACCTTCTTCTTACTCTCAAACAGGTTCGACAAATCAAACCCACATGACATGGATGAAATTAACTCGAATGCATTAAAGAAAGGAGGGGAAGGTTTCTTTTCTTTTCCTACCCTTGGCGCTTCTTTAATCTCTTCTTCTTCAGCTTTCTCAAGTAATGGTGGATCCTCCACAATAGAAAACGCAAGAGGTCTACTGAATCCTTTCCGAAACCAAGGAACTTCCATTATTTCTTGAATTGTAATTCTCTTCTCCGGATCAACAACCAAGATTCTAGAAAGAAGCTGCTTGGATTCATTAGAGAACCAAGGAGGGAACTCAAATTCAGCTTTTAAAATCTTCTGATACATCTTGAACACATTATCATGCTGAAAAGGAAGAAACCCAGCAAGCAACGCATATAAAACGACCCCACAAGACCATATATCAGCTTTTGATCCATCATATCCTTTCTTCCTTAAAACCTCTGGTGCAACATAAGCTGGAGTCCCACACTGGGTGTGTAACAATCCATCTTTACTCATTTGCTCCCGAAGAGCCGAAAAACCGAAATCAGACACCTTCAGATCTTCATTATCATCCAGGAGGAGGTTCTCAGGCTTTAGATCTCGATGAAAGACACCCCTACTATGACAAAAATCCACAGCACTAATCAACTGCTGAAAGTACTTTCTTGCCAAATCCTCTCTGATCTTCCCACTAGCAACTTTGGCGAAAAGCTCGCCGCCTCGAACATATTCCATTATAAAGAAGATCTTTGCTTTGGTAGCCATCACTTCCTTGAGTTCGACGATGTGGGGATGTCGAACGCGATGCATAACGGAGATTTCTCGCTTGATTTGATCGGTAAGCGATTCTTTTATTACTTGATCCTTGTTGATGACTTTGATTGCCACACTTTCTCCAGAACTCAGCTGTTTTCCATGGTAGACCTTTGAGAAGGTCCCTTGACCTAATAGCCTCCCTATCTCATACTTCCCAAACAAGACGTTTCTCATGTCTTTACCGTTGTTACTACTGCAACTACTGTGCTGTGAGAAATGGGGGTGGTGGTTCTGTTGAGTTAGTTGAAGCAGTTGGGCCATGTTGATCATTCAGTGAGAAGATTAAATCTGTAAAATGATAGATTACACTGAAGGCCTAATCAAAGAAATTTCTATCTGGTTTTGTGGAAATTAAAAGGAAGAAGATGGAAATGGAATCCATGAGGAGAATGGGATACCAGACTTTCAGTTCTGACCTGCATTTTCTGGATTTGTTCAATGAGAGTATGATTTGCTGACACTTGCTCTTATCCTTAACATTACCTATTGATAGTAGCCAAAGTGGGATGGATCTGGGTTTTTGGATCAGTAACAAGTGGCAAGCTCATAGAAAATGGCAGAGCAAAAGGTGAAGACACACACACGTAGTATGATTTCATAGGCCTAATGGTCATGGTGGTTGCAAACCCGTGAACAAAAATGTAAGTTCTATCAACACGTAATGCAAACGTATTCATGTTTCTAACCTATTAGTCAAAAGCAGTTTGATGAGTAGGGATGGGGATATGGGCCGCGTTACCTATTTAAGTAACTGCAACCCGACCCGTATATGGTTTGTCAAATGGACCAGGCTCCACATGACGAAACCAACAAGTCGTGGACTATTTAACACGTCCAACCCAAAGTATGTGCAGTAACGCTAAGCCCAAACAGGGATGGGTTGGGATTTATGAAATTCCACCTCTAACCCACTTAATTTGTTGGCATCTCCATTGATTACGTAGATTCTCTTGAAATGGGTGCATTAAGAAGCCATAACAAAACTTGAATTAACTGAATGACTTGACAAATTAATTAACCCATTTCACAAATTTAAATTTCCTACCTATTAAAACAGCCCTTAGTTAGCCATTAGAGCTTTTCCTCTTTTTTCTATTTAGATGTATCATAATTCTCAATTTTCTTGGAGGTAAAGTTCTCCAATTATATAATAACAGACTTTGGGACATAAAAATAACATCTGATTGATGCTAGCCCAAATAACATCCTAAGGCTTTGTTCTGATAGGATGGGTCCATCATATCATAATCAAGCCTAAATCCAGGTTTTGAGTAATTGAACCCCAAACTGGGCCCATCTGAGCTTTATTTTTAAAGCCATGCAAACCCATTTGCATTATGAATTATAGGTCAAATCTACCTTTCCAAACAAAATAAATATGAAAGATATTAAAAAAGAAGAAGTTTGTGTCTATGTAAATATACAGAAGGCATATACTTGAGATGCATGTAAGGTATTATAGTCGAAGCAACAGACTTATTTGTGTATATATATACATATATGCACGCACACTTGAGATAATATAAGGTATAGAAGCCTGTAGATATAAACCCAACTCATTTGAACAAATTTTATTTTTGTTTCTTCTTAATGGATTTGGAATTTAACTTTTAGGGTGTGCTTGATTAGGGCTATAGCTTTTTGGACTTTCAATTCATGTGTTTCTTTGGTATTCCAAAACTCATGTATAGAACCTGATAAGCTTAACCGGATATGAGCTTATAAATTTTCTGATTAGCCTGAACATAACCAAACACTAAGGCTGTATTTGGGACTGCTTAATTAAGCACTTAATAACCTATAACTTATTAAAGTACTTATTTAAGTTAAAAAAGTGTTTGGTAATGCTAAATGGGTGAGTCCTTACCCGTAAGGAGTAGAGGGAAATTACCCATAAGGAGAAGCCCATCCTAGCAGCTTCTCCAAACTCTGTTTCCCAATCGATATGATATCGAGCTTTCTTCAGGTCGAGAGTTCTGACACCATCGATAACGTGAAAGCCAAACCATCCCTTCCCCGCTATTACAAAAAATTTGACGAAAGAGATATCTGAATCCTTACCCCTCTCTCTCTCTCTCTCTCTAACTTGTGTGGAGATTTTCCGCCAGAATTTATTCAGGATCAGGTCGAACCGAAACTTTGCAGCAAAAACTTTAGCCGGAATTGCAAGAGAATTGGAGAAACAGATGCTGGAAACCAGAAAAATAGATTAGCAACAAGTTGCACACAGGGCGAGAGAGGTACACGAAATCGAGAATAAAATTATGCGTAATTTACAAATTTGAGTGCATCCCTTGAAAGGAAACAGAAGAGAGTGAGGATTTCTAAATTCTAATACAATGGGAAAAGCGAAGACTGACGAGAGGAAGCCAGATTACAAAGGCTTATCTCTCTCTCGTGCATTGCAGTCGGTCAAACTGGGAAGCAATGTCTAATCTTCACTGGTAATGAGAACCCCTACAGAATCTAATCTTCGATGGGAATGAGGATCACACCAACAGCTTCTAATCTTCTGTGGGAATGAGGATCAGACCAGCAGAGTCTAATCTTCGCTGGGAAGCAACTCGACGAGGAGAACGAACAAGGGAACGAGGGAGAAGAGAACGAAAGAAGCGATAAAAAGAAAGGGATGAGGGCAAATTGTTCCATCTCGCTGCCCTTACCTTCTCAAACCAGAGAGAGAGAGAGAGAGAGAGAGAGAGAGAGAGAGAGAGAGAGAGAGAGAGAGAGAGAGAGAGAGAGAGAGAGAGAGAGAGGGATATACCATATCTCGCTGTTGCAGTCACCACCACCATCTCGCAATCCTCTGCCACTGACACCGTCCCGCAATCCTCTTTTAAGCGGTGGTTTACCAAACGCATTTTTGTTTTGAATAATCAGCTTCTTATGACTCTGGATAATACCTTTCATAAAACCTCTTCTTCGTAAGTGCTCACCCATAAGCACAAGCTAGGCCAAACGCCACCTAAGAATTCCCAATCTGAGCTCTGTGAAGCTCTAGCTAGTTAGTGGGCTTGTTTACAGCCTTACTTCATGTACAAACTATAGTTTCTCTTGTGGAATGAAGTTTTGGACCCAACTCTTCTTGAATTGGCCATATTTTGCTAAAAGTTTCCTTTGAAGAAGGGTAGTTAATCGTCATAATCATAAGCTAGTTCCCACCAAAGTAAAGTCGGCAATACAAATCTTGTCTCTCCATCCCGCTCTATTAAAAACATCATCTTTAGTTAATCTACACTTTTGTAAGTAATGTTTTATACACTCCATCAGTATCTTTTTAAGTCTGCCTTATACTTGCTTAGGCCCTTCAATATTAATACTCTCTCACCTTCGTAAAGGTGCATCACTTGGTCTCCGTTTTACATGAGCAAATCATCTTAACCTACTCTTCTCCATTTAATCCCTAATGCATACTATGTCTAACCACTTTTGATTATCTTCATTTCTTATTTTGTCTTTCTTAGTTTTGCTAAATCTAGTTTAGCATCCTCATTTTGGTAACATTCATCTTCTGAACACACGTTGATTCTTTGCTGCTGCACCATAAAGAAACCAGATCTTTAAACACTTTTGATCAGTATAATAAATGACATGATCTTATGTCTCAGTCTACATCAAAATGAGTGATAACGTGAGGTACGTGGGTAGCGATGGTCGCTTTTCTCTCATGGAAAACTACTTTCATGTTATGAAAGGTGCCTACGGAAAAAGAAAAAATGGCATCAAACCATTATGTCTTGATGGTAACTGGAGAGGGATATGGTAATTGGAAAGAAAAATGGTGCCAAGCAAGTTCTGTAATTCTGTAAGAGATTTTGCGACAACATGTCGAGTTCAAGGTGGTCCTTCCTTCCCATGATGTAGTACTTCTTCCCTGGCGACACTCCATTGGGTTGGTCTTAATCAATGGAAATGAGGTTGAGAGAGAGAGAGAGAGAGAGAAGAAAAAGCTTGTCGGATTCAGTTCTGGTAAGAATGGTGTGTTTGTACTGATAATGGTGATGGAAATAGACACCTTACATGGTGATTCAGCATCTCCGGCCACCATGCTTTGACGTCGTCGTGATTCGTGAAGCAGAACATAGCCATGTTTTTTCCAGATCGATGAATTGACTGATGGATGATCAATCCTTCGTTATTGATATTATGCAGAGGTTGATGATAGTCTACGCAAGCAGTGATGAACACAAACAATTCAAGAGGAACACAAACATAAGGGACAAGATGAGATTAGACATCAAAAAAGGATTAATTACAGGGATCGAGGAGATTCAAACAGACAAGAACCATATACGTGGCTATCATATTACCTTGTTTTGCTTTTGAGGTGGTTGCATGATGAGGGGCATCTTGAATCTTTACAGTAAAATTTTCGGCTATCTTATTCAGCACTGCACTTGATGATTGAAGTCTCACATGATCATATCAATTATTTGCTTTAAGTGCATTTGCTTTTTTGACCGAAATAACTGTGGCCCCTACAAGAAAATCTTGTTTTCATTATCTCTAGTTTTAATTTCTCCTTTGATTAGACCTTAAATGTCTCACATGCATGCTATGAGTTTCTGCTTCACCTCACTTCATTAATGTTATCAAAGAAACAAATTCTAAGATATATATTCCTGACAAAATCAATATTGGGACAAAACTTAAGACAAAGAATAGATCATAATAACGTATTTTACACTTAAACATAAAATACATGCAAATCTACCTAAATGATATAAACCTGTTTAGCTTCATCATATTAAGCACAAAGTAAGATCAATTATATATGTTCAAAATGGAGATAATAAAAAATACTACAGTTGCGTATATATTTTCTAAGTAATATGTAATGGCAATATTTTTCTGTTTGCGCGCTGGGAAAAATTGTAAATGGGTATTTCAATGAAAAGAAGAAAGCACAAAAGTATGAGCAACCATGATGCTTGAGATTAGGTTGTCAATGACACATTGAGGATTGTATAAATATAATAAAAAGTAACGATTTAAAGGGGCCAGCTGAGGGGAGAGAGAGAGAAAGAGGCCAACATAGATATGTGCATTATTCTTTAATTTGTACCAGAAAGAAGCTACCAAATTAGGTCATTTGATAGCTTATCTTAAACAAGAAGAAAAGGATAGTGTTTTCTTTTTCTTCATGCATGATACAATATTGTAGGGTCACTCAGACCTAAGGGCAATTGTTAGAATTTGGCAGTGCTATCGCCAACCTAGCTAGCTACTTTTGTCTATTAAATGACGACAAATTCTATATGAGACATAGGATGGAAACACCTAAGGGCAATGGTTAGAGTTTGGTAGAGAATAAGTAAGATTAGAATTCGGTTACAGTTTAACCCAACTTGATCCTAACCCGCCCCGAACAAGTTAAAATATTGCTTTTCATGTATATTTTCTATAAAACATATATTATATAAATAAATATACTATTAATTAACTAGTTGTTTTATCCGTGCTTTTATTTTAAATAACATATAATTAAATAATTATATTTAATTATAATAATTAATGTATAACAGCTTTTACTAATAAATAATGTAAAATATATAATATATTAAGATTCAACTTTAAAATAGTAAAAGATTTTTGGTATGTTATACAAATTTAAATTAGATTATTTAAATAATTTTATATTATGCTTTTAACAAATCTCCAAGCAACTTATGATCATAAATAAGAAAGAAAATTTTTATAATATGGTTTATGTTATAATAGTATATAAAATGAAAAAAATTTTAATATTCTCTCTTGAAACTTTAACACTTTTTTGTGTTGAAAATTATTAAAAAAAAAATTGAATAAGATGGACTTTTATATCTTGTTTGGATATATGGTTTTTCTTTATTATTTAGATTATTATATTATAATTATCATGCTTAGTTACTGGGGATAGATTTTTATGACGTTAAAAATTATTTCATCAGAAAATTTTAAAATTGAATTTATTTAAGAACACCCATTACTACTCCCACTACCACCCACCCTCTACCATCATCGCCACTTCAACCACCCCACGGCCATCGTGACCATCCAATATGACACCCTACAACCTAACTATCATCACCACCCCTCCACAACCCCCACCATACCCCACTACCCAATTGTCGTCGCTGTTGTTAACACCCCACCGTCGTTGTCGTTGCTGCCACCCCAACCATCTCACCACCACCGCCACACCCCCACCCACCATTTTATAAGAATGTATTTATCCTTTATTCCTATTTTTCATCTTATCCAAACACTGGAACTTTTCTTTCCACCAACGTCGTCGTTTATACTTTTTAGCATATATATATTATTTTTCTTTTTTCCTGTACTTATATATTAGTTGTCTTTTTTAAGGATAAGAAAATCATTTGTAAAAATAAAAGTAGGTTTTCATATTTATTTAGTATTGATTATACTTAAATTGAGAATTCGGGATTCTAAGCATTTTATTTTTTGTTTTTCTCTACATGATTTATTATTGTAGTAGGATCACTATATTATTATTGTTTCTTCTTTTTCTTTAAGATAAAGGAAATTATTTGTAAAATTTTTCCTAAGATTTGTTCCAATTGAGACTCAAATTGATTTACTTGTAAAATTAAAATATTTTTTCAAGACTAAGAAAATTATTGTGTTGCTATTAGTAAATGCATAATATATTATTATTATAATTTTATTATATAATCTTGTTTTGATTATTAAATTTGGATATTTTAATATTATTGCTAATTAATCACAGAATTAATTAAAAAAATAATCTAACGGCCTTTTCATTTCATAATTTACTCTTATTAATTAGATTCTTCTCATACTTATTTTTTGTTCTACTTACAATTTTATTTTGATACTGGTTTTATTATGATAATCTTAATTTGATTTTATTAGACAATTTTATTTTGATTATTAAATTAGGATAGTTTGATATTATCTGCTAATCAATAAAACGAAAAAAACTCTTAATAAGAGATGGTTTTTACGATCTATTACTTTTACCAATTATTTGTCCTTTTAGTAGTTGTATATATATCAATATGGATGTAGATATGTTTCCTCCATTTCATATAGTATTTATCTTATTCTATATTATTAATTGATATATTCTATTTAAAAATATATTTTTGTATTTTTTAATAACACCAGGTCAACCCTTGACTTACCCTGTTACAAACCCGATAAGATTAGGTTCGGGTTTTCAAAATCCCGCTCCATTACCACCCCGCTGACCCCATCTCCAAGTCTCTCCCAAATGAAGCAAAAAGCGAAGATTAATTAAGTAAAAGTTAGATATATTAAATAGGTAGACTTTGAGTTCTAAGTAGTGTAATAGAAGTAGAAGCAAAAATTAAAATATGTGACCCCAATAAATGAAAAATGAAAAATGAAAATTAAGCACTTAAGCATTTTGTTTAAATAACTCATTATTAAATAATTTAAAATAATCATTTATTTAGGTGGCGTTTGGTGGGCATTATAGAATCTGGATTAGAATTCTAATCCCAGATTCTATAACTTAGATTATATTTCCTTGATTTTAGAAAACCAAAATCCTATTTGGATGAGTTGGATTGTGAACTCAGATTTTAAATTAGAATTTGGAATCTTGTTTGGTTACCACCGATTATTGATATTAAACTTGGAGTTTTTTTTATTAAAAATTACATAAAAATAATATATATATATAGAAAAATTAAAGTTGTATTTACATATATATTATTACGTGACATGTATATTTTTATATAATATATAAATTTAAATATAACATTATAATAATATAATAATATTATATAATAATATGATAATAATAATATATAATAATATTATTTATATTATTATGTACTACAATAACACTAATATTATTTTAATTATATTATAATAATATATATTATATTATAATATTATATATTATTATTATATATTATATGATATTATAAATATTATATAATAGTTATAATAGTATTATAATTTAGAATATAATATTATAATAATATTATGTATATTATAATATAAACTATATTATAATTTATATTATAACTTATTATAATATATAATTTTATAATAATATAATATATGTTTATTATTACTCAAACTTTATGTATATTATATATAATATTATAATAAATTTATTCTAACACTAAATTTAATAAAATATAATATATTATAATATTAAATTTGTTAAATATATTAATATATATTATTATGTTAATATTAATATAATATTAAATTTGAATATTATTATATTAAATAGAATATATTAAATATACATGTATATAATATGTTTATTGTAACAATATAATATTATTAATATTAATATATCAATTTGTTTAAAATATATAATATATTAATATGTTTCAGATTATTATATAATAATATAATATTATAATATATAATAATATTATTATAATACTATAGTATAATTAATGTTTATTATAAAATAAATTCTAATATAAGTTATATTATAATTTATAAAATATTATTATATTAAATATAATATATTTATTATAATATTAAATTTATTACAATATATTATAATGTATTAAATTTATTATGATATTATGTTTATAATATCATAATAAATTTATTATATTATAATATTATTATATTTTATGATATAATAATATGTTTATTATAATAATATAATATTATTATAATAATAATATAATATTATTATAATAATAATATAATATTATTATAACGTAATATAATTTATGTTATAATTTGTTGTTATTAAAATAATATATTATAATAATTATTATTATTTATAATGTACATTATATTGAAATTTATAATTTATTATATATAATTTAATAATCTATAATATTATTATAATAATGATATTTATATTACATGTAATATAATTTAATATTGTATTATCAATTATATATTATATAACAGAATATATTATATTATAATACTTATAATGTTATTATTTATTATAATATGTTTTATATAATATGTCATACATAATCTCTAGAATCACTGGTTTTGGAAATATAAGCACCAATGTCCATAATCCCTATAATAACCAAAAAAGGAGATACTGATTATGGGCTTGATTATACAACCAGATAGTAGAATCTGGCCTTAAAATCCCAACCAAACACACCTTTTGGATTATGGAATCGGATTCTACTAGAATCCAGATTCTATAATGCCCACCAAACGTCCCCTTAGTGTACCTGCGTTTCAATGGGTTGTAAGTAAAATTATTCCTTTCTCGACCGTACCCATGTAACAACGGACGTAAGTAAAATTATCCCCAATAATGCCTTCCAAGATCCATCCCCTCAGTCAGCCTCCCAATTTTACACAAACCACTAATTATAGTATTGTGCATCACTTTTTTTTTTGGTGGGACCAGGAACACTCCTTAACATCAACCTCCCTCTCACATCATTGCACAACAGTGAAGCAAGGCAGGGAGGGGGATGAACAATCCAAGTACATGAAAATTTTTCCAGAGCAAATTTGGCTAGAGCGTCCGTTGATTTATTTCCCTCTCGGTAGGTATGTCTGAAAAGCAGTGAGTGAAATCTATTACGGAGTACCAAGCATTGTGAGATGAGCCCTCGGATGCTCCACAGAACATCTTCCTTTGGCTTTGAGAGAAGAGTGATGATATCCAAAGAATCCCCTTCAATAATGACGTGAGTGAAGCCGAGAGCATCTGCCATTCTAAGACCTTGTAGCGCTCCCCAGGCTTCCGCTTGTGTGGCTGATTGACTTCCCAATTTGACAGCAAAGCCACCCAAGAATTTCCCTGTGTAATCTCTACAGACTCCTCCGATTGCAGCAAGGACCAATGAACTCCTGAAGGCTCCATCAAAGTTGAACTTGACGAAGGGAGGGGGAGGAGACTGCGAGCCGATTTGGATGTTATATCTTGATGTGGGGGTATCTGTCTTGACCTTCATTAGGAATTGTGAGTCCTCCATTCGCGTGAGCATAAGTCTGCAAGCTCTTTCGAGACAAGGTTGCTTTCCATCAAAGATTGCCGAGTTCCGCATCTTCCAAATGACGGATATGAAATTTTCAATACCTGTGATATAGATCAGATTGTCAGTTTCCTTGTGCTGGGCAAGAAACCCACACACTTGAGAAAACCAGTGGTGAAAGGAGTCTTGGGGCCCTATTGATTGCCTTGTTCGACCGATAGTCTTGAACCAAACCACCCTTGAGAAGGGGCACTGAAGCAGGAGATGAGGCAGCGATTCCGTGTGACTTGAACATAACCTGCATGTGTCATCTGTCCATCCCAATCTATTTGCCAACAGTTTCGCTGTAGCCTATAGACACCCCAAATTACACTACAAAGTGAGAAAATAAAAATATGTTTAAATCACTTTAATTGAGTTTTGACACATGTCAAAACTTCAAAATTTGCCAAACATATGTTGCTCGCATGTAGTATGCGGATTGTTTTTGTCTGCATACACTCTGCGGTTTGGTCTCGTCTGCATACTATATGCGGACAGAATAGATACGCATGATATATGCGGACACGCGTAAATTTGGCCTTTTTGCAAAGGCTCGGGATCTGAGCCTTATTTACCCTTTTTACCTCTCTCTAGGAGACTTGGTCTCCCCTATTTACCCTCCGAAATTTTTAGAATTAGTCCAACTCATGCCTTGGAATTGAGTTGGAAGAATCTAGAAATAAACTTTGGCCTACCCTTGTGACCTCCTATGCCCTTGGCCTTGCCTATAACTAGAGGGTTTCTCCTCAAGCAAATGGCTGGAAATTGAAGCTTGAAGAGCTCCTGGAGAAGAAGCGAACCCCTGCTGTCAACACCTCATTTTTGAGCGCTGAAAGTGCCGAAAATGAAAACCCCAATTGAAAAGTCAAACCCGGAAGGGTCAAAAGTTGACTTTTTGATCCGGTGTGAATTGACCACCAAACTTCATACCATTGTAAAGAAGACTTCGATAAGATTCTAATGCAATTGAGTTTGCTCAAATCGGAGTTCGAATAAAGAAGTTATCGGCTAGTCAAATCTGGAAATTGCAAAAATTGGCTTTCTGCTAAATCCCGAATTAGTTGCTCAATTGGATATCAGCAAAAAGAGCATATCGACACGATTCCAACGCAACTGAGTTTGCTGGAATCTGAGTCCCAGATAGAGAGATATGAGCAAAACTGGCTCCGGGACGCGACTTTGCACTTATGCTAAAAAAACCCAAATTTGCTGCTAAATTCTAGCTCAGTGGATGGAGTATCTCAACCTGATTCCAATGACACTAATTTTGCTGAAATCGGATATCAGATGAGGAAGTTATGAGCAGTCAAAAATCTCAGAAAATTTGCACATGTGGCAAAAGGCTGAAGAAATGACATCAAATAAAAAATCAAATAACATTATATGATAAATATCTATTCAGTAAATTAAGTAAAAATAAATAAAAAATTTTGAAAAAACATGTGCGTCTTCAACAAAAAAATCAAGGGAATAAAATAATATAAAAATCTAGCAATTAAATTAAATAAAAATGAAAAAATAAATAAAATAATAAAAAAAACCAATAGATAAACGCACATGGGATAAGCCCATGTGCGTTGGATGGATAAGCTCGACAGATGTCTCCATTTGAACATTTTATTTTCAGTTATGGGTTACAAAAAATTTACTGTTTGGTTCAATTTTTTACTATAAATAGATAGAGGGGTCCAACCTATCTTGATCATCTTTTGACTATCCCTTTCGTCCAACCTATCTTTTATCTTTCTCTTTCATCCCTCACCAACTCTCTTACAACCAGTAGGCTTCCAAATTGATCCTCACCTTGTAAACTTTATTTTCTTCCCAAATTACCCCTCAAAGCATCCTTTGTCAACCTTTTACTTTTGTTTTAATCTTTTGAAAGCAAATAAGAAACCATTTCCGGAACTTTTGGAGCTCTTGAGGCTACTGTTTACTTCAACTTGGAGACCACCTCACGCAATAGAACGAAGGTAATACCAAGGTGAAGATTTTATTAACTTTTATTCAAGATTTCATGGAATAAAATGGATTTAAATTTGTTTCTTGAAGAGTACTTTGTGTCTACTTTGTATTTGCTTAACTTTGTCTTCTTTTTTTTGCTTTTATTTTGTGTGATATGGGAGCCCTTATGACATGGGGAACCCCTTTATACGACAAGAGAGAAGGAGTTCTTTGTGATCAAAAAAGAAGGGTGAGGTTTAGATAAATCTAAGCTCATTTTGGCAAATTAATTCTCAAGGGGGGACTGTCCTCTTCATATTCCTATTGTACCCCACTAATCCTCTTCCCTCTCTCCTTTCATATGTATGCTTATTTTATGTGTTATCTCTAGGTCATGTATTAAAATTTCTTGCATCCATATTTGCATGCATGTGTGTGCTGTATAATATATCATCTTTTACGAGTATCAAGACACGGATCATGCACACACGAAAGCTTTCTTTTTTTGTAAAGGTTGAATTCTCTTTTGTGTGTTTTCCTCTTTCAAGCAATTGACCTTTTATTAACGTGTTCTCATCATTGAGAAATTATTTTATTCATTTATTTTAAACGTTTCCTTTTTAAGAGATGAACACGAGAGGCTAGGATTTATTTTCTATCAATTTTTGTTTATTATAAACATATACATGGGGTTCTATGCTCTAAAAATTGATTTCTCGAAAGCATACGACTAGGTTAGTTGGCCCTTCCTAAAGGCTGTGTTGTTAGCCTGTGGGTTTAGTGAATATAATACAAATCTCCTAATGATGTGCGTCACCTCTGTCTCTTTTAGTGTTTTATTTAAAGGCTCTCCGGTTGGGAACATCAAAGCCTCTAGAGGTTTAAGGCAGGGGGACCCTCTTTCACCCTATCTGTTTATCTTGTGTCAACAAGTTCTCAGTCTTGCTATAACCAGAATGGAAGTTGATAGAAAATTCAAGGGTATCCAATTAAAGAGAGGTTGTCCTTCCATTTCACATTTGATGTTCCCGGATGATGTGATAATATATGGGCATTGCTCTTATCAAGAGGCACATTGTCTGGCTAGGTTACTCCACAAGTATTGCATTGAGTCTGGACAAGAAATTAACTATCATAAGTCAACTTTGCACTTTAGTAAGAACATTGGGAGAGGTCGTCGGCTACAAATTAAATCTTTATTCCAGGTTTCCACTTCTGACAAGTTTGACAAATACCTTGGGTTGCCCACATTATATAAAAAACCCTCTTCTAGAGACTGTAAAGATATGCTAGCAAAAATAGTTTGTCGACTAGCCTCCTGGAAGTCTAGTTTGTTATCACAGATGGGTAGGGTGACCTTTATCCAATATGTTCTTTTCGCAATCCCCAATCATCTTATGCAGTGCTATTCACTTCCCCAAGGTGTGCTTGATAGACTTGATCAATTGTACAGAAGCTTCTTTTGGAGTGCTGGTGCAGACAAACGCTCAATGGCTACGGTGTGTTGGGATAGAATAACTCTTCCATGGAGACTTGGTGGTTTAAATATTAAGGACTCCACACTTATGAACAAGGCATTACTACTAAAGGCGGCGTGGGACCTCCACACAAATCAGCAAAGTTTGTGGTCCACTGTGATGAAAAGTATATACTTTCCCCATTCATCCTTTATGGAAGCTCATCACTCGAGTTCTCATTCATGGGTTTGGAAGCAGCTCCAACCTTTGAAAGAGTATCTTAAGAAGGGTTGCAAGTGGTTAATAGCAAATGGTAATAATATTCATTTGTTCAACGATCTATGGATGAGAAGTGAAGAATACTTGCCCTGACCAGAGTCCACTCGGCAGCAGCATCATATTACCCAGGTAAATCATTTGATTATTCCTTCTGTACCGTGTTGGAATGCTAATGTTATATCATCTCTTTGGCCAACTGAATTGGCCACAAAGATTATGGATACTCCTATTTCTTCTTCACTCTTAAAAGATATGCTGATCTGGACCCTTACATCCAATGGGAAGTTTAATGTTGCTTCGGCCTACAAGATGTTGATTGGTGTGGAATCAACTCAAGAGGACAAACTATGGTTGAAATTGTGGCATCTCAAGTGTCCAGCAAGGATCCGATTCTTCTTATGGAAGAGTTTACAAGGTGTTCTCCCCACCTCTCAGCTGTTGTCATCACGAATTCCTCATATTTCTAACCTCTGTTCTCTTTGTAAAAATGGAGTTGAAACAGTCAAGCATTTATGGCTCGAGTGCCCTTTCTCAAGGGCAATATGGTTTGCGGTTTTGGGGGGCACTATGCAACAACTTCACCACCTGGGCACTTTTCGACAATGGTTTGAGAATCTGATTATGTTTGTTTTACAAAACTTCAAATCTGAATATCTCATTATTATGATAAAGGTTACTATTTTTGGCTGGGTTGTGTGGCTACATAGGAACAAAATTATATTTGATAAAGCTACTCCAAATGTTTCTCTTGTCATCCAGCAGTTTCAGCGGCTTAGTGATGAAATTATTTCACTCATTCCAGCAGATGATTCCTGTGGAGTGCATAGAAGTGAAGTTTCTGTCAAATGGATGGCTCCACCATCTGGATATATGAAGATAAATTTTGATGGGGCATATCGGCAATCTTCTGCAGTGTCGGGAGTTGCGATTGTTGCAAGAGATGATCAAGGGCGTTTTGTGGCGGCTGTTGCAGCTTCTGTTAATGCCAAGTCCTCAATAGAAGCTGAAGCTCTGGCTCTCCTTGAGGCATTGCGATTGGCTCGAGCCCTCTGTATGAGTCTTATTATAATTGAAGATGACTCTCTCATACTGGTCCAAACTTTGAACAATATTCAGAAGGGATGCTTGAAATCAGAAGATGTTGCATGGAGAATTATTTCGACTGTTGCAAAAATTTGTTCCTTGTGGACTTCCTTTCAACAGATAGAATTTCAACATATCTTTCGGGAAGGAAATTCAATTGCTAATCGACTGGCGAACTTCAGTTTAGACCACTTTTCTTGTTTCTGGAAAACTTCTCCTCCTGCATGTATTAGTACTCTGCTGTTTGATGAAGTACGAGATCGGACATATTCTCATAATGTTTTGTAATCCTGTATATCTTTTTGGCAATAAAAGTTTTCCTTTTCATTATCAAAAAAAAAAAAAAACATATACATGGGGTTCTGTTTACATTTTTTTTATCAATATGTTCCCAGGTCACTTTAGACGTTTTTTTAAACTTACTTTCAAAAGCCAATGTAAATTGTGCGCACCTAAAAATGACTAGATCGCACACGGGGCGCACATGAGTTCGTGCGTGCCTCGAGACTTTCGGAGTCACCACTGCCTAAGAGGTGCAGGCAGACACGGTGATTGCCCTATCCGGGTTTAAGTCTGGTCTGCGGCTTATTAGAGATCTAGCTAAGTCCTCGGTTACGTCCGGAGAAGTCCGAAGACACCTCGGCCCGCCCTGTCGGTTTGACGGGTCCATCGAGTCTCTCTAGTTTTGAGTCAGTTTCACCCTTCCTAGACCAGCATGCCACCTTGTTTGGTTTGGTGGGACCCTCTGACGGTTTGGGCCCCTTTTTATTTTATTTTATTTTATCTTTTTATTAGATGAACTGGGTTGGGTACGGGTCCCATTGGAAGACCCATGGGTTGCCAAGGTTGGGCTTGGGGCCCAGTAGGGTTATTGGGTAACTCCTTTTTGGTTTATTTATTAAATTAAACTATTTACACATGCAATGAGCTTAGCGGGCTTGGAATTGGCCCATTAGCCAAGGGTCAAGGGGACTGGGCTTGTTTATTGAAAACAGGCCTGGTATAGGCCGGTCAAAAGTGGGCCTCACAAGTAGGCCCAGGGAGCCTTGGTGGGCCTATTTAGGTCCACAGTCCACAAATGGGCTTAGAATAACCCCAAATTGCTAAAAATGCCGGTTTAAACCGGTTCGGGTTGGAACAAATCCGACCGGGTCGAAAAAAAGTTAGTTTTAAGTTGTTTTTAAATTTGACCGCACTTGTTATGTGGTTTGGACTGAACTGCACTGAGTATGCGATTTTCGTCTGAATTCATTGTTTTGCGCCGATTTTGATTGGGATCACTTTGGATGGCTTCATAAGTTGCTCAGCAACCTTTGTTGAAGTTCTCAGCTTCTTCCCAATGTCATATTGGCTTCATTTGGCTTAAAAAGCCTTTTTTTCCTTGTTTTTGTATTCTTCAAAGAAGACCATTCTCTTCTTGATTATCCATAGCTGTCATTAAGAAAGGAAGAGAGGGAAAGAATTTGGGGATACAAAAGTTCCTAAAAGAATAAAACCTTTCACAAGACGAGTTAGTCAATGCCCATTGAGATCATGCCATCGTGTATTTTTTTTTATTCTACTCTCCTCCCACTTAAAAGACCTTTCCTCCTCATCAAAGAGAGCCCAAAGCCATGCAAAACAGTGGTTAGTAAGGGGAGATAAAAAATAACAAGCTAGACAGTGAATTTAGAAAAGATCAAGTTTAACGTATATTAAACAATACATTATCAGAAGCTTTCATTACCTTTCACTTTGGACGTGTGTTGTGGTTTCCCGGATGATTTTGGTAGCTTCCGCACTCCAGTTGATTCTTCGAAATGGACTCGAAGAGGGTGTTGTTACCTTCAAATTGAAAGGATGAAAGGTAAGTGTGCAGGGTAGTGATTCAAGGGTAAAACAGGGATTTTTCTGGGTTAACTGGATTCGGACAGGGTGTGGACGTGGAAAACGTTTAAGGGAGAGAGGGGGACCATGCAAGAGACAGGGGGGGCCAGCTTGCTCCAAATGGGGGCTGGCCCCCCTTTTATAGGCAAAAATTGGCCGGAACCGCACTTTAAGTGCGGTTTGGTCACAACCGCACTTCAAGTGTGGTTCCTGCCAAATTACACTAAAAATGCAAAAACCGCACTTTAAGTGCGGTTGGCATTAAAAACGTGCGAATCTGCGCGAATCTGCCAGCTGTCGCCGTATAGGACACGCGTCTACCTTCTAGAAGATCAAGCGCGGTTCAGACTAAACCGTACTTCAAGTGCGGTTAAGCACGTTTTTTAAATGCCGGATTTGAAATATTTTATTCAAGTTGATTTAATTAAAGATTTTTATCCGATTTTCTTAATATTTTATTATAAAAATGAGATTATTTAATTATAATATTATTAAAAAATAAAGATATTTTTGTTAAATGATTATCTTATTTATTTTATTAATTTATTCTGCTTTTTTGCTGTTGTTTTGCCACATGGTCAGTTTTCTTGAAACTTCAACTGCCCATAACTTCTTCATCTGGTTTCCGATTTTAGCAAACTTAGTATCTTTGGAATCAACTCGGAACCACCTTTCCATTGGGATTACTTTGGACAGCTGAATTGGGGTCGAGCAAAAAGTCAACTTTTCACTCCCCAAAAGTTTGACTGGTTTATAACTTTCTCATCCGGACTCCGATTCCAGCAAACTCAGTTGCGTTAGAACCGTGTCGAAATGTTCTTTTCAATGGGATGAAGTTTGATGGCCAAATTCACTTGAATCAAAAAGTCAAATTTTTTACCCCCTCAGGGTTTGACTTTTAGTTTGACTTTTCATTTTTCTTCATTTTAGGGGTGCAAAAATTAGGTGTCTACATAAATCTTTTTTTAAGTATCATGGACTTTTCTTTTGTTAAGTATTTTATTGTTTTGACATTACTTTTCTTAAGTCTTTTATTGTTTTTATTATTTTATTATTTTCCTACAAAGAAAGAAGAGGAGAACGTCCATTAATACCAAAAGCAGAACTTCTAGGGTCCCTGTCTAAAAGTCTAAATGATCATTGGTTGAATTGGGAAGTTTCTATTTTGAAAGCCCCACTAATGAAGCTTAAAAGTAATGGAGATGGAACATTGGAGTTACTGTTAGTGTACTTTCAAAGCCACAGACGACGGTGGACGGCGATGGGAAGCTAGCAACTAGAACCACAATGGAATTACGGGAAAAAAATGATTTTTGGGACTGAACCGCATTGGACTTGCGGTTAGACCTAGACCGCAAAGTAAATGAGCTTATTCTCTTTAATTGCTAAAAAAAAAATCAAATTCTTAAACCCGGTTGGACTCAATCCAACCCATTGTAATATGAAATGAACCGATTGGGCTTCTTGGGTCAAACCCAACCCATTTTAAGACTTGGACCCACCTAGACCCATCAAGGCTTTAGCAGGCCTTCCAATAGGGCCCACTACCAGTCCAGCCCAACCAAAGCCCGTTTCGATAAATGGGCTTAAGGCCACATGTTTAAAAATCTATGGGCCATCCCAAGCCCAATGGATCTTTAAAAATATTTAACCCACTTTGATTAAATGCATGTTTAATTAACCCTAAATTAAAATAAGCAAAATCCAATAAGGGTTACCCAATAACCCTAATGGGCCTTGGGCTCAATTAAAAGCCCAACTTGGCTACCCATGGGCCTTCCAACAAGGTCCATACCCGACCCACTTAACGAAAGGTTAAGAAGATAAAATTAAAATAAAAGCAACTTACACCTGCAAAAAGTCCCATCAGACTTAATCTGATACATGCTGGAATAGGATAAGGGTGAGTGCATAGTTGACTCAATAACTAGGAAGACCCGAGGGACCCGCTAAACCAACGGGGCGAACCGGGGTGTCTTCAGACTTCCCCGAATCGTAACCGAGCACTTAGCCAGAATCTCAAGCCACAGACCAAAATAGACCAGGTTAGGTTACCCTGTGTCTACCTGCACCTCTCAGGCAGTAGTGACTCCAGTATTCAATTTTTAGGAGGCACGCACACGACACGTGCGCCCTGCTGTGCGATTTCACCGTGCACACCTGCCTCTGAACTCTCTCAAGCAACCAAGGTAAGCCTTTCCTCTCCTCTTCTCTTTTTTAATCTTAGGATAGTCTCATCTTCTACCTTTCTGTAGTATAGAAACCTGATTATGCTTGTAGCCCCAAACCTACCTTTGAGTACCTTAAGCACCCTCTCTAGCCATAAAACGTGAAGAGAGAGCTATGGGAAACGAGAACGAGAATGGATCTCTAGATTAGAACACTTTTTTATGATGATCCTTTGTATGGCTTTTGATATTCTTTGTGTGGCTGTACTTCTATGATATTGTTTCAGATCTGGAGGAATCACATGGATCTATGCTATTCATAGCATTAGATCCTCTCTTTTTTTCCTCCTAAAAATTCTGATTTCTCACACAACTTCACCCACTTCACTAGTTTCTTTCTTTTGGTTAATATAGGCTTAGATTTTGGATCTGCCATGATCAATATGGTATATCTGAGATCAAAAGCCTTAGAATAATCTCTAGGGTTTTGAAAAATGGCTTCAAATGGCTTTAATCTTTGAGAGAAGACCTTATGGTCCAATCTCTCTCATTTTGGTGTTTCTGTTATCAACTTGGAAGGATTTGGCTTCCTCTCTTCAGTCAATGAGAGATCTAAGTAAGATTTGTACCCTAAATAATTATGAATTTGTTTTCTAACACATTTCGAGTGATCTCAATTCATATTGCAGGGTCACTCTTTGTTTTGATGATTTTTAACAAGTAGTTTTCAGAAAATGTATTCATTTTGGTCTTCACCGGATTTGAGTGGAATTTTACTGTATTTACTATTTCATGAAAACCTTCAAATGGCTTTTGTTTAGTCGGCTAGGGTTTTGATTGAAAGACTTTTGATCGATTGAGTTTTTAAAGCTTTAACCATAAGTTGATTTTTCAAGTTTGGTTTTAAACTTAGTTTCCATTGAGTTTATTTTGATTTTTCATGAATCCCTAGAAGTGGTATATTCATATAGAGAGTCCAGATGTAATTGGACCACTCATATGGAGAAACCATACATATTTGTGTCTTTTATAAGCACTTTTATTTGAATTTTGTTTGCAAGAAACTATTTAGGGTATGAATAGCATATGGCAACCACCTTGTGTGGATGAGTAGGGGTGCCTAATACTTTACCCTTCTCATAACCTATCCCTTTACCTGATCTCTGGATTTAACTGTGAATTAGAGCTACTTTAGCTCTTTTTTTTTTCCTTTTTCATGATCACTTTGGTATCCATTCACACCTAAAATTGAATGGTGGCAACTCCTTCATTTTATTAATCCTGTGTGATGATTAGGAAGTCACATAGGTGAATTTTCATGCCTCACATAGCCAAACCGTCATTCAAACTCTTCCAGAACAGCAACTTGTCTTTCTCTGGAGTCCAAATGTGCCAACATTTTAACCATAACAACTAATCATTCAAATTTGGAGAGTTGATCATTTGTCTGTAAGCAGAGGCTACAGTGAATTTCCCTGTTGAGGTCTTGTTCCAATATAGTTGATCATGAATCAAAGAAGGTGAAATAGGAGTGTTAAGGATGGCTTTTATAACTTGATGATTCCAAAATTGGGAGAGTAATGGGATGTTCTACGTACCTGTTTCCATGTTGATGAGTTGACATACCTTTGAAAGGTTGAAGTGCTGATGATTTTTTTGCACTAACAACCGATCCTTGTAGCCTGAGATCCATGTATCCTGCAGTATGTTGATACTTCTACCATTCGCTATAACCCAAACTGATCCTGCTGTGACCCATTGTTTCATGCTTTGGAGCTGCCACCATTCGAAGGATTGATTTTGATTGGCCCTTGCTTCCGTGAAAGTACTGTCGAGAAAATACACCTCTTTCATGAATCAGGTCCATATGCTAGGTGGACCTGTTTGTAGCTGGCAGGCTACCTTGGTGAGAAGAGCATTGTTCATTGTCTTCATTCGCTTGAGGTTAAGCCCTCCATTTCTCCTTGATGTAGTGATTTTTTCCCAACATATGGTATGGATGGTTCTCTCTTCTTTCCTGCCATTCTAGAAGAATTTCCTCATAAGGTAATCCATCTTATCAAGAATGGTTTGAGGAAGTTTAAAACACGACATGTGATAAGGGGTTGAGCGGAGATAACAGATTGGATCAAGACGACACATCCCATTTGGGATAGTAAGCTTCTCTTCCACCCAGCCAACCTGTTTACGATTTTATGAATCAAATCATGACAATCACTTGGACGAGGCTTATGGGATAACACCGGCATACTGAGATACTTACGAGAACCTTGATTGGGAGGTATGTCAAAAAGTTTGATGATCTTGGTTCTACTCTGTTTCTCAGTAGATCACTGAAGGAAATCGAAGATTTACCTTTGTTAATTGTCTGACCTGATTCGGAGCAGTATCGGTGGAGGATTCTTGCGATATTGTGCGCTTCTCTGTCGGAGTTGCGGCCGTATACGTACACGTCATCTACATACATCAGGTGTGTAAGCGACGTACTTCTTCTTCTGACTTTTACCCCTTAGAACCAACCATCCAATTCCACTCGGCTTATCACTAGAGATAGCGCCTGTTGGCACATGAGAAAAAGGTAGGGAGACAGAGGGTCTCCCTGCCTCAGACCTCTACCTGCTTCAACTTGGGACGTTGGTTTGCCATTGAGTAATACACTGTATGTGACCGAAGTCACACATACCATGAGCCTGCTGATAACTGCCTCATTGAAACCGTAAGCACAAGCACTTTTTTGAGGAACCTCCAACTTTAAACAATCATAGGCTTTGGAAAAATCGAGTTTGAGCGCAAAGCATCCTGTTTTCTTTAAAGGCTTGGCTTTGGGTTTCTTTTTTTTTTGGAGGAAAAGTGGGCAATCTCATGGTTGAGGAGGATATTGTCCCTAATAGACTGATTAGGAAGGAAGGCTGACTGGAATGGGGATATGATGTTCGAAAGAAGTGGGTGGATACGGTTTACCAAAATTCTGGAGATGACTTTGTATACAAAATTGCACAGGCTGATTGAACGATAATCATGGATCCGGTGAGGATGCGAGACCTTAGGTATGAGAGTGATGAAAGTATGGTTCAGAGAAGTAGGCATGGTTGCACTATGGAAGAAGTCTTGGACCAGCTTGGTGGTATCCTTCCTGACAATCTCCCAATAAGTTTTTTAAAACATACCTTGGAAGCCATCCGATCCTGGGCACTTTGAGGGGTCCATTTCAACAACTGCTTTCCAGATCTCAACGCCGGAAGGGATGCACAAGATGCTTTCATTCTAAGACTTAGTAATAGTGGGGTTTATCAAACCGGGGAGCTCTAATTCTGACCAGTGCTAATTCGGCTAATATTGGAGAGTGAAATGCTTGAACACTAGCTTTCGAAGCTTTGTTTGAGAAGTGATTTCTTGATTTTGGTTGTCTTTGAGACAGTTGACATAGTTTCTCTGTCTTCGGATGAGGGTGGTTTGATGGAAAATTTTTGTATTACTGTCCCCTCCCTTCAACCACGAGATTCTTGACTTTTGTGCCCACATGGTTTCGATCTGCCGCAAGACTGTAGAGAATTCCATCTGCATGTTCTTTTCCTCACGAAACAGTGCCTCGGAAGGGTTGGAAGTCAAGGTGTATTGAATGCATGCTATTCTGTCCATGATCATACCCTTCTTCCGAAAAAGATTACCGAGATCTTCTCTGTTCCATCTCTTCAAATTTGCAACCAAGTGACGAAGCTTTGCTCTCAAAGGTATAGTAGTTGGGTGTTGGGGGTGGTCATTCTAGGACTTGAGAATGGTTTGCAAACACGACGGTTCTTGGATCCAGAAAGCCTCAAATCTAAATGGTTTGGATTTGGAAGGGTTTTCATGCAACAAGTCTAGAAGAAGAGGGTAGTGATTGGAAGCAATAATGGGTTGGGATTGGAGAGTAGGTTGGGGGAAAAGGTCAAAGACGGTGGGAGAGACAAAAATAAGGTCAATCTTTTCGGAAATTCGTCTGAGGCCTTGTTGACCGTTTGACCATGTGAACTGGGGACCTCGCATTTGAAGCTCCAATAGGTTGCAATTATCCACCATAGTTTGAAAAAGTTCCCTCTACCTGAAGTTAAAAGGACAGTCTCCTCTCTTATCGGAAGTTTTCAACATGGCGTTGAAATCTCCCAGAAGGATCCAAGGGCTTGAGAAACTGTTGGCTAAATTCTCTATCTAGCTCCATTGAATTGTTTGAATTTCTTCCCGGGAATTTGCATGAACAAAAAAGGTAATCTAAGTCATTCCTTTGTACGATACCTACAACAAAATGAACCATGCATTGGCATTCAGAACATTCACAGAAACTTTAGGAATCCACATAACAAGATAACCCTCCGATCGATTAAGGGAAGGAAAAACAAGCTTGTTGTCAAAACCACAGATCCTAGCTACTTTCTCTCCTAGATTCCTCTGTGAAAATGTTTCAGATAGGAGGACTAAACCAGGTTTGTGAAACAAAAGTTGGTCATGTAAGTGATCCTAGGTCACGGCCTGACCAAGGCCGTGACAATTCCATAGGAAGATCTTCATTGAGAGAGGTCACCAGGGCTCTTTTGAGGCTTGAAAGAGCAGGTGAGAGGCAAGTCGACTTCTGAGGTCTTTCTCTTCTTTGATGTTGAGCGGCCTTCCTTGAGATTTATTCGTTCCTTTTCTTCCGTCCTGTTGGGAATATTGCGAATAGATATGCCCTTCTTGTAAGTACCCATGCTTCTGCCCTTTCTCTTGGACTGATGGTCATTGGAGGGATGAAGGAGAACGAGATGAGGATTTGCAGATAAATGCATATCCTTCAGAGAGGCGGAGCTTGGTTTGCAGGCAGCAAAGAAATCAGTGAGTAAAAGGTTGAAATTCGTATTGGGTAATGAAGGTTGGGAGCTGTATTGGGCTGAGAAAGTGAAAGCCTGGTTTAAACCGAATGGCTTGAGGGTTTGGTTAGAGAAGAGAGGGTAGATGATAAAGGTAAAGGCCTTTCAGGAGGAGACAGGCTCTGGTCTTGGGATATCCGAGTGGGCTTTGCAGGAACAGGCCCAAAACTAGCAGAGGGCTCCAAAATAACCTCTTGACCCGAATTTTCCCCCGGGCTCCAAACCGGGGGAACCATGAACTCGTCTTGGATCCGACTTGAAGGCGACCGCTTCAGAGCAAGGAATCGTCGACAGCAGCAAGGAACGATGTTGCCGGGGGAGTATTTCTACAGATAACCAGACGCTTCACTGTCAAACAATCTTCCAGAGAAAATGTTAGGACAAAGGTTTAAACAATGACCTAACAATCCACAAGAAAAACAAAAAGAGGAACACCTTCAAAGGCAAATGTCACCCAAACCTATGTTGAATCCGGGGATTCAACAAAGATACCATCCGGTAAAGGGGAGTGAGGAGGTAAGCGCATTCTCAAACAGGCATGGGTGAATTCTGGTCCCTGAGGCAACTCGACATCCAAGACAACCCCAAACTCCGACCCCAAGCGATGGATGAAAATATTGTCCAATAACATTTTCGGCAAATTTAACAACTGCATCCAAATGACCAACCACTAGCAATGATGGCTTTCCGCTACCTCCGACGTCGCCACTTTCTCCATCAGACAGAGGTTGTTGTTGACGAACCATGGCTAGTTGATAAAATGAGGTCCATATCTTCGCCCGATCCGAAGGAGATAAGAAACTTCAGGGGAGAGAGAATCGATGAGGCATGAACTAGCACCAATTTCCAAGAACGATCAACGAGCCCTCGGATAGCATTTAAAGCTACTGTATGAAGCATTTCTATCAGCAAGAGATGCTTCCATTTACTAGCAAGTCTAGCCTTCTCACTAACACTGAGCAGGAGCGTACGATTCGATCGGGGTGGGAAGAGCAGTTTCTGGAAATTTTTGTTAAGGTCTTCCATGGGGAGACGGAATAGGAAGGAAACAAATGAAACCTCAAGGAAAGACGGAGTAGTTAGTTCATCAGACTTGAAATGGAACTCCGCAAGTTATGGTGCAGGAACCTATGGGAATTAAAAAGGCAAGAGCTACAGAGGAGATGGAGATAAGCCTTGAGGGAATCACAGATCGAAGCTAAAAAGGGCTAAAATGCTAGGGACGAACACCAAAGAGGAACAGTTGAGAAGGAGGACAAAACCGCTGAAGATGAACCAGATCGAACCACAATACCACCAAGGGAGACAAGGAGAAGGCTTTGACTAGAAGGAAAGGTACGATAAGACTAGGAAAACACTACCGCAGATCTCGGGCCCCACAATGAAACAGGCCCCTGGAAATCCCCCGAAGGCTACCCCCACATGCAAAAGAGATAAAAAAAAAACTCCTACACTCCACTCAAAACAGAAATTGCCTTTCGACAAAAATAACAGAATTATGCATCACAATACTTACTAATAGAGATGGAACGGATAAAGTGAGGGAGGATTGAGAAAGTCTAAAAGTGGAGTCACACATGTTGAGTAGAGGTGGAAATGGGTCGGGTTGATGTATGGGGTTAACAAGCCAAGGCTCAACCCGAACCCACCCGTTTAATAAACGGGTTGGAATATCCCAACCCTAACCCAACCCGCTCTAACCCGCTTCAACCTACCAACCCGTTTAAATAATTTAAATTACTATTAAAAATTAAAAATTTTAATTCATTCTAATATCAAAGTTTATACAAATTCTATTTTTTTATTCATTTTAATATTAAAGGACACCTAATAAGCATAATAACACAACAATCATTAAGATATAACTAAAATAACATGAAGAAAAGAACTAAAGCATACTAATAAAGTTTTAAAAGACTTTACTTGTCATCAATGCGTCAATTTATATTAGTAGAGGCTAAGAAATTTGAAATATTTATACGTAAAAAGTCTTTCTTCACTTTATCCTTTGTCATTATTTATATTAAAAGAAGAAAGATTGAATAGCCACAAGTATTGTTATTATAATTTTCCAAACTTTTATTACACAAAAAAATAAACGGGTTGTAATCGGGTTGAGGGGTCAAACCCTAACCCAACCCGTTTATAATCGGGCTGAGAATTCATGACCCTAACCCAACCCATTTGTTGAAACAGTCAACCCTAACCTGTCTAAGACCGGGTGGGTTGGCGGGTCACAATTGCCACCTCTAATATTGAGTTTGATTTCAAGAAACGTATGGGTGCTCTCAGTGCTACTGAACATGATGGTAATTTGGATTGGGAGTGTCCACGTGAAGGGGAGAAGCTGGGGTTTTAGGCTAGATATATATTAGATTTACATAAGAAACTAATATAATATTAACTAATATTACTTAGTTACATATTAAGAAACTAATAATAATAATAAGAAAGTAATATTTCTTAGTTTCTTATTAAGCAACTAAGATTAGATATTCAGCTGTAGCATGCGAACCACTGTTAAAGGGTTAAAGACCACATTCTTCAAGCCACATTCTTCAAGCCACTGAATTCAATGAAGGTACCTTACCTGTGAAATATCTTGCGCTGCCACTTGTCTCTTCAAAGCTTTCGGCTGCAGCATGCGAACCATTGTTATCAAAGATTAGAGCAAAGCTTGCTAGTTGGAAGGGCAAATTTTTATCCTATGCTGGGAGGCTCCAGATGGTCAAATCAATCATCTTTTCTACTGCTACCTTTTGGCTTTCAATGTTTATTCTCCCTAAGAAGACCACACAAGTCATCGATCAATTAATGAGAAGGTTCCTATGGTCTGGCCCTTCCATGCACAAGAAGGTTGTGCCTGTCAGTTGGGATATGGCTTGCTTGAGTAAAGAGGCAGGTGGTTTGGGCTTGATTGACCTTCAAACATGGAACTCAGCAGCCATTGCAAGGTATATCTGGTTAATTGTTTCCAACCAAACATCTTTATGGGGATCTTGGGTCTCTTTGAACCTTATCAAGAGAAAACATTTCTGGGAGCTTAGAATTCCAAGCAATGCCTCTTGGAGTTGGCAGAAAATTCTCAAAGCAAGAAGTAAGGTTCGCCATCTAATCACCCACAAAATCCATGATGGTCATCGAACAAGCTTTTGGCATGACAACTGGCACCCTCATGGGCCTCTTTTGGAATCTTTTGGGAGAAGATTGATCATCGAATCAGGCATCCTTTCTACAGCAAAGGTTAGTACTATCATAAGTGGAAACTCATGGATTTCTCCACCTACTAGCAGCAGGCGTCCTAATGCACCATTGGGATCAATCTGGGCAGGCCTTGTCTCTCTTCCCTCCCCCGATCCAAGTAGGTATGATCATGTAGTCTGGGCCAATCTCCCGCATGGCAAGTTCTCTCTCAAAGCAGGATACACATCTCTCAAAGGCAATGGAACTTTTGTTCAATGGAGTCGTCTTCTCTGGTTTAAAGGACACATTCCTCGACATACCTTCATCCTTTGGCTGGCTCTTCATGGGAAACTCAGCACATGTGAAAGGCTACAAGCCAAGAATATAATTGCCAGCTCAGCTTGCTCATTGTGTCTCCAAAGTACAGAATCTCGTGATCATCTATTCTTCGATTGTGCATTCAGTAACCAAGTTTGGTCCACAACACTCCTGAAAATCAATCACCCCAGGTCTCCACTGAATTGGCATCAAGAGGTCTCATGGCTTCTCAATGTAGGGACTAGAAATGGCAGGCAAGTCTATCTCACCAAGCTGTCCTTTGCGTCAGTAGTCTACAACATTTGGCGTGAAAGAAATAGAAGAATCTTCAAAGGCAAGCAATCGTCTCCAGCAGAAATTGCATCTAGCTCCCTATCTGATGTATGGCTATCTATTGATAACATCTAGTTTTGTCTCCCTCCTGGCCGCAGTAGCAACATATCTTGCTATGTCCACGTCCACCTTCATGCTCATGTAGCATGACTTCCCCTCTTCTCCCACCTCTCCCTTTGTAATTATTCCTTTTTTTTTTATATACATCTTACCTTTTCCAAAAAAAAAAGATTAGATATTCAGAAAAATTTTAAACTGAAATATCTCAATTTAATTAAATATTAAAAGTATTTCTTATTTATGAATTTTAAGTTTCATTAAAATATATCTAATTATTAAGAGTACGATTAAAATATCTCTAATATTAGACATATTTCTAATGGTTAAGAAATACGATTTCTATATCTTATTTTTAATTAAGTTTTATATTCCTAATTGAATATTATATTTCTAATTTTGTTGTAGAAATATTATATTAGACATAATTTGTTATGTTTTAGATTCCTTATCAAAGATATGTCATATTTCTATATCTTTATCCTAACATGTATCTTAACGTTATATGTGAGACCCAAAAGGGCATGTCCACGTGGAGTTAATATATATTAATTAGATTTAGAAAAGATAACGATTAATGAGATAATTTTAATTTAGTTGAAGATAATACTGGAGAAAAAAAATAATACTGGAGAAAGGAGACATGTACACGTATAGGTAAGGTATATATTAATTAACTTAAAGATAAGAAAAAAAATTAAATATTATCTATTTTAGAAAAGTGTTGATTTTAAATAAATTATTTTGATGTGGGGCCGAAAGGGTCATTAGAGAAAGAAGGGGATGTCCACGTGGAGGAGAGAGAAGGTGGTGTTTTTGTACTCTGCTTTACTATATATATATATATATTATTTATATATCTATATCTATACTACTATTAAAAGCACGAACTTATTTTGTTTTTAAATTTCTAAAACATCCATTTCTATAATATTTAATTTCAGAATTACCCTTTTTTCTAATTATTATCATTAGCCCTATTAAATTAGACTTCTCCCCCAACACTAATACTTATCTAACTAAAAGAATTTTAGAATTAATAATAATATACTTATAAATTCAAAAGAAAATATATAACAGTCACTATTGTTTATAAGATATATAATACCCAATGAGTATAACTAAAATAATTCTAATTAATTAAATGATATAAAAATATGTTATTAATTAAGTAATTAAACATTAATGTCTAACCTTTAAGTATAGTTTGTTATATGTCCTAAAATTAATTATTAACCCTAACTACATTAAATTAAAACTATAGTTTAATGTAATAATAATTAACTTATGATTTATTTGTGTATTTACCCATAATTCTAGAATCTAATTTCAAAATTATCTTCTTTTATTATTGATGTATGTCTAATAAAATTATGCTAAATTAGATTTCTTCTCCAATAATTATCCGACTAAAACAATTTTTGAAATTACTAGTAAAATCTAATAAGTTCAAACAAACAAAAAAGATAAAGGCCACCATTATTCATATTATAATACCCAACACTACACATAAATAAAATATTTATCATATTTAAAATTAGCAAAATAATAAAAAGCTTAGTAAAAAAAAATCTTACATACTTATCATACAAAATAAGAGAATTTATTTTATTGATAAAACTGAAGAAATTGAATAAAGAGTTCATAAAAATAGAATTGTTCAACTAAATAAATTAAGATTTCATACTTAAGATTTACAAAATTAAAATAAAGATTAATTTTAACAAAAAATGAAAATAATTTTATTATTGCCATGAATCATTTAATTAGTAATTAATTAAACCCTTAGTCCTAGTATATAGTCATAACCCATGGATTGTAGGCTTTTTCTCAAATAATTTTAGTTTTAGTAATTTGAAATCTATATACATATTTAATTAATAATAATATGTGATAAGTAAATCTTTGATATTAAAGTACCTTTTTTTTTACTAATAAAATCATGCTATGACAAAAGAAAAAAGGAAAAAGCAAAATATCTAATTAATTAGAGATTGTTTAAAAAATTATTCGTCATCATCATAAGCCAGTCCCACCCAACACGAATCTTGTTTCTTAATTCCTCTCTATCAAAAATCATATCTTGAGTTAATTTATGTTTTTGTAAATCTTGTTCTATAGACTCCATCAATATCTTCTTCGGTCTCCCTCTTGCTTGCTTAGGCCATTTAATATGAATATTCCCTCAACTTCTTACAGCTACATCTCTAGGTCTCCACTTTATATGATCATACCATCTTAGCCTCCTCTCCTCCGTTTCATCTCTAACTAATTTCTAATGTCTTCGTTTCTTATTTCCTCTCTTTGTTTTGTCACAAGTCTATCTTAGCATCCTCATCTCAATCACAAATCCTATGAACATGTTGATTCTTAACTACCTATATTATGCACCGTACTACATAGCTGATCTAATTGTTGTCTTATAAAACTTACTTTTTAATTTAAGTAAAACAAACTTATTACACAAAACCCTAGAAGCACTCATCTATTTAAGCCAACCAGTTTTAATCCTATGTGCAACATCTTCATCAATTTCTCCATCTTTGTATTTAAAAACTTATTAAAAAGGAAAAATATTTAATTAAAATAGATTATTTAAATTACTAATTAATAATATAGATGATTTTTTTTGTTCTGCTTAGAGATTTTTACTAAGGAAATTCTACTGAATTCAAACAAAAAAGATGACGGAAAATTTTTTTATTATTGTTTTGAGTCATTTAATAAGCCAATAATTAAACTCTTACATGGAATTTGATAGTCCTAACCGTTTGGAGATTAAAAAACACTTAAATGAAATTTGAAATTACTAATAAAAAAACACTAAACTTAGTTCTTGTAATATAGATAGATGTAGATTGATATTGGTATAGATTTGTAACTCAATTCTAGAACCTCATAAGCTTAACCGGATTATTCGCTTATAGATTTTCTGGTCAGCCCTGAACCCAACCAAACACTTCCACTGATTGGATGAACTTATGAAGAATTGATTTGTATCATTCCCATGTTAATAATAACATAAATGACTGATTATCATGACATTTAATTCCAATAATCCATTCTCTGCAACCAAAACCAAAACAACACTACTGGGTTTTAATAATATTTTTGTCTTAATCAGGTCCTCCATATAATACCAGACGATTATGATCAACTCGATAGGTCAAAGCAAGTGGAAACAAAAGAGAGAGAAATATAGAAGACAGAGAGAGAGAGGAAACAAAAGAGATAGAGAGACGAGAGAGAGAGAGAGAGAGAGAGAGAGAGAGAGAGAGAGAGAGAGAAGAAGGGAGAAGATACGTACTAGTCCCTGCACACCAGCGAAGAAGAGGAGAACGAGATTTGGTAGCTTCGCAACACTAGCGAGGAAGAGGAGAATGAGATTTGGTAGTTTCTTTATCGATAGAGCTGGTAAAGGGTCGGTTTGGGTCGGGTTCAGGGTTGGGTCATAATTGGGTTGGGGTTAATTGGGTCGGGTTTGGGTTAAACTAAATTAAGGCGGGTTGGAAAACCCTCCAACCCGCCAATAAACGGGTTCAACCCACCAACCCGTTTATTATTATTTGTTATTTTTATTTTTCAAAAAATATGATTAAAATAGGGTTGGGGGTTAATTGGATCGGGTTGTACCGTGTTTGGGTCGGGTTGGGGTTAATCGGGTCAAGACATGACACTTTTGCCTTTTTTTTTAAAAAAATTGGGTTACTCGTCGGGTTGCGGGGTCATAATCGGGTTGACCCGATTACTGGCAGGTTGGAGAAACCCCAACCCAATTAATATACGGGTCAACCCAAACCCGTTTAACTCGTGTCGGGTCGGGTCGCATTTTGCTAGCTCTATTTGTCGGGTATATATCGTGCTTCTAATTCTCTACCTTGTATCCCCAATTCTTCTCGATTTAGTAGGGAATTAGGTAACTTCAAAAATAGCCTATAAGCTAATTCTATAGAATTAGGCCTTAATTCCAATTTCAAATTCTAAATATTTAACCAATCAAAAGAATTGGAATTGGGAACCCAATTCCAATTCTTACCCCAATTCCAACCCCTGATTCCGCAAACCAATCGGGCCCTAAGAGTTCCCGTGAGCTCTGTGAAATTCTACTGGCCCTTTTTACAGCCTTACATGTCTATCTATATAGAGAGCAAAAAAATAAAAAATAAAAAGAGTCCATTATGCATCTACTAATCGTAGGATCTCTCTAGCAAAGCATTGGATCCAAGATTCTTTTTGAATTTGACATGTTTTACTGAAATTTTTCTTTCAAATAAGGGCAATTGAGATCCTGAATAATACATGGCATTTATTTTGTAGGGATCGATCATGCATCTAACAGTGCATAAATTAATTTCTTTACTATTTATAATATAACTTTCTTACTTTCCAGAAAAAAAAAAGGAAAAACATTGAATAAATAAAAACTATCTTTAAACACTTATTACAATGATGACATTATTTATCTAGAGATAACACAATCTTATGTGTCAGTCTACATCCAAATGGGGCCAGGCCAAGTTCTGTAATTCAAGGTGGTCTTTCCTTCCCATGCTGTGTCTTCATTGGATTTCAATTTTCATGTGTGCAGTGGCGGAACCAGGACTTCGAATCAGGGGGGGCAAAATAATATATCAAATGACTTAATTGAAAAAAAAAATCTTACATTAAAAAAACTACATTACAAAGTACTACAAAATCACCCTCCGTGATTGCATATCTTGATAATACTCTATAATGTCTTCATTGGGAATTTCACAAAAAACTTCTTTCTCAATATATGTGATCAAGCAATCATTAAGCCACTCGTCTCCCATTCGATTACGTAAACGGTTCTTGACAATCTTCATAGCTGAGAATGCTCTCTCTACTGTTGCAGTTGCAACTGGTAAAGTTAATGCTAATGTGATAAGTCTATAAACCAATGGATAGACTAAATGATATCTTTCTGCAACCATTTTCTCAGCAAGGCCTGTAATCCCTCGAACTGCTAAAAACAATTCATTAGAGCGCATATCAAGAATATAGTTCTCAAGCTGATTCCCAAGTGCCACAAGCTCTACAGCGGAGAAATCATTTGGATATAACTGAGCAAGGTAGATCAATTTTTCTTTCTTAAAAGCAACAAATGAGTCAAATGGACTTAGACATCCCACACAAAGAAGCAACTCCGTGGTGGTCTCCGAAAAACGATTATTGAGCTCTTGAAGTTGCATATCTATAATGCTGTAAAGTAACTCAACTCGATAGTGGTGCAAATTTGTCATTTCTTCAGCTCTTCGCCTTGGACGTCCACGAGCCTTAAACTTATCATCCATAGCAGGAACAACAATTTCAAGTTTATTGCAAAAACAAGAAACCTCAATTAACAAAGAATCCCATCCTCCATCTCTCATCATTTGCAACCTCAATTTGCATACCCGTACCAACCTCATAGCATTCTCAATATCTTGATTTTCCCTTTGCAATGCTTGTGACAGTTCATGAGTAACTCCAAGAATGTTTATCATGACATGCAAGGTGAAGATGAAGTCAAAAGATTGCATAATATCTAACAAAAGACTAGCATCAACTGATTGTGGATCATTCACCCCATCTTCCATAACAATCTCAAGTACTTCAATTACAGAAGAATACATGGTCATGAGACTAATTAAAGACGTGTAATGAGAGCTCCAACGAGTGTCACCTGATCTCTTCAAGTTAGAATCTTGATTCAAGCCCCTTCCACTAACTAAGTCTCCAATCTGGAGTGCTTTAAGAACTTTGTCATGCTGGATGGCTTTGAGAGTATCACTCCTCTTACAAGATGCTCCAACGGTATTCAAAATTCTTGAAAAAAATTCAAAAAATGATTTTACTTGAAAGTGGTTCTTTGCAACAGCTACTAGAACCAACTGAAGTTGATGAGCAAAACAGTGCACATAAAAGGCAGAGGGATTGTCCCTTAGGATAAGTGCCTTCAAGCCATTAAATTCACCTTGCATATTACTTGCTCCATCATAGCCTTGACCACGCAATTTTGATATGCTCAACTGATGTCTAGCAAATAATTCCTCCAAAGCAAACTTAAGTGAAACAGCAGTAGTGGAGGAAACATGCTGAATACCGATAAAATGCTCAATAACATGTCCATACTTGTCAACATATCTCAAAGCTACAGCCATTTGCTCCATGGTTGACACATCACGAGCCTCATCAATTAAAACAGAGAAATAAGAATCACCCACATCCCTCATAATAGCATTCAAGGTCTTAACTGCAGCAGCACGACAAATTTCCTTTTGCACCTTTGGTGAAGTCATTTGCAACCTCTCAGAAGCATTAGCAAATTACACCTTCTTGACTTCTTCATTGTGATCAGCAAGGAAGTGGAAGAGTTCAAGATAATTTCCTTGATTCAATGATTCTTCAGACTCATTATGACCACGGAATGGAAGACCTTGGCGCAAAATAAATCGAACACATTCAACAGCAGCAGTTAATAAAACTCGATATTCCATCTTATCCTTGGTGGTCTTACTAATGAATAATGAAGGAATACTTTGTGCTTGATTCATCAAATTCTCACATTTCTGTCTTGCTAGATTGTGAGAACTATTGTGCTTTCCAATATGAGAACCAATTTTTTCTTTTTTTTTTCCAATTTTTGAATCCCTCATTCACAAAGGAATCACCTATGATTTGAGAAGAAATAGCTTCAGATTGTGGTTTGAAGAGATAACAATACAAGCAAAAAACGGCATCTTTGACTACGCTATACTCAAGCCAAGTACGATATTCAATGAACCAATCAGGATTGAACTTTCTTTTGAAGTTCCCAAATAATGTAGTAGGGAAGTCATGAGCATGAGGTTGATAAGGACCCTTTTGAAGGTAAGACCTTCGAACTTCGTCCCTAACATTAACATCATAGCTCCAAATTGAAGGTCTAAGCCCAGGATCCGCAGGAAGAGTTGATAAATCAAGTTCTACATTAGTTTTTTTTGAGTGAGCACCGTCTCCCTCAGTGGGTTGAGATGATTCACCTCCTAACTTTCTTTTGAAGTATCTATCCATAAAAGAAAGTATGACCTATATACAATGAATTTAATTAGCAAATATTATAAACAAGCTCTATTTATTCTATCATTAAATAAAACATAAACAAGCTCTATCTATATGATGTTGAGCATGTACACACAAGATCACACCCACTCTTTTTTATTGTCTTCATGATATTTTCTGGTATTGTGATCATATGCAATGCATGGCATGTGCTCTAGTGTGGCTGTAGACAAAGGAATGGCTATAAGTTGAGCTAAAAGTGGCCAAACAGCCTATTAGCTTGGATTAAAAGCCTCAAAGTTTCTCTTGGAGGCTTCTTTTTGGTGTGAAATGACTAAAAGCAGACCTTTAATAGGTCTGGTTATAACCTAGACATGGGGCATGTACCCTGAATCTTCAGGGTACATGCCCCCTTGAATGGAAGACAGATTTAGGTAATAAACTTCTTTATGTTCTTAGGCAGGTTGGAGCCCACAAATGAGTTAATGCTCTGCCATATATTCAAAAAATAGATCTGAATTGGTTCTTGCCTTTAACTAGACATTGGGGGCAATTATAACCTTATATTGTTGCTAATCTCAGCACCTTGTTCTGATGCTTCTGATGATAATTGGTGTATCAGAGATGGAAGTTTGTAGCTGTTGCTTCCATTTGTTCTGATAACAAGTAGATGCTTATTGACATATTATCTATGTCAATTAAACCTTAGTATTGATGGAAGAAACATTTCCACCTTGCATCCAAAAATCCTCAAGTGATTTTTTCTGCACCTCTTTTGTGCAATTTAATCCAAAGACTAGATCACCTGTTTATGATTATGGAAACCTAATGCTTTGTTCTGCAGCTTACCAATAACAATGTGCGAGTGATAAGTTTCCTTTCTTTTTCCTGGACTGGATTGAACAACCTAAATGCTCTTATGGTTGAGTCATTCAGAAAGAATTTTCTTGAAAATAGGATATTTAGACTGCAATAAATGGAGATTTTCTTACCTTTTTTTGGCTTTTTGTGTTATTTCTTGCATAAGTGTTGACATATTGCTTGGGTTCTTTAAAGTTTTCATGAACTGAAAATTTTTGGTAAATAATTATTACTTTTTTTTATGTGGATGTCAAAAGAAATGTTCTACCAACGTTTACAATTGATACCATTTGTGATGATAAGTTACTTCTACTTTGTCGTGGAAAAGCCTTGGAAAACAAATAATAAAGTAGCTCCCTTCTCCTATTCTAGTTGTTCAGATTAATATGTGCATGATAGAGTTTTAAGTTGATTATTTTGGCTTTTGGATTCTGTTGAGAAAGGGCCATAACTGTCAGAGATAATTGAAATTCGGATATGTAAAAGGACTGTAACCTAAAGGGGAGTTGCACAACTGTCCTAGTCAACTTAGGATGAAATAATCTGTTTTGGAATGACTTAAGACTGTTTTTGGGGTTGCTGTCAACCCAAGAAATTTGGAAAATGGGCCAACGCCGAAAGCCTAGTAGAGGCCTACACAAGGCTTACATAATTCTGGACTAGTGACATATTCCTAAAAAAACCAGCCCCGCCAAAGAAACCCAAAAATAAGGCATATTCAATCAGGATCGCACAACTCAAACAGTGGCTCAAACAACCCAAATTCAGGCCTCCATCCTTTTTAAAACCAATTAAATAAAAATATAATAAATAAAAACAGAGGTTCTAGGTCCAATTCATAATCCTTTTTCTTCACTTAGGTCTAATTCAAATTCAGGCCTCCATCCTTTTTCTTCACTTATCCTTTTTCTTCACTTAGACATGCACAGCCTATGACTTGATGTAACAGTATTAGCCAAAAGAATACAAAACATTGAAGATGATACAAGGTTTACTAATCAAGACAGCAAATCTAACTATAGCTGTGCCCATACAAATCTAACTAAGAATAGAAACTCTCTTCATTTCTTACTTTTCTTGTAATATATAGAAAATATGCATCAATCATTTCAAAGAAACCATGTGGATGATCAACTCAAAAAGTATTTGGGGTTAACTACAAAATCATGGCACCGTAACTTACATTGAAGAAATAAATAACCTTCAGAAATTTAATTAGCACACAATCAAACTCTGACAGTTGCATCAAATGACTACAAAACAAGTGAGAAAAAGATGCGTAAAATGACACAACAGGCTTGGATATAAACCTGAAAACTTTGGCAAGAAATGTTACACCAAGGATCACTGCCTCACTGAATACTTGCTCTCCATCAACAAAGAAATGATAACCGACTAACCGTGTCCCTGATTCCTGAATAAATTCCAAGGCAAACATATTAATGGAAATAGAAATTGGGAGGGAGCTGATGTGCTTGTGTTCGAAAGCTATGTATTGAGCAAAATCCAATCTTTAAGACCACATTACATAGATCAAAAGAAGGTAAGAAATCGAACTTGAGAACCCAAAAAGACAATTCTTTAATGAAGCAAGATGTTGGTGGTATCAAGGTCCTCCATTTTTCCAAAAAACCTGTCTTTTTCGTTTTTTATTTCTTCTCGAAAATCCCTCTTCAGTCTTCACACTTGCAAAGTGAGAGAGTTAGGGACTTAGGGTTCCATGGCATTGGGTCGCTGAGAGAGGGCGAGAGAAACGGAGAGACAGAGACAGAGCAAGAGTCGAGAGAGACAGGTGAGAGTGAGAGAGATAGGCGAGAGCGAGAGCGAGAGTAGAGAAAGACAGGCGAGAGAGTGAGAGAGACAGGTGACTGGCGAGAGTTGAGAGCGAGAGAGACAGGGCTTACCATGTTCAGGTTGGATTAGGGCGAGAGTTGGGGATTTGGGGTGTTATGAGAGTTGAGAGAGAACGTGAGGTTGGGGCAAATAAAATTTTGAGGGGGGGCAAAAAGGGGCAAAATTTTTTTTGAGGGGGGGCAAATTATATATTTAATACAAAAAAATTTTTTTTTATTAAGATTTCAAAATTTTAGGTTTGCCCCCCCTACCGTCAACGTGGTTCCGCCACTGCATGTGTGGTCTTAATCAAACAGTAATGAGGTTGAGAGAAAGAGAGAGAGTCTAGAAAAAAGCTATCCAGATTCAGTTGTGATGTGTTTGTAGTGATTATGTTGATGGAGAGAGATACCTTACATGGTGATTTAAGCATCTCCGGCCACCATGAATAACTACTCGCTAGTTCCGTGTTGCCTTAACATCGTCGCGACGCTGAACATGGCCATGTTTTTTCCAGATCGATCGTTGAATTGACTGTGTTAGATAACAAATAACTAACGAACGATCAATCCTTCGATATGGGTATTATGATAATAGACGCAAGCAGTGATGAAAACATAAACTGGAAACTCAACACCAAGATGACTGTTAGTTGAAGAAATATAGAAAAATATCATTGTAACTTGGTACAGATTAGAGCAGTAGTTGTATCTTGAAAAAGATTAGTTAACCAAATCAAAAGGAACACAAACATAAGTGAGAAGATGACATTAGACATAAAAAAAGATAAGAACCCTGTGCCTATCAAATTAACTTGTTTTGCTTTTGAGATGAGAAGGCATCTTGACTTTAATGATTGCTTTGTTTACTGAAATTAATTTAACTTCTCCATTGATTAGACTTTAAATGTCTCACAAGGTATCAAATTAATGATAATGCAACCCCATAATAGTGCATGATGTGATTTTCTAGCTACTTCACCTCACTTTACTCGTGTTATGATGTTAAGGTTATTTGTAAGTCTGTACAGATAATCTGAATGAGATGTTCAGAAAAGCCAATTTATCTTCATCATTTTAAATACAAAATAAGATCAATTATGTTAAAAAAGGCGGTAATATAAATACTACAGTTGCATGCATGTAGAGATTCTCTGATCTAAATCATAGATCATAAGATAAGATAGGGGGTGATGCTTTTTTTTTATTTATTTATGTTGAATGCTGCAAAAAGTTGTTAATGGACTTCAAATTTTGAAAGAAATAAGAGCAATTCTTTTATATATCTTAAAGGTCATATGCAGGGGCATTATTATTATTACTATTATCATTATTATTATTATTATTATTATTATTATTTTTGTCTGGTGAGAAAAAATTGGTATTATAATGAAAAGAAGAAATCAGAAAAATATGAGCAGCCATGATTTGGCAATGCCACCTTGGGATTGTATAAAATATAATGATAAAAGAACTATGAGAAGGAAATTATCAGAATGATGTGATCATTTATTTGTACCAGAAACAAACTACTATATAAAGTCATTTGATGCCTACCAAAAAAAAAGTCATTTGATAGCTTATCTTAAACAGAAGATAAGGATAGTGTTTTCTCTTTCTTCATGATATACACAAAATTATTGGCTCTCACCAATCAATCAATCAAGTTGGATTAATTTAATTTGATAGTGCTATTGCCAACCAACTTTTGTCTATTAAATGATAAAGAATCTTATGGATGAGAAATGAGATAGCATTTCGCGAGGGTAACCCTTAAACTGCCCCTAATACTTATGGTTTGCTAAAGCATAAATTAAATTGGGAAAATTACTGTACGCACTATCTTTTAAAACGTTATTCCAAAATACACTACCTTCATAACTAATTGTCAAGTTTACACTTATTTTATAAACAAAATGACATAATGCCCTATTGCATATATCAGAAGACAAAAAATACCCCTTTTACCCCCGAGTTACAACTCACAAACCAGTCTAAACAATAAAACTGTTAAACCTCACTCCTTTATTTTGGTTGTTCTAAACAAAAAAAAAATTCAATCAAAACCTTTCGTCTACCTTCTTCTATGGCTAAAAGATTAACAGAATATGGAAAAGCACATTTGGCGAAGGTGATTGGTGGTAAATTGGGGGCAAAATGGGCATTTTTGTCTCTTGACACATTCATGAGGGCATTCCGTCATTTTATTTATAAAACTAGTGTAAATTTGTCAATTAGTTATGAAGGTAGTGCATTTTGGAATAAAGTTTTAAAAGACAAGTTGGACAGTAATTTTCCCTAAATTAAATTAGGGTTGAGACTAATAAATACATCTTGAACCCGACCTTATTCTACTAAGGTATTATGTTATGCATACCTCAATCATATTCTACTAAGGTATTATGTTATGCGCACCAACCGGCTCTAATCTTATGTCCTACATCCTTCATCAATTTCTCTATCTTTTTGTACTACTAATCTAAAATTGTTAAATTTATTGCTTAAAAGAATATCCTAATTGTTAATTCTAATAGTTTGATTTGTTATATTATTATTTTGTATTAAAAGGTTACCTTACATATTCATCTACAACTTGTTAAGAACCGTTTAATCCTAAAAATCCCTCCACAATTCTAACTTAACCTTTACTTTTTATATAATATTTATATGACCTACTAGACTACATTATCTGCAAATAACACATATTAGACGAGAGCGTTTCTTCTTGTGCCATTCAGTGGAAATAGTATGAAACGCATGGATGGATGCCCGTTTCAGTAGGGGGCCCCACACATCCATACTTCATCTCAGTTGGAGGTTTCAGTGAACCATCGGATGGATTTTGGCTCTAGAGGAAACACTTTCATATTAGACACCTCATCATAAATGTAAGTCATCAACTCATCTATAATTTGACATTTTATGGCTCCTTAACTACTCATCCCTAACAAGAAATCGCAAGGGCACGACGACAGTCGACATTGGATTGGCAAATAATTCTTCAGTACTTGTATTTATCATTCATCTAGTCATCTCGCCGTGGCACAAACCAGTACCTTGCCTTCGACAGGGACGCATCTCCTCATTCTTACCACATACTCCCACAGACATAAGACCCAACCATGACCAGATCCCAGAAGAAAGTGCCACGTGTGTATTACGATAGATTCCCACCTTCATCAAATAACAGGCCTAAAAGTTCTTCATTAATGTGATGTCTACCAAACCGATCCCAACGTTCGGTCAAACCATTCGGATTCGATTGATACAACAGGTCCGGTCCAAATAGTGGTTCTCTAGGACTGTAAACGGGTCGAGAATACAGATAAGCTAAGATCCGAATTTGATTCGATAAAAAAATCCAATATTCGAATTCGAACCAATTATCCAATGGATATTTCACATCTAATACTGAATTCGAAACCGACCGATTATCCGATATTCGATTACATTATATATGAAAAAAATTAAGATATTATAAACCTTAAGTTAATGGATCAAATAAGGATGTATTAATTCAAATTTATCTTATATTATAACCTTAAATCAATAAATATTATATAAAACCTTCATTCCTTCTATACTAATATATAAAAAAATTTAAAAAAGCATAAAAAACATAATATATATACAAAATAAACGGTCTGATCTGAATCAAATATATGCAATATTATATTCGAATCTGAATATAATCGGATATATTCGGATAATCGTGTAGAATTCATATCGGATTCGGATCTTTATCGTACCCCTTCCCAACACACCAACACCAAGACCCTGAGAAGTCAAATCACACATGGCTCATGGAACACAAGAAGCTAATAAACACACATTCCTTCACCACCTCTACGATGGCTACACAAAACAAACACACATACCCGTTTACAGAGACAACATGGCGGACGGAACTGGATGAATGACTCCCAAGAAGCTGTGCATTAAATCAGAAATCTAAAACCACAGAAATACCTAAAACAAAGAGAGAATCAATCAGATGATTACTCTTGTAACAACAATCTAAACAACAGAGTCTTGCTTTTGTCCTCGGCTCCGCTTTTCTTCAAGCAGGGGCCGGACTCTCGGCGGGCGACGTCCAGAAGATGTCTTTAAGCGCCGGTCTGAGCTCCTTACGGCAGAACTGATTGTATTCAAGCGTGTCTCCTCCGTCCTTCTTTACCTCCACCACTAAGAAAGATGGTGCCATTGAAAATATCTCCGCTTCAATCCCCAATTTCCCTTTCCTTCCCCTTTCATGTCCCTGTAGCCTCACTGTTGATTCGCTCTTCTTGACGCTAAATTTTACAGCCTGAGCCACCTCCTCCAGTCTCGATATTACGCAGCTTGCCGGCTTCGTTGTCGCGAACCTCATTTCTTCCTTTTCCTCTCTCTTCTTCTCCTCGAACAATGGCGACAGATCGAACCCCTCCGATAACGAAATAATGTGAAAGGCATTCAGTGTCTCTGTTTCTTTCCCTTTCACACCCTTCTCCTCCTCCGGTCCTTCTTCTCCTTGTAGTTCTCCCTTCGTTCGTACCGTCTTTGGCACCAATTTCTTGAACCAGGAGGTTTCCATGAGCTTCGACATAGTGATTCTTGTGTTAGGGTTCGGATCGAGGAGCTTCGTGATGAGACGGCGAGATTCGGACGAGAACCACGGCGGACATTTGAAATCTCCCCTGTAGATCTTCTTATACATGGCAACGATGTTCTCTTCCTGGAAAGGTAAGAATCCTGCAAGAAGAACAAAGAGAATCACGCCGCACGACCAAAGATCAGCCTTCGCGCCGTCATATCCTTTTTTTCCGATCACCTCCGGAGCGACGTAGGCCGGAGTTCCGCACGTCGTATGCAAAAGGCCGTCCTGTTTCAAATGCTCCGAGAAAGTGCTCAATCCGAAATCGGTAACTTTGAGATTCCCTTCCTCATCGAGGAGGAGATTCTCCGGCTTCAAATCACGGTGATAAACACCGCGACTATGGCAAAAATCAACCGCGGACATGAGTTGTTGAAAGTACGAACGAGCGACGTCTTCTCTCAACCGACCTTTCGAGACCTTAGAGAAAAGCTCGCCGCCTCGAACAAGGTCCATGGCGAAGTAGATTTTAGACTTACTCGCCAGAACCTCATGGAGCTCAACGATGTTAGGATGCTTCACCATCTTCATGACTGAAATCTCGCGCTTCACTTGATCCATCATTCCTACTCTGATCACCTTTTCCTTCCCAACAACCTTCATTGCCACGCTTTTTCCGGTCTGTAAATTCCTGGCAAGGTAAACTTTCGCGAAGGTTCCATGGCCGAGAAGCCGACCGAGATCGTACTTGCCGCGGAGCACGTTCGAGTTGGAATTATCTTTACACTTCTCCGCCATTAATTGAAGAATCTCTGAGATCCGAAATCGGTTTGAGGCAAGTAACCGGAAAACGAGGGAGGCCGAAGAGGTGGAAGAGGTCGGAGAAGCCAAAATCTAGCCGTCTTCAACGTGTTTCCGGTGGCAAGTTCTGCCTCCGATGATATTCTTCGCTCTCCTTCCGGAATCAGGATTTGATTGCGGAGGAAAGCTCATCTTTCTGCATTCCCTGAGAGATACAAAACCTAAGAACACAAAAGCGACCTAACGAAACAAAGCGAAGAACACAAAAGCGACCTAACGAAACAGAGCAAGAGAGCCGGTTCCGTTGTTACTTGTTAGAAGGGTTTGCTGGTTTAAGAGTGCTAAACTGGTCGCCTGTCTATATAGAGAAAGATTGGGTAATCAAATTCCGATTCTGCCCTTGCTTGAGCTTAAAATTCCCCTTTTAGATTTGTCTAATTACAAATCTAACCTTCTACGCTGTATTCGGCAATCAGTTTGAGGGAAGGTGGCGTGGCCTGTTGAATCGCTCCAGACTAAGAAACCTGGTGGGACATTCCCTTGACACCTGGCGTCTGTTCCAGAGCCTTATATATTTATTTCTATTATTGCCCTTTATTTAATTTTTGTTTTCCTGCCGTTTGACCGATACCTCTCTAATTTTTTATTGTCTTTGGGATTTTCTCGATAAAATAATTAATAATTGGATCAATCAAGGAGTGACTTCGATGCCTTTTGTCTTCTCTTTTTCTCTTATTTAGAAAAAAAAAATCAAATTTATCAAATTCAAATTATCTTTAGGAATCCGGGGAGAAACAGATGATTAGTTTACTAATCAGGGAGTCCTTTAACACCCTTATATAGCCATTCCACAAATCTATATCTATATTATATATAATGAGAATAAATCACTTGGGAAGTCTGCCAACAACTATAAACGTCCGACTTTTTTGTAGTCAAAACTCTATCTATTTGTTTAAAATCTTGACAGATTACAAAAGAATGCATTTCCTCTAGAGCTAAAATCACTGAGAGGCATCAAATGAAACGGTCTCGTTGTGAAACTATTCTCTCTCTACCTATAGTACTGCACATGTATCCCGGTAGAATTTCTTACGCTCATGTAGTGGGACCCAATATTACGTGCAAAAAGTGCGTGGAAAGCGCAAGGATCTGCAACACGACACATTGACACCAAACCAAACAGATCTTTATCCTTGCCATTTTGTTTCACGGAGTATACCACTGGTTCCGCAGTTTCTAGCTTCTCTCTCTCATGTAATGAAAGGCTGAGCAAGTTGGTCCGTGTCTCGCAGAGTTAATGAACCCCCTTCAACGGTGGGACGTGGTCCCAAGGACCTCCTCTACGGACCATATTGATCGATACAGCACATGGACGAGGGAGTTGGCCCCACTTATCAACTATCTAGTTTGGTTTTGGATATGGCCGGCTTCGGATTGGCTTGTCGAGCTTCCTTAGGTTTATCAGAAATTATTGATACAAAGTTCATCAACTTACACCGAGCCTGTCTAGGTTTAAATGGGTTTAAGTTGAACTCTACTAGTGTATTAGGTTTGTCTAACAAAACATAATTTAATAGAATGTTTAGATTTTAGTTGAATTTTTTTAGAAAGTATCATTTCATAATTTGTAAAGAATTTTTGAAATACCAGTTTATCACCTTGACGTTTACTATGTTTAACAATCTTCCCCTTTTAGAGGTCTGGTCATTAAAATTCTTTCAAAATTGATGAGGTGACAAGAAAAGAAACATATATCGACAATTTTGCCCCCAATACAAAAAATAAAGCTTTTTCTTTCTGCATGTAAATAAAAGGGGGCAAATTTGTGAATTAACTTATTCTCAATCATGACTTTAACAACCTTTAAAAGAGATAAATTATTGCACACAGAAAACCTTAAGGTGGTAAATTAACTAGTACTTTAGAATTGTTAGAAAGGAAACTAGGAATTGCTAGAAATTAACCTCAAGGAGTTAAATTGTAATAAGAGGGGCAAATTTGTCAATTAACTTTCTCTCAATTATGATATTAACCACCAAACCTTGAAAAGGGAGAAAGTATTCCATATAGAAAGCATTAAGGTGGTAAACTAGTATTTTAAAAACCTTTTAGGGAGGAGACTAGGATGCCAGAGACCTCAACAAGGGGGTAAACTGTAAATATTCATAATAATTAATGTTGGACTACGTTTATCACACACCTACAGTCGCTACTAATTATTTAAAACTAATTTAATATGTAAAACAATTGTAATTAATCATTATTTTAAATGACTTGTAAATTAAGCGAAACTTTTGATTTGTATACTAGTGGTGGCATTTGTGTACTACACTTCCTTACCCTTAACGGTAACATATAAGCCGAGATTTAAATTCGAATGTAGAAAGAATAGTGAGATGATTTACGAAACCGACATTAGTAGTGAAAGGAAAGATGACATATCCACCACCACTAGAAGAATTGGATCAGAAAGCCTCAGGCTCCACTCTCACTCTCACTCTCACTCTCAGGGTCATAAAACGTGTGAAAATTCCGAATATACCCTTATTCCATTTACACAAACAGTTAGTCAGGGACCACGTTAGGGTTTCCCAGTTTCCACTAGAAAATGCCAAATGATGGTGTTAAGTAGTTAAATTAGTTACGTAAGAAGAGAGACGAAAGCGGGCCCCGACCCCGAGTATCTTCGATCGATCCTTTCGCCGTTTTGATAAACAGTCGTATTCGTTTAGTGGGGCCCACTCACGTGACCAAGATAGCCTGTCGAGGTGGGGCATGGTATCACCTTTAATAATGTGAGAAAAATGCGAGAGTACATTGTCCTGTCTAAAGCATGCCCGTTCCATGTCTCCAGTTTCCGTAGAGTACGATGCAGCAGACCGTGCCGCATAAGTGAGATTTACAGCAGTATCTCACGGCTCGGGCTGTAATTTGGGTCGGTTAAAACCAAAATTGAATCGATCCATCCTGACATTAGGGCGGTTTGAGCTGGGTTCTTAAGTCTTTGGTTCGGTTCTGATTTAAAAAATATAGAATTGAAGTTGTTTGATTTGGTTTTGGGTTGGAGGCTTGATTAAACTGAAAATCGAACCAAATATCTAAGCGTAAGACTGAACTGAAATATATAATATTATATATAAAATATATTATAAATATAAAGTATATAATAATATTTAACTTATTAAATGACGTTAACTCATAAGTCTTTTACATTAAAAAGCATGAAAAGATCTTTCAAGGTGAAAAATAATGACCGTGGGATCAATGGCGGAATCAGGACACCAAATTTGAGGAGGCAAAAAAAAATTTCAATTAACACTTCTCATAAAATATAGAAATTTTAATGAGTTAAGGAGGCAAATCAGAAATTTTAGAGGGGGCAAAACATAAATTTCAATTAAAACATATAGGAAAAGATATATTTTAAATTAAAAAATAAAATTTTAGGGGGGGCAATTGACCCCTCTAGCTCTAAGTTGGTTCCGCCACTGCGTGGGATGCAAGTATATAATAGCATCTCACTTACGTAGCAAGGTCTACTACAATCAGCAGAAGTCTATTATGTAAATAGCATGTTGCTGCCATCTCAATAAATAGATAATTAGTTTTAATTTTTAATAAACAAATATCAATTTCTTGTCTTCTTAATCTCTATATAAATAAACTAACTTTCTATTCTTCTTTTTATCAGAAAATTAAAATTTAACTATTCTTTATTTTCTAACATAGACACGAGTGCAAATTTTGGTTTTATTCTTAGTTTGGTTAGATTTCGGTTTGAAGAAATACAATCCAAATTAGTTTGGTTTGGTTCACGGTTTAGGTTGTTGAAAAACCAAACCTAACAAAAAACTGAACTATATTATTATATATTTATAATTTTATATTACATATAATATATATACAAAAATTTCAAAACCTCTTACCGCACACCTTTTTGTCAAAACCTACTGTTTCTTTTTGTAGGAATCTTTCTTCGGAAGGAAGTTATTTCATGTTGATGTTATTTACTAGGAGGAGATAAGTTTTTATTACATATATATATAACTGAATTTCTTTATTAATGTAAGATTATGGAAATACCATTTCTATTTTCTAGTAAACTATATTGTTCACATTTATATTCTAGTAAACAATATGGTTTAAACTTTAAAGATATTATAATTCAATTTGGTTTTCAATTTATTCACTTTATTTCGGTTCGATTTTCGGGTTATAATTTTTAGTTGGAATTCGATTTAGTTCGGTCTTCAGTTTTGATCAACATAATTCGGTTTGGTTTAGGTTTGGCAGAAAAACCAAACCAAACCGACCGAATTATAACCCTAGATGAGCTCATTTACAACTCTGCAGTAAATGCCCCAAGGGATGGGCTAAATCAAAACCGAAGGCAAATATACAAGTATATGTGCATGATAACTAGAAACCATATGTTAACATCAATGAAAATAGCACTCAAGAAAATGACGTGCATGTTCATGAAATTGTCTTATCTTAGTCTTAATAGACATATGTATGATCCTCTTTTATTTACAAGTCTCCATCCAAAATTGATGATATCCTGTCCCCGGAAAGATAACCACGTGGCACAACTGTCCTTGTAAAATCCAACGACTGTCTTATTCATTTCAAATGGGGGGTTGCTATTATTTGGTACTCTCTTGTTTTACCACATGGAAAAATGACGTTATCGACGTGGACGTGGGCCCATATCTACCGTTGAAGTATACCAAGACAGTGACGGAATCAGGACTCCAAATCTAGGAGGCAAAAAAAAATTTCAATTAACATTTCTTATGAAATATAGAAATTTTAATGAGTTGGGGGTGGGCAAACCAGAAATTTTAGAGGTGGTTCTCATGAAATATAAAAATTTCAATGAGTTGGGGGGATCAGAAATTTTAAAAGGGATTCTTATCAAATATAAAAAATTTCAATGGGTTGGGGGGGCAAACAGAAATTTTAGGGGGGGCAAAACTTAAATTTTAATTAAAAAATATATAAAACATATATATTTTTTACTAAAAATTAAAAGTTAGGGGGGAGGCGGCACCCCCCCCCCCCCCCCCCCCCCCCCCTAACCTGAACGTGGTTCCGCCACTGTACGAAGATGCTCATCATGGGGGGAGTTTACGTGATGGAATTGAAATTCGTCTATATCTTTTTTTTTTTGGCTTTTTGCATTCATGTCCTTATATTATATTATATTTGCATGTATGCCCTCTTGTTTTCAATATTTGTATTTATATCCCTTTGTTTTATATAACCGTTTCAATCATACCCTCTTGTATGTAGGCCCTTTGTTAACTTTTATTATTTATTTTTATTAAATGACCAAAGTAACCTTTGATAAAGTAAAAATAATTTGCATTTATCCTCTTGTATTCTTATAAATTCATTTATGTACTTACATTATTATATTTATTGTATATATACTTTAAATCATTGATATTAATTTGTTTAATTAATAATTTTTCATATGAATTCCACCTAGACCCATATTCATTTGCCTATGTAATAAACTTTTCATCTCATAGAAGGTTAATTTAGTCATTTAATAAAAATAAACAACAAAAGTTAATGGAATTTGACATTAGGGGTACATCTGCAACAATTATGCTAAATGGAGGGGTATAAATATAAATACTTAAAAAAAGTAGATATAGATGCAAATATATCATAATGTAGGGGTGTAGATGCAAAAAGCCCCTTTTTCCTCCATAATTGGTGTTGCTTGAGTCTAACATACCACGTTAGCCTCTCGTTACATTCGTCCGTTGCCTCTCTTTTGAAGCAAACTATCAAGGTGTACATGCAATACTGCATGTAGAGGTAGGTAACAGTTTTACAACTGTCCAGATTTAAGTAAATAGGCAAAACTTTGATTATTTTAGCCCGTTATTAGTGATGCATTTATAGGAAATGGTAAGGATTTTTTGGGAAGGTCGTGCATAATGAATGGCACACTTCCCAAGTGGCCTATTCTCATTATATGTAATATGGATATAGATTTGCATCTATATTACTTTGTTTTTAGTATTTTTATTTATATCACTCAATTCAACTTAATCGTTACATTTGTACCCTTTAGTTAAATTCCGTTGACTTTTGTTGTTTATTTTTATTAAATGAATAAAGTAACCTTCTAGAAGACACAAAAAAATAAAAATAAAAGATATTAGATAGCTAAAAAACTATATGCTTGATTGAGTTTAAAGTTTAAATGAATAATTTTCAATTGAGCAAATTAATATCAATGATTTAAAAGTATACTAGAATAAATATAATAATGCAAGAACATAAATGAAAATATAAAACACTATAAGAAGATAAATGAGAAATATTCTTTTATTTTATAGAAGGTTACTTTAATCATTTAATAAAAATAAGAAATAAAATTAATTTGACAGACTTTAATTAGTGTCTATAATAATTGAAATGACTATGCTAGATAGAGGGATAGATATAAAAATACTCAAAATAAGAGGATATATATGTAAAATTTATTATATAGGTTATTGGTGCAAAAATTCTTAATTATAAAGAAAGTAACACAGTCCAGTCCATATGATAATTTAAAATTACACTAAAAAAAAGATAATAATTTTTTTAGAAATCGAATTGAACGTGGAAGTAATGGTAATAGGCTAATTTACTATCATTTGAAACCGTAAAAATTAAGGATTTAATTTGTTAGAAATATTAAAAAAAACATTTTCGAGGCTAAGAGTTGAGAGGGATGGCAATGGTTCGGTTGTAACCCAACCATCATTTTTGCTTTTGTAACCATCGGTCCAGTTTCAGTTTTATAGTAAAAAAAAACCGGTTCATTACCATTTAAGGGTCAAACTAAACCGACGGGAACGAACGAAGAAAAGAACCCACGCACGCCCCTAGGCTTAATGTGCTCCTAGGCTCAAATTTGAGTCCAAAATGATTAAACCGAACCTAAAAGGAAATCGGTTCTATTCGGTTTTTAAATTATTGTACCAAACTGAACAGCTACGGTCCCTGGGATGGTAACAGTTCGGTTAAAACCGACGAATTGAACCAAACCTATTAGGGTCAATTTTGGGTCTTCAATAATTAGTTTCGGTTCGCTTTTGATTTTTAATTGAAAAAACCGATGCGGTTTTGGTTCGGTTACGTTTTTAAGGTAAAACCGAACCGAAACCAAACCAACTACATATAATTTGCATAAGCTTTGAGTCTCACAACTATACAACCCCTAAGCCGATTCGCCCATTAGGGATATATTAAAGATTTTAGAAATGGAATAGAACTTCGTATTGGAGAAGAAGAGGCTGAGAAGCCTTGAGAGTCTTCTACGTGAAGAAGAGAAGGATGACAAGTTTTGATATAGTTTTTAGTAATTACTAGCACATCACTCTGTAGGCATAGTAAAATAATCAAAATCTGATCTATCAGAACTTCCAAAAGGGTGGAAAGGTTCGGTTCGGTTACGGTTTCAAGAATATGAAAGTTAAAAGATTTTGGTTTTAAAATTTATAAACCGTAACAGTTACGGTTCAGTTACAGTTTTCGTTGTAAACTTGTCGGTTCAATTTTGGTTTTTTACAAAACCGAACCATTGCCATCCCTATAACAGTCCCTTGTTTCTCCCATCATTGAAAATTAACCAACTTAAAAATGGGGTATCAACAATTATTAGGGACTTCCAATACCTTAAAAATTGCTAAAGGACAAAGAAGAATAAAATTATAACACTTTTCAACCATATTTTTGCAAGCATAGTCACCCAATTGATTGATTGAAGAATCCTCAAGCTACAATCAACAACAGTTCATCCAGTCATAGAATTGACACCCATTACTTGATCTCAACCTCCTCATTCATTAATTATTGATATATATTTAAAATTTCCTTCTCTTCCCCATCAGCATCACCCTTTAGTTTAACATGACAAGTTAATCACACATGAAACCAGTACTAAGTCAGATGGACACACATGGTACACAAATTCATCATTTAGATAATCAAATTGGATTTTGTGGGTCTTCCTCTAGATGTTTCTGTTTATCTGAGACTGGTGGCTTTGTGTTATTATATATATTGGGCTCTTAGATTTCTATCTATTTTATATGGGGAGGGAAGTCTATGAACAATGTACATGGAGTAGGAGCTAGCTCAATTATAATGCCAATAAGAACAAAACCAATCAGAAGAGGAAAGAATTAAATCATTGATGGTCTCCCTCACCTAACTTCAACCAGTTTAATACGTCATTATACTAATGACTTTGATGGATTAAGCATTATTTGATATATGAAGATAGAGATCAAGATATAATGTAGGGGTGGCAACCGCGCAGTTCGCGGTGGGTTTTGACAAACCCGAACCCACCTCTATAAGGGTTTAGCTCATACCAAACTCTAATCCATACCTATTGGGTTGATACGAGGCTCTACTATAAATTAAATGCAAACAAATTAATTTTTGAAATAAGTTATATAAAGTAATAATATACTCATTTATAAGATAGGGAGGAGATTGGTATTGCCAAAGACCTCAAATGGGGCTAAAGTGTAAATATCCTTAATTATTTATATTTCTTTGTTTTTTAGGTAAAAAGGGTAAAAGGGGCTACCAAAATGGTCGACCCCTAAGCATGACTGTAGGGGCAGCTTCCACCCTGTTGCAGAATGTTCGGATTAGCCACACGTAACTACCAAATCAACCTCATCTTAATCAGAGAAATTGAACCGTCACCACAACACAACAAGAGTGTTTCATTCCTAAAGGCAGAGATAATTGCCTCAAACTTGGGTACCTCTCTCTCCCTTTGCCACATGGCAAAATGACGTTATCGACGTAGACGTACGAACGTGGACCCATACTAACCGTTGATGTAAATGAAGATGGTTATCGTGATGGAATTGCAATTATTGGGTCTTCCTCCAATCTAACCCGTACCACGTTAGCAAGACATTCCGTCTCGTGAAATGACGCATCCCAATTTACGCGGATCATTGCATGTACGAATCTTTCACGGCATAGTGACATGCAGGTCCACATGAATGGGATGAAATCGTGTGCGTCAGTGATCCTCCCAAAACATTCGGATGCTGCCATGGTGCATTTTTCACATTGAGATGTCACATTAACTCACATTTTACATTTTTTAATATGAAAGTTACAACATTCAGGTCCACATGAATGGGATGAAATCGTCTGCCGCAATGATTGTCCAAAAACACCGGGATGCTGCCACGGTTCATTTTTTCACGTTAAAAAATGTGAGATGGCACATTAACTCACATTTCACATTTTTCAATATGAAAGTTACAACATCTGTAACGTGGCAATATCTCATGGATGCGCTCACGGTCGACCGCAGATCATCGCAACAAATGATTTCAATGAAACTTTTTAAAAACAACCCAAACACAGCCACCTAATTTTTGAAAATTAAAAAATAATGATACTTTTTTAAAATAATTAAGAATAAATGTCATTTTACTCTTCTAAAAAGGTTCTCTCAAAAATGTCATTGAAACCCTTTGTGAACACACTCAAAAGTATCATTGCTTTCTAATTAATAAGAGTTATTTTTAGAACCAAAAGGGAAAATTAATTTTTAGTGATACTTTTTGAAAATAATTAACATCCAGTGAGCATTGTCCTAAGTTTTAACTTTTAAGAAGTCTTTATCAACATAATTAACTTTTAGGAACTAGATACATGTTTCTGTTGGTCTGGTCTGAGGTACTGATGGAGGGATAAAGCATCTTTGAATGGTGGGTTTGTGTAATTATATATCTTGGGCTCTTGGACTGCTATTCTATTTTATTTTGGAAGGGAAGTCTATGAACAATGTACGTGGAGCATACGCTCAATAATAATGTACCAATAACAACAAAATCAAGTACAAGACGAAATTCTACCCAAAAAAAAAAAAAAGTACAAGACCAAAAAGTTCAATCATTGATGCTCTTTGTTGCCTAACTTCAACCAGAAACTCTAGTTAATATGTGGCAGAATCAGGACTCCAAATTTGAGGGGACAAAAAAATTTTCAATGAACATTTCTCATGAAATATAGAAATTTCAATGAGTTAGGAGGGGCAAACTAGAAATTTCAAAGGGGCAAAACATAAATTTCAATAGAAAAAAATATATTTTTAACGTGGTTCCGCCATTGCTAAAGACTACAATGGTTTAAGCATTATTTGATATATAAAGACAGAGAGCCTCATGTAACAGACCTTAAATGACTTTAAAAGATAAAACTTACTTGAATTCCCTGTTTCACCACACCTGAAGAGACTAGGATTCACCCCATCTGCACCATTTAAGTTCTACAATATATTTACAGGAGCAATCTTCAAAGCAACTAAGATGGAGCATGATTAATACATAGCTAGCTGACAATCTTGGCAACAAAACACAGAGTACAAGAAAGTTCAATCAAAGATGAATTATAATAAACTCTCACCATGTAACTGTCCTTCATTTCCCTTTGATGTGGATACAATGAATACCAAAGATATTAGCAAATACAAGAGTGGCAATTTCCTCTACCATAGATCATCTTAGCATTGATGGACCTGTAAATTCAATCCAATACCACACCCCACCAACACTCACCCCACCCCCAAAAATACAAAAAAGGGATGCCCATATTGGTGGAGAAAGATCCCAAAACCTCAAAGAGCAAACTAACAACATTGGATTTGCAGCAGGAATCTACTCTCTTCTCTCTTATGACCATGGAATCATGCAGAGGAGCTGCATGAGCAGCATGCCAACACTTTAGCTAATATTTCATCTATGTTTGGTATCTTAAATAAGCCATGGTTGATTCTTGCTAAGGATGAGAAATGGCACCGCAAAAACTAACACTCCCTTAAAACTAAAGAGGATAAAGGCCAAGCTTGACTCTGGCCGGCCTCTCTTCAAGACGGAGACCAATAGAACTGTAAATCTAACCCAAACCACCAAAAGCCTGCCCAATCCAACCCTAAGAAGAACCCGAACTGAGCAATAAGCTTGGGTTTGGGTTCGAGCTTGGCTTCATTTGTATTTGGGTTAGACTTGGGCTCAAGCAAAAAAGCTTGAAATTGAAATTGAGTTTATGTACACATTCTTATACATACAGGTAAGTGCGTAATTATTTGTATGTATATGTACCATTTTTTTTCTTTTACATTGTCTTTGTAGTTATGTAGTTAACTATTAAATATAAAATTACGAATATAAACTTTGTCACGAAAAAAACCGTTTGGAAGGTAAGTCTTTAATGAGAACATATGCTAGTTTATTATCACTGGATCAAAATCGGACACGAAGAGCCGTTTGCAGCACGTTCTCGAACGAAGTGATAATCAACTTCTATATGTTTCGTAGAGCATAGAAGATGGGATTGGCAACCATGTAAGTGGCACTAATGTTGGCGTACCTTTGAGAAAGACACCAAGATCACGTAACAACGACTGTTGCTAGCATATATTGGCAATAAGTGTGGCAAGAGCTCGATATTCGGCCTCAGCAATGGAACGAGAATTCGAATAAATAATTCGATACACACAAACACACACACATGTTACAACGACTATGATATTTGGATGCAAATCCTCTATGAGAAGGATTGTGCAACCACAAATACAATGGGCCTATATTATATTTAAAAATAATTTTTAAGAAATAAATTAAGTTAGTTTCTTTTGTTTTTTTTTTGAAATTCAAGGGAACAATCAAGAAGCTATTGTATAGATGATTTCAATTAATAATATTCCAACATTTACATTCATAATAAAACATGAAAGAAATATTCAAAATTTTATATTGACTACCCAGACAATGTATCTGGGTTGGCTAGTAAATGTTATATTGGGGCTAAGCCCAAACTCATCATAACCCACACTATTTACACCTCTAAATTAGTAAGCCGTGGTTTGCAAGTTTACTCCAAAACTTTTATGTTTAATGTGAAGAATCTCACATCATGGGCTCATTTTACAGCAAAAATACTTAAACAAGACAAATTGAAGATAAGAAGACAATCTTTAAACAAAAATAAATTCTGCGGAATCTTGAAGAATTTGGTCACAGGTTATTTGACAGCATAAATTCATCAACTGTTACTTCAGAACTGCAATTGCTTCTTTTTGGGGATGTTGTGCCAAGATCCAGCATCCTGCTATGGTACAAAAAAATAAAGTTGCGCTCTAACCAATAACTTAATTTATTGATCTAGTGGTAAACGCTTGATCCTAACACTTCTTAGTAATGTAATAAATTGGGAGATACAAATCACTTTTCCTCAAATGTAAAAACTTCACTACATTCGACTCCAGATGATCAGGAAAATATCCAAAAACAAGTTTCTCTTCAATAATATTTACTAGAAAAAATTTGCTTGAAAACTGTGGAGGATCCACCTTGAAATAAGTTCATTAGCGAGTGGAATTTTGATCTCTTTCTGCTGTTTCATAATTTCCATTGTATAGAACATATCACCTCTTTCTGTACGCGGACAGCCAATATCATTAGATGATGAGAAGAGTTGCACCTTTTAGCTAGAGACCGGAAGGCATGTACATAGAGGCAAATAAAGTAAATTAAGAAGCAACTTAATTGCACTTAGACCAATGCATAGTTACTTATAATTAGTGGTAGCTAATGAACTTGGAAGCTTAATTTCTGCTTTAAATTTTGGAGAATCATCACATGGAGTAGACTGAGCACGTATTGGAAGTAACAGTGACATTAAAAGATGAGGTGAACTCAAGGAATCCATGATGTGGTACAAGCACCAAAAAGGGATGCATGCAGAAGTGAGATCAAACACTGGGGAAAAAAAAGAAACCAAAACCAAACTCAATGGATACAATAAACACAACCTTTTTTTTTTTTTCAATATACAACCATGATAAGTGTAAGCAATTTCTCATTGATATGGCCTACTCTATCAAAGAAAAGGGTTTTAAAAAAAAACACTTTTTCTCTAGAAATAACAAACCATATTCATTGCAAAGATCATTAATCCTATATATAATCCCAAATTTCACTGTGATTAATTATTACATACGGGCAACAAGCAACAGAAGACCTAATTGATGTGGGATTCGGGAACAATCATTTTCAAACTCCCACCCCTTTAGCCAAGTCTCAAAAATACTACCAAAAATCCTCCACTGCGTAATATTATTTTCCCCAACAAAAGATCTAGGGGGGTGTGGTTGGTGATAACAAAATTTCCTTGGCCGAAATAGATTTTGATCTTAACCAATGGATTGCTACCATTAGGGCAATACTTGGAATCCATTTTTATACAATATCATTTCCACTTCACTATCTACATTCACCAACCAGATTTTAGACATGAAAAGGCATTTACCTAAATCCTCACACCGCAAATCTTCCACCCAGAATCATCAAGATTCACCACCCTTTAATTCCTTGCCTCCTCACATCATTGATACACCATCTCCGTTTATTAATTCAATTCATTCCCTTGTCTTCCCAAATGCCCCACCTGAAGTGGATAATACCCCTGGTTATCCTGTTCTCTGTCCTTGGACGATGGTTTGAACACCTAACCTCCTTCAAGGCTGCCATCTGTGTGGTTTTTCTGTTTTATTTTAGTTTACAATTTGCTAGTTTCAGCCTTTTCCCGGCTGTATGGCAGGACGTTTTGTGTGGAGTCACTGAGCTGATAAATGTCTCAAGAAAAATTCATTACAATGCAATCACAGCTAGGTGAGGTGCTAAGCGAATTTCAATTTTGCTTCTTTCACATACAAGAGTATCACCCAATTAAAAAAAAAATCTATGAATGGTGATAGACAAATCTTATTCACTCGAAAATTATCACCTCAAACTAATTCAAAGAGACGTCTGGTCAAATTTTTGCTCCAAATGCTATTATCTTTATAGGAAAATGAATTATAGCGAGTTGATTGAGAACATAGCTGAGCCTTTAAATATAATGATCTTGTGCAAATGGATGATAATTGCATAGGTCTTACTTGAAAATGGCTTAGTTAAAATTAGTGCACTTACAACTTTCCACATGTTCAACTTGGAAAAGTCACACATCTAACACAATGGGCATAAATTAGAGCTTTGGACACTTCTTGGAGAGACTCTTTGGTTGAAGCCAAAAATTAGAAAACAGATCAATAATTAAGGAGCTTGACGTTTTGAAGGTGATTGAACTGAGGATGTGAAATGATTTGGCATGCATCAAGTACACGCTCAAGAATAAAGGTTAACCAAAGAAGATTGAGAAGAAGCATGAAATCAGAATAGCACAATATGACAATACCATTTATGGAGTGTAATAAGCAAAAGCTATAGCAGAACTTCAAGTTTTAATTTGTATTTCCTCCACTGTTTTACATCTATCAGCTGGATTTTTGGATACTAGATAAGCCAAATATAGCCTCATAATTTAGATACTATTCTGCCAATTAGAGATGACTCCCCATCCCTACCAAACTTCACCCGGCAAGACTGTAGTTCTTTCAACTACCTCAGGATCTCCCAAAAACTATTTGCCAAAATCTTCAGATTATTCTTTTTGTCATCATTATTTTCAGATACAGACACTTCATCTTCTCCCCAACACCAAGGAGAAATATTTTCTTTAGATTTGTGAAACTGTTGTATTTTTATTATTTCATAAATTTTCAATCAGAAATAAAGGTAACAAGAAAGATAGAGATAACCAGCAATAGTAAAGAAGCAATGATACTTGCAGTCACTATACGAAGATAAAGCAAGAGAAAGTGTAGTTAAGTGAGATTAACACATGAAGGAAAGGCATAAGAAGAGAAGCTTCCACCTCCACCAATTGAGGACCTAAATGAAGATTTCCTAGCTAGGGAAGACTAATTTTCTACACCCTAAGGAGTAAAATCTTGATTGAAATAAAAATGATACTGTTATCAATGGTGGAAACTGGCAAGTCATCATCTAACCTACACTTATCTATCATGCTGAATAATATCCTTCTCTAAACAACTATGAGGACACCTGATTACTTTGGAAGTGGCTCAAAGTTCAGGTATTGGATCAATTATACCCCAAAAAGAAAAAGAAATGCTGAATGTATCCATTTTTCCAGTGCTACATTTACCTGTAGAAACCTTCAAATTTGAGAAATGCAATACATGAAGGTTTTGAAAAGGACGAATCACAAAATGATTTCCATTTTTTTTTTTGGTTAGATCTTGTTGGAACGCACCTTGTAGTTAGTGTGCTTTTAATGAAAAATGTTCAGCACATTTGTTGTCCCCAGACAATCATGATAACCAAAACACATTTTCTCAGAATTATGAATGTGGATTTGACCTTGAGCTCAACTTTGAGATCTCAATAGGATAAAATACAAAGTCAATATCAAGGAAGGTATTCCAAGTGAATTAAAGCATTAAAGAGAGTGTCATAACAACTAAAAGGCCTGAAAATTTTAGGGTTTGTATGCTCTTTTATGGACAACAACAAGAAAAATGATTGGATTCATAAAAGCATATGTAGATGTCTTTGCACATGTTACTAAGATATGCCCTAACTATAAACGATTGTCATCCATCAACCACCTCTATCTCGATATACAAATACAAAACCTATAAAAGAGAAAACTATGGTACTTATAGACCAAAAAAAAACAATAAAGAAAAAGATAAAATGATGAAGGAATTTCAAGCCAAGTTGCTATCTGTGATAACCTAGAAATTCACTTCAAGGTAGTTTAGTCATTTCCTTATTATCAAAATTAATAAATTGATTACTTAAGTAATTATTAGACCTGAAAATTTAATTAGCCTTAGTTGGGGTAGTTTGAATTTATATAGTAATATTTATAGCCTATTAGGTGTAAAAGGGCACTTTAGTAATTATACTTGGTTAGGGATCTTAAATTTGAAATAAGCAAGGATATAGGGTGATTAGATAATATTTAAAAATATAAAATAATAATAGGACGAAAATTAACTAAATTAGAAGTTATAGATTAAAGTGAATTAGTAATCAATTAAATTAGGACTTTCGGGTAAATTGGAAATCCTAATTGTGTAATCATCTCATGCGTGTGAAAAGAGAGAGAGGTTTTATGAAGTGGCTAATTGGTGGAAGTTCCTTAAAAAGAAGGTTTATGGGACGCATGGACAATGTGGTTTTTAGAAGGTTAGATTTGGGACTTTCTTGGTCGACAAAACAAGAGGGAAACAAAACCAAAACCCTACCTTAGCCTTGGACGGCTCAAATAAAAGAAGGAAAAACCTACTAGGAGTGCTCTTGGCAGCTCAAAAAGGAACAACAAGCAGGGTTAGAAGAATACTTAGTGTTATCAAAAGGTTATGATTTCATATGTTTATTGTAGGAAGTTTCTACTTTCTTAGTGTAAGATTATGTGACCTGAATTATTTGAAAGAGTTTTGAGTTCCTTAAGAGTTGTAATAGAACCTGTTATTATTATTTGTTGAAATCAAAGTTTAACAGTTAAGTTGTAAATTTTAGTGCAGTCTGATATGTTATTCCTTTATCCTAGTAATATTTTGGTTGTTCTGTTATCATTCAGTTCATTCCTCGATCCAGGAGTTTAAAAAAGCCTGAAATCCAGGGCGTGACACTATCAGTTTCAACTTATCCTTAATGACTTCCAAATATTGTTCTAGTTCGAGAAGGAAGATAAAAATGTCAAGAAGTCCTTTTAACTTTAGAGATTTAAAAGAAGGCAATCCAAGGGATGATATTTTGCTATCTCATGTTCATATGTTGTTGGTAATACTATGATTCTCATTCATGAATGGGCCTTCAGAATTAGAAAGTAAGATCAGGATAAGACTACATTCATCATTTCCTAATAGATGCTATTAAATGTTAAGGTTCTTATTAGCAAGCCATGACTATTCCCTTTTACATAGTACAATCCACAAAGAAAATTGTATACCAAGACATGATCGCTAAGTCTTGCAACAATGAAGATCGCATCATTAAACTAATTAAGGTATGCAATCACCATTAAGAGTTCAAACATCATCAGATATGGAATATAGTCAAATGCATATTTATCACAACTTCTAGTTGGGCTTTGTATCTATAGAAGAGGAATCTAAGTTGATACAAAGAAAGGTGAAAAACATTACCATTATACAATCATCCAGAATTGCAAAAGAGATCCGGGGATCCTAGGCAAAATCTAGTATATTATCTGATTTATGGAGAAATGAAAATGAATTCCAAGTCAATTTTGAAGCCGCTTAAATAAGACGAATTAATGGAATTAAGAGTACCAAAAGGCATTTAAGACTATTAAAAGTATTTGCTTAATCCTCCAACCCTCATTCCTCCTACTCAAGGCTAATCCCAACTAATGTACTTATTGGTGTTGGAGAGATGGGATGGTGTATCAACATATAACATGATAAAACAGAATGTAATGAGCAACTAGTTTATTACCAAGGCAAGAAGTTTTTGGAGCATAAAATTTGCCAAACTCTTGGAGGGAACTTGTTACACTTCATTTTGAGCTTCGAAATGTATTCATCATTACAGGTTGGGATAAATGCTAGTAACGACTCAAAAGGCCTGATTTAACAGAGTAAATCACAAAAATGCAAATGCCACTACCATAATGCACCAATGCTTATGACACATAAAAGGCAATCAACGGGAAAGCAATTATAATTTAGCTACTATAGCATCCTATTTTGGCTATCAACCCATGTATATATATTTTTCCGAATGAAGCCATTCTTATTGCTGGAAAAGAAGAAAATACTTGTACTCGCAAGTTTTCTTTGATGGAAAAGTTAATTCTGGTGGGAATAGAGTTGAACAAGGCTCATAAAGCATGGTGGTTTCCACTGAGGGCCTGATACATGGGATCTAATTATTGTCCTTATGATGGGATTCAAAGGATTAATAATGTCAATGGAAATTCCAACTTTATCAACTTCCTGGGAACTGTGAGTAAGATGAAACCATAATTTGACTCCTTAACTACAATTATCTAGAAATGTAGTGAATCTAGTTTGAAAGAATCTCTTTTAACCATTAAACAAACCAAATAACCAATCCTATCATCTCGCATTTCGGGAAAACTGGACAGAAACATTGAAAAGATAAGAAATTGTATCGACTTGATGAATATTAGGAGAACAAAAAATGTCAACATCATTGTCTGTTGTGGGTCTAATTTATTTCACCCAATTATGGAAAGCAGGCGGTAATAAATAATCACTGCAATATTGATGTATAAATCTAGTGGAAAAAACAGTCTTCAAGACTGATTTTCAGTGTTACACCTTGGATCCATATAGAAACGATCAAAAAGGTTTTTGCCTTCTAGTGCTGACTCTTGGCTATAGTTTAACATATAAATTTCACAGTAGGTCACATATGCATGAATATGGTATTGGCATAGCCAGCTTAATTTCATATCTTTATCTTTCACCAAATTTTTAATCCAATTGTCACAATGCCAAACTATAAAATTTTGCTTTTGAATTTTGAACAGAACTCCTGAAGGCAGCAAAGAAGGAAACTACCACCAAGAAAGAGAGCACACTACTAATTATATCAGAGCTGTTAAACATACTAAAAGGTAAAGAAGCTTCCCTCATGTAAGCATCTGTAGTCCACAGGCGTTAAGCAAATACTATAGCTTCAATCTCCAGGCAATTACAGTAGCTTCAGATTTAGGGTAATGCTGTAGCTTCTGATTTTATGTTACTAAAGGAGACACCATTTCTTCAATTAGATCTAAGATAAACTTGATAATAAATCAACAATAATCCCTTCCTACTTGTTGGTTCAGATTAGAATATAATAGTTTCGGGGTAACAGAAACCACATATAATGCAGTTTTGACTTGAAGGTTACACAAAAGGGCCCACTCGTTCGGTCAGAAAAAGCAGACAGTAGATTCAGTGTAACAGAAACAATAGATAAATCACTTTCAGCATGAAGGTGAGAATAGTGGGCGTACTATCTACAATTGGTGCTTGCAAAGTTAGAAAGGTCCTGATCACGTAGACTAAATCCCAGATTCAATTCCCTTGACCAATAAGGATCCAATCTAAGGCCGCTAGAGAGAGAGAGAGAGAGAGAGAGAGAGAGAACTATAGAGAGTTTCTTAACCAGTAATAAGCAAACATGGAGACAAAGGTATAAAATGCTTTTAAGTAGGGCATACTAAATCAAGAAGCCCAAATTCTGGAATATGCTTACCTTATCAACATATGAAGTCTTAGGTTCTTGGAACAAAATGCTGGATTGGGACGAGAACGTAGGCCCCTTTCAGCATTAAGCTATGGCGGAGAACACACGCTTATCTATCCAATGCTCAGTCAAGTTGGCTTCCTTTTACCTGTCTGTATCTCCATTGTTCCCCCCAGTAGCAATGAGGATCATTGAACTTGACGTAGTAATAACATCTGACTCAATGTAATAACTGCAAAAAACTTACATTAAGTACTTAATAATTGGGAAATCTCGCCAGATAAAATACTAGTTGCAAAAGGGGGAAAAAGAAAAAGAGAAAAAAATTCAAACCTGTGAGAGGGGTTTCTCATCTTTTGTTCCATGAAGTTTCTTTCCGAAATCCCATAACCATCTGACGAATAACACATAAAAAAACAGAAGAAAGCATTTCCATCTCACCAAGAAATCAACAAAACACCCACCTAGCCTACATACAAAAAATAGACCCCAATAAGGAAAGAATACAGGCAGATGGACCAAAGCGTATAAAGTATAAATCATCAGGAGCTTCGATGGCACCAAAAAAAAACCCCAGAAAGAAAAAAAAGAAATAGATTGATCAAAGCGTCTGAAACTATCATGATCTTGCATGATACAGAAAATAGAGCCCAGAAAGAAAGAAAAGAAATAGATAGATAAAAGCGTCTGAAACTACCAGTTGTTAGAAAACTGAACCCAGAAAGAAAGCAAAGTAATAGATGGATCAAAGCATCTGAAAAAATCAGGAACTCACATACCCCATTTACACTCATAATATTTCGGCTATGTTATGGTTCAGACTGCAGTTTGATCACTCTCAACCATCCCGTAGAAATCCAATCACATGCGGAGACGAAAAAAGAGGGAGAAAAACCAAAACAAATTCGATAGCTTGACCTGGTCCCTACCATTTTTCCTTCAGATTTGTACAGTATATCAGGCGTACCTTCACAACCAGTTGGTCATCTTGAAAGTACCATGTGGTGTAGACGATAAGAGAGAAAAAAATTAGAACAAATTCGGTAACTTGACCTAGTCGTCCCATCCCATAATGCTTATCCGTTAGATCTGTACAGTAATCAGGCGTACCTTCTCAACCAGTTGGTCCCCTTGAAAAGGACCATCAGAAGCAGTTGCTCTTTCAAGATCCATCCCCCTCGGCTCTCACACCATAAAAACCAAGAAGAAAATTAATAAAATAAAAAGTGAAACCCAAAGCATGTCAAAATTTTCTGTAATATCCACTCAATTATAGCTTTTCATCTATCAAATCTCATCAATCATCATGCCTTTGAACCCAAAAAAAAAAAGAGATCGAGTACAATGATAATCGAAGGAGAAGGTAAGCGGTAGAGAGAGATAGAGGGGGAGAGAAGGTTTGGCTCAAGTTGACGGCGAGAACTACTCATAAGTGGTATCTTAAGAGTCGGTTTGTCTTCCTTTCCCTTCCAGAGAGAGAGAGATGAAAATGAGTAAAATATTAGGAACAGCGTTACACGGGAACACCTTCTGGATAGTTAGAATCCGGCGCCGGAAAGTTTGACAGAAAGAGCAGTGAGCACGCACAGGGTACAGCATAATCTTATACGGTCGCCTGTGTGTGTTCACTCTCTTCTGTCAGTCTCTTTTTCCAGTTCCAGTGGAAGAACAAACGAAATAAATTAATTAACGAAGAAAGAAACAACGGAAACCAATCAAAGTTTCTCAAAATGAAATAACCCAAAAAAAGGAGAGAGAGAGAGAGAGATTCTCTATCAGATCTGAAATAAACCACATAGAAAACCGTTCAAGTAAATTAAGTAGCAAAAATCCTTCACTGCAATCTCTTTCTTTAATAAACCACACAGAACAAAAGTGAAACCAACACCAAAAATCCTTCACTGCAATCTCTTTCTTTAATAAACCACACGGAACAAAAGTGAAACCAACACCAAAAATCCTTCACTGCAATCTCTTTCTTTAATAAACCACACAGAACAAAAGTGAAACCAACCGAAATCAAATTCTAGGGCAAGTCCCAGTTTTAAATCCCTTGACCAGTAAGGCTCCAACCAGAGAAGGGGGGGGGGGGGGGGGGGGAATGGAGCTCTTAGAGAGTTTCTTAGATTGGTAATGAGCAAACAGGCATAGAATCCTTTAAGGAGTGCATTCCAAACGAAGAAGCCAAAATTCTAGAATATGCTTATCATCAATGGATGAAATCTTTAGGTTCTTCGAACAAAATCATTGATTGGGACGAGAACGTGGGCCCCAGTCAGCATTAAGCTATGGCTGAGAACACACGCTTGTTTGTCCAGTGCTCAGTCAAGTTGCCTTTTACTCGTCTAGAAATGAGATTCATTCAATGAAAGTTGACGTAGGTAATAACTTCTGAATCAACGTAATTAATAAGCCAAAACAACTGACATCAACTACTTAATTGAAATATTTTCTTAAAACCCGGAAAAAAAAAGTGAAGTTCATTGAATTCTTGAAATAAAAAGCCACAAATTGTTGATATTTTGCATCAGGCTGAATTAAAAAGAACTTCCAATAACAAGCTGTTAATTGCACCTAGCTAGACACTAAACAGCCATTTAATACTAAAAAATACAATTCTCTTTTGTCAAGAACATCTAGGAACCAAGCTCGCTTGATAAAATGCTAGTTGCAAAGAGCATAATAAACAGGAAAAATTCGAACCTATCAGAAGGTGTTTTCATCTGTTGTTCCACGAAGTTCCTTCCCCAATCTAATAACCATCTGTCGAATAATACATAAAGAGACAGAAGGAAGCCTTTCCATCTCTACAAGAAATCATCATATATATAACGCCGACTTTAAGTTTATGATACCCCAGAAAGAGACCCAAAGGAAAGAAAACAGGCACATGGATAAAAGTGTATAAACCATCAGGGATCTATACTGGCACACACAAGGGAAAAGAGAGAGAGAGAGAGAGAGACCCCAGAAAGAAATAAAAGAAATAGATAGATCAATGCGTCTGAAACCATCAGGATCTTGCATGATGTAGAAAATAGACCCCCAGAAAGAGAGAAAAGAAATAGATGGATATAATCCTCTGAAACTACCAATAGTTAGAAAGTAGAACCCAGAAAGAAAGCAAAGTAAAAGATGCTGAGAATAAAACAAAGAAAACCAAAGCAAATTCGAATTCGATAATTTGACCAGGTCCCATATAGTTTCTCCGTTAGATCTCTACGGTAAACAGATGTACCTTCTCAACCCCTTGGTCCTCTAGAAAGGAACATCAGAAGTCGCGCTTTCAAGCTCCATCCCCCTCCCACCGCAAAAACCACAAAAAACCTAGAACATATCAACTTTTGCTGTCATGTCCACTCAATTACAGCTTTTCGTTCATCAAATCTCATCATGCCATGAACCAAAAAAAAAAAAAAAAAGGAATGAACGAAGGAGAGAGAGAACGGCGATAACCGCTAAGAGTCGGTTCGTCTTCCTTTCCTTTCTAGAGAGAGAGAGAAAGGAAAATGAGTATAAAGTTAGAAAGAGAGGAAGATAACTCCGAGATATTCAGAATCTGGTACCAGAAAGTTGACAGAAAGAGGAAGTGAGCACGCACCGGCTACAGCATAATCTTATACAATTGCCGGTATGTGCTCACTCTCTTCTGTCAGTCTCTCTTGTCCCTGTAGCATAATAAAGGAAATAAGTGACTAATGGCCACGAAAGACGAAAGAAACAACTCATACCCAGCAAAGCTTCTCAAAACGGAATAACCGGTACCCACAAAAATTTGCTGTCAAATCTTAAATAAACCACAGAGAAAACCGTCCAAGGAAAGTACCAAACACCCTTCACTGCAATCAAGCGAAGCGAAACAACTAACCGAAATCCAATTCTAGGGTTTCTGTAGGTCTTCAAAATTCTAAACGGCGCCCGGAAAACTCTTTACTCTCTCTCCCTATCTTTTTCACTTTCTGCGTGATAATCTATCCTTTAATCTCCTTTCTTGTGTTTTTCTTCAGAAGAAAGGTGACGTTAGCCTCAGGCCGGTGCGGGATAGGAATTGAGGTTACCGCCTTATATGACTGAAGATAGAAGAAAAGGACAACATCTTTTACGTTACAAATATCCAAATGAAAGAGGGTTTTTTAGTGATATTTAATTCAGATTCAGTCGTCTAATTCTAGGTAATTGAGAATTAGTAATATTTTTTTAAAGATAAATTAGAATCAATATCATTTCACTGTTCATGAAAAATTTCTTTCGAAAATGCCCTGAAAGGACTTGAAAATTTTACCTGTAACAAAGTGACTTTTGAGGATATTTTTGGGAGAAATTTTTCATGTGTAATAAAGTGACACTGTTTTTCAATTATGTTAAAAAAGTACCACTAATTCTCAATTATTGAGAGTTTGACGACTGAATCTGAATTGTTTTAAAAAAATATCACTAAAAACCAATTTCCCAACAAAGAAAGAGTCTGTCCACAAAGGATTGGTGCGGATGCAGTTTGAAGGAATACGTGTTTAGGGCTCATGGGACAAGCATTTGACTTCGATTATTAATTTGTTTGACTGACTCTATTTGTTTGTAGCCATCTGTTTGCACGGAGACCGTTTCCTCTGCTGCCATTGCATGGTACCAGAGTGAAACGGATGGATGGATGCCCGTGTTAATAGGGGGCCCACAACCATTAACCCCATCACAGCCGGTAGTAGCATGGCACCATCGATTGAAGCGCTCCAGAAGAAACAAATTCGTTTGCATGATGAGGTGGACCGGTCTAGGGCTACGTCACATTAGTGAAACAGGAGAAAGACGACCTTTCATTTTAAAATATTAAAAAAAAAAAAAAAAGTGAATAAGGGGCCATTCCATCGCCAGAGCAGAAGAACCTCTCTTCTTTGTGTTTTTTTTTTTTTTTTTTTTTTTGGTTTTTTGTGGTAGTCAACACGACACAAAAGAACCTTATTTTATTCTTGAATGATTTTGGTTGGTTATTAATTGTTTGTACGGTACGTTTTTTTTTTTTTTTTTGTTTGTCTGATGTGGAAAACAGATCAACGATAACAATCAAACTTACATAGTACATAGCTCTGACCTCATCCATTAACATAAGAGACAAAAAAGAAAGAGGGGGTCTTGATCCAAACACCTTGAAAGTGATATAAAGCAAAATTTGCTAGCAAAATTCGCGATATATATGTACATGTTTCACCAAAGCAAAATTGGAACAGAGATTTTATAATTTCTTCATGGTAATGATAAAGACGCCAAGGCCAAGAACCAGAAGACTGAGACAAGAAAGAGATAATGAGCATAGAGTCGCCTTCCAAAATAATGATTCGTCGAGCTACAATTGCTGCCACCAACTTAAGGCCCTCAATGGCTGCTAAAGCCTCCGCCTATGTAGCCGAGTCCATACTCCATAGCAACTGTCAATCTGTCATGGAAACTGCACCCAAAAATCTTCCATGAGCATCCCTACAAACAGTACCTACTCCAGCCAACTTTGATGATTGTCGGAATGCTCTATTCGCACAGTCTTGTCGTTACTTGAAAATAAGTTAAAGGGTGAGTTTTCATGACTAAGTAGGGTTAATATTCCCTACATGATTACATGCTTCAAAAATCAAATCTTTAGTTATGTCATATATAAGCCTAGTATAAACTAGCAAAACACCATTACAAGAATAACATTTGTAATATTAACACATGTCAATCAATTTAATCAATTACAAGGTAAGAAAAGCAAACATCAATGATATTAAGAAAGTAATTCTTAGTGATAACAAGAATACGATACAATTTCCCACTTAATAATTATCACAAAAATATCAACTATGCCAGTCTGTAAACTAAGCACAACTCCCTGGTCATAGCATTTTTGTGTAAACACAATACAACTGGGTCGTGTCTGTCTAAGTAAACCGCTCTAATCCAATACATGCCTGTCAGATCACTGCTCAGTTCTAGCGCATGTCTGTTGAGTCACCGCTTAGTTCCCATAACACGCCCGACCAACAAACATATACACGACAATTTCCGAACATATCGATATTGTTAACCAAAACAATACAAGGTCACAACACTCATATATACAATGCAAGCAACCTGATTAAGGCTATAACAACACAAAAATAATTCACGAGGAACTTTCTATAATTCAAACCCCAAGTTTATAGAATCTAAAATAACCATTATAAGCACAATACTCAATACTAACACATGATTTCTGCAATGATGACTTATTTCTCAATACATCGACAAAACACCAATTAAAAGGAAATCGTCACAATGGTATTATACAATTAAAATAAAAAAAATGAATTTCTTGTATGAATATGAGGAAAGAGGAAATCATCATTACACTGACTTTGTAAAACATAAATAAACTAGAAAAATTCATCATGACATTACATGGTTTCATATAAGTGTCATGTGATGCTTGGTTTAAAGGAAACTATGACTTATAAAAGACAAATTGAAACCCATGAGAAATCGTCCAACACATCATTATTTATTATGTTTGTTTTATAATAATCATTGTTTCCTTTGACTAAAAGATAAAAAATGAATTGAGGAACCCATAACTCAGTCATCTAACGCAGAACCCAATCACCTAAAAACTTTCACTAAAAAACGAATTAGAGAAACCATAAATTAATCATCAATCGTACAACCCAATCACCTGAAAACTTTCACTGCAAGACGAATTAGAGAAACCGTAAATCAATCATCAATCGTTGAACTCAATCACCTGAAACTTTCACTAAAAGAAGAATAAGAGAAACCATAAATCAATCCTCTAACGTAGAACCAGATTTCCTGGCCTCTTCCACTAAAGACAACAATAAGAGAACCCAATCACTGAATGGGCATAGTCTACAGCGTGCGCTGTAGACAGCCCCTAACATGATGGTGTGGGCACCCCCTCCCCAAATGAATGGTGGTGCCCTCAAATGTATGGTGGAACCCCCACTTAATGTGAGGGGGGGTGTATGCAGCATACGCTGCAGAGGATGAGAGTCTCCAATCACTAAACGTGTCATCCAACAAAGCTTTTAACAACATGAAAAAAAAAATAACAATTAACAATAACAAACATTAAATCAAAACCACTCATAGACTCATGGTAATTCCATGTAGGCATGAGCAACGGGCCGTGCCGGCCCGAGCCCGGCACGGCCCGGGCAGGCCACGAGCCTGGCCCGGCACAGCCCGTTTGGGCACGGCCCGCCAGGGCACGCGCGGGCCCAAGCGGGCTGGCCCGCGCGCGAGCCCGCTGGGCACGCGTGCCTGCCGTTGGGGCACGGCGGGCCGGCCCGCTTGGCATGCCCCAACGGCAGGCACGCGTGCCTGCCGTTGGGCACGCGGGCCGGCCCGCCTGGCCCGCCAGAGAGCTAGCCAACGGCTAGCTCTCTTTTCCCTCCATACAAGTGGCTTTTAGCCATTTTTATGCCTATTTTACCCCCCCAACAGCCATATAACAACTATATTGGGGGGATATAGTTGTAATTGATGATAAAAAGACCTTTTCTACCCTTCCAACTGCAAAATAACAGTCATATTGAAGGGTAGAGGTAGTAAAAAGCCACTTTTAATTTCTATAAATAGCCACTCCCTTTCCCACTCCAAACCACACCACTTCTACAATCTCCTACTCTCTTCTAATTGATTATCAAATAGTTCTTTGCTCTAATTGTTGTAATTGGAAATTGGTGATACTCAATCTTTTCTAATTGTTAAAGCATCAAAAGTGGGAAATTGGACTCTGGAGGTTGAAGGCTTCAATTGCAAAGTTCAAGATTCATTCTAAAGAGGTATTCTTCTATTTAATTTTCTGATTTTAAAATTAGTATAAATATTATTATTATAAGTAAGTCTCTCCTTCTACCTTTCTTATAAATTAATATCACCAAATAGTTATTATAATATTATTTATTAAGAATTTTTTTTTCAAAAAATTTGATAATGGACCCTAGGTATCCTATGTTTTTTGACACTGAAGAAAGGGAATATCTTAGACCCCTTTCTGACCCAGTATTTTCTGATGATATAACCCAACCCCAATATAATGACCCTCCCATCCAAGGTCTTGAAACAGAATTCCCTTCACAGGATATGGGATCGTCTTCCCTACCACCTAGGAGCACTAAGAGGAGTAGAACCTCTAGTGTTTGGCTTAATTTTACAATTGAAAGTGTAGGGAGTGAAGAGAAGGCAGTGTGTAACCATTGCAAAAAACAGTTTAGTTGTAAAGGCAAAGGTGGTACAGGCCACTTGAACCGGCATTTGCAGAAATGCCTTCCAAAACATGGCCAAATTGACCCTAGGCAAACCCAAATTTCTACTAGTAGTGTTGCTATAAGTAATTTTATTTTTAATCAAGAAGAAACTAGGCTTGAAATAGTAAAGTGGGTAATTCAAGAAGAATTACCCTTTAGATTAATAGATTCTAAAAGATTTCACCGTTTACTAACTAAATATTTAGCACCACAATTTAAACCTTTTTCACGCCACACTTTAAGAAAGGATGCCATAAAATTATATGGAAAAATGAAAACTGCATTAATAGAAACTTTGTCAAACAGTACTTTTAAAATAGCTTTAACTTCAGATATTTGGACAAGTAGACAACAAATAAGCTATTTAGCTATAACCGCACATTATATTGATGAAAATTGGAATATGGAAAAAAGAATAATAACTTTTGAACCACTAGATGCTAGCCATACTGGAATAAATATATCAAATGCTATAAGTAGAAATCTAAGAAATTATAAAATACACAATAAAATAATGGCTCTAGCACTTGATAATGCAAGTGCTAATAATGTTGCAGTAGGAATATTAAGACAACAATTAAACTTAAATATAGATGGAAGTTTATTTCATGTTAGGTGTGCTTGTCATATTCTTAATTTAGTTGTGCAAGATGGATTAAAAATTGTTCAACATCATTTAATAAATATTAGAGATGCAGTAAGATTTATAAAACAATCTAGCACAACCGCTAGAGAATTTAAATATTATTGTGAAACTTTAGGAAAACAATATAAAAAAATTACCCTAGATGTTGAACATAGGTGGAATTCAACATATATAATGCTAGAAGCTGCATTAGGATTAAAACAAGAAATTACAATATTTTATAAAAGTAAAATGCCTGAAAGTGACTTAGAGGATCTTGATTGGCAAATAGCCGAAATTTTAAGAGATTTTTTAAAAGTTTTTTATGATGCAACAAGATATTTATCAGTAGTTTATTACCTGTAGACACCCCAAATTGCACAAACAATCATCAAAAATCATTATCTCCTGGAAAGCCAGCACAGAATTTGAAGAAAATAAGCTTTTACCTGTATCCGGATACTCAATCCGGATACAAGTACTCCTTCCCGTATCCGGATACTCATACCGGATACATGTGAGCCTTAGCGTATCCGGTACCATGTACCGGATACCTTAAGGCCCTTTGTTATCCGGTCTAATATACCGGATACCTTAAGTTTGCTCAAAATTAGGGTTTTCCGAGAGCTTTTCACTTTTACCATCATGTCCCTCATTAAATGAGGGGAAATCGCGGAAATAACCTTAGGGTTTAGGTTGGAGGGGTTCTAGACATTAAGTTGTGTCTACCAATGACCTTAGCCCTTGCCTATAAATAGGAGCCTCCTCCTTGAGCAAATGGCACACAACTCTTGTTTTGAATTCTCGCAAAGAAGAACTCCAAGAGAAGAAGGAAACCGCTGTGGAATCGCATCCAGCACTCAGGTAAGCCTCAACTTTTCTTTTTATTTTCTGTCTTTACATTCCTAGATCTAGATCTCTTCTTCTACCTTTCTGTAGTGTAAAGCCTTGTTTGTATGTGTGGAAATCCTTCCCCAGCTCAAAGTATCTCAAGACTCCCCTAGCCGTAAAACGTGAAGGCGGATCTAGGAGAAACGAGACTGGGGATTGACCCTAGTGCTAGAACCTATGTAGCATAAGGCCTTTTTGATTGATTGTAAACCGTTCCATATTCAAAGTACCCTTGATTATCTTAAAGAGAACAGAGGGAAACGATAATGGAACGGAACCCTAGGCTATGCTAGAACCTATTTTGTTGAATCTATATGCATGTGTATGGATCTTGCTTGGTTTTTTTCACTTTTGCACACATATCACTATTTTGGCGGGATAGGCTCATATTTGGGGTTTATTGCATTTATTGTGATAAATCTCAAATAAATGGCCTCAATCAATTCTGGAATGCCTTTCGGATGATTTTGAAGTATTTGTGTTCATCTTGCACGAATTTCATTTTTATCAATTTTCGGATTTGATTTTCTTCAAAAGTGGCTTAACTTGACAGCACCTGTATCCTTACTTCGGACGTCCGTAACTTCATCATCCGGATGAATTTTGGGGCGATTCCAGAACCATGGGAAAGGTGAGGCTGTCTAGTTTATGTCCACCATATTTCATGAATTTCTATCTAGCCGATTTTTGACACTTCGCTGTCGAAGTTAAGTGGACAGTTCAGGTCCAAATACAGAACTTGTCACTTCGACGGACCGCCATGTGTTCGTTTTAAGTCCGATTCGAGTGATTTTTGTTTCTGAGTACTCCTTTATGAGTCTATTTTCAAATCCAGTTGGTTTCATATTTTTTGAATTCCATTTGAATTATTGGTAGCCGATTTACTCAGAACTGCTCATTTGCATTTTTCTGGGTAAATCTGTGATCTTCGGGGCCTGTTCGGGAGACCACCCAAGGCACATCCGAAGGGATTTTTGTATGAGGCTAGTTTCTATGGAAAGATGGCCATACAAACTTCAATCACACCAAATTTCGTGGACTTTTGTGTAGTGGATTTTTCTAGACAATTTTCCAAAGTTGCCCACTTACCACTTTTAAAAATCCCCAACAGCAACTTCAAAGGAGCATAACTCCTAGATTTTTCATCGGAATGAAGTGAAATTTTGCATGAGACCCTCATTTACCCTAATCTTTCAAATGGATTTGGTTTGGGTCAATTTAGAATTGGATTTGAATGATTTCAAGGCAAATAGCATACTTTTTACCGAACTTGATTTAACTTGGTTTTGAGCAACTTGAGCTTTGATTTCCATCTTTTGAGATATTCCAGAAGTGATATTGACATAAGAGATGATCTAAAATCCATTTAGATCTTCATGTGGAAATATCATACATTGTTCCTTTTTCAAGGCTTTTTCATGATTTCTAGCAAGCTTCTTATTTTCTTTTTAGCATGAACATACACTTGGCAACCACTTCGTGTGGATGAATGGGGGTGCCTAACACCTTCCCCCGTTCATAATCTAATCCCCTTACCCATCTCTGGATTTGATTTTCAAGTAGGGTTATTTTTACCCTAGAATTTGTCGTTTGGCTATTTTTGCCTACTTTTGAATCTTTGGTGTCCATTCTCACCCCAAAATCATGAATGGTGGCGACTCTCCCAATTTTTGCGTTGAGCCCGTGTGTTGACGGAGGGACGATCACTCCGGTGATTTTTTCCCATGTCTCACAACTGGCGACTCTGCTGGGGACGTGTGGATTTAAGCCATTTTGTGTATGTTCATGCTTTTTCATCACTTTTGAATGCTTGCTATTTTGTTTGTTTTATTTGTGCATAATGTTGTATTATAAATCAGATTGGGATGCTTTTGAATTTTTATATGAACCAAGTCATGTATGTTTTGCTTGATGTTGCCTAAAGGTTGATTTAGGAAAAGCCTATTTTGAAACATGATTTTTGGATGTGTTTTGTGATGACATGCTTTGATTTAAGTTGTTATGCCATGAAAAAGAAATTTTCAAAATCTGGAAATTTGGTGTAAATTTTGAGTATTCAAGCATGTTTCCCATGAATAATACTTTTTGTGCTTAATGGTTGTTTTATGCCATGATTTGAACTTGGGGGTATGGAATGACATAAGTTGAGCATGAAAACAATGAAAAAAAAATCTGAAATGCTTAGTGGGAATTGTGGGGATTTTCAAGCATATGTTTCCCAAGCTAAAAGCTTTTTATGTCATATTGTTAGCTTCTGGGTTTTAGGCTTGGATTTGGGCATAAAATCATGTCACTTGAGCATCCAATTGAAGAAAAAAAAATCTGGAAATTTCAGTGTATATTGGGGGGTTTTTAAGCATGTTTGACCTCATTGAAACACTTTTGAACCATGCCAAGTAGTGCTAAAATTTTAGGCTTCAATTTGGGTAGAAATGGTACACTTTGAGCATGAAAAAGAACATGAAAATCTGGAATTTTGGGAATGCTTTTGGGTTTCAAGCATGCTTCCATGGTTTAATTGTTTTTTGTACAAATAACATGTTTTGTATACCATTTTTGGGCATGTAATTTTTTTTGTGCATATTTGGTTACTTTGGTGCTTGCTTGCTTGTATTTAACTTCATTATATTGTCATATGTGCCTTGACTTGAAATTGAACGCATGGCTACGAAAAAGAGTGGCAAGGGGCTGGGACGTTGTGAATATTACCACAATTTTAAAATTGCACTTGAGCACTTGAAACAATTTGCACAACCTACCCTTTACCTATTAGGAAGTTGAACCATGAATGTGTGTAGCTTGGCACACCGAGGTCGTGACTTCGGAAAACGAAAGTGAAAACATTTACCTTAGAATTTGGGTCAATGATGTGATGACAATGGGATCTGTGATTCGATTCCGGGCATCACTAGACTTGAGTTCTAAGTTGCCAATTAAGCCAAAACCCAAAAACCATACGCTTGAAGGTGGAGAAACACGTTTTCGGCTAAAAGCACACAATTGCGTTTGGGGAATTGGGTGTAAATGTGGGAAGGCCGTTTGCATGTTTTACAGGCCAAGGTATAATGTGAATACCATATTGAATGAAGGTAATACAAGGTGGCAAGGTAAAGCCATGTCCTTTTCTTAAATTTGGGGAATTTTGCAAGTATGATGTCCAAGCCCAATTTGGGGCAAGTTTTGAAGGTCAAATCAAGGTGAACATCAATTGGGAATGAAAAAAAATCAAATCTGGTGAAAAAAATGAGTCAAAAAAGGCCATTTCGGCAATAACCGGCAACTCAGGCCGGTTAATAACAGCTCTAATCGTATCCGGTACATATTTCCGGACACAAAGACATATGCGGATATCCGGTTAGGTTGACCGGATACAATAAGGCATATTCTTATCCGGAATAATGTACCGGATACATTCAAAAAATGCACAAATTGGCTTTTCAGCCCAAATTTTCAAAATAAAATGCCTAAAACACTGTGGGTAATCCTTAGGCACCCCGAAAAGAACATAAGAAATGTTCCCAAAAATACAAAAAAAAAAAAAAAAGAAAAACAAAAAAGAATAAAATAAAATATTCTTTCAGGATTTAACCTAAGTTTGAAAGTCAAAGAGGAAACCAAGGTGTCATATTTTTGGACACCAACTCAACTCAAACATGTGTCAATCAAACTCTGGAACTTGAAAACTGAGAAAATTCAGCAAATTTGAAGAAAAAAATCTTTGGTTGGTTATTTTTATCAATCAAATCAAAACATTTGTGGGATACTTGGAAGCCCTAGAATATTCAAAGACACCTTTGGTTGGTTATTTTTATCAATCAAATCAAAACATTTGTGGGATACTTGGAAGCCCTAGAATATTCCAAGACACCTTTGGTTGGTTATTTTTATCAATCAAATCAAAACATTTGTGGGATACTTGGATAGAGTAGTCCAAGACACCTTTGGTTGGTTATTTTTATCAATCAAATCAAAACATTTGTGGGATACTTGGAAGCCCTAGAATATTCCAAGACATCTTTGGTTGGTTATTTTTATCAATCAAATCAAAACATTTGTGGGATACTTGGATAGAGTAGTCCAAGACACCTTTGGTTGGTTATTTTTATCAATCAAATCAAAACATTTGTGGGATACTTGGATAGAGTAGTCCAAGACACCTTTGGTTGGTTATTTTTATCAATCAAATCAAAAAAAAAAAATGAAAACCTTGGTTGGTTATTTTTATCAATCAAATCAAAAAAAATTGGGACCCTTGGAAGCCCTAGAATATTCCAACACAAAATCAAAAAAAACAAAACAAAAACAAAACAAAAAAAAAACAAAACAAAAAAAAAAAGCACAAAAAAATCTGGATTGGTGTTCACCTAACCTACTGGTTTACATGTATAGGGGTGTGACTCAAGTTAAATGGAAGCTGACATGTTCTATTCATTTTTTCCTCAGGTACATTCAACCCAAGTACACTTGCAATCATTGCTCCAGTAACTAGATCCAAAGCCAGAACAATGAATACTGAAGAGAACCAAGCCCAAGCTACCGTCCCCGCTCAAGACTTTGCTCAGCTGCAGGAGCAAGTGGCCGGTCTGGCCAAAATGCTGGGAGACTTACTGGCGGCTCAAGCCCAGCAGGCCCAAGCCCAAAATCAGGCGTCGACTTCTCATCCGGCACCGCCACCTCAGGCCTATATTCCGCCTCCGGCTCAGCCCATGCCTGAGCCCATTTCTGAACCAGTCCCTGAACCCATTCTGATCAGGGAAAATACAGCGGAGTCTGAGAAAGAGCTGGAAAAAGAAAAGGCCCGAGATGAGATGGAAAAGAAGATGCTGCTGAGGATAGAGAGGATCCAGGCAGAGCTGAAAGAGGTAAAGGGGGGAGGCAGCCATGCAGGCACCACCTTCGAGGACCTGTGCATGTACCCGGACGTCTGTCTACCGGCTAAGTTCAGGTGCCCAGATTTCGACAAGTTTGATGGCACGGGCTGCCCATTAAGCCATCTGAAACTATACTGCGGGGCCCTGTGCCAGTTTGGCCGGGACGATGGAATACTGATCCAGCTCTTCCAGAGGAGTCTGACCGGGTCAGCCCTTCGGTGGTTCGCTACAGTGGACCATGGAAGGATCAGGAGGTGGAAGGACCTAGCAGACGCTTTCTTGGACCAATACAAGTTCAACTCTGAGATCGTGCCGGACCGGTACGACATGATGAGGATGACCAAGGGCAAAGATGAGCCGGTACGGCAGTACGCCAAGAGATGGAGAGAGGCCGCCTCCCAGGTCAGGCCACCTATGCAAGAGCCGGAGATGATCTCCACCTTTATGGGCACACTGGGGCAGCCTTTCTACAACCATCTGGTGGGTCAGATAACCACCAACTTTGCAGCCCTGGTGCAGGTGGCTGACCGGATTGAAGAAGGGGTCAGGTCAGGACGGCTGATAGACTACTCTACTCTGACTGGGCAGTCTGATTCCTCGGCCTCCATGGCCCAAAAGAAGGGAACGGGGTTCAAGAAGACGGGGGCCCGAAAAGAAGGGGAGGTGAACCTAGTCCAGGCTCCTCCAGCCAAAAAGCCGCTTCACGTCAACATCTCGGCACCCCAACAGGCCCAGCAGTCGTACCAGACCCCGCTAAATGTCAACTTCCCTCCCTCTGTGCCAGCTAACACAAGGAGGACTTTTTCTAAGGAGGAGCGGGATGCCTGGTTCGCAGCAAGAAAGAACCGGGTTTTCACCCCTCTACCCATATCTCTTTCCCAACTACTGCCAACCCTGCTGAAAGGGGAATACTTGACTCTGAAGGAGCCTAACCCGAATGCCACCAGGGGAAGAAATTTTGACACATCGGTCACCTGTGACTTCCACATGGGTGCACCAGGGCATTCTACTGATAACTGCTGGGTGCTGAAGCATGCGGTCCAGGACCTGTTGGACCAGAAGGCTTTGGTCTTTAACACTGCTGCACCCGCCCCGTCGGGAAATGATATTGGGCAGAACCCTCTGCCGTACCACAATGGGGCAGGCCCATCCAACTCCATCACTGCCATATCCACCACCAGAAGGGCCTTTGACCCATCACAACTTATAGCACCAGTAGGGACCACTGTCCAGGTCCATTTTTTCCCAGAGGAGGACGAAGAGGAGATCAACATGGTCTCCCAAAAAAATAATAATCTTGCTGCTGAGGACATAAGTTCCTCTCTAAACCGGGTCTCTTCACTCATGGCCCAGATGAATACTGCAAGACCCCCATTGGTCTTCAATTGCAGTCCACCCACTTATTCCCCATCCAAGCCGTCTAAGGCTCCACTGGTCATCAATCTTGACCCCACCACTGCTTCCATCACTTCTTCTGTCCCCACCAAATCCAAACTTCAACCCCTGGTTGTAAATGTGCAGCCAGCCCATGCTATCCCTAAACCGGCCCATACATCCCGGTCCAAACTCCAGCCACTAGTGGTTGACATCCCTAAATTAGCCTATTCAGAGGCCGCTGTACCATGGAACTACAGCGAGGGAATCACGGCTACGGTTCCAATGGTCAGGAACCAGAACCAGGAGGAGGTGAACCTCATGACGAGGTCGGGGAGATGTGCAGGGGGTGAAGAGAAAGAAAAAGAGACAGAAGCGGAGAAAGAAAAAAAAGAAAATGAAGAAAAAAGAAAACAGAAAGGAAAAAATAAAGTGGGAGAAGACACCCCCAGGGTGCAGAAAATGAGGCAGCCGACCTCATAAAAATAATAAAGAAAAGTGAATTCAATCTTGTGGATCAGCTAAACAAGGTCCCGGCCCAGATTTCAATACTGGGCCTCTTGCTGAATTCCGAAAAGCACAGGGATGCATTGTTAAGGGTGCTACAGAGTGCACACGTATCCCAGACCATCGATCCAGACCAGCTTGGTAAAATGGTTGGTCAAATCTTGTCACATAATGTGATAAGTTTCTCAGAGGGTGAGATCAGCCCAGGTGGGTGTTATCATGTGGACCCTTTGCACATCACTGTGCTTTGTAAGGGCTGCATGGTTGCACGAGTTTTAATTGACAACGGGTCAGCGTTAAACGTTTGCCCGTTAATCACTTTTACCAAGCTGGGTCTGGACCAGTCAAGGATAAAACGAAATGGGCGGATAGTAAGGGCTTTTGATAGCTCCAAGACCCACTCCCTAGGGGAGATTGAACTGCCGGTCACAATTGGGCCGAATATCTTTAACATCACATTTGAAGTGATGGATATACCTGCAGCTTTCAATCTGCTCCTAGGAAGGCCGTGGATACATTCGGCTAGGGCAATACCATCCACGCTCCACCAGAGGGTGAAGTACAGAAGAGGGCAAAGGGTGATAACAGTCCTAGCCGAAAACTTGGTGCCGCCCATCGTGTCACCTGATGTACCCTTAATCAATGTGGACTTGACTGTTGACAAGATTGCATTCCACTCATTCCAATTTGAGGCGGTAAATTACATACCTGGGGGGTGTGAGAAAAAGAAAGAAAAGGGGACCACTGCAGAAAGGATGGTCAAGAAAGTGATGGAAAAATACCACTTTCACCCAGGGAAAGGCCTGGGGATCAATCTGCAGGGGATGGTGGAGCCAATCACGGCTAAGAAACTGATCCCCAAGGTAGGGTTGGGCTTCAAGCCCAGAGGCTGGAGAAGAATGAAGCACGAAGAAGGGGAGAGCAGAAGCAAAGGTAAACTCCCGCATCTGAGGGTGAACTTCCCAAAACCCGCTTATATAATCCAAATTTCGCCTCCCATGGACCAATCCAAGCCTCCATACCGAAATGTCAACCCATTTCAAAAGCCTTCTGTTTCGGCCCTACAACCCTATAACCCATCTCCAATACTGGGAGCAGTGAATGGGCCTGGACCACAGCCCGAGCAGCAGGTGGACTTTTCTGAGGATGTTGGTGCATTCTTCGCCATGACTGAAGGCGAAAAGACAGGGGCAGACATGGAACTGCCGTTTATTGACTGGGCCGCAGTAAAGATTCCAGAGGAGGTTACTTCTGGACTGAGCCCTGTAGCAGAAAAGGGCAGTACCCACCCGGTGATGATGGCATCGGATGCTGGGTTTGAGGAGCAGGCTTTCCCTATTTCCCCTGCTCCCCAAAATTTTGTATTGAACAATTGGGAGGAAACTCCCCTTACCTTTGAAGCAGCGTTAGTTCGGCAAACTGACGCGGCTTCCAAAAAAAAACTCCAATAGTGGATTGCCATTTCCCTGAAGGTTCTAATGGGCCTTCGTCTTCAGGGGAATTATGTTTAGAAGGCCCACAAAAAACCCAAAAAGATTTTTCTATTTTTTCTAGAAAATTTAATTTTTTCAAAAGGGTCCAAACCACTTATGAACCATATAATCAGACCGAATTAGACCAGGTTGAATATGACTTCGACCTTGAGCTCGACTTTGATCTCATGGGGGTCGAAGAAGAGACCGAGGTCGAAGAAGAAGACGTTCCAAAAGAAATTGAATACCAATTGGAACGTCATGAAAAGGGGGTCCAACCTAATATTGAGGAGACCATATCCATAAATCTTGGGACCGAAGAGGACCCAAAAATTGTGAAAATCGGGTCATGCTTGTCTGATATGCAGAAAAATGAAATGTCACAATTCTTGGCAGATTACAAGGATGTGTTTGCTTGGTCGTATCGGGACATGCCGGGATTGGACACGGACATGGTGGTGCATAAGTTGCCAATTTTGCCAGGGGTTAAGCCGATTAAGCAGAAGCTGAGAAGATTGAAGCCGGAATGGACCTTAAAGGTCAAGGACGAAGTGGTCAAACAGTTCCAAGCTGGATTTTTGGCAGTCTCTACATACCCAGAGTGGCTCGCAAACATAGTGCCGGTACCCAAGAAGGACGGGAAGGTCCGAATGTGCGTGGACTATAGAGACTTGAACAGGGCAAGCCCAAAGGACGATTTTCCGCTTCCACACATCGACATTCTGGTCGATAATACTGCGGTACATAGCTTGTTTTCCTTCATGGATGGTTTCTCAGGATATAATCAGATCAAGATGGCTAAGGAGGATCAAGAGAAAACAGCATTTATCACACCTTGGGGCACGTTTCACTATACAGTCATGCCGTTTGGGCTTAAGAACGCTGGGGCAACATACCAGCGGGCCATGACTGCACTATTTCATGACATGATCCATAAGGAGATGGAGGTCTACGTGGACGATATGATTGCCAAATCATGCAAAGAGGAGGACCACTTGATCAATCTAAAGAAAGTGTTTGATCGGCTCAGGAAGTACAGTCTACGGCTTAACCCGGCTAAATGCGTCTTTGGGGCTACATCAGGGAAGTTACTGGGGTTTATAGTGAGCCGAAGAGGAATTGAAATTGACCCGGCAAAAGCCAAGGCCATAATTGAAATGCCAGCACCCAGAACCGAGAAGGAGGTCAGGGGCTTTCTTGGAAGGATTCAATACATAAGCCGGTTCATAGCACAGCTCACTGCTATCTGTGAACCAATTTTCAAACTTTTGAGGAAAGATAACCCGACGGTCTGGAATGAGGACTGCCAGCAGGCATTTGACACAATAAAGAGGTATTTGCTGAACCCACCTGTGTTAGTGCCACCAACTCCAGGAAGACCACTGATCCTGTACTTGTCAGTGTTGGAAACGTCAATGGGATGTGTCTTGGGGCAGCATGATGAGACGGGTAGAAAAGAAAGGGCCATTTACTATCTGAGTAAAAAATTCACGGAATATGAAGCCAAGTACTCACCATTGGAAAAGACTTGTTGTGCTCTAGTGTGGGCAACTCAGAGGCTAAGGCATTACTTCCTTAGTCACTCTACACTATTGATATCCCGGATGGACCCGCTGAAGTATTTATTTGAGAAACCGGCACTGACTGGTAGGACGGCAAAGTGGCAACTGCTACTGTCCGAGTTTGACCTCACATACATCACCCAGAAGGCGATCAAGGGTCAAGCCATAGCTGATCACTTGGCTGCACATCCTCTGCCAGAATATCAACCCTTGAAGACCAACTTTCCAGATGAGGCAATACTGTACACTGAAGAGGAGAACAGTGAGAGTTCCTGGCAGATGTTCTTCGATGGGGCCGCCAACATGAATGGGAACGGAATAGGGGCAGTCTTGGTTAAACCAGATGGTTCACACATCCCGATTGCAGTAAAGCTGAGATTCCAGTGCACCAATAACATAGCAGAATATGAGGCATGCATAATTGGATTGCAATCAGCCATGGATCATGGAGTAGAGGAACTTGACGTATACGGGGATTCGAGTCTTATCATCTTCCAAACAACTGGTGAGTGGAAAACCAAGGATCACAAATTGATCCCCTATCACCAGTATTTGGAAGAAATAAGCACAAATTTCACTCGAATTTCCTTCAACTATATGCCAAGGGCCAAGAATCAGTTTGCAGACGCCCTAGCAACCTTGGCTTCAATGGTCAGCATATCAGAAGGAGTAGACATCAGACCGCTGGAAATTGAGGTTAGAGATGAACCGGCTTACTGTCTCGTTCTAGAGGGAGCACCAGAAGAAGAAGCACCATGGTTTCAGGATATCAAGAACTTCTTGAATAATCGGAGTCTGCCAGAAAATGCCACGGCTACTGAGAAGAGAACAATACAGAGATTGGCTGGTCAATTTCTGCTAAGTGGTGGACATGTGTACAAGAGGTCACATAACGACATTCTGCTAAGATGTGTTGCCAAGGCTGAATCGGAAAGGCTGATTGAGACTGTACATGGAGGAGTCTGTGGGCCCCATATGAGTGGGCACATGCTGGCTAAGAAGATCCTGAGGCTGGGCTACTACTGGACGACCATGGAGCATGATTGCTGTGTACATGTCAAGAGGTGCCACCAATGTCAGATTTATGCAGATAATAAGCATGCACCCCCAGGCGAGCTACACAACATGACATCACCCTGGCCCTTCTCTATGTGGGGCATAGACGTCATTGGTATGATTTCACCTAAGGCATCGAACGGGCACAGATTCATCTTGGTGGCGATTGATTATTTCACTAAGTGGGTGGAAGCAGCATCATATGCAAATATCACAAGCAACCATGTGATCAAATTTTTGAAGCACAATATCATTTGTCGCTATGGACTGCCAAGTGCCATAGTATCAGACAATGCTTCAAATATTAAGAACAAGGACATGAAGAAAATGTGTGAGCAATTTCATATCACCCACCATAAGTCAGCTCCATACAGGCCAAAGATGAATGGGGCAGTGGAAGCAGCAAACAAGAACATAAAGAAAATCATTCAGAAGATGGTAGTGAACTACAAGGATTGGCATGAAATGCTGCCACTTGCTCTACATGCCTATAGAACCTCGATCCGGACTTCAACTGGGGCAACCCCGTACTCCCTAGTCTATGGGATGGAAGCAGTCTTGCCCGTGGAAGTAGAGATCCCCTCACTCCGAGTGCTCATGGAAGCAGAACTAGAAGAAGCTGAATGGATCCAGTCAAGACATGATCAACTTAACCTGATAGAAGAAAAACGGTTGAAAGCAATTTGCCATGGACAGTTGTACCAGAAGAGAATGGCCCGGGCTTACAATAAGAAAGTGAGGCCCAGAACTTTCCAAGAAGGAGACTTAGTGCTAAAGAAAATTCTACCATTTTTGGAAGATCCTCGTGGTAAGTTCAAGCCCAATTGGGAAGGCCCATATGTCGTCAAGAAAGTCCTATCAGGGGGAGCACTCATCTTAGCAGAAATGGATGGGGCAGATTTTCCTGAGCCCATTAACTCTGATGCGGTAAAAAGGTATTTCCCTTGAGTGAATATTTCTAGGAAATGATCCGAGGCCATTTTTCTTTATTTCCTTCAAAAAAAAAATTTTAATCCCTAGTCTAGCCAAGTTGAGCCGGTTCGTTTCTTTGATCAACCCAAACCGGATTTACAGTCAAATTGGGGCAAAATCAATTGGGGCAAAAGTGAGGAAAGAAAAAGAAAAAGAGAGGAAAAGCAATGGAAATGGCAAATGAAAGCCAAGTGTGAAAAAAAATGCAAAAAATGCAATTTGGGGGAAAAGGGTTAAATTCATCATGACTGTAAGTCCGGTTGACCTATTTCCACACTTGAAAATTTTTTGGGCCTTTAATACCCTTTCTTTCATAAACTGAGCCTAGCCTTCATTTCGTCCTATTAATAAGCCCTCGGTGATCTTAGCTTGTTCATTTAAATATCAGAGTAAGATGGGTGATGACGGAATTCAGAAGCCGGCCCTAGTGAAAACCGTAACTGGCGCTAGGGGCAATATTGGCGAAAAGGCAAAAAGAAAAAAAATAAGAAAAATAAAAGAAAATCAGAGGTTGAGTTGATCATGGGGATCTGAGCCTTAAGCAAAGTTGGCATGAGCAGAATGGGGCAGTTTTGGTAGTTGGGGATGACTTTAAAGGTCCTAAGATGGACGGTTCTGATCCCTCAGTATTTTGTGGACTACCCTTTTCATTATTTAACCTGGTTATAATTTCTTTAATTATAGGTGATTAAGTGCATGGACCAAATTTCAAAAATAAAAAAAATATAAAAAGGAAAAATTATACTTTGGCCAGTGATGAGAAATCAAATACTTTTCATAAAACCTTTGTTTTTACAAGCATCTGAACATTCTGAGGCCAATAATATAAAAACTTTATTTTAAATTAAAACCTTTGTATTTCCACTATTGGAGTTCAATTTTGTACAAAGGTATGAAAAATGTGCAGGAAATAAAGCTAGTCTCCTAGCCGCTCCTCAAGCTCCCGAATCCGAGCTGCCTGAGCTGCAATGACTCCTGAAGCCCCCTCTGCAGCGGGATCACTCAGGAAGGAAATGACCTCATCTGAAAGGGCCTGCTTGATCCTCATACTCCTAAGGTTGGCCAAAGTATCCTGGTACTTCTGCCGGATCATACGGACCTCAAAGCAACGAGCCTGCCTCTGCTCCTCCAGCTTCTCTTCCACGGCAATACGGCGTGAGATCTGCTCCTCAAGCTGCCTCTCCAGATAAGCGCCCTGTATCCTGAGCTCCTGGGCCTCCCGTACCCATATCTGCTGAAGCCGCTTATGAGAAGCCCGCTCAGACTCTAGAATGTCCTCATAGGTGGGAGCCAAGACTACAGGAGGATCTTCGGGCACTGGGGCCTGAGTCTGTATCTGTTCCTTGATCCAGAAGAGATAATCCTTCACATGGGCTTCTGAGAAGACTGGACCATGCATAAAGCGGACATAAAACCATTCCTTCATCAACCAGGCATTCAGCTTCATAGAAAGGGGCCCAAGACGATCCTCATATCCACATGGGATGATAATCCCCTGGGTCGCTCGGAACTGACGAAGGACCCGCAGAGGAAGATAAAGCACTGCATGCCTCAGGCCAGCTAGGATCAGAAAGTTGCGGTCACGGAAGCTAATCATTGTCTCTGCATTGGGCTGATAAGTACCAGGCCATCTCACTTGGTCATCTTGAAGTAAGCCCAAGAAAGTGAACCAGCCCTGTTTGCCCCCTGGAATATCTGGACACCCCCGGTTGCTCATCAAGATGGGGACCTTCAAATTCGGGAAGAAGTGTCGATTGATTTCTTCAATCTAACTCAGATGATCAAGTAGCCAAAGCTGCAAAGAAAGAGAGATACATCAGCACGTTGTAAAAAGAAAAAAGCGAAAAAAAAAAAAAACAAAAAGAAAAAAAAACAAAAAGAAAGCAAAAAAAAGCAAAAAAAAAAAAAAAGAAAGCAAAAAAAAAAAAGCAAAAATGAAAAAAATATATATATATATATATATTTTTTACCTGCAGGTTATGGGCAACAATGGCACATACATCATTATTGAGAGAGCAAGAAGATAAAGAAGCAAAAGCAAGTTGCAGAATATTCAAGCACAGGTTTGGGCACCCAGGTAAATCAAATAAGAAAATCAATCAGGAAAATTCCATAAAATATTTCCTTCCTTATTGTTGAAGAACATCAAAAGCAATTGAGTTTGCAGAGGTCAATTTTAAATCCACATTCTTTTCAAAATTTGCTTGTCTCAGATTTCTTTTCATAGCCACGAGAGCTCAAAGAAATCTGAGATAAGGAAGAGACGCCACCCCGTCAGACTATACACAGCAGGGGTTTCATTGGCTATCTTCAAATCCATGTTTTTATCACTCATTTGTTTGACCAAAGCAAGTTCAATTAGTGAGGTGTCTTTCAAACGTGCAATTTTGAGTTGTGTTGTAGACACCCCAAAATTGCACAATTTTTGATAAATCTTGAAGGAGAGGAATATATTATTGGAATTTTCAAATCTTTGCATTGGGTTTGAGGAGCAAAAAGAAATGCTATAATTCTTACTATTTTCTCAAAATCCTATTTTTGCCTTGAAATCCACCTCACAGCCACGAGAGCTCTGTGGAATTCGGGACAACTTTGGGAAATGTGCCTGGCCAAAAGGATGATATCCACTCAATTTTCAACTTGGTTTAATAAAAAATCAGTTTTTCAAAAACCCTATTTTTGGGCTTAAAATCCACTTCACAGCCACAAAGGGCTCAGTGGAATTTAAGAACTCTTGGAGAGATGCCCCCTTAAAGTGAGGGCTTTTTGGCAAATCTCCAATCAAAAATGGTTTTCTACAGAAATTGAATTAAACCGAGCAAATCATGCTCAAGGAAATGCAATTTGGGCTTGTCTACTCTTGGCAGCTCACTGCTTCGCAGCTCCTGCAAAGAGGGGCAGTTGTAGACACCCCAAATTGCACAAACAATCATCAAAAATCATTATCTCCTGGAAAGCCAGCACAGAATTTGAAGAAAATAAGCTTTTACCTGTATCCGGATACTCAATCCGGATACAAGTACTCCTTCCCGTATCCGGATACTCATACCGGATACATGTGAGCCTTAGCGTATCCGGTACCATGTACCGGATACCTTAAGGCCCTTTGTTATCCGGTCTAATATACCGGATACCTTAAGTTTGCTCAAAATTAGGGTTTTCCGAGAGCTTTTCACTTTTACCATCATGTCCCTCATTAAATGAGGGGAAATCGCGGAAATAACCTTAGGGTTTAGGTTGGAGGGGTTCTAGACATTAAGTTGTGTCTACCAATGACCTTAGCCCTTGCCTATAAATAGGAGCCTCCTCCTTGAGCAAATGGCACACAACTCTTGTTTTGAATTCTCGCAAAGAAGAACTCCAAGAGAAGAAGGAAACCGCTGTGGAATCGCATCCAGCACTCAGGTAAGCCTCAACTTTTCTTTTTATTTTCTGTCTTTACATTCCTAGATCTAGATCTCTTCTTCTACCTTTCTGTAGTGTAAAGCCTTGTTTGTATGTGTGGAAATCCTTCCCCAGCTCAAAGTATCTCAAGACTCCCCTAGCCGTAAAACGTGAAGGCGGATCTAGGAGAAACGAGACTGGGGATTGACCCTAGTGCTAGAACCTATGTAGCATAAGGCCTTTTTGATTGATTGTAAACCGTTCCATATTCAAAGTACCCTTGATTATCTTAAAGAGAACAGAGGGAAACGATAATGGAACGGAACCCTAGGCTATGCTAGAACCTATTTTGTTGAATCTATATGCATGTGTATGGATCTTGCTTGGTTTTTTTCACTTTTGCACACATATCACTATTTTGGCGGGATAGGCTCATATTTGGGGTTTATTGCATTTATTGTGATAAATCTCAAATAAATGGCCTCAATCAATTCTGGAATGCCTTTCGGATGATTTTGAAGTATTTGTGTTCATCTTGCACGAATTTCATTTTTATCAATTGTCGGATTTGATTTTCTTCAAAAGTGGCTTAACTTGACAGCACCTGTATCCTTACTTCGGACGTCCGTAACTTCATCATCCGGATGAATTTTGGGGCGATTCCAGAACCATGGGAAAGGTGAGGCTGTCTAGTTTATGTCCACCAAATTTCATGAATTTCTATCTAGCCGATTTTTGACACTTCGCTGTCGAAGTTAAGTGGACAGTTCAGGTCCAAGTACAGAACTTGTCACTTCGACGGACCGCCATGTGTTCGTTTTAAGTCCGATTCGAGTGATTTTTGTTTCTGAGTACTCCTTTATGAGTCTATTTTCAAATCCAGTTGGTTTCATATTTTTTGAATTCCATTTGAATTATTGGTAGCCGATTTACTCAGAACTGCTCATTTGCATTTTTCTGGGTAAATCTGTGATCTTCGGGGCCTGTTCGGGAGACCACCCAAGGCACATCCGAAGGGATTTTTGTATGAGGCTAGTTTCTATGGAAAGATGGCCATACAAACTTCAATCACACCAAATTTCGTGGACTTTTGTGTAGTGGATTTTTCTAGACAATTTTCCAAAGTTGCCCACTTACCACTTTTAAAAATCCCCAACAGCAACTTCAAAGGAGCATAACTCCTAGATTTTTCATCGGAATGAAGTGAAATTTTGCATGAGACCCTCATTTACCCTAATCTTTCAAATGGATTTGGTTTGGGTCAATTTAGAATTGGATTTGAATGATTTCAAGGCAAATAGCATACTTTTTACCGAACTTGATTTAACTTGGTTTTGAGCAACTTGAGCTTTGATTTCCATCTTTTGAGATATTCCAGAAGTGATATTGACATAAGAGATGATCTAAAATCCATTTAGATCTTCATGTGGAAATATCATACATTGTTCCTTTTTCAAGGCTTTTTCATGATTTCTAGCAAGCTTCTTATTTTCTTTTTAGCATGAACATACACTTGGCAACCACTTCGTGTGGATGAATGGGGGTGCCTAACACCTTCCCCCGTTCATAATCTAATCCCCTTACCCATCTCTGGATTTGATTTTCAAGTAGGGTTATTTTTACCCTAGAATTTGTCGTTTGGCTATTTTTGCCTACTTTTGAATCTTTGGTGTCCATTCTCACCCCAAAATCATGAATGGTGGCGACTCTCCCAATTTTTGCGTTGAGCCCGTGTGTTGACGGAGGGACGATCACTCCGGTGATTTTTTCCCATGTCTCACATTACCCAACATCTTCAAGTATTATAACTTGTTTATATCAAATAAGTATTTGTTTTAAACAATATAGAGATGTACCCATTGCTAAGGAAATTATCCCTGCAATGGAAATTAAATTTTTAAAATATTGGCAAGAGATGCCTAATTTATATTGTTTAGCTACTACAATGGACCCTAGGATTAAATTAGGAGTTGAAGACTTAATAGATGGAATAAATGAAAATATGAATTCTACTTTTCAAATAGATATACGTAAAATAAGAAATCTATTAGAAAGACTTTTTTGTGAATACGATACTAGTAGTAGCATACAAAGTCATACGCGAACCCAACAAACACTACCAAATAATTCCGCTTGGAATTTTTTAAGTGGGAGAAGAAAGGGAAAACAACCAGCTTCTAGTAGTGGGGGATCATCTGAATTAATGATTTTTTTAGAAAGCCCCCCAATGAGTTTTAATACTATAGAAGAGCATAATGCTTTTAACATTTTGACATGGTGGAAGCAAAATCAGGTTAATTATCCTGTGCTTTCCGCCATGGCACGTGATCTACTAACGGTTCCGGTGTCCACAGTTGCATCGGAATCAGCTTTTAGTGCAGGTGGACGAACCGTGGATGATTACAGGAGCAGATTAACGCCGGAGATGGTGCAAGCATGTGTTAGTCTTACAGATTGGTTAAGGGCAGAACTGAGAGAACAAGAATATGAAGATGATCAACTTGCTGGAGACTTTGATGATTTGAATATTGATTTTAGTCAACTAGAGTAGTCTAAGTTTTGTTATAATTTTTGTAATCAAAGTATAGGAATTGTACTTTCTCTTTTTTTTGTTTCTTTTAAACTGCAAATGATAGATAGATGAGTGGGTGCCAACCTAGTTGGGATGTGCTTATACTATAGTGATGCAGTATTATTTGTTCAAGTAATTATGTAATTTTTGCAAAGTTGTAAGTGTACTTATGCTAATTAATGAATTTATATTTTTTTGAGCAAAATTTATCTCAATATGTGTAAAACAATTTTGTGAATAATAAAAGTATTTTACAGAAATTTTTTGGGATTTTTTGGGATTTTTTGGGATTTTTAAAAAAAAAAAATTAATTGGCCCGCCGGCCCGGCGGGCTAGGCCCGGCACGGCACGCCTGCTGGGGCGTGCCGTGCCGGGCTTGGGTTTTGGGCAAATGGGCCTGGCGTGCCACGGCCCGCCAGGCCCGCGGCACGTCAGGCCCGCGGCACGGCTGGCCCGCGGCCCGCCCGAGCACGCCTGAGGCGTGCCGGGCCGGCCCGCCGCGCACCCCTAATTCCATGAATCATTAAAGAAATCAACAAAAGAAACTAAATATTAAGGTTCTACAAATTGTTTTGGCATTTAAACCTAAAATATTTTAATTCTTTCATAGATTTTGAATGTATACATTCATGGAAGAAATATTAACCGAACTTACTTTCCCGTTGCAGAGTTTGATTTGAAGAAGAAAAGATAGTTCCTTGGCTTTCTTTCTTCCCCTTTCAGGATTCTTTGCCTCCTACCATTGAATGAGAGAATATGGGGATTAGGGTTTTCCAAATCTCTAACTTAACAGAGAAAACACAAAATTAACCCATTTCCTAATTATTTGTATATGGTGAGTGTGCAGGCACACTAGAACCTGCACAGCACCAATCGGTAGCCCTTATTCTATGAACTTGACTGAGTCAATATCTTGAACGGGGTCAACCATTAATTTGTTTTGACTAGGTCTCCACACATACAGCCCGAGAAAAGGCACAAAGTAACCAAAGATGGTCAATCGTTTCCAGTTGTTCATTACTTACATAAGCAGCAAGTAGAATCAATATTAGACAACCGATCTTATAGAAAAGAGAAAGTAGGAATACCTTTGTGAACACATTTCCACAGAAACAAAAGGATACGTATAGGACACTTAATCCACCAAAGCTTTTTCCATAAACCCATTTGTTCCGGAAGACAAATCTTGAGCATTAACTGATAGGCCATAGAAATTGAAAATTTCCTTGATGTGATCCCTGATACGGTACATTATTTGTCTTGGAAAAGGTAAGGAGAATTTAAATTAATAACAAATAAAGGAGCACAAGTCACAATTATTCAGTGTAAAATTAGTGAGTAATCATGGGATGCCTGGTTATGCATTAATTGAGCATTATTTGTACTTTTTAAAAAGAGTTTGGTTGGTTATCTTCTTTCTTTAGAAAGAATCACTTATATATAGCTACTATGAGTTTACAATTCTTGCGTGACTAATATGTGTTTACAACTCTTGCATGAGTAACCCAAATTTGTTTAAAGCGAAGTTCACAACTATGCCTACAACTCTATTAGCTCTATGTTTGGTTAGATGGAAAATATCGGAAAGAAAAGTAAAAGAGTATTTTTCATTTTCTTTCATTTGTTTTCCCTCCATTTTAAGAGGAAACTTTTTAAAGCCATTTAGTAGAAAAATGGGTCTCTTTTAGAAACTAATTTCAAATGAGCCCATATTTCCTATACATACAAATTTTAATGGAAAGTTTATTTCCTTTTGGTTTTCTATTAATTACATCTAACCAAACACACTTTTAGTCTATCAAGGAGTTCTTTGTGCTTGAGAAAAGAATTAGTAATAAAAGATGACTCACTCTATTTTCAGACCATTTATTTCCATATCTTTTTACCATTTTGACTCCTAATAATGCAATCTTTTTTAATCCCCAAGTATGATGCAATTACTACCAAAAAAAAAAAGGTGATGTAGCAATACCTAATATAACAGCACTTAATACCCATTATGCCTTAATACGGTATTTCAATAAATTATTTTGTAGCAGCATTTTTCTATAAAATGCGGTAATAGATAATTTTATAGTGGCACTTATCTCTAAAATGCTGTAATAAGTATTTTAATAACATTTTTTATAAAGACATTTGTATAAAAAAATTCCATAATAATTATTTTATAGTGGCATTTTTCTATAAAATGTCGTGATAATTTGTTTTATAATGCCATTTCTTATAAAATGATGTCATAAATTATTTTATGCAGATGAAATGCCGTATTAAGGCATTTGTAATGGCACTTTTGTATAAGTGTCGTTATATTAGGTGTTGCTATATCAACTTTTTTTTAAAATGAATTGCTCCTTTACCAAACCATAGCTCTCTACAAATAATTCCAATAGCAACAACTCATTGATGACAGCACATTACCCATTGTTTTTTCCTCGAGGCCAAGTTACACAGGGTTTTTAAAAGCCTTTTATTAGGTGAAAACTCAATACCCAATCGGTAGTGGCACTCCCAGAAAGGGGATGGGGTTACGGCAGGACCCCAACCTATGCATTATCAAAAAAAAAAAAAAATTATTGCAAAACACAGAAATCAGATTACACAATTCTGAGATGGAACAAATCACCTTTATCCATTCTTAGATAACCAAAACTCTCAAATGGTAAAGACCTGAAGTTGTAAAACACATTATTGGAATTTGTGGAGAAAGCATTTCTGGCCTATGAATTGGCAACAAAATTGCCCTGCCTCAGGGTGTGCCTTACTTGAAAGTCTTGTAGCAAAATTTTAGCCCTGTTCAACCAATGATGGATGCTCCAAGGACATTCAAACTTGTCATTAGCAGCATCCACAAGGATCTATGAATCACTCTCAACGATCCATTGATCTGGAGAATGATTATATATGCAAGAGTATCAACCAATCAAAAGGAGGGCGCCAGCCTCATCAACTAAGCTCGAATGAACTCCATAGAGATAGCTGAAAGCTTCAACAAGGTTACCATTGTTGTCCCAAATAACAGTGCCTCCTGTAGAAGGACCCAAATTACCAAGACTAGCCTCAGTATTCAGTTTAAGTACACCATCAGGAGGTTTAATCCACCTAACAAATTTATTAAGGGGTCGGGGAATATTCTTAGGCTTAATGTGCAGAAGATTCATAGTTAAGGAAGTTGGCCAATCACTATCTTGCCAAGAGGGGCAAATCTCTGCTACTTCTTTAATCCAATGATTTATCCTGCGAATAATCTCCTTCACATTCGAAGTGATATTTTCATAAACTACTCTGTTTCTAGCCATCCAGAGTTCCCAAATAATATGGCTTGTAATGAGTCCAATTATATATAACCATCTGAATATTCAACAAATTGGAATCCCATTAGCTTTTTAATGTAGATGCTGCGTGAATCATAATGTTGAGAACCAAAATCACCTTTTCTCTACAAGTGAGTTAGCCTCTATTTTGTAGTGTCATTTTGCTAGAATCTTGGATGTCCAATGGTTTTTAAAAGCCTAATAAATTTTCAAGTGTGACAAGTCATTTATGACAATTCTCAAGCTGGTTTCACAGCGAGGTTTGACATTTTTGTTATATATTACTAGGGAACTGCACACGCTACGCACGTAGCAAATTACAAATCACTTTGTGGGGCCCACTTAGGAAGAACACCACATTAAAAGTAAGAGTCCCAATCGCATATGGCTTGATTATGCTTATGTGGGATAACAAATCTATAAAATAGGAGAAATCTGAGGGATGATTTGGGTATAAATTATTAGGCCAAAATCTGGGCAGTTCTCTTTATATATTAACATAGATACATAATACTATAAATATAAATTTTTGTGTATAATATGTTATATTTAAAGTACTTGAGTTAGGATTTTGAACATAACGATCCTATGATTTAATCTTCATGCATGTATGTTTAATCTTCTTTTTTTCACAACGGATCACTTATTTTTATATTATACAAATAAACATACACGTGCTTTGCACGTGGGAGTTTTTTTTAGTAAATTAAGTAAAAGGAGAACATATGTTTAAAATAATAATTATTGTCAAGAAACTATTTCTTTATATTAAGAAAATTTTGTTTTCTTAAAATAATTTCTTATCACATATTACATTTAATTTAGATGTACATGGGTTATTAATTACTAAAATAAAGAAAGAAAATATAACATGCTAATTAAAACAATATCAAAATAAAATCCTAATTAAAAACAGGAAATAATTATGTAAAAATAGTATTTAGATATATTTCTAATTAATAAGACTCCTAATATGATTTTTAGGATTTTATAATCCTACATAAATATATTTCTAATTGATAAGAATTTATCATAATTTTAGAATCCAAATTCAAGATATATTGATATATCTATAATCGATAAGAATCCAAATATGATTATTATGATTTTAGATCCTATTTAAAGATATATCTCTAATTGATAAGGATCCTATTGTCATGGAAATATGATGTCAAGATATACTTTATCTAATGTAAAAACCTAAAACTATACTTTCTTTTATCCTGCGTGTGATATTGCAAACGATGGAATTATTAATATGATATTGCCAACCAATAGAATTCTTAATCACAAATATGACCAAAAAAAAAGAGAGAAACCACATTCATTGTTGTGAAAGCTAAAGTCATAGTCACCACCATTCATGAAAAAAACTTGAAATTTAGAGATAAGTGAAGAGACTTGAATAAATCCTTAAATTTATCTATTTGCTTAACAACTATTCATCCCATAAAACTTGAATATGTTATTATAAAGATAACATGACAAGAAGATAAAGCATTAAAGTCCAGAAAAGATAAATATAACAAATAAGATCATGCGCATGACACATAATAATAATGAGATGAAACTAACTTGTTGATTTTTTTTATCTAAGATTTTAGACACCACGTTATTTCTTGGATAGATCCTTCTATTTGTCTAACAATTATTCATCCCAAAAAACTTGAATATGTTACAATAAAGATAACATGACAAAAAGATAAAGCATAAGAGTACAAAAAATATAAATATGACAAATAAGATCATGCGCAAGACACATAATAATGATGAGATGAAACTAACTTGTTGATTATTTTTTCTCTAAGATTTGGGACACCACGTTATCTTTTAGACAGATCCTCTTGGAGATGGAAGTTATTTCTTGTGGGATTTGAGAAGGATGATGGTTTCTTTCGGAGCTTTAAGATTGAAATTTAGTACATTTTATTTATACATATTTTCACTACAAAAACGAAGAGAATTAGCGGCGGTAACCTAAATCCCACCGCTAAAAGCACTATTACCGGCGGTAAAAGCACTTCCCGCCCCTAAAAATTAATCTACCATTTTTTTTGGCGCGAAAATTCTATAGCGCGCATTTTTTGAGCGCGAAATAGCCTTTAGCAGTGGTAGGTACCGCCGTTATATTAAGTTTTACCGGCGGTAACATATCTACCGCCGGCAACAAGTTGGCGGTAAGCTCCCGCCAAAAAAAACCCTTATTCCCAACGGTATTAGTCCATCGGTAATAACACTTTTAGTGGCGGTAAGCATGTTACCGCCCCTAAAAGCGGGTTTTCAAAGGCGGTGAGATCTTTCTCGCCGCTAAAAACCATATATTAAAAAACGAAAAATTATTTTTAGCAGCGGTAAACTCATTACCGCCCCTAACAACCATATATTAAAAAACACGAAAAATTAATTTTAGCGGCGGTACCTTCATTACCGCCCCTAAAAGTCCCTTTTAGGGGTCGTAAGCCTATTACCGCTCCTAAAAGCCATTTATTTAAAAACGAAAAATTTACTTTTAGCGGCGGTAAGGTTTTAACCGCCCCTAAAAGTCCCTTTTAAGGGCTATACGGTCATTACCGCCCTAAAAAAATTTGTTTAGGGGAAAACATGTGAAATTTTTATCGGCGGTTTTTAGAACTGCCAGTAATAACCCGATAACACATTATTTACCGGCGGTTAAACCGCCGGTAAAGAACTTTTTCATTTTTTTTTAAAAACGCAACTACTACTGGAAAGGAGAGAGAAATCGACTTTTAGGGGCAGGAATCTACCGCCGGTAAAATCAAAAGCGGGAATTTTCCCGTGTTAAAAAATATAATGAATTTTTGTTTGACTTTTAGGGGCGGTAAGCTACCGCCGCTAAAAGTCAAAGCGCCAATTTTCAAATTTTATTCGACTTGTAGCGGCGGTAAGCCTGTTACCGCCCCTAAAAGTCTCTTCTATATATACGAACCGAACCTCTTCTTCTTCGAGTTGTCTCTTTTTTCTTGTCTTTTTTCTTGCAATCCAACTACAGGTATGCATTTCTGTTTACCCATCATTTATATCTTCTTTTCTTTTTTGCAAATTTACTCTCTCATTAACATGTTGCTCTTTCTCTCTCTACAGATTTCTTCCAAGGTCTCACTCTCTCTCTTTCTCTTTCTCTTTCTCTCTCTCTCTATCTCTATCTCTCTATCTCTATCTCTCTTTCTCGCTCTCTCTCTATGCCTATCTCCTTCTCTCTCTCTCTCTCTCTCTCTCTCTCTCTCTCTCTCTCCCCCCCCCCCCTCTCTCTCTCTCTAAATATCTTTGCTGCCGAACGACGAAAGCAAATTTTTTTTATTTTTTTAATATAGTTTTTAGCGGCAGTAATGCCCGCCAATAAAGGTCGTTAATTTATTTTTTATTTACTTTTTAGCGGCGGTAATTAGCGCTGGTAAAAGTCGTTAATTTATTTTTTTATTTTTTAAATGTTATTTTTAGCGGTGGGAATTTACCACCGCTAAAAGCCGAAATTACCGCCGGTAAAAGTCGTTAATTTATTTTTTTTATTTTTTAAATTGTTATTTTTAGTGGCAGTAATTACCGCCGCTAAAAGTCATTATATGGTTTTTTATTTTTTTAATATTTTTTTTTACCGGCGGTATTGTTCCGACGGTAATGACCTAGAAATAGCTGCGGTAAGCAAATTACCACCGCTAAAACCTTTACCGTCAGCATTGTTTGGGGCGGGAGTCCTTACCGCCGGTAATAGTATTACCGGCGGTACTTGTATATTTACCGGCGGTAGGTACCGCCAGTAAAAACTTGCTTTTTTGTAGTGTTTTTGGGACACAACATTTCAATTGAAAGGATAAAGTGTTCAAAGTGGAAATGGTATGTAATGGTTATGAAGATAATTTGAAAAAGGATATGAGAAGAAATATATAAATGAAGGGGGATATTTTTGGAAAGTAAAAGTGGACAAACAATAAGGGGCTTCGTACTTTTTATAGTAGTAAAGATAAATATAAAGATAAAGATTGCTTATGTAATCTAATACATTATATTTTTCTTTTACGATTCCATAGTGTGCATGCTTGATCAGAACACTGCAAGACCGATTTGTACGCCAATTCGGTTTAGGGAATAACAATAACTGTTATATGCAAGCCCCAACCCACCGATGCCCACCCAATAATTAGCCCGAACTCATTAACAGTCAAAATCATATTGTCATGTAAATTTGGCCAGGTTAAATCGACTCAACAATTTTTCAGGTGGTTGAACTCAATTGATCTCAATTAAGTCAAGCTAATGGCAAATTTGTAAATAATTAAAATTTAATTTTTGCAATGAAAATATATCTATTGGATGTGAACCAAAGTGCTCTAGCTGGAAAAATTGATTGTATTACATGTAGATGAAATGCCCAAAGGGAAAACCTTTATAATTATTAGTTGGAATGAATTTAAGGAACTGATTCTCGAGTTCAGTTATTAATTTTAAGGAACTAGGAAGTATTTGTTTAACACGATTCCATTTTTCAGTTGTAGAACAAATGTGGTTTTGTATCCCAATGTGCCAAATGGGTGCCAATGATCCAAAAATGGGACTTGTATTTGATTTCCAAACAAAGTGTTGCAGAATAAAGAATGAGATGGCAAAATATAAAGAATAAAATAGAACACACAAAATACAAGAGACAAAGATTTGCATAGTTTTGGGTAAAGATGATGAGAAGCTTCACCAATAAATAAGAAAACTCACAAAGACTGTTCTATTAAGCAATGAGTGCCCTAACTTATCCATAAATCTAAAAAACCCTCAAAAGATTCTCTTATAAATTGCTCACACAAAAGTCTCAACTTCAGACAAACAAAAGAATTATAATTCCATCTTACATAGTATCTCCAAACAAAATCCGTGGTGCGGGAACTTATCAAGTGGTTGTCAGCATCCTAATTTTCCAATCCTAAGAGAGTAATAGAAACACATAATAATAAAACTCTAAAAACTTGTAAAGAGATAACTTGAATACTAAAGGTCATCTCAAAAGTATAATTTCTTCCAAATTTTGACTCCACCAGATAGAGCAAAAATGAAGCATAATGGAAATAGGTACACCTTAAACGATCTCGGAGAGTAAGTTATGAGCAAAACAAATTGCGCCAATTGGGGAGTGCCACTTGGTAGAATCACAACGAATCCAGGAGTGTCATATGGCTTCCAATGTAGCATAGATTAGCAATGACCGAGTGTAATGTGGAACAAATCTAGGGTACTCTGTGATAAAAATCTAGAGGGCCAGGCACAAAAATAAAGGTACCACTTCACACATATCTGGAGATGTAGACACCAAAAAATTGCATGATTTTAGGAGAAAAATTTTTTACTAAAAATTTTCAGGTCTTAAATAATGGGCTGAAAATTCATGACTCATTTGAATCTAAATCACAAAGGAAAAGGGCTAACATCAATCATTACACAAAGTCAACTTATGCTACTGAAATTTTGTTGACTTTTTACCCAAAAAATTATTAGGTATCCCTCCTATTGGAGTGGCCCAACCTTAGTGGGCTGATTTATTGATTTGGCTCAAGTTAGAGCCCAAAACTAATGCTACCCTAATTGTTACCAAGTTAAAAAAAATAGTAGTTATGCTGCTGTTATGTGGGGTTAAAAGGTTAGAAGACAAGAAGCCAAAAAGAGAAAAAGTGAAAGGAGATTCGTCAAGTTTCTCTGTCATAGAGAAGTCTTCATCGAATTGAGATATACAGAGATTGGACCATTGGATGGAGCTGATTTTTGGATATGTATTTCAAAACTCATTGTTATATAATCTGAACAGTGGAGATCGGAAACAAAGGCCTCTAGCTTGGACTGATTTGAGCAAATCTAAAACTGCAGGTTTTTGGGTGAGAGTTTTTTCTTCACTTGTTTCTCTCTTTTTGTTACCAAGACTTTGCTCTTGAAGATGATTGTATGATTGTTAAAATGATGATGATGTATACCTGTAGATGTATTTAGAAAGAACTCTCTGATTGTACCCATTATTAGCAATAGTGGAAGTGATTTGGGCATGTTTCTTCATGGGGTTTTTACTCTTCACTTTGAAGAGGTTTTCCCCACATTAAAATTGTTGTGTTGTGGGGTTTCTTTTTATTGTTCAGTTGCTTTGTGATTTGCATTGGACTGTTTTGGGAAAGCTCTTTTGTTTGATTTCCGTTGCAGCCGCTCTCCTAACAAGTGATATCAGAGCTCTTAGTTTTTTTATTTGGGTGCAAACATGGAGACTAACACAGCTAGAATGGTGAATTTGATTGTTTCGAATTATCAAGTTTTGAGGGGTAAGATGGAGGACTTGCTTTATGTCAAAGGTTTTCATTTACCAGTGTTCTCTACCAAAAAACCCGAGGGCAAAAGTGATGAAGCATGGACTTTGTTGCATAGGCAAGTATGTGGTTACATTCGTCAATGGGTGGATGACAATGTTTTGAATCATATGAGCTCGGAGATTCATGCTCGAACCCTTTGGTCCAAACTTGAAGAATTGTATGCTAGGAAAACGGGAAACAATAAGTTGTTTCTAATCAAGCAAATGGTGTCTTTGAGATATCAAGATGGTTTACCGATGACCGACCACTTGAATACTTTTAAAGGAATCTTTAATCAGTTAGCCATGATGAACCTTAGCTTTGATGATGAGATACAAGGGTTGTGGTTTCTTGGTACTTTGCCAAACACATGGGAGACGTTTAGAACATCATTATCTAACTCTGCTCCAAATGGTGTTATCTCAATGGATTTGGTCAAAAGTAGTGTGTTGAATGAAGAGATGAGGTGAAAGTCACAAGGTTCTTCTTCACATTCCAAGGTATTGGTTACTGAATCGAGAGGAAGAAGTCAAAGCCGCAGTCTAGGTAATCGTGATACATCACGTGGGGCTTCGAATAAGTGGGCAAATATCGAGTGTCACCATTGTGGGTTAAAGGGCCATATCAAGAAGTATTGTCAAAAGCTGAAAAAGGAGAATAAGAAGAAGTACAAGAACAACAACAACAATGACAAGAAATAAAGTAACAATAATGACAATGTTACTATTGTTGATGATTTCTTTATTGTTTGTGATAGTGTTGTTGAGAATGTTAATTTATCTTGTGATGAGATGGATTGGGTTGTGGATAGTGGTGCTTCTACACATGCTATATCACGACGAGATCTTTTTTATACTTATGGGGCTGGTGATTTTGGCATTGTTCGTATGGGCAATAGTGATCAAGCAAGAGTTGTCGGAATGGGAAATGTTTGTGTTGAGACTAGTAACAGCACTACACTAGTTCTTAAAGATATTAAACACATTCCGAATCTTCACTTTAATCTTTTATCGGTTGGGAAGTTAGATGATGAAGGCTATTGCAATTCTTTCTTATGTGATGGGTGGAAGCTCAAAAAGGGAACAATGATTGTTGCAAAGGGAAAAAGACATTTAAACTTGTATATTGTTCGAACCGGCATTTCTAAGTGTTACATCAACACTTGTGAAAATGATAGTTCCTCTAAGTTGTGGCACAAGTGTTTGGTTCACATGAGTGAGAAGGGTTTGGCTATCTTGGCTAAGAAGAATGTTTTGTCTGGGGTTTCAAATGCACAATTGAAGAAGTGTCCACATTTTTTGGCTGGAAAACAAAAGCGAGTATCATTTAGATCATCTGCACCAACGAGGAAGCCACAAATTCTTGACTTAATAAATTCTAAGATATGTGGGCTGATGAAGACAAGGTCACTTGGTGGTGCATATTATTTTGTGACTTTTATTGATGATCATTCTCGAAAAATTTGGGTTTATACCTTGAAGACGAAAGATCAAGTGTTGGATAACTTCAAGTTGTTTCAAGCATCTGTTGAGAGGGAAACAGGGAAAAAGTTAACATGTATCCGAACGGATAACGAAGGAGAATACATTGGACCTTTCAATGAGTATTGCCGAGAGCAAGGTATTCGTCACTAAAAATCACCTCCAAAAACACCGCAATTGAATGGGTTGGCTGAAAGAATGAATAGGACTTTGGTGGAAAGGGTGAAGTTCTTACTTTCACAAGCAAAGTTACCAAGATAATTTTGGGGTGAAGCATTGAGTACAGTCATACATGTGCTAAATCTTACACCATGTATGCCTCTGAATTTTGATGTGCCAAACCATGTTTGGAGTGGTAATGATATCTCTTATGACCATCTTCGAGTATTGTGAGACATGGAAATGTCATCTAGGATGACGTCTGATATCATCACTCGGGGATCAATAAAAGTTAATAGTCGCCACCATCCATCTTAAGGTGTGAATGGACACCAAAGGGTTCATAGAAGCCAAATAGAGCCAAAGTAGCTCTAATACAAGGAAAAAATCCAGAGATCAGGTAAGGGGAATTATTTATGAGCGGGGGAAAGTGTTAGGCACCCCCACTCATCCGTCTAAGATGGTTGTCACATGCTTGATTATGCTAAGGATTGTTTGCTAATCAAAAGGGATAAGGATTGCTTAAAAGTAAGCAAAATGTAAGTGATTATTCCACATGAGTAGTCCAATAAATATGAACTCTCTCCATGGATATATCACCTCTTAGAACTTCATGAGTGAATAAAAATCAAGGTGAAAATTGAAGCAAAACCAATTCAAGGCAAATTTGGAAAAATCTGGCTAAAAGAGCTTGAAAGCTTTGATTAACCATAACTCATTCAATTTAAATCCAAATCCATTGAAACTAAAGCCATTTGAAAACTGGTATATAATATAGTATACAGTAAAAAATTCAGCTCAATCCGACTTAAAATGAGAGAGAAATCCACATCTGAAATCTGCTGTTATAACTCAGAAAAAGCAATGAGTAGGCATTTTCAAAGTCCTATTCGTGGAGTTTGGCTCAATAAAAATTCATGAAAATTGGTATGGAGGAAGTATGTGGTGCCATATTTCCAAAGAAATAAGCCTCACACCAAACTCTATCCGGATGTGGCTTGTGTGCTCTCTTGAACAAGCCTAGAAGACCATAGATTAGCTCTGGACTATGCCAGCGAGCAGCTCTGAGTCCATCAAGCACACATGCCTCAAATCAAATCAAAATCTGCTGAAACTAGTTGAAAATGAAAATAGACTTCTCAAGGAAAACTCAGAAACTGAAATCACTTGAAACGGATTAAAATTGAGCGAATGGTGCACCATCAAATCGGCAAGTTCAGCAATCTAGGCTGAACTGACTTACAGACTTTGAACAGATGGTGTCAAAAATTGGCTCCATAAAAGTAAACGAAATTTTCCAGATATGAACTAAACATGCTCATCTATCACATGTCTTTGGAATCACTCAAAAATTCATCCGGAGGATGAAGTTATAAGCATTCTAAGACAGGCCACAGATGCTGCCCTGTTTTGAAGATTTTTGAAGAAAAAGCCAAACTAGTGCATGTGTGCAAGTGAATTCGACCAAAATAACTTGAAATCATGAAAAAAAAAACTCATGAAGTCCTAGAAATTCATTCTAACGCCAGAGATCTCAGATTTTCCATATTGAGCATGGAGAATCTAAGATCTAGCCTATTTGATGCAAAACAGTGAAAAAGTGTGTGATATTGGAAAAAACACATATCTAGGAGAAAATTAAAATCCATTGCTATTGAGAGCATGGATCATGTTGATTTCTCTAGATTCAAATAGCACAAATAATCAGCATATAAAAATAACATGCAAATCATTCAAGGTAGGTTCTAGCCTAAAGGATCCATTTCATCTTCCTTTTCCCAAGGCTCTCTCTTCATGTTTTACGGCTAGAGAGGATTCCCAGGTACTTTGCAAGAGGTTTGGGGCTTGCAAACAATCACCAAATGGCCTTACACTACAGAAAGGTAGAAGTTGGGAGTTGAAATGTAAAGGAGAAGCAAGAAATGAAATGGAGCTTTACCTTTAGTAGCTTGGGCCTTGAGTAGACAATCCAGCAGAGTTTCCCTTCTTCTTGCAGAGCTTCTAAGCCTCAAATTGTCAACCATTTGCAAGAGGAGGACCCCTCTATTTATAGGCAAAGCCAAGGGTAGAAAAGTCCCAAGGGTATGCCCAAAAATCTCTCTAGATTGTTCCAATTCAAGTTAAAGCCTTGAATTGATGTAAATCTAGAGGTTTCGGACGGTAAAACAGGGAGTTCAAGTCCCTGAGAAAGAGATAATATGCGTAAATAAGGCTCAGAGATCGAGCCATTTCGCAAATCCTCGAAACAACCAAAACCGCATACACAGTGCGGTTTCCACAAAATCGTCACTATATGTGCAGTTTCTATGCAAATTCAACTCAACCGCACATACAGGGCGGTTCCAATTCAGTTACGCTCGTCATAATTGCTGTCGACGTGGCTCAATAGCCGAAGCTTCCGGAAGCCACGTGGTAGCTCACGCAAGAAGCATGAACATCAACTGTGCTGTGTATGCGGTTGCAACCGTACATACAGGGCGGTTGAGACCAAATTCTCAAAAACCGCACATATACTACGGTCAGCACATTTTTGGTTGGTTTTGAGCCTTAGCTGCACATGCCAGGCTTATTTACATGTAATATCATTTAAGTAAATGTCCTCGTATTTTTTTAATCTCCATTTACTTAAGATATTACATGTAAATAAGCAAACATCCCCCCCCCCCCCATTTGAATCCATTAAAAATATTTCCAGACTCAAATTCCAAGTGAATAAAAAGTCAACTTTCCAGTTTCAGGCTAAATTCCGGTTTTTCAGGTCCGGTAAAAAGATTCAACATGTTAATACCAAGGTATTCGTCAAGATTTAAAATCTCAAAAAATTCATTTATGCAATAACATTGCTAAAAACCTAATTACAGGGAAAAATTATCTTCAAATCTTGCTTTAAAAAATATTTCATTTTCTGGGGTCAAAAGTCAATAAAATTCAACCCGAAAAAGTTTGACTTTGCATAAAAGATTGAATTCGGGCATTTTCCTTTGCGGCTTTGGATTCAAATGGGTTAAGGATCTCAAACCCAATGCTAAGAATTGAAAATTCCAATAAAATATTTCTCTCCTTCAAGATTTATCAAAAATCGTGCAATTTTGGGGTGTCTACAGGTATTTGAATGTATGGCTTATGTGCATATTCCCAAAGACGAGAGGTCAAAATTGGATGACAAGACCAAGAAGTGTGTGTTTGTCGGATATGGGCTTGATGAGTTTGGATACCGATTTTTTGATCCAGTTAATAGGAAGCTTATCCGTAGTTGAGATGCCGTATACATGGAGGATCATACAATTGAGGATATTGACAAGGCGGAGAACGGTGTTCCCACCTCCAGAAATTAAGAGATGGTTGATGTGGATCCTGTTTCAATCGTTCCTACACCAATGGTTGCCAATGATGTTCCAATTAAAAATCAAGGTATGGATTTACATGTTGATAATCCTTTGAATTCTAATGATTTTATTGATGTTGATTCTAGTGTTGAAACTAATGTTGATAATGATATTGAGCATAAGAATGGAAATCTTGAAGAACCCATTGTTTCCAATGAGCCAAGACGGTCTACTCGTGTTAGATATCCTTCCGTTCAATATCCACCAAATGAGTATGTGTTTCTCACCGATGGGGGAGAACCCGAAAGTTTTAAAGAAGCAATGGAAGATGGAAACTAAAAAGAATGGATGGATGCCATGGAGGATGAAATGCAATCCCTTCATGAGAATAATACCTACGAGCTAGTGAAGTTGCCTAAGGGTAAGAAAGTGTTGAAAAATCGATGGGTGTACCGTGCGAAACAAGATGAACATACTTCACAACATCGATATAAGGCTCAGTTGGTAATAAAAGGCTTTACTCAAAGAAAAGGAATTGACTTTGGAGAAATTTTTGCTCCCGTTGTGAAGATGCAATCCATACGAGTTGTACTCGGATTAGCTGCTAGTCTTGATTTAGAGGTTGAATAAATGGATGTGAAAACGGCTTTCCTTCATGGGGATCTACAAGAGGAGATTTACATGGAACAACTGGACGGTTTTCAAGAAAAGGGAAAAGAAGGCTATGTTTGCAAATAGGTAAAGAGTCTTTATGGTTTGAAACAAGCGCCACAACAATGGTATCAAAAGTTCAATTCGGTGATAATTTAACATGGGTACAAGGTGACCAAGGCTGATCATTATGTTTTTGTGCAAGAATTCTCCAATGATGATTTTATTATTCTTTTACTTTATGTTGATGACATGCTAATTGTTGGGAAGAACATTTCAAGAATTAAAGAGTTGAAAGAGACTTTGAGCAAGTCTTTTGCTATGAAGGATTTGGGACCGGCACGGCAAATCCTTGGCATTCAAATCATTTGTGATCGAAGTACTAAGAAGTTGCATTTATCACAAGAAAAGTACATTGAAAAAGTTCTTCGTCGATTTTGTATGGATAAAGCTAAAGTGGTAAGTGTTCCTCTTGCTTCCCACTTTAAGCTTAATTATGAGCAATGCCCATCTACAGATGATGAAAAGTTGAGTATGAATAATGTTCCATACTCATCCGCAGTTGGTAGCTTGATGTACACCATGGTTTGTACTAGGCCCAACATTGCACATGCAGTTAGTATGGTGAGTCGTTATCTTTCAAATCCGCGAAGACATCATTGGGAGGCCGTGAAGTGGGTGATGAGATATCTCCGAGGAACATCAAATCTTAGACTGACTTTGGGATATGAAATGCCTATGTTGGTTGGATATACGGATTCAGATTTGGCTAGGAGTTTGGATGGTCGAAAATCTACTTCAGTGCATATGGTTACTTTTGTCGGGGGAGCCGTGGCTTGGCAATCTAAATTGCAAAAGTGTGTTGCACTTTCTACTACAGAGGTTGAGTTTATAGTCACCGCGGAGGCAACAAAAGATTTGTTGTGATTGTGAAATTTCACAATGGAGCTTGGGCTGAAACAAGCAAGGTATGTTTTATTTTGTGATAATCAAAGCGCCATTCATCTTGCAAAAAATTCTTCTTTTCACTTGAGGTCAAAACATATTGATGTTCGCAAACATTGGATTCGTGATGTATTGGATGCTAAGTTGTTGGGACTTGAGAAAATTCACACCAATGATAATGGTTCAAATATAATGACAAAGGTGTTGCCGAGAGGAAAGTTCGAGTTTTGTCACATGGTTGCCGGATTGGCAATGCCCTCCAACTAGTGGGTCGGGGGAGTTTGTTGGGTATCCCTCCTATTGGAGTGGCCCAACCTTTGTGGGCTGATTTATTGATTTGGCCGAAGTTAGAGCCCAAAACTAATGTTGCCCTAATTGTTACTGGGTTAAACAAAACAGTAGTTATGCTGCTGTTATGTGGGGTTAAAAGGTTAGAAGACAAGAAGCCAAAAAGAGAAAAAGTGAAAGGAGATTCGGCAGGTTTTTCTATCACAAAGAAGTCTTCATCGAATTGAGATATACAGAGATTAGACCGTTGGATCGAACTGATTTTTGGATATGTGTTTCGAAACTCATTGCTCTATAGTCTGAATGGTGAAGATCGGAAACAAAAGCCTCTAGCTTAGACTGATTTGAGCAAATCTGAAATTGCAAGTTTTTGGATGAGATTTTTTCTTCACTTGTTTCTCTCTTTTTGTTACCAAGACTTTGCTCTTGAAGATGATTGTTAAAATGATGATGATGTATATCTCTAGATGTATTTAGAGAGAACTCTTTGATTGTTACCCATTATTAACAATAGTGGAAGTGATTTGGGCATGTTGCCTTATGGGGTTTTACTCTTCACTTTGAAGAGGTTTTCCCCACATTAAGATTGTTGTGTTGTGGGGTTTCTTTTTAATGTTCAGTTGCTTTGTGATTTGCATTGGACTGTTTTGGGAGAGCTCTTTTGTTTGATTTCCGTTGCAACCGCTCTCCTAACCAAAATGGATTTGAAACAAAATTTTAAGATATTTTTCCCCGAAAGTCGGTGTTTTAGCAACGCTTAGTATAATTGAATCTTTGGGCTTTCAAAATTCGACAAATACCTTAGCATTTGAATTTTTAGTATATCGCCTATATTATTACTATATATAATCACTATTACTTTTATTGTGGTGACCTTAATTACCATAGTTATGATGTTTGGGCTGAAATCATCTGTCGTAGACCCTGCAACATTCGTGGGATGCTGCCACATGTAGCATCCCATGGATGCTATTCATTTTACATTTCCCCAGGTGAAATCTCACCTGAAACGACATTTCACATAGGGAAATGTGATTTAAACAACATCCGTTGGATGCTATACGTGGTAGCATGTCACGGATGCTGCAGGGTCTGCCGACTGACGATTTCATCCCCTTATGTTTATATTGTTGGCCTACTACCATAGTTAGCAATAGCACAGTGCCATCCCCAACTTGTTCATGACATTCAATAATAATAAGTTAATCACATTATTGTATCTTATTATTATTTCCAACAGTTATGACTTTGCTATCTTTGTAGAGACATACCATTACCATAATCATCACTTTTTAATAATTAGATATCATCAAAAATAACAAAAAATACCCATCATCATATTTTTATTAGATCTAAACAATATTTCCCAACTTAATCTTATTTCAAACACATCGAAATTAAAAGTTCACATTTTTAATTTATTTCTATGATTTTTTAAATAAACAATTCGAAAACACGATTTTTTTTTTTTGTTTTTTTTGTTTTTTGTTTTTTTTCCTATACGCTACAATTAGCTGAGACGTATAGCAAAGCTCCATGTACCGTTTTACCCTCGTCAAACTCCAAATTGCCTGGAGCAAGATAGAAGAGATCCCCGTTCATGGAGAAGAGAAACTAAAAAGAGGAGCCTCTTCTTCAGTCATGGCCTTAGAAGCCTACGCGTCTCGGAGTTCCGACAAGATTTACACAGACGTGCTTGCAGAAGCGAGGCAAGCTTGTTACAAGGTACTTCTTTTCCTTTTAGTTAATCTTTTTCTTTCTGTTGAAGAGGCGGGAGGGCATAAATCTTTTCCCCAGTTGGTTCTCTCAAGTAGATTTTATCCCCTTTAGGCGAGAGATGCTTTCTATGCTTGTGTGGAGAAGGAATCAGACAAGAAACCCACTGAAAGCGCTTCTGTGGGCCTCCTCTATCCCGTCGAATGCAAGAAATCCAGAGCTGATTTTGAGAAGCAGTGTCGATCCACTTGGGTAATCATAAACTTAACTAATGTTTGATTTTATCTGTGCTATTCTGTTTTCATGTTTTGTTTTATATATTTTTCTCTTCCTTTCTAGGGTTATTTTAGTTTTATGAGTTTATCTGAATTATGGGATTGTTGGCATTTTAATTGTAGGTGAAGCATTTCGATCGACAGTATTGTGCAAAGAAAAGGGTTCAGAGGCTTCTCGACAATAATGGTTCCAGGAGAGGTCCGATGTCACTTCCACAGCCTTCCACTTTTAAGCCTTAGTTCAATATATTTTCGAATTTCTACATCCGTGCTCTCTTTTTTTTTTTTTCTTTTACTATGAGTTTTAGTTGCTATTCGACTAATGTGGAGCTTCAGTCTCTAGATTTGTAATTGTTAAAAATCAGAAATTTTTTGTCTACTTGGTGCTGCATACCCTTTGAATTGTTCCGTTTTTTCTGATGAATTTTCAGTAGTAATTTTGTCACAATTTAAGTTTACTTTCAAATTTAAACACATATCAGGTCAATTGAGTTATTCTTCTTAAGTCGTTTCGAAATAGTTTCTAGTGGGTAGTTATGTTGAAACCCGTTGACCCTTGTGTTTTGAAAGCAAGCAACTTTCCCACTAATAGATGAAGTGAATGATGCATGAGGAAGGTGGACGAGAAGTCATGTGGATTGTGCTGGAAGGAATGGATAGATTTTGATCATATATATATCAGGTGGAACTAATGGAATTCTGATTTGTGATTTGATTTATTGTGAATAATTCAAAATTGCTTCTCATTTCAAGTCTAATGTGATCTGCCCAAGCCATAAATTAAATGCCAAAAGTGATTGCACTAATATTCCAGCATGAAGCATGATAGTTTCAATCCCATTGAAATTGTATTTGTAATTCTGAATCCTCAATTACACGTGTAATTAATTCCATTGGTATATATGATTGTTTATGTTTGATTATTTATGTAGCTAAACTTTATTGTTGTTAACAGAATGTATAAATTATCAACAAAAAATTCTTAACTACACATGTAGTTAATTCCATTGGTATATTCCATTGGTATATATGATTGTTTATTTTTGATTATTTATGTAGCTAAACTTAATTGTTGTTAACAGAATGTATCAATTATCAATACATGTTTTTGCTATACACTCAGAACCAAAATCGAGGTCAAGTTAGGTTTTCTGGTCCGATAAGTTTATTTTTGCAATTTGGAGATTTGTTGTTATGTACTCGAATGAGGTTTTCTGGTCTAAAGAGTAGAAGATTGCTGGTTTCCCCTTGATAGTTTAACTTGTTTGTCAAGTTCAAACCAATGGTGGGAGGATGTGGAAGACGAAACCCCTCTGCAAGACGATAAGGGTAATTAATAAATTTCTCTAATATACCTGGGTTAGGGTCGTAACAGTTGTCTGGATATAAGACATAAGTTCTACCCCAACTGATGTAACTTTTATCTGAATAGTGGATTATTCTGCTCTCTCTCTCTCTCTCTTGTGGTTGTAGGCACAGCTCTGAACCACATAAATCTCTTCACACAGCTTTTTGCTTGATCTTTTTTAGTTATCTCATGGTTTAATATTTCAACAGGATAAATTATGTGTGTTGTTCTCTTTTCTTCTTCCAAAATTAAAGTAACAAAATTGATGCATGTGTATATCTTTTGTTTGCAATGAACGGCATGTTTTTCATAGATCTCCAGTAGCAATTCTTTTCGAGTCAAGGAATCTGCTGTTTTCAGTGCCTTTTCCAACTTTTTGCTTTTCCTTTCGCCCTCCCTCCATGATGCCCTGCCTGCAGTTCTCCCAGAGTTTATCAGCTCACTGCAGAACCTCAACCAAATGTAACAATTCTCCTGAAGTAAATCCACTGTTTTCTTTAAGTAGATTATACTCTTTCTGCAGCCGATCTTGCTAAAAAAAATAGCGTAATTTCTCTCCAAAAGGTCATAGAATCTGCTTTCTAACTTTCTCCTTTTTCCTTGCTCCCTCCCTCCTTTTCTTTCCTTTCCATCCTCTTTTCTAATCATGCATTCTTTGGGATGAGAAACCTGTATATCTTTTCTTAATTGCTCAAAGAAAATGAAGATAAGGTTCATACCTAGGAAATGCAATTGAGTGATGGATAGTTTTGACTGGAAAACATACACGAATGGTACATACATATGGGATTAGCCAAACTATTGGAAGGGAAGGATACATTAGAGTTGAGGAATAGAATTCTGAAACTGGACTTGGAATGAGAACTCCAGAAATAATCAATTCTCAACTATAGAAATACATTCTCATCCTGAAATTTGTAGAATTCCTAGCAAATTTTTGGTTCCATGCAGCTTTTGGTGAAGAAGGATGATCTGAAAGCGCATATGATGAATTTTTTTAATTGGAACAGTCTATTTGTGCAAGGGATGAGAAGCATAAAGGATTACCTTCTTACTGGAGATGCACCCAGAGTTTGATTTAATTGCCTGAATCGTTTCTGTTTGTCAATGACATAAAAAACTAGATGACATACTGATTAGAACCTTCTTGGCCATGATTGAAGGACCTAGTTTGTTAGAAAACATGAAACGTCAACTTGAAGGATTATTTGGCTTGTTTAGAATGGCTGTATTTTTTATGGGCATTAGCTGGAAGGCAAAGAATATTAGAGGACATTCTGGTGTTAGTTGTGGATTGAATATGCATAAGAAAGGAGTGTAGTGTGTTATCACAAGAGGAAGTTCTTCATAGGTGGTCCACAGTAGTAACCATGGACTGAGTTTTAGGAATTTGGCCATTCTACTAGGTGGTTTTTTGTACATATTAGACTGCTGTTTTTCATTCCTTCTGGGAAAGGAGGTGACCTTTCTCTTGAACGCCCTTGGCATTGTCATAGAGGTATTTTGTAACTGGCATGAACCCGGTTTCAATTTTCGTCTGTATGGTTTTACCTTGGATACGCCTCATCTGAGAACCTGGTTTCAACTTTCAATTACATCTCCTCAAAACTATGTAGCAGTAAGAATCTTAGTCAAAAATAAATAAATAAAATACATACAAATGGAAGGGCTTTATGAAAGATGAGTTCTGATACACCTCATCTGAGAACTTGTATGGTTTTACCTTGGATAAATCTCAAGGTCCGTCAGCGTCAGTAAAACTTGTATGGTTGTACCTTGGATACACCTCATCTGAGAACCTGGCTTAAATTTAATCTCCACAAAACTATGTAGCAGTAAGAATCTTGGTCAAAACAAAAAAACCCACATATAAATGGAAGGGCTCTATGAAAATGAGTTTGGAATGAGGACTCTGATTGGAAATTGTATACTGGGACGTATTTTGTAAATTTTGGTGCTTAGCATCTTCTAATGATTGTTCCATGGTGGGTTTTGAAGGTAATCCATCTTTGGGTAGGGCACTTAAAATCTATCTCTTAGAGAGGGAAAAAAACCCATTTAAGTTACATTTGGATGTCAATTGATAGAAGCAAATTGGAGAAAAGAATAGAAATGATTAAAATCAGTCCAGTAGATCCTAATTTTCTTATGACACTTCTCCAACGAGAAATAAAAATGGCTTGTTTTATTCTAGCATTTTCTCACACGTGGGTTAGACCATACCTCTTTCCTTTATATTTTGGGTAACCAAACTCGTACAGGATGTAGGAGAAGTTGCTTTTCTCTAAAAGCATATATTGGTACCCAAAAATTACAGTAGCAGATCTGGGATCCTATCTTATGGAAGGCATAGAACCAACCTCTGCTTGTTGATTCATTAAGCTCTTTCTATCTGCCTCAAGACCTATCATGTATGTTTGTGCAAGTAATCAAGATTGATAAACCTTGACCTCGGTGCATACAGGATGAGCAGCTAAGCCAAAGTATCTTTTCCTAAACACTTGCTGCTCTACTGTAGAAGCAAAATTATGACCTTGGCTTGTAAAATAAAATGTCTGTTATCCTTGAGGATAAATAAAATGTCTTGGCATTTCTATTGATGTTTGGTTTCCTGTGGTACAAACTTTCATACTATTTGTATACATTATGTACACAGGGCCTTTCACTCAATGTAAGCAACACTTCTATCTACGTATTTGGACTTCTGCACACATAGAAATTACCATTAACCTTTCTTTGAGGTTTTAATAAAAGTGTTACAAAAGGAAGCTTCTTTCTTTGATAGATAATTTAGATTTGCTGCCTCACCTGTATGAGAAAGAACTTTCCAGTTAGAAACCAAAAGGGCATATTTTATCCAATAATAATGTAGCTTTTTATACCCCATCTAATCATTCTCTCTCTTTGGAAGCCTTTTTTATCTTCAAATGGCTGTGTGAATTTTTTGGTGAGCCTCATCCTAAGTTAGGATCTACTTGTACTCTTTTGTGATAATGACTTAAATTAGTCCTAAGTTACTTTTTTCTTTTACTGCTTTTCTAATCAGTGAAGTATTTTATCAATATGTGTACGTATGTAGCCATAACAAGGTTATGTACGGATGATTTGCGTTAGATTTTGAAGGTAATAAACAATCCACAAATTAAATCAGCTTTATAACTAGAATACAATTTCAATCTAATTCTAGGAATTTTTTTTTTGGGGATTTTTAATTTGGATTAAACACGTGGAAGAACAGAAGTTAAACAGAACATTTCTTTAGGTTAGAAGGTCAATGTCTACTAAAAAATTAATCACTCTTGGCCTAATGAATCAAGTAATGTTTGGGTTGTACCAGGCTGAGTGGTTGACAATATGGACATTTCAACTAGATCTTATCTGAGCTTAATGTGGTTCTGGATACATTGATCTAATATGCAATGTGCTGGATTCAAATAGATTCCAATGGATATTTAACATTCTATGCTTCATAAGAACCTACTTTTTTTATCAATGGATTAAGAAATATAAATCTAAATTTAATGTACCTCAAGCTTAGGGATGGCAACGGTTCAGTTAAAACCGACAAACCGAACCAAACCTATTAGGGTTGGTTTTGGGTCTTCAGTAATTGGTTTCGGTTCAGTTTTGGTTTCAAACTAAAAAAACTGATACGGTTTCAGTTCGGTTACGATTTTAAGGGGAAACCAAACCGAAACCGAACCGACTACATATAATATCCGTAAGGTTTGAGTTACACAATTGCCTCACCCCTTAGCCAGTTAACCCATTTTAGATATGGAATAGAACAACGTATTGGAGAAGAGGATTCTGACAAGCTTTTATACAAATTTTCATTAATTGGCACATCCTTGTGTAGACACGGTAAAATAATAAAAAAAAATTTAATCTATCTGGACTTCCAAAAAAGGTGAAACGGTTCGGTTCGGTTACAGTTTCAAGAATATGAAAGTTAAACGGTTTTGGTTTTAAGATTACTAAACCGAACCATTGCCATCCCTACTCAAGCTATTTAACCCACATAACCTTTTTTAACATAATACCTAACTTGATTAATAACTTTTTAATTTGATTAAAAATTGTCAACAAATTTTGACATGATTTATGCATAAAATTACAATATTAATGTAACATATGAATACATATTAATAATTAAATTGACTATAATGGGCTAATGGGTGGGATGAAAATTGATCTCAAATCAGTGAAACATATACCATATTGACTAGGAAATGTCAGTGATAAAGCTCTCTCTCACCTAACCTTACCTTAGACTTTAGATGTCATAGCCATCCATAGATTACTTAACAGTGAGTTTTTTTTTTTTTTTGGATAATTAATGAAGATTTCATTAATATCAAAATAAGGGGACCCCACAAGCCGTGGGATGACCCAGAATACAGCACTTAACAGTGAGTTGCTAAGAGAGATTGAAAGTCATGAGACTTCAAATATCTTTAAAGTTGGAGTAAACTAAACTATTAAGTCTTGTATACCAAACAACAAACTATGATGTTGGTTGAACAAGATGACCCAAGTTAAGCATTTTGAATAATTCATGTCATTCAATTTATTACATCAGGCCTTTATTTTTCAAACATGTAATAGACCCATCATGTATTTATGCAAAGAGAGCCATCAGGCTGAGTTGGTATGGGGAGATGACCCTTCTCCTGCAAGCTCTTGACAGTATCATAGAGGCATTGGCTAACTGGTGTGAACTCCAGCCCAAGGTCCCTGAGCCTCTGGTTTGAGAATTTGTATGGCTTCACCCATGGATTCACTTCATCTGAGCACCTGCTTTCAATTCCATCCATAACAAAATGATAGACCAGTAAGATTCTTAGTTGAAAGCAAGAAACCCACATTAAAAGTCATTGAGAAAAAATAAGAGCCTGTTTGGCATATTTTCTTACAAATGGAAGGGTTTGTGGAGGGGTTTCGAACCAAACTGTTGACTGAGAATTATATATTGAGAAAATATTATATAGAAGTATGTTTCTCTTTGAAAAGTGATTGTGTAAATGACAAGGATAATGTATCATATTACAAGTTTATTTAAGCATAAAATAAATGCTACTTTTCTTTCTAGAAACACAATTTTTATAAGTGATTTCCCTGTAGTTTTTACAAAATACTTCCCAAAAAAGCATGGTTATCTAAATTACTTTTAAGATGTCAACAAACAGTCAAAACCTTTAAGTAGAAAGCTCTTTTTCTTTAAGGAAGAACACTTTAGAGACATGTCCTAAAGGGGGAACTACAACAAAGCCACAAGGCACAAGTCAGGCAACAAAATTTGGTGGGGTGGACCTCTATAAATCCCTTGTATTCCCTTCTCAACAAAGTGAAATGGGTTGGCCCCACAAAGACAGAAAATCAAGTTATGGGCTTGATTAGAGAGAGAAGGAAACACAGCAGTATGTGCAGATTGACAGATCCATGCCCTTGTGGGAGACTGTTCCAGGGAACAATTTGAGTGTCCATATTGAGTGGTGCAGCAACAATCAAAGTTGGTATACCTACAACCACATGCTAACATAGAATCTCCTTTGGGTCTAAGTCTTCAAGAAAAGAAATCCTGAAGAACTCATCTCAGGCCCCCACCCCAACACCCACACTGTAACACATCTTGGTTTTTAGGAGATAAATCGATTGGTGGGGCCACTCTCAGATAAGTATTGAGTACGTATATTATGGGGTTGAGCAGGCTGGTGAGAAATCAGTTTCAGAAATCTTATGTGTTACAAATTTTATACTATAGTAAGTTGTGAGTCCTTAAACATCATCTCAAATCATTTATCAATTTTCATTAATGTAAATGTCACATGGCAAAAAGATAATTATTTAGTTGTAACTTAGTTATACCATCTAAATTAATCATAGAAACAATATCTTAGCTTATATAATTCAATTTGTTTCCATATAATAAGTTTATATCACATATTAATTATTTCTATTTTTTTTTTAATATTTCTTAAGCTTTATATAAAGAGTGAAACAATCACATTGGCAATTTCATCAATTTGAAGCCACTGATTTTGTTGACCTGATCTGATGATATTGACCATGATAGCTATAATAGTGACTTACTTGGTGGGAATTGGGTACTCGGGAAAGAACTTGGCGAGTATTGCAACGACCTCTCCCCGGTGCAGTACGCACTCGGTGCACAGATACCTCCCGGAGGCCGACGGCGTCTCGTAGACTAGTATGTGAGCCAAAGCCACGTCCCTTACATGCACGTAACCCTGGACCGAGTTGGCGTACGTCTTAGCCGCGCCGGTGAGGTACTTGAGAACGTGAATTATGCTAGCGTTCACGGTGGGTTGCAACAACGGACCCAACACCAAGACCGGGTTCACCACCACCAGCTCCACCCCTCTCTCCTTTGCCACCTTCCACGCCTCCCGCTCCGCCACCACTTTCCCGTAACAATACCAGTTCTAGCGTTGTATCAGTACAGTCAGCAAAATAGCAACCTCAAATGAGATACGTCATTTTAGATAAATACAAGGGTGAAATGGTCCAAAAGTATTATATTTTTAGAGATGGCAACGGTTCGGTTTTGATTCGATTTTTAAGAAAACCAAAACCAAACTACCAAAACTGCCTCGGTCTTTTTAAGTATAAATCAAAATCGAACTTTTAAGCATAAATCAAAATTGAACTGAAACAGATAATGCAAACCTAAAACTGACTTAATAGGTTGATTTTGGTTTAGTTTATAGGTTTTAATGGATAAAGAAAATAATCCCTATTTAACGATTGCACATCGTATGTAGAGTGGATTCTACTTACAGCATATGGAGCAAGACACATCACCACGAGCCCTACAAAAGTGAATATTGTATAGATCCTACAATGATGTGTCTTGTAGCACATGCTGTAGGTGGAATCCAGACTGCAAACGATCATTACTCCTATTTAACACATGTATATGTCTAATAGGTCTAGTTCGCTTCAGTTTGGCATTAAAACCAAAAGCATATCGGTTACATATAGCACAAGCGAACCAAAATCGTTATATACGATCCTAATATGTTTGGTTCGGTTCGGTTTATCGATTTTAACCGAACCGTTGCCATCCCGATTCATTTTGGGTCAATATAGGGGTAAAATGGTCCCCAACGTGTTGGACCTTGGTGTTCTTGCAGAACTCGAGATCGCTCCAGCAAGCTTCATCCACGACGACGTCGGGGCTTCTTTTGGGGTCCATGTAAACTGCTCCGATCGAGGAGGTGAAGACTACGCGTCGGACTCCGGCTTCTGCTGCGGCGTTTATTACGTTCTTGGTTCCGTTAACAGCCGGTTCCACCATTAATCCCTGCATGTAAAGAAATATATATCTCTCGTTATATATCCACGTTCAAATGAGAAAGAAGAAAGAGTCCATTGAATAAAAGAAGAAGAACGACAGTAATGAAAGCTCTCACAGGATCATCAGTCACAGGAGATGCTGTGTGGAAAACCCCATCACATCCCTTTACTGCTTCGAGCAGACTCTCGTAGTCTAGAAGATCAGACTTGAAGAGGATTAATCTCTCTTTGGCGCCTTCAAGCTCTCTCAAATGGGAGTTCTTTGCATCATCTGTGATGGAAATCCAGACACCCAGTTGAGTATAAAATATAAAGAGAGGAGGAGAAGATGACAACTCACCCGGGTTTCGAACGGTTCCTCTAACAGTATAACCTTTCTCTAAGAGAATCTTTACGAGCCAAGAAGCAATGAAACCTCCGGCGCCCGTCACGCATACAGTTTGGCCGGAGCTATTTGACCCGTCCGCCGGCGCCGTCAGTGTCATATTTTCCGGCAAAGGTTAAGTGCGAATGCGAGTACGACACTTGCTACCGAAGGAAGCTAATGCATGAATGGAAAGATGGCCGTGCGACCTTAAATTTATACAAAAATAGAATTGAAAAAGATTTTGGTTTTAAGTGATATTTTCAAAGTAATTCAGATTCAGTCATACAATTCTTGATAATTAAAAATTACTCATGCTTCTTTAAAATATTCCACGGTAAAAGAAATTTTTCTGAAAATGCCCTCAAAAAGACTTACAAACCTCACAACATGAGTAAAAAGGTTTTCAAAGTATTTCGGGGGCAATTTTAGAAGAAACTCTTTGCGAACATCTAAACGACATTGATTCTAAATTATGTTTAAAAAATATCATTAGTCTATAATTAGTAAGAATTGTGTGACTGAATCTAAATTATTTTAAAAAATATCGGTCAAAGAGCATGGCGGTAGGTGAGTCTTACTTAGAATGGGTTCACAACAACCAGTGTTTACGAACTCGCCTTCGACTAAAGAAACTGGGACGAGTTACTCTGACGGCGAGATCCTCACCTCCTAGAAAGTATCACAGTAACTCGGCCGAGTTTTACATTATTTTTAAAAAGTATCCCTAGTCTACAATTACCGAGAAATCTGTTATTGAATCTAAATTATTTTGAAAAGTGTCCATTAAAACCCATTTCGCTAGAGAGAGAAAGTGACAGAGAGGACGGTAGGTGAGTCTTACTAGAATGGGTCCACAACAACCTAGCTAAGTGTTTACGAACTCGCTTTCGACTAATCAAACTGGGGCGAGATCCTCACCTCCCAGAAAGTATCACGGTAACTCGGCCAAGTTTCGGGGAAGAAAATTAACATCGTCTCCTAGAACTAACTGCATAAGATCTATGGACCTTAAACTTATCTGGGTCATGTGGGTTACAGAGTCTTGCATGGGTCCTCAAGGATTAATTAGTTAAGCGTAAGCAGGCCCGGATGCCGTGAGTTCAAAAGGAAAAAAAAAAAAAGATTAACGTCATTTGGTGAAATAATAGGAACCCAGAGACAGTAAGAAGTTACCTTTTCAATTGCACACTTCATCACTCCATTCACACTTAATTAGGAAAATTCTTCTAAATTGTAGCTTCAAGCTCCAAATGATTATATTTTTCATATGTTTTTATTGCTATGAAATTTTCTACATCCGAAATGTTTAATGTTGCGAGCATTTGCATTATGATTGGTGCATTCAATTTAAAAAAATCGGTTTCTATTTCTTTAAAATGATTTTTAAAGTTGAATACATCAATCATATTATATAGCACCTATGCATGATTTTCGATGTGAATTATGTGCTCTTGTTTTTTTTATCAAATATTGAATATTCTTTTTAGGATAAAATGTTTCTCATGAGCACATTCTCTATGAATACTCAAAATATATAATTAGACATTTAGGTTGTTAATTAATTATTACATTCAATTTGTTGTTTCTTAATTTATCAATTATTAATTATAAATACCCATCAATGAAGATCTAGATCTATGGGCAAAGAGTGAAATTACTAGATTTAGTAATATATCAACTATAAATTATCGAACAAGGATAAACTTTCTAGAGTTTATACACATAATAATTCGGAAATAACAATCAATAATATTTTTGGAGTTACAAAATTGTATGAGAAAATACGTCATTTGTTTTGTAGTGGTAAATATAAGATATTTTTTAAGTATCTCCTAATATGAGATTAATATGTATGTTCCTATTATTTAGGGTTGTATCAGGATGCTAAACGAGATGCTAAAACGTTGCGTCTATTAATTAAGGTGACCGTTTGAGCAATTACCTTGATGGAAGGAACTGTTCGTAATACTAAAGGGGTCCCTAGTCTATCCTATATAAGTTACTGAATACCATGTTAAAGTAACATATCCAAAAGACAAATAAGGCTTAGACTAGAACATTCCCTTTTTTTGTACAAGGATTCTGTGCATCATGTTTGGGACTCTGCAAAAGGATTATTTGTCATTCTTATCTTGAGATCTGAGCAATATGGCAGGAGGTATGTCGATCAAACTTCCATTGGTTTATGTTTATCTCTTCCATTTAGAGAACCTGATTCTTACATGTGGCATACAAAGCCAACCTCTATGCCAATTTCTCGATATTAAAATTTGGACATGATGTTATTTTACTGTTTTCTTTTTGGATTACATATTGTTCCCATCATTTCCAGCTTGGCTCTGGGACGCGTGAGTGCACGGGCGTGCCAGCATCTATGCCGATGCAATGAGTCGGAAACTTTTGACCTCGGCACCGTTCGTACGCAAAATCAGACGGGTTGCGGTTCAAATACAACCGGGCCGCCTATAGATTTGAAGACTTCTGATCCGGTGATTGTTAAAAGGGTTGGGGTTTGTCCTCCAAGGTTCTTCCCTAATTTTACGACAACCTGAACGACAGCCATGTTTGGTGGTGATCGTTTGATTGAGAATCTGTAGAAATTGAGGGTCGTGTGGAGTGACAACCATTTCAAAGGTGGATAGTTATGAGAATCAATAAAAATTAAGTATAAATAAAACCAATAATATCTCGGTACCTGCCGCATGTTTCCCTATAACCGTGATCGGAGTATAGTGAGAAGATATCGGGGGTCGCCTTGAAGATTACTAGTTCCGGGGTGCACATAGTGACTACCCTTAGCTAGGGATGAGCAACGGGCCGTGCCGGCCCGAGCACAGCACGGCCCTGCACGCCTTGGGCCGGCCCGGCACAACACGTGCACTGTAGCATGCAGTACACGTGCCGTGCCGGGCCTGGGGTCCTAGCCTCGCGGCCCGTTTGGGCACGGCCCGCCAGGGCACGCGGGCTTGTGTGCCAGCCCAAGCCTGCGCACGGCGCGGGCCGCGCGTGCCTAGGCGTGCTGGCCCGCGTGCGGGCCCGTTGGGCAAGCTCCAACGGCAAGCCCACGTGCCAGCCCGCTATAGGCAAGCCCAATTAACTTAAATAACCCAAAAATTGTTGATAGCAAGATTCGAATCTTGTCCAACAAGCTGAAAACCTATCTCTTTAACCACTAGGACAGATCAACTTCTTGCAACAATAGTATCATAATTAAAATATTTTACCTAAAAATTAAGGATACCCCATGATTGTTGAAACTCTTATATAATCATTTAAAGCTAAGAAAATAACTAAGTATAAATAAGCCCAAAAAACTGTTATAAAATCTCCAATTAAATATATTTGTTAAGTCCATGGTTTTTAATTAGACTACTTTAAGTCTTTAATGGGTGTAATTTATATTTTTTTGAGCAAAATCTATCTAAATATGTGTAAAACAATTTTGTGAATAATAAAAATATTTTTCAGAATTTTTTAATGATTTTTTTGGATTTTTTGGTGATTTTTTTGAATTTTTTCTTTATTTTTTTTAAAAAAATTAAGTTTAATACCTGGCCCGCCAAGCCCGGCGGCGGCCCACCGGCCAGGCACGGCACGCCTGCTGGGGCGTGCCGTGCCAGGCCGAGGTATTGGCCTGGCGTGCCGCGGCCCGCCCGAGCACGCCTCAGGCGTGCCGGGCCGACCCGTTGCTCATACCTACCCTTAGTCTTGGTTAAAGGAGTAAAGATCGTACCTAGCCGTGATCGGAGTAGGGCATATCTTCTTAGCCTTGTCCAGAATGAGTAAGGGAGATCTCCATATGTTATTACGACAGAAAGTAATAAAAGGATAGGCTACTTCATGCTATGAGGATAACATAAGTGTAGAGTGGTCTGAGTAGACCAGGATAGCTAGATGTAGCAATATGTGTTGTGTGTTGATCGAGGGATCCTTTTCCCTTGTCTGCAAGTCCCTATTTTTAAGTTATTTTGCTTGATCACAAATTCTCAACATCCCACTCTTAGGAAGTTAAACAAACACTCCACATTTTTAGAAAGTGGGGGACCCCACTTCTCATGTTTTTCTTTAGAGAGTCCTTATCTTATGGACTTTTTCCCAACTTCCTACGTAATGGTAGGTTTCTTAACGGACTACACTTCCCTAAATTGAGGGATATTTGCAGCCACACAGGATTCTATCCTGCCGGGCTACGGCGGGTGTAAACACATATGCTGTTATTTTGTTTAACATGCTTATCATCAAAGAAAAGGCATTAGCCGATTGTTTTTAAAAAAAAATTTTTTTTATTTCAAAAGTATAGATGTGCGTCAGGAGTTTTATGCACAATAGAGACTAATGTGATTGGTTTCCTGAAGGATTCCATAGTCACACTATGCACACAACCCGAAGAAATTATCCGGAAATATAGGTCTTCGGGTTTCATTCTCGGGTGAAGAAGGCGAGTCCTAGTGGGACTCTGAATCCTTGAAAACTCTACTGAGGAGGGGGGACGTGCGCCAATCGGGTGAAGAAGAAGAAGATTTCCAGCAAAAAAAAAATCGGGTGAAGAAGATGAAACCCATGCTGCCGACCCAATAGGATGATGCATGTGGGCCCCACATAATAAAAAATAAATGAATAAACGAATAGGGCTGCCTTTCACGTGTCCTATTTATGCAGCTCAAAATAAAAGAGAAATCTTAGATGAAGCCCAAAACTAAGACATAAGGTTGAACCATGGTCTAATTAGAGCCCAGATGGACCAAAGAACCATTTTTAAACCCATTTAAGGACCTGTTTGCTAGTTTTAAAACAGTTTATGTCTCTAATTCAAGTGATTTTTCTGAAATGCTTAATTTGCTTTAGATAACTAAAGATGCTATGAAATAATGACTATTAAAGTTCTTTGGGAGTAGCCAGAGCATCTCAATTTAATATTATAGTCATAATTTCATGATTTTATTAATGTTATTAATTAGCATCTTATTGTACTTAAATCATAGAATTTATAATCTGGCCCCACATGGAGATTATTCATTTGTATGAGTTAGTACTTAGTAGAATAAGATAGTAATTTAGGTATTAAAAGGGGAATTTTCCTATGCCCATAGGTATGCAACAGTTTTTCTTTAATATTTAAATTACTAGTCTTACTAATTAAAGTGAATGATAATATTCATGCAGAGTGCAACCTCTACCCACAAGAAGGCTTGAATTATTTTCATTCAAATTTCAGTTTTTAAATGGCATGTGTTAAATTGTTATTTTCTTTGGTTATTTGCAGCTAATTATACTACTTTAGTTAACAACACATCTCGCTTTCCAATGACGTGAAGGGGAGAGAAAAGATTCTATAACCGACAATGATTTGAACAAAGAAACTTGAGCTTTAGAGTTCAACTGCCGAGCTCGAGATTTAAACGAAGAAACTTGAGCTTGGTTAAATCTTGACCGGATAACTCTGATGATTTGAATCGATGTTACATTGATCTGCAAATCCCTACCAACTGTACTCAGTCATGTTCGGTTGACGGAACCTCTGCCCCTCATCATTTAACAGTTGCCCAGGTGACTCCACCCTTCTCTATAAGTCAATGGTTGTTGAAATACTGACGCCGCTGATTTGATCTGCACTACCAGTAACTTAGCATGTGCATCATCTAAGGGTAGAAAATATTCAGGTCGTCTTGTTATTGGCTCGGCCTTAAATTTCATTGTTGAGTTAGTCTGTCACTTTGATCATGAAGCAAGAATCTATAAACTCGTGTAAACTTCAACTACTCATATATTCAGTTATAGTTATGGTTGTAGAAGGCCACGATACTCACGTTACTTGAACTTGACTTAATTTAGAAGGAATGTATCTATAAGTTCATCATGAATTAAAAAATTTTTTCGGGAAAATTGGTTTTAAGTGATATTTTTCAAAGTAATTCAGATTCAGTCGTACGTACAATTCTTGGTAATTGAAAATTACTTATAATTCTTTAAAATAGTTGGCAGTGTTATTTTTACTGTTCATGAAGAATTTCTTCTGAAAATGCCCTCAAAAAGACTTACAAACCTCACCTATAATAACATGAGTAAAAAGGTTTTCAAAGTATTTTGAGGGCATTTTCAGAAGAAACTCTTTGTGAACATCTAAACGACATTGATTCTAAATTATTTTAAAAAAGTATCAGAGAGAGAAAGTGATAGAGAGGACGGTAGGTGACTCTTACTAGAATGGGTTTACAACAACCTAAGTGTTTACAACCTCACTTTCGACTAATGAAACTGGGACGAGTTACTCTGACGGCAAGGGATCCTCACCTTCTAGAAAGATCACAATAACTCGGCCGAGTTTTAAATTATTTTTAAAAAGTATCGCTAGTTTACAATTACCAAGAATTGTATGACTGAATCTAAATTATTTTGAAAAGTATCACTTAAAACCCATCTCACTAGAGATAGAAAGTGACAGAGAGAAGGATGGTAGGTGAGTCTTACTAGAATGGGTTCACAACAACCATGTGTTTACGGACTCGCTTTCGAGTAAGGAAACTGGGATGAGTTACTCTAAGGAGAGATCCTCACCTCCTAGAAAGTATCACAATAACTCGGCCGAGTTTCGTGGAATAAGATTAATATCATCTCTTGGGACTACATGCATAAGGTCTATGGACCTTAGACTTACCTGGGTCATATGGGTTGCAGAGTCTTGCATGGGCCCTCAGGTATTAGTCGGTTGAGCGCAAGCAAGCTCAGATGCCGTGAGTTCAAAAGAAAAAAAAAAAGATTAACATCGTTTGCTGAAATAATAGGAACCAAGAGATACTAAGAAGTTACCTTTTCAATTGCACACGTCATCACTCCATTCGCACTTGGAAAATTCTTCTAAATTGTAGCTTCAAGCTCCAAATTATTATATTTTTCATTTGTTTTTATTGCTATGAAATTTTCTACATCCAAAATGTTCAATGTCACGAGCATTTGCATTATGATTGGTACATTCAATTTAAAAAAAAATCGGTTTCTATTTCTTTAAAATGATTTTTTCAGTTGATGTTGCCATCATTTCCGACTCAACTCCAGGAAGTGTGAGTGCGCGGGTGTGCCAACAGCTGTGCTGATGCAAGGACTCGGAAACTTTTGACCCCAGCGCCGTTTGTACGCAAAACCAAACGGGTTGCAGTTCAAATACGACCCGGCCGCCTGTGTGTAAAACCCTGGAATTTTAAGAATTTTTAAATAAGAGCAAATAAAGATTTAAGAAGTTAATTAGACTAATTGGAAAAAAAGATTAAATAAATAAAATAAACCCAATTGAGTTCAGCTTAATTATTAAAGTGGTTTAGTTGGGTTTAAGTGGTTTATTTAAGTGGGTTTAGTGGTTTATTTAAGTGGGTTGGTTGAGTTGGTTAGCTGGGTTTGATTTTGGTTCATTTGAGTGGTTGTTTAAAATTTTTATATAGATTGAAGAGAGAACCCGAGGGTTCTCATTTTCATTGGTTTAGTTGGATTGTGGGGGCTCGTCAAGGGTTAGAAGCAGAGGGGAGTAGGCGCAGGGTGAAGGAGAAAACAGAGGAAGGAGAAGAGGAAGAAGAGAAGAAGAGGAACAAGGGGGTCGTTCGTGAGGGGTAGACGAAGGGGAGAAGAAGAAGAAGAAGAGGAAGAGAGATTTCGTTCATTTGGTTCGTTCGTCGAGGGTTAGCAGAACAGGGGGAAAACACAGTAAGTAGCACTTATTTTCACCTCTTCGATCGATTTTTGTTTGATTTGGTATGGGTATTTCAACCTGGTAGCATGCTTTAATTCTCACTGTTCGATTTCTGTTGATTTACGATCCTATTTGGTTTGGTATTACAACCTGGCAATCGCGTGATTTGATATGGGGTTATGTTTGTTCTTTTAGGATTTTATTTACTGTTATTCAATCAGGGTTGTCTTAGTGATTGCTTGAATTGATATGGGATTACTGTTATGCTTTTAGGGTATTCTGAATCTGGCTTTTCGATGGCTCACTTTTTCATGAGTTTGTATCTTAACTGAATAAATTTCGCAATGGTTTGAGCCGTTTTCCGATATTGGTGGAAATTGATCCATGTGAATAGTCGTTTGATAATCAGACATTTGAGTACTTGTCTAGCACGAGCTTAAGCTTCTTAGCTTCAGATATTCCATTTTGGCTTCTTTTTTTTAAAGTTCACACTGCACGCTAATGGCTGATGTAATAAGGAATAGAAATGATGAATATTAAAATGTGTAAAATAATTGAAAACTAAACCTATGCGTCCACCACAGCTGAAGATTAAATTGTATCCGACAAACCCAATATTTTTCACTACACGTTTGCTATTGATATTTCTCTGTATAAGAATCTTTAGAGACTGGAAAGCTTGTGTACCCATCAACAAGATCAAATGAACCGGGTCAATGTATATCTTCAATTAATTTTCTGTTGGTTTGATGGAATAACAGTGAGTCTATTTAGATAAGTATATGTGTGTATTTTCTGGAAGTTGTAGCTCCAATTTCTCTTGTTTCCCTCTGAATATATTTTTCTGGAGAGGAATGCAATAGTAGAGGATCCTTAGATGTAAAAGTGTTAATAGTTTGGTGGAAAGAATGCTTTAGGTGGAATTACCGTACTTGGAAATTGAAATTGGAAGCTAACACATAGCAGCCCCTCTGTTATGCTGTCTCAAATTTGTAAATATTTCAGTGCCTTGCGAGGGCTAGGAATCTTCGCGTAAAAATTCATATTAATAGTCTAAAATTTAGTTTAGGGTGTTTGTAGTTGAATATGAGTAGTGGTAGGTGACTTGGACCCCAAATTAGGAAATTAAAAATCACCAAAGTGAAGCCCTCAGCGAGTTGGGTTTTCGCAGCAGCTTGTAACCACCTGTAGTAAAACGGCCATGACTTCCTGTAAGAAACTTCAAATTACAAACCGTTTGTTGCGTTAGAAACTAAACTCATAGATCTTTCCAGTGATATATAACATAAATATTAAATTTCTACAACTTAGATCAGGTTTAGCTGTTAATTAACTAGTTTAAACTAGATCTGCAGAGTATACGGTAATTGTAAACTAATTATGGTAAAACGGTTGTGTTTTATTTTATGCATTCGTTTATGTGCAATATTTGCCTTATTGAACGCTCAGGAGTCTTGATTTGGTTTGGTAACATGTTTTGAGTTATGTGATTGGAAAGGCAAGCTAAGGCTTCCTGTTAGTTTGAAAAGGGCTGAGGCCTATGGTTGGATGTTCTATGGACTAGGATTGTGGTTCACCTCGGTTGGGGATCGTGAACTGTTGTTCACCCTAGCGGGGGATCATAAACCTGCATCCATCACAAACATAGATATTTGTGGATCATGGATTGTTGTTCACCTTAGTTGGGGATCATGAACTGTTGTTCACCCTAAAGGGGGATCGTGAACCATCCACCACAAATATGAGTTATGGGGATCGTGAACTAAGTTCACCATGTGCTTTGAGGCATTGTGGATCGTGAACCTAAATTCACCCCATAAGCTTAGAACTGTGAAATTGTTTAACGGTGGTTGGTTTTATGAGTTTATCTGGAAATCTGTGTTGTTGTACAGAATTGTTTCTTCGTATGATTTGGGAAGTGGAAAGGAATTCCATTGGGTATCAATAGGCAGTGTTGAGGGGCACTCCGCTTAGCCTTACTACATCGGGCAGCATAGAGAGGCACTCCGTTGACCTGGATTCGTTAGGCCGCATAAAGGGGCACTACGCTTAGCTTTGATTTATCAAGCAGCGTAGAGAAGCACTCCGCTAGACCTTGAATCTTGGTTAGAGGGTAGAGGGTGACTATCTCAGTTTACATAGATTTTATTCGGATCTCGTAATTTGGATTAACCTAATTTTTATTTGTTTATTAGTATGATCCTGAATAGTGAAATTTTGGTTCAATTGCGAATGAACTGCTTCTTTATGTTTGAATTGTTTTCAACACGAAATTGATGGGATTTGATCGTATTGTATTCAAGCATGATATTATTATCTGAAATTGCATAAACTGTTTATAACATGCATAGTGCTACTTACTGAGACATTAGTCTCACGCGAGTTTTGTTTTGCCGGTTTTGTTTTCAGATCCTGCAGGTGAGACGCGTAGCGGGATAGAGTTTGAGGGTTATCTGGAATATAGGCCGGAGGACTACTATCATCCCGACTAGACCCATAGAAGGCAAACTTTTTGATAGTTGTAGATTTAATTTTTGGATATTGTATATGTTGTAAATGAAGAAAGAGAGAGAGAGAGAGGGTGTGAAACTTAGTAAACAATATTAGTGGATCTGTATATTCGTTAGTTTAGTTTTTAAATAGATGTATATTGCTTATATTCATATATGTGATTATCAGGTATCAGGGGCGTAGCCCAACCTTGTATTTACAGGCATTATATAACAGTTTTTTTGAAAATTTTAGGATTAGATTATAATTGCCTTGGTTAATTTCTTAAGGTATCGTATCACGCTTTGGGCCTTAAATTAGCACTCGGGAGCCAGTATAAACCCTACACGGGTGGACCTGGTTTCGGGGTGCTACACTGTGGATTTGGAGGCTTCTGATCTGGCGATTGCTAAGAGGATTGGGGTTTGTCCTCCAAGGTTCTTCCTCCAATTGTATGGCAATATTGATGACGACCACGTTGGTGGTGGCCGTTTGATGTAGAATCTGCAGAAATTGAGGGCCATGTGGGATAACGGCCATGTGGGATGATGGCCGTTTCAAGGATAGATGGGCCGTGTGAGGTGACGGCCGTTTCAATGATGGATGATGATGAGAATCAATAAAAAGGTAAAAAGAAAACCAACAAATTCTCGGTACCTGCCACCTGTTTCCCTATGGCCGTGATCGGAGTATAAAGAGAAGAGATCGGGGGCCGCCTTGAAGATTACTGGTTCCGAGGTGGTGCACATAATGACTGCCCTTAGCCTTGCTTGAAGGGGTAAGCAAGATCGTACCTAGTCGTAATGGAGAAGGGCGTATCTTCTTAGCCTTGTCTAGAAGTAAGAGGGATTTCCATGTATTGTTGCGACAGGAAGCAACAAGAGGATAGGCTACTTCATGCTATAAGGATAACATGAGAGTAGGGTGGTCTAAGAATACCGAATAAGGGGTCTGAGGAGACCGGAATAGCTAATATAGTTGTGTGTTGATGGAGGGATCTCTTTCCCTTGTCTGCAGGTCCCTATTTATAATAGTTTGGCTTGATCACAAGTCTCCCAACAACCCACTCTTAGGTAGTTAAACCCCACTTTATACAAACCTCCTATGTTTCTAGGAAGTGAAAGACCCCACTTTCCATCTTTTTAGCTCTTGTAGACTTTTTCCAAACCAATCTCACGTAATGGGATTACTTAATAGACCCCATTTCCCTATTTAGGGGAACTTGTAGCCACATAAGATTCAATTCTACCGCCGGGCTATGACGGGTGTAAACAGTTGAATACATCAATTATATTATATAGCACCTGTGCATGATTTTCGATGTGAATTATGTGCGCTTGTTTTTATCAAATATTGAATATTCTTTTTAGGATAAAATATTTCTAATGAGCACATTCTCTATGAATAATCAAAATAGATAATTAGACATTTAGGTTGTTAATTAATTATTACATTCAATTTGTTGTTTCTTAATTTATCATTTATTAATTATAAATACCCATCAATGAAGATCTAGATCTATGGGCAAAGAGTGAGATTACTAGATTTAGTAATATATCAACTATAAATTATCGAACATGGGTAAACTTTCTAGAGTTTAGACACATAATAATTCGGAAATAACAATCAATAATATTTTTGGATTTACAAAATTGTATGAGCAAATATATCATTTGTTTTCTAGTGATAACTATAAGATATTTTTTAAATATCTCTTAATATGACTCGCGACTAATATGAGATTAATATATATGTTCCTGTTATTTAGGGTTATATCAGGATGCTAAACGGGATACTAAAAAGTTGCGTCTATTAAGTTGAGCGTTTGAGCAATTACCTTGATGAATGGAAACTGTTTGTAGGACTAAAGGGGTCTTATATAAGTTACTGAATAGCATCTTACAATAACATATCCGAATGGCAGATAAGGCTTGTACCACAAATTCCCTTTCAATAGGCTTATGATATCATCGGGTGAAGAAGACGAGTCCACTAGACTTTGACTCCTTGAAAACTCTAGTAAGCAGAGAAGAATAATTAGAAGATTTGCACGTCACGTCATCTTTTAATGGGCCCCACTCAAAAAAGGGCGGGGAAGGCACCAATCGGGTGAAGAAGATGAAACCCATGCGGCGGGCGGGGGAAGGCACCAATCGGGTGAAGAAGATGAAACCCATGCTGCCGACCCACGACGCCGACCCACGACAAACCCAATAGGATGATGCATGTGCGCCCCACACAATCAAAAAATAAATGAATAAACGAATAGGGCTGCCTTTGACGTGTCCTATTCCAGAATAAAAGAGAAATCTTAAATGAAGCCCAAAACTAAGAGATAAGGTTGAACCATGGTCTAATTACAGCCCAGATGGACCAAAGAACCATTTTTAAACCCATTTAAGGACCTGTTTGGGAGTTTTAAAGCAGTTTATGTCTCTAATTCGAGTGATTTTTCTGAAATGCTTAATTTGCTTTAGATAACTAAAGATGCTATGAAATAATGACTATTAAAGTTCTTTGGGAGTAGCCACAGCATCTTAATTTAATATTATAGTCATAATTTCATGATTTTATTAATGTTATTAGCATCTTATTGTACTTATATAAATCATAGAATTTATAATCTGGCCCCACATGGAGATTATTCATTTGTATGAGTTAGTAGAATAAGATAGTAATTTAGGTATTAAAAGGGGAATTTTCCTATGCCCACAGGTATGGAACAGTTTTTCTTTAATATTTAAATTACTAGTCTTATTAATTAAAGTGAATGATAATATTCATGCATAGTGCAACCTCTACCTACAGGAAGGTTTGAATTTTTTTCATTCAAATTTCAGTTTTAAATGGCATGTGTTAAATTGTTATTTTCTTTGGTTATTTGCAGCTATTTATACTACTTTAGTTAACAACACATCTCGTTTTCCAATGCTTAATGGTAACAATTATACTTACTGGAAAGAGATTGTCCTTTTCACTTTAGGGTACATGGATCTTGACTTGGCTCTCCGTGAGTATAAGCCACCTACTCCTAGGGACAAGCCACCTAGTCCTTAAGTACGCCACAGGAGGTTTCTAAACATGAACGTTGGGAACGGTCAAACCGTCTCAGTCTCATGTTTATTAAATCTCATGTTAGTAAAAGCATTAGGGGTTCAATCCCTGAATGTCAAACAGTCAAAGATTTCATGAAAGCCATTGAAGAACAATTTGTAAGTTCTAATAAGGCTTTGGCTAGCACCCTGATGAAGAGGCTTTCTAGTAAGACCTTCAATGGTTCAAAAGGTGTTCGTGAACACATTATGGAAATGAGGGACATGGCTGTTCAACTGAAACCCTTAGATATTGAAATTTCCAAGCCACTCTTGGTTAATTTTGTATTCATTTATCTCCCTTCTGACTATAATGCTTTCAAAATTTCTACAACCCACATAAAGAAAAGTGGTCAATAAATGAATTACTGACCATGTGTGTGCCAAAGGAGGAGAGATTAAAGCATGAGAGGCCAGAAAGTGCTCATATGGCAACTACTGGAAAAATAAAAACCAAGAAAAGCAATCCACTTAAGAAGGAACACAAAGTACCAATGAAGAAAGGTGGTATCAAGAAGTGTTTTTTCTGCAAGAAAAAGGGACACTTCAAAAAGGATTGCCGCAAACATAAGGGCTGGCTCATAAAGAAAGGTAATTTAAAAAATCTAGTGTGTCATGAGTCTTTATTTATTGAAGCTCCTTTATATTCATGGTGGATTGACTCTAGTACTACAATCCACATTGCCAACACCATGCAGGGTATGCTCAACCTGAGGAAGCCGAAAAGCAGTGAACGATGTGTCTATTCAAGGAATAAGATGCATTCACATGTGGAGGCTGTTGGGACATTCAAGCTTGTTTTAAAGACTGGATTTGTTATAGATTTAGAAGATGTTTTATTCATTCTAGGATTTTCTAGAAATTTAATTTCTATATCTAAACTCTCAACTCTTAGTTATGAATTTCTGTTTAAGGGATTTTCATTGAACATTTTTAAAGACAATATTTTAGTTGAAAATGAATCATTGGTGGACGGTTTATTTAAAATTGACTTGGATCAAGCTTTTAAAACTAATTTTATATTTTTAAATATTGATGTTGGCAAAAGAGGAGTCTCGTTAATGAGAAACTTTGCCTTACTTTGGCATAGAAGATTAGGACATATCCCCATTGAGAGAATGAAAAGGTTAGTAAATGAAGGAGTTCTTAAAACTCTTGATTTTTCTGACTTAGGGACTTGTGTGGACTGCATAAAGAGAAAGCAGACCAACAAATCTTCTAAAGGTGCCAAAAGAAGTTCAGAGGTTCTACAAATCATACACACTGATATATGTAGACCTTTTTCAACTCCCTGCTTGAATGGTCAGAGATATTTTATCTCTTTTATAGATGGCTATTCAAGATCTATGTATCTTTACCTCCTAACTGAAAAATCTGAAGCTCTAGAAGCTTTCAAGATTTATAAAGCTGAGGTAGAGAAACAAAGAGAAATTAAAATCAAGATCGTAAGATCTGACAGAGGAGGGGAGTACTATGGTCGATACACAGAAAAAGGTCAAATGAATGGTCCATTTGCACAAATCCTTGAACAAGAAGGCATAATAGCTCAGTACACTATGCCTAGCATGCCAGATCAAAATGGTGTAGCCGAAAGGAGGAATCGCACTCTTATGGACATGGTTAGAAGCATGATGGGCAATTCTGATTTGCCGTTAACCCTATGAAGTGAAGCCCTTAAACTGCGGTATATGTTTTAAATAGGGTTCCATTTAAGGATGTCTCCAAGACACCTTTTGACTTATGGAATGGATGGAAACCCAATTTAAATCATTTACACATATGGGGATGTCCAGTTGAGGTGAGGGTTTATGGTCCTCACATAAAGAAATTAGATCCACGGACAGTCACTGGTTTTTTCTTTGGCTATTCAATGCACTCAAAGGGTTTTAAGTTTTATTGCCCCTCAAATACTCCTAGAATTATAGAGTTAAGAAATGCCAAATTTCTTGAAGATTTCACACCTAGTGGTAATGCTCACCCTCATAAGGTACAATTTGAGGAAGCAAGGAGTTGTTTGATTCACCATCTGATGAAGTACCCATGGTTGTAATTAGAGAAAATATTTTTGATAACTCTAATCATCAACCATTGGTACAACAACCAACTCCTAACACACAGGTTGAATCAATAACCCTTCAACCTTTAGAGAATGTTGAACAAGTGGGGATAAGGAGATCATCAAGAACCAAAGATTAAAGCTTAACCTTTAGACACACCGATCAACTCGAAGTGATTGGGTATATAGATTCGGATTTTGCTGGTTGTGTAGATACAAGGAAGTCTACTTCAGGATATATCTTTCTATTTGCTAGAAGAGCTATATCTTGGAAAAGTAGCAAGCAAACTATAATTGCTACATCTACCGTGGAAGCAGAATTCGTTGCATGCTATGAGTGAACAACTCATGCCATATGGTTGAAAAATTTTATCAGTGGTCTCCAGATTGTCGATACTATATCAAGGCCTATAAAGATCTTCTGCGATAATTCCGTAGCTATTTTCTTCACAAGAAATAACAAAAGTGGAAGTAGAAACAAACACATTGACATCAAGTATCTCTGTGTAAGAGATAATATAAAGCGGCAAGAAGTGTCTGTACAGTACATTAGTACCCACTTAATGGTTGCCTATCCCATGACCAAAGGTTTACCCGTACAACAGTTTAAAGGTCATGTGGAAAATATAGGTCTTGTCAATTCAACTGTTATGTGATTTATCTCTTTTTGTTTATGAACATAAAGTTTACTATTATGAAGTTCATTAGATTCATTCACATGAAATATTGATTTCATGTAAAGAAGGACCCGAATGACATTAATGGTTATTCATAAAGAAAAGCCTAACTGAGTAGTTTTAATACTTTGTGATACATAGAAGGAAGTGCACGTTTTATTAAGAGCATAACCGCTATGATCAATGTATTTTATTGCTTATTTGAGTGGGAGCATTACACAACCAAAGGAATAATACAGTTTGGCCAATTAAAGTACTTTTAATCTCAATTTTATTACGTGGGCCAAGTGGGAGAATGTAAGATATTTTTTAAATATCTCCTAATATGACACATGACTAAGATGAGATTAATATATATATGTTCCTATTATTTAGGGTTGTATCAGGATGCTAAACGAGATGCTAAAACATTGCGTCTATTAAGGTGACCGTTTGAGCAGTTACCTTGATGGAAGGAAACTGTTCGTATATAAGTTACTGAATACCATCTTAAAGTAACATATCCAAAAGGCAAATAAAGCTTAGACTAGAAGATTCCCTTTCAATAGAGTTTTGTACGAGGATTCTATACATCACGTTTGGGACTCTGCAAAAGGATTATTTGTCATCCTTATCTTGAGATCTAAGCAATATGGCAAGATGTATGTCGATCAAACTTCCGCTGGTTTATGTTTATCTCTTCCATTAAGTATCTTTAATTATCTGATTCCTACAATAACTTCACTATAACAACAAGGGTAAAATACACTTACCTCCTTTCTAGTTACTAACAGCTGCAGGTATCTCCCCTCAGGTTTCTGAATTGGCACTAACCTCCCTTATCAAATATATAAAATCAACAAAAGTATTATTTTGACCATTTTATCCCTTTTTTAAAATTAATTTTAAAAAGTTAATTAATTATATGACCAATGATTTTTAAATCCATTATTATTATATTTAACACTTCAAAATGGTATGGCTAATCGAAATGATATCTACACCCATGTCATGTCATGGCCTGGTATACATGGTAGAGTTAATATCATTAATATATCTTATGATGGGTTAATTTGTTTTCAAAGAAGAATGTCTGAAACTAACATTAAAAACAATTGAAAAGATATGACTCTTTAAGATTTACCATTCGAGAGATAGCATTTTCTCGTTTATGTGGACTGCAGTTCTCCTTAGTCATAGAATGGTGAAACCCAGCAGAAAAAAATGTTGACTTTGTTCATGAGCCTAGTAACATTAGAAGAAATTAGTTGCTTAAATATTGCAACCTTGAATATGTGTGATAAAATTTTCTCTACGTCACTATCAAGCACATTGAATTGAATTCTCATTATCTATCTCATCAGGTTGTTGCATGTGCCTGATCCATAGACTTGACCCAGCATATGGATTGTTTGTTATGATTAGTGGTTCTGATGAAGCCCATTTGTGCGTATATACAATACATGGTATAGGTGAATGATTTTTCGAAGCAGCTCAGATCTCTATCCTTGTCATATTGCAACCTTTAAATTTTGTGATAATGTTTTTCTCCAGGACTCACTTCTATGCACATTGAATTAAATTCTATGCATGTATCTAATTAGGTTGTTGGGCCTTTTTTCTAATAACATTTGTTGTTATAACGTGTGCCTCATATGTAGATTGACCTAGCACATGGATTGTTTGTTCTTAACATGTGTATGCAAAGTATGAAGCAAGGCAAAACTGAACAAAATAAATCACAATGCTTTTTGCTTATCAATTTTCTTAACTCATGAACATATGGAGTATTTTATCTCTTTTTATGAATATAGATGTCAAACATATGAGCTTTGAGATTGAGTTGTTATTTTTTAATTTTTTTTAAATTGTTATTATTGAATTAATTATTTGTTTGTAAATGAAAATATTTTTGAATCATTCAATGTCATTTTGTTACACAAATATCTAAACAGGTTATAGATGGAAGGCTGCAACACTCAATCCCAAAGTAGAAATGACACAAATAAAGAAAAGAGATACTTTGTGTGGACAACACGAATGGATTCCATCCTTATTGTTACCCTCCTTGACCAACACAATCTTGGTCATAGAGGTGATGGTAATAGTTGGAAGGCAGTTGCATTTATAGCTGTTGTAAATGCTACAAATACACAATGTGGGATGTCAATCAGTAGAGACAATGTCAAAGCAAGGCTCAAAACTTTGGAAAAACATTACAAGACTATCAACAAGATCCTTCAACAAAGCAAGTTTGGGTGGAATTTAACAAAACAAACAATAAAGGTGGATGATGAAAATTTTTGGAACGCTTATTTCCAGGTGTTTATGTCAACATTTGAAACTTCAAACATTGTAAAATTACATGATGATTTATATATTCAATAAAATTTGATCTCATGTTTGTTGCAATCACATAAGGATGCAAAGATTTTTCGTAACAAGGTAATTGAGAATTGGGATGGTTCGGTCACTATTTTTGGGCAAGATTGGGCCGACGGAGAAGGCACTAAACATGGTATAGAAGCTGAGGCTCATATTGAGACTGATGTTGAAAGGTTGAATGACAGTATTAATCTTGGTGATGACATACTTCTTCCAACTATTCAAGAAGAAAACATAATTGGACAGCGTCAAAAGAGCAAAAATGTTGGCTCCTCTTCAAATTCACAACAATAAAAGAAAAGAGCTCGTGTTCATGATAACATCTCTACGGCCTTGTCAAAGGTGGCTTCTATTCTTTAAAATTATATGGCTACCGATGATAAGGAGGAGGCAAATGCGCAGATAATTTTTTATGAAGTGGCAAAAGTTGAATATCTCTCTGATATAGAGCGTCTCAAAGCGTACGACTTATTGATGGCTGACTGAAGAAAGTTTGAACTATTCTCAGGCCTTCTAGTTGGGATTAGAAAATCTTGGATTTACATGCATATTGGTGACCCGATGGATTAGTTTTATCATATCATGGATGTCTTTTTTGGTATATTAAACATAGACAATTTTATTTGGCATCATCATCCTTTTTTTTTGGTGATAGTGACATTGGATTTGAGAACATTTCAAGTTTTTAACTCTTAAGTTTCAAGTAGGGTTGCTTATTGGACCATGCCGGGCTCCCAGCAAACGGCACGGCCCACTCCCCTAGTCGTGCCATGCCAGGCCCTGATATTAGGGCTCGCGGCCCCGTTAGGGCACAGGTCGCCAAGCACATCGGCCAGGTGGGCCGTGGCCCGTTTGGCACGGCTCCCACTTGACGCGGGCCAATGGGCCAACCAGGCACGAAACAGCTAGCCACTTGGTTAGCCCTTTTTTCCCTCTTAAAGTGGTTTTTACCACTTTTTTTTAACTATTTTATCCCCCCAACAACCATATTAGGGGGGTATGCTTGTAATTGACTATAAATGACCATTTCGACCCTTCCAATTGTCAAATAACAGCCATATTTGAGGGTAGAGGTGGTAAAAAGCCACTTTTGGTTTTCTATAAATAGGCCTAACCCTTCTCACTTTTGGTTTTCGATAATAAGACAATAGAAGGAGATGAGATCACTACGACCATGTGGTGTATTAGGCCAAATGTGTAATTCTTAGAGAATGATCAGTGGACTTAATTGTCTTAATTTCTCTTCCACTCCAAGCATGCAGATTTCAGACTCCCAAGCAATACTACTTATATTAATTATGTGGATTAATATAGAAGACTATAGTAAAGGCAAGGTAGACAAACTTGCCAACCAAGAACCCTTATTGTTTGTTAATTTAAAATTTGTAAGCAGTGGTGAGAAGGTCCGAGAGAACCATGGAGCAAACGTAGATCCATTGGAAACTTGTTTATTCACGAAGGACCGCTTTTCATGGAGATGCAAAAGATATGGATGATATATACACACACATTGAGAGGGGGAGAGGGGTTGGTACATAGCTTTATTCATATATATTGTATGAATAGACTATGTATGTCAAAAATTCTAGTTTTGATTAGACAAGGAAAAATTTTATTTCAGTTCCCCACTTTATTTATTATTATGCTCAACTTCATGTATATTATAAAACTATAAAAGAATGATGGACTAATGTTGTTTTATATTCTTTATCTTTTTTACAGTAGAAAATCCTTTTATTGAGTATCTTGATCTTTTGGGCTCCAAGGTTGGTAATACACTGAGAAGTCAATTGTTATGTACAGAATTGGTAAAAAGCCAATTTTGTAAATAATAATCATATTTTTCAGAATTTTTTTTTATGATTTTTTACTATTTTTCCCATTTTTATTTTGTTTTTTTTTTAAAAAAATACCCAGGCTCACCATACTCAGCATGGCACGGCCTAGCCCTAGGCGTGCCACAGGCTGGGCCATGCCGGGGGTTTTGGCTTAGGTGTAGCGCCCCAGATCTGGGTCTGCCCTATCACGGCACCAACCCGTACCCAAGACCTACTTATGGGCCCAAAAGAACCCGATAAACACAATTAACGTGGGCAATTACAAGGTAATCATCATAGTGCATAAGCAAAAAGAAGCATGGAATTAGAATTTTCCATATAACAAAAAAAACATCTGTATAATAACCTCAATTGATAACATCTGCGTATACAAAAAGGCAACTAGATCTCACCATCTCTATCTCTCACATGAGCATTCATATACAAGTGATAATCTAAATATAACTCCCAAGTCTATAAATCCAAAAAGAATAATTACATCTCATTTATAGTTTCTAAATACTAAGTACAATAACATGAAAAGAACCCTACTACGAGTAGTAGAAGTCCTCGGGCTCGTACTCAAGCTCATCCTCACTATCTGCCCCAGTACGTGGCTCACCAAGCAGATCTAAAAACAAATCCAGTAAAACAAAATGCGTGGGACTTAAAGTCCCAGTAAGTAGCAAACATGCATGAATGGAAGCAGTTGATGCAATACATATAACATCATGAGTAAAACAGTTTAGGCAATTCATATAACCTTGTGAATAAAAGCAGTTTAGGCAATTAATATTCCCAAGTCACAGCATCTAAATAATATAAAACATAAAAATTAGCTAACAAACCTGGTAGAACTAATAATGTAAAACCAACCTGTAGAACTCACGATGTAGAACAAACCTTACTCAGTAGTTACTAAAACCAATGTCACATTCCACAACCCAAGATATAGTACGCAATTCACAACCAAGTGTCTAGTGGGACTACTTGTCCACTATTAAATACCAAGTGCCAAGTAGGCCTCCTCGTCCACTATTAAATGCCAAGTGGGACTACTCGTCCACCACTAAATGTCAAGTGGGACTATTCGTCCACTATTATTCCCTAGGCCATGTGCCTTGTCATCTCACATAAGAGAATTTATCATATATTTCCCAATATCAAATAATATTCACAATGCGTAAGAAATAACCAGTAAGCACTTTACTTCCAAAGCCAATTCATAGTAAAATACATACCCTATAAAGTTCATGAATTACGTATTTGAGAAGTGGGACAGCCTTAGAATTCCCAAATAAGTCACCATACCAAAAAACAACGGATTCCGAGATAAAAAGTTTCGGACCTCAAAAATATTCTAAGTCTGGTTAAAAACGTTGACTTTTCGATATATAATTTTTCTAGACAAATCTACGAGGAGTTTCGGGCTCAAATTTTAGTTGTAGTCTATTGAAAGGTAAACAAATCTCCTAGAATTTTATGGGCTTCTGAATCACTCATCTGGGTATCAAACCCAAAAAGGGATTTTTGATAAAAATAGAGAAAACTGAAAATTTAGGCATGAACTGGAAAGTTGACTTTTTATTGGTTGGGAATTGGGCCTTGGGAGTATTTTTATTGGTTCCAAATGGGGGGTAAAACCTTATTTACATATAAAGACTTAAGTAAATAGAGCAATACATACACAGGACATTTACTTAAATGTCTTTAAGGTAAATAAAGGTGTTGTGCGAGAGGCCTGGGCTGTTTGGGAAAGGGTTGGGGAAGAAATGGATGAAGAACTGTCGAAACAGGGTCCACGATTAATCGCCCAGGGTTCGCACGTTAAGGTGAAATAAGGGCCAACATGAGCGCGCCGAGTTCAACGTTCGCACGTTAAGGTCGCGATTAGCCTTGGCGATTAATCCTGGTTCGCGATTAGCTTTAACAGAACTGATTTTTTGAGGGTCTTGGCTCAGGATTAATCGCCAATTTTTAGGATTAATCGCCACCTCGGGTTTTCTACTATTTTTGACTATTTTCAACTCAAAACTCATACCAACCCTATCCAACCTTCCCAATACCAAATGTGATGATTCTAAAACATCCCAACATACTCAAAAACACTTCCCAACACAGGAATCCATACCAAATCCTCATGAACATAAATCCAACATATAAAACATCATTCAAGATACCAAACTTAAACCCTAACCAGAATTATAACCAATAAGGGTTGCAAATCCATGGCAATCAATAGAAAAATACACAATATTGTTATAAAACCAAAACCCTACAAATTTTAGAGGCAAAACCTAACATGCAAGAGATTTTCCAGTTTAATCAAAACCCTAGGAGAGAGAATACGAAAATCCAATAAATTCATTTTAGTTTGAAAGGTTTGCTACTTACTTGTTTAATGGAGAAGTAAAACTTCTCTTCAAGCTTTCCTCTTCTTCTCCTTCTTCTTTAAGCCTTCAAGCAAGCTCCTACTCTTTTCTTCTTGTTCTATACGTCCAAGACAAAGAAAAGGGTTCTTAAGACACTAGATATTTAGTTAAGGCATCCCTTTTATATGCCTAACTTTTGTTTATCAAAGTTGCCCCTTAACAAGCCTTTTATTCTCACTAAACCCTTGGGTGTACCTAAGGGTTATCAATGGGGGTACTTGAGTGTTATAAGGAGGGGTACCTTAGTGTTAGGTGGTGGGTACCTTGGTGTTTCAAGGAGTTTGTCTTTGTTACTCAAGGGGGTATACTTTAAATAAACTTGGGGTATACCTTAGGCAACACAAGATGGGGTACCTTAGTTATAGAAGGGAGTACCTTACTTATATGAGGAGGTACCTCTAGGTAATACAAGGAGTGTACCCTAGGTAATGTAAGGGGTGTACCTTAGTGATATAAGAGGGTACTCTAGCTATACAAAGGGGGTACCCTAGCTATATAAAGGGGTGTACCTTCGTTATTCAATGGGGGTACCTTAGCTAAAACAGTGAGGTACCTTAGCTATAGAAGGGGTATACCTTAGTTATTCAAAGGGGGCTACCTTAGCTAAAACAGTGGGGGACCTTAGCTATAGAAAGAGTGTACCTTAGTTATTCAAGGGGGGTACATTAGCTAAAACAGTGGGGGACCTTAGCTATAGAAGGGGGGTACGTTAGTTGTATGAGAGAGGTACCTTGGTTATAGGAGGGATGTACCTTAATTATATGAGGGGGTACCTCTAGGTAATACAAGGGGTATATCCTAGGTTATGGAATGGGTGTACCTTAGTAACATAAGAGGGGTACTTTAGTTTTGCAAAGGGGGTACCCAGATATACATAAGGGGGTACTTTAGTTATACAAAGGGGGTACCCTAATTATATAAGAGGGGTACCTTAATTATATAATGGAGTACTTTAGGTATACATGTGGGGTACCTTAGGCAATTCAAGGGGCTACCTTTAGGCAACACAAGTGGGGTACCTAGGTATGCAAGTGGGGTATTGTGAGACATGGAAAAAATCACCGGAGTGATCTCCCTCCGTCAACACACGGGCTCAACGCAGAAATGGGAGAGTCGCCACCATTCATTATTTTGGGGTGAGAATGGACACCAAAGGATCAAAAATAAGAAACAAAAAAAAAAAGAGACAAAAGAAACATTCTAGGATAAAAACAATCCTACTTGAAAATCAAATCCAAAGATGGGTAAGGGGATTAGATTATGAACAGGGGAAGGTGTTAGGCACCCCCATTCATCCACGCAAAGTGGTTGCCAAGTGTATGTTCATTCAAAAAAATAGAAAGCTTGCTAAAATCATAGAAAACCTTGAAAAAGGACTAATGTATGATATTTTCACATGAAGATCTAAATGGATTTTAGATCCTCTCTTATGTCAATATCATTTCTGGAATATCTCAAAAGATGGAAATCAAAGCACAAGTTGCTAAAAAACAAAGTTGAATCAAATCCGGAAAATTCAGTAAAAAGTATGCCATTTGCCTTGAAATCATTCAAATACCATTTTAAATTGAACCAAACCAAATCCATTTGAAATATTAGGGTAAATAAGAGTCTCATGCAAAATTTCACTTCATTCCGATAAAAATCCTAGGAATTATGCTCCTTTGGAGTTGCTGCTGGGGATTTTTAAAAGTGATAAGTGGGCAACTTTGGAAAATTGCATAGAAAACTCCACTCCATAAATATCCACGAAATTTGGTGTGATTGAAGTCTGTATGGCCATCTTTCAAAAGAAACTAGCCTCATACAAAAATCCCTTCGGATGTGCCTTGGGTGGTCTCCCGAACAGACCCCGAAGATCACAGATTTACCCAGAAAAGTACAAATGAACAGTTCTGAGTAAATCGGCTACTAATAATTCAAATGGAATCCAAAAATTATGAAACCAACTGGATTTGAAAATAGACTCATAAAGGAGTACTCAGAAACAAAAATCACTCGAATCGGACTTAAAACGAACACATGGCGCTCCGTCGAAGTGACAAGTTCTGTATTTGAACCTGAACTGTCCACTTAACTTCGACAGAGAGGTGTCAAAAATCCGTTTGATGGAACTTTATGAAATTTGGTGGACATAAATTAGACAGCCTCACCTTTCCCATGGTTCTATAATCGCTCCAAAATTCATCCGGACGATAAAGTTATGAGCGTCCGAAGTAAAGGTATAGGTGCTGTCCAGTTAGGCCCTTTTTGAAGAAAACCAAATCCGAAAAAGTGATAAAGTGTGTGAGATTCGTGTGAGATGAATCCAAAACTTTTGAAAATCACTTGAAAACACTCCAGAATTGATTGAGGCCATTTATTTGAGATTTATCACAATAAATGTAATAAACCCCAAATATGAGCCTATCCCGCCAAAAGAGTATAATATGTGTGCAAGAGTGAAAAACCAAGCAAGATTAATACAACAACATATCATGCATATAGATTCAACCAGATAGGTTCTAGCATAGCCTAGGGTTCCGTTCCATTATCGTTTCCCTCTGTTCTCTCTCCCCGTTAAACACGGTTCTTCGAGATAATCAAGGGTACTTTGATTATAGAACGGTTTTCAATCATTCAAAAGCCTTATGCTACATGGGTTCTAGCACTAGGGTCAATCCCCAGTCTCGTTTCTCCTAGATCCCGCCTTCACGTTTTACGGCTAGGGGGAGTCTTGAGATACTTTGAGCCGGGGAAGGATTTCCACACACAAAAAGAGGCTTTATTCTACAGAAAGGTAGAAGAAGAGATCTAGATCTAATAAATTAAATACAGAAAATAAATGAGGGTTGAGGCTTACCTGGGGTTCTGGAAGCAATCCAGCAGCGGTTCCCTTCTTCACTCGGAGTTCTTCGATCTCCAAAAACTTGGTCTTTTGCTTGAGGAGGAGCCTCCTATTTATAGGCAAAGGCTAAGGTCCTTGGTAGACACAACTTAATGTCTAGAACCCCCCCAACCTTAACCCTAGGGTTGTTTCCGAGATTTCCCCTCATTAAATGAGGGACATGATGGTAACAAGTGATTTCTCTCGGAAAACCCTAATTTTGAGCAAACTTAATGTATCCGGTATATCAGACCGGATACAAAAGGGCCTAAAGGTATCCGGTATATGATACCGGATACACTAAGCACTGCTTGTATCCGGTACTTGTTACCGGATACGAAAAGGCCTGCTTGTATCCGGCCTGAGTTACCGGATACAGGTAAAAATTCATTTTCTTCAATTTCTGTGCTGGCTTTCAAGGAGATAATGATTTTGATGATTGTTTGTGCAATTTGGGGTGTCTACAGGTACCTTGAGGAATAAAAGTGGGATACCTTAGGCAACTCAAGTGAGTACTTTAGGTATATAAATGGAATACCTTGAGGAATACAAATGAGGTACCTTGGGTAAAACAGTAAGGTACCTTAGGTATTCAAGTGGGGTACCTTAGGCAAAACAATAGGGTACCGTAGGTATTCAATTGGGGTACCTTAGGCAAAACAGTGGGGTACCTTAGGCAATATGAGTGAGGTACCTTAGGTAATATAAGGGGGACCTTAGGTAAAACAAAAGGGTATCTTTAGGTAAATCAGAGGGGTACCTTGGGCAAACACATGAGGTACCTTAGGTAATATATGGGTGTACTTTGGGTAATACATGGTGTAGCGCCCCAGATCCGGGTCTGCCCTATCACGGCACCAACCCGTACCCGAGACCTACTTATGGGCCCAAAAGAATCTGATAAACCCAATTAACGTGGGCATTCATAATGAAATCATCATAGTGCATAAGATAAAGAAGCATGGAATTAAAATTTTTCATATAATAAAAGATCATCTGTATAATAACTCCAAATTACAACATTGGGGTACACAAAAAGGCAACTAAGATCTCTCCATCACTAACTCTCTCATGAGCATTCATATACAAAAAGGATAATCTAAAGATAACTCCCAAGTTTACAAATCCCAAAAAGAATAATTACATTCCCATTGATAGCTTCTAGGAATTAAATACAATAACATAAAGAGAACCCCTACTACGGATAGTAAAAGTCCTCGGGCCTGCGCTCAAGCTCACCCTCAATAGCTGCCCCCGTACGTGGCTCACCAAACAGATCTGAAAACAAATCCGATAAAACAAAACACGTGAGACTTAAAGTCCCAGTAAGCAGCAAACATGCATGGATGGAAGCAATTGATACAATTCATGGATCATCATGTATAGAAGCAGTTTAGGCAATTCATATAACATCATGAATAAATACAGTTCATGCTATTTATATTATCAAGTAAAGTAACTAAACAATGTAACACATAAAAGTTAACTAACAAACCTGGTATGACTGATATGTAAACCAAATTTGTAGAGCAAACCTTTCTCAGCAGTTACTAGAACCAATGTCAAGTGGGACTGTTACTAGAACCAATGTCAAGTGTCAAGTGTCATGTGGGACTACTCGTCCACGGATGAATGCTAAATGGGACTACTCATCCATGGATGAATGCTAAGTGGGACTACTCGTCCATGGATGAATACCGATTATCAAATAATATTCACAATGCGTAAGAAATAACTAATAAGCACTTCACATCCAAAACCAAATCACAGTAGAATACATACACCATAAAATCCACAAATTTCGTATTTGAGAAGTGGGATAGTCTTAGGATCCCTAATAAGGACACCATGCCAAAAATCAACGGATTCCGAGATAAAAAGTTTCGGACCTAAAAATATTCTAAGTCTGGATAAAAACGTTGACTTCGTGGTGTATAATTTTTCTAGACAAACCTACAAGTAGTTTGGGGCTCAATTTCTGGTTGTAGTCTATTGAAGGGTATACAAATCTTCTAGAATTTTCTGGGCTTTAGAATCACTCATTTGGATATCAAACTCAAAAAGTGGCCTTTTATGAAAATCGGGAAAACTGGACATTTAGGCATAAACTGGAAAGTTGACTTTTTATTGGTTGGGAATTGGGCCCTAGAAGTATTTTTATTGGTTCCAAATGGGGGGTAAAACCATATTTACATGTAAAGACTTAAGTAAATAGAGCAATAAATACACAAGACATTTACTTAAATGTCTTTCATGGAAATAAGGGTGCTGTGTGGGAGGCCTGGGCTGTTCGGGAAAAACTTAACGTTCAGGCGTTCACTTTAGGGTCTTGGGGACGTTCAGGCGTTAAAGTTAGAACAAGGTGGACGTTCAGGCGTTGAGGTTTAGAGTGCGCGCGCCCAGGTTTAAAACAGGGTCGACGCGCGCACGCTGAAGTTGAACGTTCGCGCGCAAAGATTTAAACATTCCTGACGTGTGCGCGTTCCCTTTGAGCATTAGCGCGCTAAGGCTCTGGATTAATCGCCCAGGTTAATCCTGAGCCGCGATTTTAATAACAGAGGCTGGGTTTTTTTTTTTTTAGGGTTTTGGCTCAAGATTAATCGCCACCTCGGGTTTTCTACTATTTTTTACTATTCAACTCAAAACTCATGTAACTCATTCCTAATCCTTTCCAAAATCAAATGGGATGATCATACATCATCCCAACATACTTAAAACACCTTCCAAAACAGGGATTCAACTCAAACCCTCATGAACACAAATCCAACACATAAATCATCATTCAAAATACCAAATCTCAACCCTAATCCGAAATATAATCAATAAAGTTGGCAATCCATGGCAAATCGACCGAAAAACTAAACAAGATTATCATACAACCAAAACCCTACGAATTTTAGAAATAAAAACCCTCATACAAGATCATTTCATCAAATAGACCAAACCCTAGAGAAAGAATACGAAAATCCGATAAATTCATTTTAGTTTGAAAGGTTTGTTACTTACCTGTTTAATGGAAAAGCACTACTTCCCTTCAAGCTTTCTTCTTCTTCTCCAAGTCTTCAAACAAGCTCCCACAACTCTCTCTTGTTCTATACGTCCAAGACAAGAGGGAGTGTTCTCAAAATACTTAGAATTGAAATTAGGGCATCCTTTTATATGCCCAAGTTTTGGGTCTTTCAAATCTGCCCCTAAACAAGGCTTTTATTCAACTAAAACCCTTAGGGGTACCTTAGTGTTAAGTAGGGGTGTACCTTAGTGATAAGTGGAAGGTACCTTAGTGTTAATTGAAGGGTTACCCAAGTGTTTTAAAGGGTTTTCTTGAGCTATTTCAAAAGCATACTCTAGGGATGCTTGGGGGTACCTTAGTTATACCAGATGGGATACCCTGGTGGGAAGTGGGGGTACCTTAGTGTTATTGAGAGGGTACCTTAGTGTTTCAAGGGATTTACCTTAGTCACTCTAAAAGTAAACTTTAGATAAGCTTAGGGGGTGTACCTCAGTTATAATGAGGGGGTAATTAACTATAGAAGGGGTGTACCTTAGCTATATGAGGGGGGTACCTTAGCTATATAAGAGGTTATACCTTAGGCAAAATAGTGGGGATTACTTTAGTTAGACAAAGGGGTACTTAATTTGGCTATATAGGGTGTGTACCCTAGGTAAAATAGTGGGGGGGTACCTTACTTATATGAGAGGAGTACCTCTAGGAAATACAAGGGGTGTACCCTAGGTAATATAGGGGATGTACCTTAGGTATGTTGGAGGTACTTTAGTTATATAAAGAGGGTACCTCGGGCAAAACAGTGGGGTACCTTAGCCAATACGAGTGAGGTGCCTTAGGTAATATAAGGGGTACTTTAGGTATACATGTGGGGATACCTTAGGCAAACACAGGAGTACCTTAGGCAATTAAAGTAGGGTACCTTAGGTGAAACAATGGGATACCTTGGATGTACTTTAGGCATACAATGAGAGTACCTTGGGTAATACTTAGGTGTACCTTAGGTATACAATGGGGTAACCTAGGTATAATTGGAAGGTACTTTAAGCAACACCTGTGTGGTACCTTGGGTAATGTATAGGTGTACTTCTAGTGTTATTCGGGAGGGTACCTGGGGTATACTTTGAAGGTACTTTAAGTATACTTGGGAGACACTTTGTAGTACCCTTAACTCTAATTTTTCAGAATTTGATTTCCAATTCACTAGATCTAATTGGAGGATACCTTAGCCAATTGTAGTTAAGACATAACACTAACTAAGCTTACCTTAATAACTTTAACAAAGTTCGATTTGATTTACTTAAATCTTCAAATATAATCCACATATACCTCATCTTCATAATACAAATACTTAATTAGTCTAATAATCATACTTTAGATAATTAAGCTTAATAATTAAGGTATAATCCGGGATGGGGTTTTACACATGGGAGTACTTTAGGTAATGCATGGGTGTACCCTAGGCATACTTTAGTGGTATCTTGGGTAATACTTTGGTGTACTTTAAGTATACTTAGATGGTATCTTGGATAATAAAAAAGGTACATTAGTGATATTTGGGAGGGTACCTTGGGTAATACAAGAGGTACTTTAATGGTATTTTGAAGAGTACCTTGGGTATACTTGAGAGTTACTTTAGGTGTTCTTAGAGGATACTTTATGTAAAACCCTGAATTCCCCTGAATTTTTTTTTTTGAAATTTAATTAAGGTCAAATAGGGGATTAAAGGATTAAATGAGTTGTAATGGGTTTAAATTGAATAACTTTATTGGAAAAAAAATTATTATTTAGTTGAATTTGGTTTATTTGATTTAAAGGTTTAATGGGTTAATATTTGATTTAAAGGTTTAATAGGTTGATCAATTAAATTGTTTGGGTTTGGTTGCTTAGGTGGTTCATTTCAAATTATTAAGTGGGGTTAGTGGGTTAGTTGGGTTAAGTGGGTTTAATTTAAGTGGGCTGGTTTAATTGGTTTAGGTGTGCATTTAATTTAATTAGGGTAATAGGTTTAATTGGATCGGTCTGGTCGGTTTGGTCGGTTCGGTTAATCGGGTCATATATATAAGAAAACCCTCTTGGAGGAGAGAACCCACAAGGTTCTATTTTTCATTTCGTTGAAAGAAGAGGAAGGGCGAAGGGAGAGAAGAGAAGGGGAAGAACAGGAGGAGAGGTAAGTAGTTCTTCTTGTTTTAGAGTCTCATTTGGGTTCAGTTAATTCGGTTCTAGGTTTCTTCTTGAGTTGCCGTTTCCATGTTTATGAAATTGGTAGAGATTTCTTTAAATGTTGAATCTCATGTTTAATTTACAATTGGTATGCTTAAAATCTAGTTTAATATGATATTAAATGATTGCAAGTGTTTTAAAACCAGTTAGTATGATGTGTCGAGCATGGAAAGGTTTCGAAAATTTAGAACTCACAGACTGGTTCGTTTTCTGTGGGGAAGATGAAGTTTTCTAAAATATTTAAATTTTGGTGTAAAACAGCTATAGTAAATAAATGTGATGGATTATTTTATAACTTAATCAAGTTTTAGTGTAAAACTTATACCATATTGATAAATTAGTACACCGAACCTACATAATTACTTTTTAGTTTAGATTTTAGTTAGATTCAACAAATAAGTTCAACCCTCAAATAAATAATTACATTTTAGTTACATTTTGAAAGAAAAATCAAAATTCAAGGAAAAAGTGTTTAAAAATGGATTTTTGGATTTGTAACTTAATTTAAAAATAAGATAATGGCAATTTAATAATAGCAAAGAGAAAGGTAATAGTTGAGATACAATCTGGTGTATTGCATGAACAGAAAAAATTTAGGAAAATAATAGTTGAAATAAAAAGGGTTGGAATTTTGGTTTTGATTTATTTTTCTTCATGTACTTGGAGAGTCAAATTTAGATGCCCATGTACTTGAGTAGATGCTTTGTTGCTGTGTACTCAAGGGGGGGCCCCGTGTACTCGGGATGATTTAGTTGAGATTAGAACGAGTTGTGTTAACTATATTTTCATGGTTGGTTTCGATTTTAGAACCTAGTAGGCATAGCGCTATATGGATCCATGTAAGAGCTAGGTAGTGGAAGGGATTGTTCTTTGCTAGTTGTAATTTCCTGTCCACGCACGCGTGTTCCACTGTGTACTCAATGAGGCCTGACCGTGTACTCGGCTGGCTGTGGCTATTCACTCATTTTATCGTGTACTCGGACCATGTTTGGGTAGTTCTTGCCAACCCATCACTGTACTGGGTGGGTTCTCCCGCAAGAAGACGATGATCGTGTACTCGGCTTCGCACCTAAGCCGGGAGATGGCATAGTAGACATTGTGATTACCCTGGTTAAAGACAGTCTTACTTCATGAGTCCTGCTATGGTTTGTTGATTTATTCTGGTTACTTTGTGTTTATTGATATGTTATCGTGGAATTATTCTGTTTATTCGTTTTATTGTCGATTGATGCATATTTTAATCCGAATCATATTTTAAAAATGTTAAAATGTTTATGAGCATGCATGGACTACTTACTGGGATATTCGTATCTTAGACCGTTTGTTTTGTTTTGTTTTCAAACCTTGGAAAAGCCGATATCGGAGGGTAAGAGCTGTGATCAGGTGAGATTAGATTAGAGATTAATATTTTAATTTGAGTTGGTTTTAGTGGACTCTGTATATATATATTTAATTGTTTAGTTATGTTTCCTTTACTTTGATTTTGTGATTCTGGATGGAAATGTAACCTTTCAGTGATGAGTTACGGGTTAGTTCCGGTAACCCGGATCCGGAGCGTTACACTTTAGGTACATTTGAGAGGTACCTTGGGTAATCGTAGGAAGTTCTTTAGGCACTCTTAGGAGTTACTTGAGGTACATGTGAGAGGTACTTTTGGTACACTTAAATGGAAATTTGGATACACTCGGAAGATACTTTAAATATACTTGGGAGATACTTTGTGGTACACTTATTCTAATTTTTTTCAGAATTTGATTTCCAATTCACTAGATCTAATTGAAAGATACTTTAGCCAATTGTAATTAAGACATAAAACTAACTTAGTTTTCCTTAATAACTTCAATTTGATTCCCCTAAATCTTTAGGTATAATCCATATTTACCCCATCTTCATAACACAAGTACTTAATTAGTCTAATAATTCTACTTTAGATAATTAAGCTTAATAATTAAGGTATAATCCAGGACGAGGTTTTACATTATGGACCGCCAGGCACGCGACTTGCCAGGCACACGCTAAACCGGCCCAGGTAGTGCCGGGCTGGCCCGTTTAGCACCCCTAGTTTCAGGTACTACAAATATAGGCATTTGCATATTATTGAAAAATCTTGGTCGGTGTTACCGACTTAAGGTATTTGCATCTTGTTTGCCTATGCGTGTTTTCAATCGTATATATGATTTTTTAAGCTAGTATAGCTGAGAACATTAGAAGTCTTAAATCATTTGATGTTGCTAAATGTGACTCAGCAATGGCGTCTCTGTTGTACATGTTCCTTTTATGTGTCTGTTCCAAGGGATTAAGGCATGCTCCAGCTGCAGTGTGCTTTTACTTTGATATCTAAAATCATTTTATTTTAGTCTTATTGAATTCTTATATAAATTTATTTGTGGCAACCAAACATTGGATTTAGAATTTCAAGAATTCAAAATGCTATAATTGCAATTCTCTATTATAGCCAAACAAAAAAATTTCAATTCAAGGCAGTAGAGAATTTCTCAAGCATAATTCCAATTCTTGCTATCAAACACACCCTAACGATTGATTAGATACTAGACAAAAGGAAAAAAAAAACCACAGTAAATGTGTACATAATTTTTGTCTGGCGACTAAAAATGAGTAACATTTTGTTTAATATGTTTTAAATTAGGTCCATCGGTTCGATTCAGACTTGACCAACTTAACCCAAAACCAAGCCAAACCAGTTCAACCAGTTTAACTGGTTGAGTCAGCCATGGTTCTGTTAGCGCTGGACAATGGTCAGATCTATTGAATCAACAAAGGAAGACTAGAGGAAGAGAAACAGACAGCTCATTGACAAAAGAATCAAGTTGAAAGCAATATTAAAAATAAATAAATAAATATAAGGAAAAAAAGAGAAAACCAAGTTGGCCACCATCTATTCCACTACTCCCCAGTCCCAAGTTATTTTTTCCTGTTCACAAAAAAAAAAGGTATTTTTTCTCTCGGCAATAAAATATCCCCTTAAACTAATAAACTAGGATGAAATCATCAACGGCAGACCCTGCAGCATCCCAAAAAAAGAGAGAACCAAGTTGGCCACCATCTATTCCACTACTCCCCCAGTCCCAAGTTATTTTTTCCTGTTTACAAAAAAAAAGGTATTTTTTCTCTCAGCAATAAAATACCCCCTTAAACTAATAAACTAGGATGAAATCATCAACGGCAGACCTGCATGGGATGTTGCCATGTGTAGCATCCATGGGATGCTGCCATGTGTAGCATCCCACGGATGCTGTTAACTCACCTTTAAAAAAAGTGAAATGTCAGTTGAAGTGACATTTCACTTTTTTTAAAGGTGAGCAACTGACATTTCACTTTTTTTTAAGGTGAGTTAACAGCATCAGTAGGATGTTTCACAGGGCAGCATCGTGAGATGCTGCAGGTAAAGGTGGCAATTGTGACCCGAGACCTGCCAACTCACCCGGTCTTAGGCGGGTTTGGGTTGACTATTTCAACTCACGGGTTGGATTCGGGTCATGACTTCTCAACCCGATTATTTTTTTGTGTAATAGAAGTTTGGAACATTATACTAACAATAGTTGTGGCTACTCAACATTTCCTCTTTTAATATAAAAATAATGACAAAGGATAAAGTGAAGAAAGACTTTTTAGATTTAAATATTTCAAATTTCTTAGCCCCTACTAATATAAATTGAGGCCTTGATGACAAGTAAAGTCTTTTAAGACTTTATTATTATGTTTTAGTTTTTGTCTTCATGTTATTTTAATTCTATCTTAATTATTGTTTTGTTACTATGCTTATTAGATGTGATTTGATATTAGAATGAATTAAAAATAAAATTTGCACAAACTTTGATATTAGAATGAATTAAAAATAAAATTTACACAGACTTTGATATTAGAATGAATTAAAAAAAAATTTGCAGAGACTTTGATATTAGAATGAATTAAAAATAGAATTTGCACAAACTTTGATATTAGAATAAATTAAAAGTTTTAATTTTTAGTAGTAATTTAAATTATTTAAACGGGTTAACGAGTTGAAACGGGTTGGGTTAGGGCTGGGATATTCCAACCCGTTTATTAAACGGATAGGATTCGGGTTGAGCCTAGGCTTGTTAACCCCATACATCAACCCAACCCATTGCCACCTCTAGCTGCAGGGTCTGCCGCAGGATCAATGCGTCAAACGATTTCAACCCTAATAAGCCTATCCACCACCTTCTGAATTCACAATTAACAAATAAATAAATAAATGATTAAAGTAAATATAAAAATGGGAAAAAAAACATTATATATATATAGATGTTAAATAACCCAAAAGCACCAAAAAATTAAGGCAGGAGATCTCAACAACCACTTCTCAACGCCAACCTCCAGCTTTTCGAATGACCACTTTTTTCTTTTTCTTTTTTTTTTTTTGTGGTAACATTCTAATGACCACTTTAGTCATTATATTTTACTTTATATTGTAATAAATTACTAATATTCAGTGGAACAATATTACATAAGGACAAGAAAATAAATAAAGAAGAAAAAGAAAAAAGGAGTGCTGGAGAGCATAGAAGGCACAAGGATGACTGGGTTTCCTTTGTTTTGTTGTGTGGTTAGCTTTAGCCAAATCCATGTAAAAGTATGGAGTCACTCTGAATCCTTTTAGGGAGAACCAGCTTTATTTTCGTAGTCATGAAGGGCTTTGTTTCTCTTGTAGTCAATATTCTCCTGTGTCTCGGTCTTCATGGCTTAGAAACGGACGTCATATCCTTGACGGAAGTCTCACCACCGCTACCGTTAGCGATGGTGGCAGATTGTACTGTCAGGATGGACATGCTAGGAGATGAAGGGGCGTCCGGGTTAGAAGAGAGGAGGAGATTGTGGTGATGGTGGTTGGCGGTGGTGGTCCTGGTGGAAGTAGAGATGGCAGCAGCTAGTGAGATAGGCATGAGACACAGACCTTTGCCTTGTAAGTATTGCAAGGCAGACCCCATGTCGTCTTCCATCAGCTTTGCCACCTGCTGCTCCGTCGCACTCAGGCTATCTTTTGTTGCCGCCGTCTCCTTCCCGTTACAACCTCCTTGGATACAGTCACCACCTCCCTACAAAACAAACAACCATGAAAACAAACCAAAAAAATAGATAAACAAAGAGAGAGAGAGAGAGAAAGAGGGATTGAAGCGAAAATTTCCTCCCCACTATCAAAATCAAAACACCCAAATGGCAATAGAGCACATTAAACACGTAACTAGCTTTTTTCCTACCAAATCTTATAGCCACTTCTACAAGGTGCTATGATTGGATCATTTCATTTCAGTTTCACCAAAAAAAAAAAGAAAAAAAAAAGAGGGATCATTCATTTCAGAATTATTACATCAATAATAATATAATAATAACTTCTTAAAAAAGATTTACCATTTATTGGAGATTATAGAAATGGTTGTAAGATTTAAATGCATATATATTATCCACTTAATATACATTATACTTTAGAGGAATGGTAGTAATATTTGACCACAGGAGATGTTCAAAATCATGTGCCCCATCCCAACAAATTTATTTGGATCTAGTAAGCTACAAACTGGAGTCATGTTTGCTTCATCTTAAACCAAGCAGTCCCCATTGGGGTTCATGAATCTATTGCATGTTTATTATTTATGCAGTATAAAATATATTTATGTTTTATGTGTGAGTATTTTCGAGAGTTATAAAATTTACTTGAAAATCTATATTTTACATATATTATTTGTTATAGCCAAGGCTTGCCCCAATCGGGTTAGAAGCATACTTGGGTTAGGGCACGCTTGGTTTAGATCACAGTCAAGAATCCTGGATTAGAGTTTGGCAGGAACCCATTAAACCAGCTACCTACCTCAAAGTGTGATCCAGACATTTTTCCTCGTATGATTGACCACTCTTTCAATCACATTATGATTAATCACTTCTTTAATCACATTATGATTAATAACTTTTTTTTCATCATATTGAACAATAGCTTTTCCTAATAAAAATCAAATCAACATCCATAGATCTTGAATCCCCAACCACACAAACACCAAAATAAAAAATAATTATAGAGGTAGGCAAGCAAGAAGGTAAGGGGTATTTTTGAAAAAGCAGAAATAGAAGTGGGAGGCACGCGTGCTGTTGTTTTTTGTCTTCTTGTAAGTTGAGAGTTGAAGATATGAGATGATTGAGGTGTTTGAACTTTGATTGTTCTTTACTCTATTCACATTCTTTACATATTTTAAACACAATGGGTGATGATTCACATCTGAATGTGATATAATGCAATTATAGTCAGTCCCCCAACTCTTGCTTTCCCTTTATCTTCTCTCTCTGTTTTTGGATAAGTTTGAAATTAATAAATTAGCTAAATTTGTTGAAGAAAGAGAAACTTAGAGAGGGTGATTATCTGAAGGTGGTTGGTCCACTGTAGAAAACTCTGATTTATTACAAGTTAAAATAATAAAAAGAAGAGAAAAATAAAATAAAAGAAAATGAGGTAATAAGCTTTACCTCTGAGGAGATTTCAGCCACCAAGGGAGCAACAGCAGCTGCGCCCCCCAGTCTGCTCATACTCAAGACCTGCACAAGATCACATTCACATAAAGAAGAACAGAATGAAGTGGGGTTTGGAAAACTACTAAAACCAAATTTTAATTATGTTAAATTAGAATGTCAGGTAGAAAGTTGTATGTTAATTATCAAAAGAAAGAATGAGATAACTGCTGAGCAGAAAAATAATAATAATAACCAAAAAAATAAGATAGAGAGAGATGTGGAAACATTGCCTTGACTTGGAGTTGGAGGAATTTTACATAGTCTACGATCTCATCCAGCATGGAGGGCTTGTCAGTCTGTCATTCCATCATTAGTTTCAATTAGTTCACCTCTTTGGATAAAAGTTAAAACAGATAATTTTCTTAACATGAATCAGAAAAGCATTTTCCAGTGAAATTAACTTTATTATCTGTGTGTGTGGTTACATGGAATCCATGGGAAGCGAAAGGAAAATGATTTTTTTTACATTGAAATATATGTGTTTACTTCATAGGAAAATGTAGGGACATCTAAAACTCCAAAGCACCCCAATTTTTCACTTCAATGCTCTCAAAGTTTTCTTCTCAAAAAAAGGGGAAATCAATGGAAAGTAAAGAAAATTATTCTTTTTTACTTTCCACTCTTTTCCATTTTAATTTCCGTTCCAGTGTTTTCCACCTTACCAAACCATTTTGTCAAGAATTTTTCATGAGGACTGAGATTATTTGCAGAAATAGTCAACAGTATTCTTCTAATTGACTAAATTGCCCTTGGTCCCTGGCAAAGGGTACATGGTTAATTTGGTAGTTACCCGCAAGGGAATGGGGCTAATTTGGTAAACTCGTAGCCTTAAGCAGACTTCATTTAACGCATTTTTTCTGAAAACACATCAAGCGCGAACCGTGATTCAGTTATTTACAGTTACAGATTTGCATTAAAACAGGAAGAGCTAGAGATTCTGAGGAGCTCAATCAGACTACCCAGAAGAGAATAATACCTTATTGGCGTTAGGCAACAGTTCTTGCAGAGCCTTCATTCTCTCAGCGATTCTTTCTCTTCGTAGCTGCCAAACGAAAAGAAAAAAAAAAATCAGATTTTAAACAAACAGAAACCTTAAAGAAATAACAAGAAATTAAATAAACGATTAAATGAGAAAGAAAGCTAAAGCTTACTCTTTCGGCAATGCTGTGCGGATCGGTGGCCTGACCTCTCCTTGCTCTCACTTTCTGCTTCACCGGAGGAGACGCGCCACCCGAAGCCCCCGTAGCCGGCGCTTGGTTCCTTCCGGTCGCCGGAGCGTCGTAGTTCTGCGTGGGAATCGATTAATCTCCATGAACAACTCTGCAGTCGAAGTGAACTAACGAAAGGGAAATTACAGACCTGGGGTTGACTGAAATGTTGTTGGTTCAAACCCTGAGTCGTTCGAGGCAGAGATCCGGCGAACCCATTAACGTCGTCGCCGGTGGTCCCTAGTGATAAAGGGAGGTGGAGAACGCCCGAGTCTCCGGCGAGAGAATCAGCGCCGCCAGAACCAGAAGTCGGTGATCTCGCCACAAGTCCACCGGCTAGGCCTCGAGAAAGAAGCAAGTGCTGTTGAAGCATCATCGGTTTGCTTCCTGGAGAATTCCCGGTTATCTGGGGTTGCCGGAGTCTCGAGGCGAGCAAAGATGAGTCGTCGAACAGATAGTGATGGTTTTCCGGCTGATTCGAGGGAGATTGTTCTTCCAAGATGTCTCTTGCGTTCGAAGCGTCAATAGGGATATTGAATAGCTTCTGATTGTGAGGGTTTAGGTCGTATGAAGGTTTAGGGTTTCCAGGGAGTTCAGGCCAGGACGGAAGATTAGAGATCATTTGTTCGAAGAAATCTTCGTTGGAAGTCGGAACTTGAAACTGAGGATCTGAGATTTGTTGTGCTTGCTGTTGTTGATCGTTTTGAAGGTCTTGAATTGGCATTGCAGAGCTCAATCCCTGCATTTCTTCTGCACTGCGAGGCTGCTGCATATATGTGAATCTACTCACAAGAATTAATCAAAACTAGGTACAACTCAGATCAAATTAAAAGAAATGGGATTGAATTTTCTACATAAAAGCTGTTAAGACTTCAAACAAACTTAAGAAAAAATGGTGAATTAGTTAACTGAGATTGAGATTGAAGAGATGTTTCTTACCGAATAAGGAAAAGAAAAGGAGAGATTGGAGAGAGCTCAAGAGCTTGAAACCAGAAAGCTAATTAAATGAGGGAGAGAGCCCTTTTGAGAATCTCGGAACCTTAACTTACAGATTTTGAATTTGAATAGAGAAAAGAAACCCTTCTCGTTTGGTTTCTTGGGTCACTGATAAATACCCAATGCGAAGCTTGTTTGTTAGTTTGTTTGATCAAAGAACTCTCTCTCTCTCTCTCTCTCTCTCGCTCTCTCTACAGAAAAAAAAATTACAAATAAAATAAATGGAACGGAGGTCGTCGGTAGGTCTTAGAAAGATTATTGACGCCGTTAGGGTTAACCCTTTTGTCGGTCAACTTCGTGGAGAAATTCACTGTTATGTCAAGGCAGAATTTTTCTGGTCACACTTGTTTGAAGCATTTCAAGCACATCTTCCATGAGTTTTCTAATGGAAAATTTGATTTTTAGTTATAACTTTTGAACATAATTCATATTTAGTCATCAAATTCTTGATAATTTGAAAATAGTGAACTTTTTAAGAATATTTCAAAATAGTTATATTTTACTATTCATGTACCACAATGGCTTTGCGTGCATAATTATTACTAAACCTTGTTAAAAAGACTTGTAACAAACAATTTTATATATTTGGTTAAAAAGCTTCTAACAAGCCATCTATCAACTTGTAAATCTTGTTAAATGACTTGTAACAACATGTGTTAGTGCCTTACATTGATTTGGAGTACTCTCGTAAAGATTGTGTTATCAATTCCATGGCTATGTGGTTACTTTGAAGAAGAAAACTTTTACATCATCAATTGGCATGGACATGTAGATGATCTCATTCGCGTTAATGGAATTAGATCATCTACAGTTGAACCCTTTTACGGGTTCAACTCTAGTCAACCCCAAGAGTCCCGAAAATTTCTCTCTCCTCCATTAAAAAAATAAAAAAGTGTTTTTTCACTTTTTCAGGACTCTTGCTTGCCTATGTGGTAATCAAGGGTTGGATACAGTTGAACCCTTTTACGGGTTCAACTGTAGATGATCTCATTCCCTCATAAATACTAAGTATGCTGCCAATCACATATATTAAACTCGGTTTTTGACCTCAGGAAACCCTTAAGTTTGGCTTTGAACCTAATTGGGATTGTTGTTTAATCCGGTGATTATTCACCAGTTGCCTTATTAGAAGTCCTAATATCCCCTATCTGCAAGCGAAACTCATGATTAGTCATGTGTTTAATCTAGGGCTTCACGATTAATTGACGATTAATCTGACGGTTAATTGACACAAGCTCAACTAGAAAACCTGAGATCACTCTATGTGTTCGAGATCTGTTGATTAACTCTGCGATTAATCAATAAGGTCCTGATTACTTTCTCCAAGAGGACCGTAATCTATGCTTGGAGTTTGTGATTAATCAATGAAACTCAGTGATTAATCAATACTAATTGTGATTAATTGAGACTAGTCATTTGTAGCCGTTGCAACTCGACAGTTATACAAAAAAGTGTTCTCTCTAGGAATGCGAAAGGGCGATTAGGGTTTTCGCGAACGGGAACGAAAACAGGGTGATTTCTCCGACGAAAGCAATCTGTCCACTAAATCAAGGGTCGCATCTGGTTTTCCTTCTCCTTCCCTGTGGCAGTTAGTTTTCTAGAGGTACGAGGTCAGTGGCAACTAGAGCAGCGTTTGATGGAGCTCGCGGCTGAAGAGGACGAAGATGAGGCCGACGCCGGTCGGCGACAGTCCTGTCATGGATGGACCGGCCGTTTCTGCCGATCGTTTGCTCGTTCTCTGCATCAACACTTCATCCCTGTCTATAGTTTTAGCTTGTGAGTTCTTCATGTTCACTTGTTCAGTTCTAGTGTTTTGTTAATAGTTGTTGTTAGGTTTGGGAGGCTTTCGTCTCTGAAAAACACAGTTTAAACTCTATAACACCTAGAGAGGGTTGAATAGGTGAAACCGATTGTGGAATAAAATTTCTACCAATTAAAAACAAGTTCTTAATTAATAGGCATGCACAAGTCTAAGCAATTAACAATCCATCACACAAAATTGCAAAATAAAGAAGAGACAACGCAAGCAATTTTGGTGACGAAGGGAAAACTCTAAGAGAACTCTCAAAGAGAAAAACCCTCCAGGCGATAAGGTGCCACCTCTAAATATCACTATAAGAAGAAGACTTACAATAGTGGTTCAGACGACCCAATACTGACTCTGACTCACAATGTAAATATCTAAAGAACTCTTCAGATTTGCATCCTTGTAACGATCCAGAACTCTGAATATCTTCTTAGTGAAGCGCCAAACGAACTCGCTCAGCAACCGTAGGAACTCCCACGAGCAAACTCTCCAACCCGGAACTCCAAGGTAAAAAAGAAAGATGAATGATGGTTTTGATGGCTCAAAGAAAGAGGAGGAGGAGAAAAAGGAACTCTTGCTCTCACACACGTTTTAGGGTTTCTAAAACGTCTTGGGTAACCCTCACAATAGTCTAGACACTCCTTATATAGATTAGGAGAAGGTAGAAGTGGAAAAGGAAACAAATCAGAAAAGATCGGACTTCTAAAACTGAAGTTTGTTAATGAACGTTCGAACGCTCAGCGAACGCAGCTCGAACGTTCAATACAAAAACTCACTTTTCCTCTTCTCGTTCAAACGGCCAGAGAACGTAAGGCGAACGCTGCTCTCGGGTTTCTCTGTGGAACTCCAACGGTCGAACGATCAGCGAACGTAGTGCGAACGCTGCTCTCGGGTTTCTCTGTGTGTCAGCAACGGTCGAACGATCGGCGAACGTTCATCGAACGTTGATCGTAACTTTATCAATTTTACTCCAACATTAACCCCGTTTGAACCGCAATACCTATAACATATCCCAAATACTTTGACCACTTTAATAAGACCTTTTTGACACGGAATAAAGTCAATACAAAATAATCCTTACAAACTCCCCCTTTGGCTATTCCGTGACAAAATTAACAAGATATATTCTAATTGTTGTGAACCACCAAGCAACAACTAGAACATGAACAAAAACAAAAACAAAATTTGACATGACCTCCCCCTAAACCTATTAAACCCATACTGATTCACCTGTCCCTGAAACATCAAAAACATTGAAAGTACCAAGTGAAAAGCAAAGGGTATTTGTAACACAAAACAACAAATACCAATAACAAGCCAAAAATTAAGAGAATGAGATAAAACAAATATCAAACTTCCAATATTTTCATTCATTCACTTAAGGCATATACATTTGCATATTCATTAACTACCAAACAAAATATTCACAAGGAATTCATTCATGAACACCAAAAACAAATAATACATCCACTTTCACATCCAGGTTTAATACAACCAACACAACAAAAAATATGACTTCTCCCCCTTTTTGTCACAACTAGACAAAGGGATCATATCACGAATGAGATGGCCCAGCACCATCACCCTCTTCACTGCCACCACCTCCACTCGAACCCGGAGCCGCAGTAGCAGGTGCTTCATCATCGTCTTCATCATCCTCTTGATGAAAATACCCCTCCAGTGCAGATTCTAGCTTTCCAAATTACGTTTGCAAATTAGTTTGTTGAAGCTCAACTCGCTGAAACTGAAGGACCATATCTGCATGGTGCTTCTGCAAGTAAGAGAGAATCTGGGAAGTTTGCTCTTTGAGGGACAAAGTTCCTCATGCAAAGAAGCGGGAGGCTGAGCCTCAGCAGGATCATCCGGATTAGGAGCCGAAGTGGTAGACAGATGAGCACGACTTTGTTTAAGAGTGGATTCGGAGATAGGATTAGAAGCCTTACACAACTCTAATGGAGGAAAAGAAATATTCAAGGCACGAACTAAACGGGCACTCAAGCACCCGTAGGGAAGACCATACATCTTCTTTGAGTTGAAGAAAACATTTAAGATTTTTGAGCAAATGACAGAAGGCAAATCAATTGAGTGATGCTTCAAAGCATATAGAAACAAACACTTATCAAATGGGACAGAGGATTTGTGAGCTACGGGAAACAGGTTATGACTTTGAATACGAAAGATAACTATTGTTTCAGCCGTAAAGAATTTAACCTGTAAAGCTCCACCTCTAAAAACCCAATTCCCTCTTCCAAGATGCAGAAGAGTATCAACAACCTCATTTTGAAATTCTGGAGTAGGAGGAGGATAGGGAAATTGAGGATTCAGAACCTAAGGAAGACCAAAAACCGAGGCAATAACATCGGGTCCTACACGAAAAGGAGTGCCTCGAAGAAAAGTTGAGAATTCAGACTTTTCGAAATCAACATCATGGATGTTGGTGAAAAATTCTCTAACCAACTCTACAGATGGGAGAATAAAGTTCCCAAACATGGGATCCCAACCCCTATCCTTAAAACAATCAGAGATCTCATCAGGAAGGGATGCAAATTTAACTTCTCTCTCTAAGATGACATACCTATCACAAAAGTATTCTTCAAAGTTTTTCCTAGCTCTCTTATCTACAAACAAGGACTCATCATAACGAGGTTTCTTGTTGGAATTTTTTGTACCAAGGGATTTCTTCCTAGGCATCTAGGAATGGAATTGAACAAGAAAGAAATAAAACAAAAATACAAGCACATGTTAGAAGATGATAACATGGAGGAACAAACTATATAATTTAAACTTCATGCTAAGAAAAAAAATGCATGAGAAAACAAATACAGTTGATCAAACCAAGAAACAGCGAAGACAATCGAGCAACATTCGACCGTTCGGCAAACGTTGAAGAAAACGAGCCCAGGTTTGGGATTTTTCGATCAAAACATGAACTTCAACAAAAGCGGCCAAAAAAATTACTTGAAATCAACAATAAAACAAGAATAAAATATTTTGAAACTAATTTGAACAAAAATAAACCACAAACCACGAATAAATCAAAGATTTAACGTGTAAAACCCTAGAAAACCCTAGCCGATGATGAACAAAGAAAGAAAAGAGAAAATAATGCATGAAAACTAAAAATCTTACCTTGAATCACGATTTGGAGGCACGAATCAATGAGAAAGCATGAAGAAATTCGAAAGCCCTAAAATCGCCAGACATTCAAACAAGTGTCGTTTCGAACGCTACCAAAACCCTAAGGTCCTTTTCGCACTTGACCTTTTTAAAAACAGAGTTTTAATTGATCATTCAAACATTTGGCGAACACAGGGCGAACGTTAAACAAAAAAATCATTTTGAAAGCAACGTTCGACACGCGTTCGCTGAACGTTGAATGTAATAACCAACGTTCATCAAACGTTTGATAGGCCGTTCGAACGATCACCAAAAGTTCAAAAAAAATTTCAGATTTCAGCAAGAAAACTCATCTCTTTTCAACCAAAAACACTCCAAACAAACGTAAAAACATGCAAGACATACAAAAAACTATAAATCAAGTATAAACTTTTGAAAACTCAAATTTTGATACATTTTGAGAACCATTTTGCTCTAAAATTCAGATTTGAACAAATTCAACTTCAATACTCCCAAATAATTATATAACAACTCAACCAAATTACCAATTGTGTTTGTGTGCATGTGCAAAGCCAAATACAACAACTTTGCCTATATGAGAGCTTGGTGAAGAGGAGTTGGCCATTGATCAAGAAATCCAATATTACCCAAATCTCTCTAAAAATTGAAAAGAGCCCTTTCATGAAAATTTTAAGACCTAAGCATCAAGATTTTGAAATTTTCTCCCCCTGTTTCTTACAATTCTTTTTGCACAAAAAGTAGTGTTCCTTAGAATATCTGAGTTTACAGCTTATTCCATGGTTATACTCCTTGTGATTTTCTTTCTTTTTGAACTCAATATTGCTAGGGTATACATTTCATCCCAGAGTTCTTTTCATATAACTTTTTTCTTCTTAAACAAAAGGGAGAAATCTCTTTGTAACACAAGGTCATATGCTAGGGTCTTTTCAACTTAAGATAGACAAGAATAAACCAAGGATTGCCTATCCACACAACACCGAAATAAATATAAAAAAAAGCTTCCTCAATTGTATTTGGTATGTGTATGTGATGTATAAACCACAAATAGAGTTTAGCAAGATGATTGTGATATTATTAAAAACTGTTGAAACCACATTTGAGAAATCATCTTTGAAGAGTTTGTAGGTTCTCAAAATATAACCAAAAGATATATATTTTCAAAACCTTATACTTATCTTATAGTAGACAAATGTCAAGACAAGAACTCATACAAAAACCAAAATACGAAAAACAAAAAAAAACAAATACAAAAGGAAAATACAAAATAACAAAAAAAAACAAGTAAGCATGCTAAAGAAGAGAAATATGCATGAGACACCCTAAAGCATGCTACAAACTCCTTCTTAATGAAGAGGACCAACACCAATAGCTTTCCTAAGAAACTCAAACCTAAAAGCATCTAAAGGTTTGGTAAAGATGTCAGCTAATTGATTTTCAGTTGGGATGTGTTCAAGAGATACCACATGATCTTCTACCAACTCTCGAATAAAATGATATCGTATATCAATGTGCTTGGTTCGAGAGTGCTGAACAGGGTTTTTGGAAATATTAATTGCACTTGTATTATCACAATACAAGACAATAGTTCCCTGTTCAATCCCATAATCACTCAACATTTGCTTCATCCAAAACAATTGAGTGCAACCACTACCAGCTACTATATACTCAGCTTCAGCTGTGGACAAGGAAATAGAGTTTTGCTTCTTGCTCATCCATGACACTAGATTGTTCCCAACATAGAAACAACCTCCAGTTGTGCTCTTCCTATCATCTACATTTCCAGCCCAATCGGCATCAAAATAGCCTGCTAGAATTGCAGAAGTGTCTCTAGAGAACCATATACCATGATCAACAGTACCGTTAACATATCGTATGACACGTTTGACAGCAAACAAGTGAGACTCTCTAGGATTTGCTTGGAATCTAGCACACACACCTACACTAAAGGCAATATCAGGCCTACTAGCTGTAAGGTACAAAAGACTACCTATCATGCTTCTATAAAGAGTGTTATCTACACTCTTTCCAGACAAATCAGAATCAAGTTTCAAGGTAGTGCTCATAGGGGTTCTAGTGTGTTTCTTGCTGTCCAACCCAAATCTCTTCACAAGGTCTTTAGCATATTTAGATTGAGATACAAAAATCCCATCTGTAGATTGAGGAATCTGAAGACCTAAGAAAAAATTTAATTCACCAACCATACTCATCTCAAATTCATGTTGCATAGCTTTGGCAAAATTTAAAGCAAGAGAATCAATTGGAGAACCAAAAACAATATCATCCACATAAATTTGAGCAACAGTGAAACTGCTCTTATCTTTTCTAATGAATAGAGTTCTATCAACTCCTCCTCTTGTGAACTTGTGATCTAAGATATATGCAGTAAGTCTCTCATACCAAGCTCTAGGAGCTTGTTTCAACCCATACAAGGCTTTCTTAAGCCTAAACACATGATGTGGGAACTTTGGATCTACAAACCCCTTGGGTTGTTCAACATATACTTCTTCATGAAGTGTCCCATTCAGAAAAGCATTTTTTACATCCATTTGATGCAATTTAAAACCCAAGTGACAAGCTACAGCAAGTAAAATCCTTATAGATTCAAGTCTAGCTACAGGGGCAAAAGTTTCATCAAAATCAATACCCTCAACTTGGGTATATCCCTGTGTAACAAAACTAGCCTTATTTCTCACAATAGTACCATGTTCATCTGACTTGTTCTTGAAAATCCATTTGGTTCCAATAACATTATAATTTTCAGGTCTAGGAACAAGATACCACACATCATTCCTAATGAATTGGTTTAATTCATCATGCATGGCATTAATCCAGCACTCATCAGTAAGTGCTTCTTCTACCTGTAGACACCAGATTTTTGCACCCCCAAAAATGCAAAAAATAAAAATTTCAATTAAAAAGTCAAACCCTGAGGGGGCCAAAATTTGACTCTTTGATCCAAAGAGAATTGGCCATCAAACTTCCTCTCATTGAAAAGAGCATTTCGACACGGTTCTAATGCAACTGAGTTTGCCAGAATCGGAGTCCGGATGAGGAAGTTATGAGCCGGTCAAACTTTTGGGGAAGCGAAAGTTGACTTTTTGCTCGACCCCAATTCAACTGTCCAATTTGATCCCAGTGGATAGTGGGTTCCAAGCCGATTCCAACGACATCAAATTTGCTGAAATCGGACATCAGACGGAAAAGTTATGGGCAGTTGAAGTTTCAAGAAAGCTGCCCATGTGGCAAAACAGCAGCAAAAAGCAGAATAAATGAATTAAATAAATAAAATAATCATTTAATAAAAATATCTTTGTTTTTTAATAATATTTTAATAAAAGAATCTCGTTTTTATAATAAAATAATCAAAAAATCGGATAAAAATCTTTAAATAAATCAAATTTAATAAAGCATTTGAAATCCAACATTTTAAAAACGTGGTGGACCGTATTTGAAGTACGGGCGAGGCATGCCCGTATTTCAAATACGGGCAAGCTTCTAGAAGGGGACGCGTGTCGCTGTACGGCGGGACACGCGTCCCGTACAGCCGATTTTGCGAGATTTGAAAATGTGCGTTTTTCACCCGTATTTGAATTACGGGCAAGGCACGCCCGTACTTGAAGTACGGGCAAGGCATGCCCGTACTTCAAATACGGGCACGAAAATTTTGCCTATAAATAGAGAGGCCACCCCCCTCATTTGAAGAAGCAGGTCCTCTAGGCCGTCCCCCCTCTCCTTCCTTGGCATTTTTATGCCCAAGCCCTGCCTCCACTCTGCCAGCATCCATCCCAATGACCAAAATGCCCCTGTGCTGCCCAAGGCCTGCCTAAATCTTGCCGTTTCACCCTTTTAGCATAAGAAACCCAGTGAACCCCTGTTCAAACCAATCCGTGAAATCCAACGGAGGTGCGGAAGCGCTGCCGAAATCATTCGGAAGAACTAACACGCATCAAGAATAGTCCAAAGGTTGCACTGTAAGCATCTCTACAGTTTTAAGTAAATTTCAACTACTTTTGGCTATCTCCTAAAATTCTTATCTGTTTTGTTTTTATTATGTCACTTCTAACATCTTCTTTGATTGCTGTACATCACGAGAAATCCGCTCCCAAGTGATCATCTCCATGGTTAAGAAAAAAGAATGATGATGGATTACCAAGGACGCTTTTAAGCAAGTTAATTAATCTATTTCGTTTGCAGTCATGGAAAGAGTTTTGGAAACATGTAAATGCCTCTAATTCCCTGTAATTTCCCTCCCCCTTCCTTCTTGGCAATGGTCATGGATGGTTACAAAAGCAATATGCATTTATGAACCTAAAAGAAAGGATGAAGGGCTTCAAGTTCAAATGGAGTAAATGTACCATAACAGAGGTACTATGAATCACCACCGAAGTCGCCAGAGCACCCCAGAAGACCTACCAGAGTGATCTCAATCGAAGTCGGAGCAAAACGGCGAAATTGAACAATAACCGTATACTCAGAGCGGTCCAGGCGTGCCCGTAGTTAATCTACGGTCTGGCCTAAACCGTATTAAAATTACGGTTCTAACCAGACCGTGAATTAAATACGGTCACTCGATAAAGTAACTTTAAAAAAAACATTTTTCCGACCCGGGTGGACCTAATCCGACCCATTTTTGTATAATCTGAACCAATTGGGCTTTTTGGACTTTTCCAAGCCCATTTTGAGACTGTGTGCTTAAGTGTGCCCACCAAGGCTTCGTGGGCCCTCCAATGGGGCCCACATCCCGTCTGGCCCAACCAAAGCCCGTTTTGACAAATGAGCTAAGGCCACTTGATTGAATTGCCCTTGGGCCAAATCCAAGCCCAATGGGCCCTAATAAAAACTTAAACTCACTAATTGTGTGAATATTCAATAAACCTTCAAATCAAACAGCCAAAATCCAATAAGGGTTACCCAATAACCCAAATTGGGCCATGGGCTTGACTTAAGCCCAACTTGGATTCCTCTGGGCCTTCCAACAGGGCCCATATCAGACCCACTTCACTAATTGATAAAAAGATAAAATCAAATAAAGAAAGGACCCACACCATCAATGGTCCCTACTCAGACTAAATAAGTGTGCATGCTAGTCTAGGAAGGGTGAGAATTAAGTCGACTCAAGACCAAGGAGACCCACGGGACCTGTCAATCGACGGGGCGGGCTAGGGTGTCTTCGGACTTCCTTAGACGTAACCGAGAACTTACTCAGAACTCTAATAAGCCGCAGACCAGAATAATTAGGCCCGAATAGGTGCCCCTTTTGTGTCTGCCTGCACCTCTCAAGCAGTGGCGACTCCAAAACAGTTCGGAGGCGAGCATCACTTCGCGTGCACCTCGTCGTGCGGCCCGAAATTGGGGTGCGCACAGCTTGGCGACTCTGCTGGGGACCCCTCAGCCCAATTGGACCTTGGTCAGGAAATGAGTCAACATAGGGTGATATGAGCAGATTTAGGAAGTACTTTTTGTCCAACCTTAGTGAGGTATGGAACTCTTGCAATTACGTGATATTGGGGGATCCTGTCACAAGGACGAGATAATTGCTTAAGGAAAGTGGAATTTAAGCGGTTCCCTGTGACCCTCCACTTACCTGGGGATCCACCCAGACATCGTATTGCATGTTGTTCTGTACTCTCACTATAAAAGTGACATTAAGGAACCCTTTATCAGCTCATTATCCAAGAATCACCCAAATAGACACAGCACCTTGCCCCACTGCACACACAAGCACTTCACTACACCGTGAATGATCTTTTAATTGCATGGGGTGACATGCACGAGGGGGTCTGCATGAATGATCCGCTTTGAATGAATTAATGAAATGCTGCTCTTCTTCACCAAAACCTAGATCTCTCTAGCAGCCACCCTTCTCAAACGATGAACTTACTTTTGGGATGGTATTAGCTCTACGCTCCCGTGGCTTGCCGGGGAAAGCAGGGTAAACCCATCTCCCCAGGTTTCTGGATTCCTTAGCGCCACTGGCTTCATGCTGTGGTACGCAAGGGTCTAGTACTTGGCTCAAACCCTTGTAGACGAATGTCTCGGGCTGGGTACCCTTTCCCCACCTATTGTTTCTGATAAACCACAGCTTTGTGAATGCAGCATGGATATGGATGTGGATGTGAATATTGGAAAATAAAATCAATTTAAAATCCAAGAGTGCATCAAGGGCAGTCCCCCGCTCTTTTGCATTAAATTGAGTGAATCCTAGATCTTGGGCTGCCTTAGCCCTAATTTAGGAAACCAACCAAATTTTGATCAGGGGAGCTACCCCAGATCCATGCATTGAGTCCCGTGAACCGTGGGTCTTGCCCCCATTGAGTCCGCAGGGAGCACTTCGAGTCCAAGTCGGCCTTTTGAACAGATGAAAGCCGGCCAAATCAGAAAATCAGACTGAAATAGGCCAGATCAGAATAGGGGCATAAAACCCTAGATCCAGGATTCCAACCTACCTGACTTGAAGCAAATTTGTATCCTTATTTTGGGTTCCCAAAAGCCCTTAAAGATGAAATTTTTCAGATTTTGAATATCATGTAATTTTAGCCCTTTTCGGCAAATTATTAATTCTTTTGGTCTGACACCTGAAAGCAAAGACAGATGAAAGAACAGACAAAAGAAGGCTGATCTGGACTCAGATGTGCTTCCATACACAAGTATGTCTAGAAGTCGTACCTCGAGGGGCACCAATCTTTTTAGGACTATGCACACACTTTTTAATTATGCAGAATGGTAATGTTGGTTCTAATTTTGTGTACGCATCTTCATGCATCAAGTGCACACACTTCAAGATCATCTGCATAAGCATGCCTGATTAACTCATTTCAAAAAACAAAAACAAAAAAACCAAAAAAAAAACAAAACAAAACAAATTTTCAAAAATTTGAATTGCCTCTAAGTGTACATTAAATTTGCCTTAGGGTGAAAAATGGTTTCAATCCCCTGTGCTTAAACCAAGTTTCAATTGGCTGTAAGACAGCCCAAAATAAGGAAGTGAAAAAAAAAAAAAAAGTCAAGGAAAGAGTCTGATTTTTGCCGATGGCCATCAGACCAAAAAAAAAAGAGTCAGCCAATTGGGAAATCAACTCTTGTAGTTTCCCAGATCCTGATGGAAATCAATACTTTGTGTTCCTACCATCCCAAATCCCTTATCATTCCTTGGAATTCTCCAAACTGATCCTTTGGAAATCAACGCTCCGCTTTTCCAAAATCAAAATCGGCTCCTGTGGTTTTTGATCTCAGAGATTCTTTCCTTACCTCCGAAGTGGCGGTCAACCTCCGAAGTGGCGGTTGAAGAAAACCATTACCTCTGAAGTGGCGGTTCAGCAAAGATTATTTCCTTACCTCCGAAGTGGCGGTCAACCTCCGAAGTGGCAGTTGAGGGAAATCATTCTCAGAAATCTTCTTTCCTTACCTCCGAAGTGGCGGTCAACCTCCGAAGTGGCGGTTGAAGGAAATCATTTTCAAAAAATCTTCTTTCCTTACCTCCGAAGTGGCGGTCAACCTCCGAAGTGGCGGTTGAAGGAAACCTTTTCCAAGGGTTATTTCCTTACCTCCGAAGTGGCGGTCAACCTCCGAAGTGGCGGTTGAGGGAAATCATTCTCAGAAATCTTCTTTCCTTACCTCCGAAGTGGCAGTCAACCTCCAAAGTGGCGGTTGAAGGAAATCATTTTTAGAAATCTTTTTTCCTTACCTCCGAAGTGGCGGTCAACCTCCGAAGTGGCGGTTGAAGGAAATCATTTTCAGAAATCTTTTTTCCTTACCTCCGAAGTGGCGGTCAACCTCCGAAGTGGCGGTTGAAGGAAACCTTTTCCAAGGATTATTTCCTTACCTCCGAAGTGGCGGTCAACCTCCGAAGTGGCGGTTGAAGGAAATAATTTCCAAGGATCTTCTCTCCCTTTACCCCCGAAGTAGCGGTTAAAAGGGATCTTTCCTCCGAAGTGGAGGCTAACCTCCGAAGTGGCGGTCATTTTCCTTACCTCCGAAGTGGAGGTCAACCTCCGAAGTGGCGGTTGAAGGAAATCATTTTCAGAAATCTTCTTTCCTTACCTCCGAAGTGGCGGTGAAAAGGAGATTATTCTCAGGGATTCTCCCCTTGTCTCCGAATGGCGGCTAAAAAGAGATCAAATTATCCTCCTTGGTTGTTGAATAAAAGTTTCAAAACAAAAGAAAAAAATCATCAACTAAGTGAAAATCAATCAAATCAAAGAGTCTTGACTAATCTGCATTGGCATACATCAACATGCATTATGTTTTGATATAATATGAATTCTCTATACTAATTTGTGTCTTTTTGTTGAAAAAGGTACCACGATTGCGTATCGCAGCCCATACCTCCTACGTTCAAGAAGAAGACTCCAGATGGATCCTGCTGAAGGACTTGAGCAAGCACTACCTCCACCTCCTCAGGAGCAAGAAAAGCTGGAAGACCATCCAGTAATCTCAGGACTTAACCAGCAAATGGCTCACATAACGGCCATGATGGCGAACATGATGCAGCGAATGGAAAGGTTGCAAGTACCTCCCCAGTTTGCACAACCGCAGCAGCAGTTACCGATACCTCCACAACAGCCGGTACCTCCCCAGGAGCAACCAGTACCACCACCACAGCCATTAGCACCTCAACCACTGCCACTGATACCAGAGCAGCCACCACCTGCCATTCCACAGATGAACTTGCAACCACCAGAACAGCCAGTTCCTCAACCACTACCTGTCCAAGCAGAGCAACAGCTGAGAATTCCAGCAGCCCCTGCCATGCCACAGGGAATGGGGCATGAAGTATAAGATTGGTATCGGGCACAAGAATCGATGCAGGCCGATTTGCAGGCTCTAAAAGAACATGTACATAATGCGAACCGAGGTTCTGTGCCAAAGGAAGCCTCACTGGATAGGCTAGGGTTCTTCCCTGATTTACAGCTTCCGCCAAAGTTTAAATGTCCAGATCTCGTAAAATTTGATGGAAGTGGTGATCCACTGTTACATCTCAGAGCGTACTATGGAGACATTTGCCAGTATGCGCATGATGAGAGGATCATGATCCAATTCTTCCAACGCTCACTGACGGGATCAGCACAGAAATGGTTTGCCAGTCTAGACAGGAGTCGAATCAGGACTTGGAATGATCTGGCAAGTACTTTCCTTGAGCACTTCAAGTTTAATACTGAGGTCTTGCCCACTCGAATGGAGCTACAAAAGATGGCCAAGAAAAATACTGAGTCCATCCGTGAGTATGCCAAGAGATGGCGAGAGATGGCTGCGATGGTCCAGCCTCCCATGCTGGAAAAAGAGATGGTAACTCTGTTCATCTCAACATTGGAGCAACCATACTATACACTGCTACTAGGGCAGTTTGCTACAATTTTCGCAGGCCTAGTGGTTGTGGCAGACAGGATAGAAGATGGAGTTAAGTCTGGTAGAGTTACAGGATTTCCTGAGCAGAAAAGAGGCCCTGTTAGTGGGAGAGGCCTAGAAAGAAAGAAAGAGGACGAGAATGTTAACTACGTCCAACAGAACAGACCTTACCACTTCTCGGCAACTAACACAAGAGAAAACCAAAACACTGGCCAGGAAACACAGGCTACAAGTCGGCCTAGGTTATCCAGAGAGGAACACCAAGCAAGAATGACCAGAGTGTTTACTCCCCTCCCTTACTCAGTATCAGAATTGCTACCAACCTTGTTGAAAAAGGGATATTTGCAGAAAAAACAGCCAACCCACCAGCCGACTAATAGTCGCAATTACAATCCTAATGTGTGCTGCGAATATCACATGGGAGCTCCTGGTCATCATACTAACCATTTCTGGGACTTAAGGCATGATATACAAGATTTGATCGACAATAAGCAAATTTCCGTCAATCCCCCAGCAACAACTCCTGCAGTAGGGGTACAGACTAATCCCCTTCCAGACCATAACAAGGCATCTACTAGTGGGCCAGTAAACCTTGTGAGCAATTGTAACAAAAGCCAGGGGCAATTTGACCCGTCAGTGCTGATTGGACAGCCAGGTCAGAAAGTAAGGGTGTATCTCCGGGAGGAAACCAAATCATTGGCTGCGGTTGGAGACATGCCACCTAATCCCATTAAGGAGTCTAAGACTGAAAAAGGGCCGGATGCCTACATCTGTGCGCTTGAGGATGATCCTCAAAGTAGTGAAGAGGTCACGAGACCACAAGGCCAAAACAACTATGGATGGATCAGTGATTCTCCATTGCCTCCAGCAAGAGAAGGAGCAGGCAGCTCTGCAGGGTTCTGGTATCAAGGCAGGTCACCTGCCCAAGATTCATCGGTGGATAGCTCAAGGGTACCCCCTCAGAGGTCTGTTGAAGGGCCTCCTGACTGTACGTTTGCCACCTTGGAGCCCAATCTCTACTCCCTTACAGATCCATTGTCACCCGAATCTGAGCCGGAATCTATCTCGTCTGAGATGCGTCTGTGGCTTGGCCTCCCTTGTGTTACAGTAGAAGGAGTGCCACCATCTACTCCTAAGCTCATGAATCTGCCTGACCCATATGAAAGCCAAGGTGAGGATTCAGATGATACTTCATCAGAGGAGGAGGATCTGGAGGAAGACATGGAAGATGTAGCGGCGTCAGACGAAAGTGATCCAGACGAATCCGTCAATATGATCACGGTTGGTGAAACTGAACCGGAGGAGGTGGTTGAAGTCAAGACACCGCTCAGGAACTGGAGCGCTGTGCCCATTGCAATCCGCAAGGCCAGCCTTTGAAGGGAGGTTTAATTTACTTTAATGCTTTTTGATGTAAATACCTTTTAATTCTGCATAATAAATAAATAAATAAAAAATGCAAGTGTTTGGTCGGTAATGACATTGCTCTGAGACCACACCTTTTGGCAGGACCATGATCATGGAAAGATGCCAAGTAGCTCAAGGGTGTTTTCAGCTGGGTGCAGTATACTGCCCCATGAGAACCTTGATTGAGCCAAAGGCAACCCTTTCTTGATCCATGCCTTGATTTTTCTCCCAAACTCATCCTCGCACTGGGGCAAAACAACCCCAGAAAGGAAAAAGAAAAAGAAAGAGAGAAAGTGTTTAAACCAGCTGAGGGCCGAGGCTGACTTGAGCAATTATGTCTTTGAGAAAGGATGAGAGGCCATCTTTTATCCATCCTGAATTTTAAGAATCGCTAGTCAAAACACTTTGAGCATGATCGTGTTGTTTAAATACCCGTGTTGTGTCTAGCCACCCTACACTAGGGCAAAGCTGAAAAAGAAGTAAAAAGGATGAATCAGGTCCCTGAATGAATTTGCATGAAACAATCCAATCAAGTTGTCACAACTTCTGTAAAAGGATGAAAGGCCATTTTGCTTCACATCCCAAATCATATCCTTAGTCAAATCCTTTGAGCCTAACATTCTTCTTTTCTAACCCATTGAGTCAGATACCCTAAATATGGTGCTTGGCAAAGAAGGAAAGAAGAAATGAGGTAAGTGTGCAAAAGCTAAGAAAAAGAAAGAAAAGAAAAAGCACACTGGGGGCATGCCAATCAAATCAAAAAGCAAAAATCGGCTCCCAGGCAAAGGAAAAATAGAGGAAAAAGCAAAAGGCCTCAAAAGCAACAAAAAAAAAAGTGAAACGGACAACGCCAAAGTCCAAGCAATCAAAAGAAGGGGAGAACATGACTCAACCCATTTACAAAAAGACTTTGTGCCATATTCCCTTTCTTTCATAAACTAAAACCTCGGCCTTCATTTCGTCCCATTAGAAAGTCCTTTCTGATTACAGAAGATGTGGCAATCAGATTTGTGATGAAGGAATCTAAAGAAGAAGAACGAGCTTCGGCGAAGACACAAAGTGAAACCTGAAAATGGAAAGACAAAAACTTGAGCCTTATAACCTTTCATTTCTCAGAACTGAAACCAAGCCTATGTTTCATCCTAATTTCAAGACCTCTCTGATCTGAAGGGCATGATATGCAAAAATTTGGCTAAGAACCCTCAAGTTGGGATAGTCACTAACCCAGGGAAGAACTCCCAATTGCCAAAAACTTCCCTCAAAAAGGAGAAAATGAGAGAAACAGAAACCTGGGAAAGGGGGGACATTCCTTGAAATACCTCTCAGCTTTTAAACCCTTGCTGGCCTAAGTCAAGAATTTCATGGGAATACGTGTCGAGCACACTGTGCGCATGGTCGCACGGGTAGGCACGCCTCCTAAAGGGTAATTCGGGAATGTTGGAGTCACCACCACCTGATGGGGTGCAAGCGGACACCTGGGTGCCTAGATTTTCTATTAGACTGGTCTGCGGCTTAGAGATTCTAAGTAAGTTCTCGGTTGCGGTCTGGGGAAGTCCGTAGACACCCCAGTCCACCCCGTCGAATGACGGGTCCCATAGGTTTCCTTGGTTTGAGTCAACTTTGGTCTCTCGCTCACCCGATTCCTAATCCAGCATTCAATTTTTGTTAAGTCTGGCGGTCCCACCAGACTTAACAGTGTGTGTACGTAAATTATACACACGGTAAGCCCTGCTATTCTTAGAATAACCTAGGAAGATTCCTTCATCACTCTTGGCATCAAACTTAGCCAAATTCTCCCTATCTCTCAAAATAAAACATTTACTTCCAAAAACACGAAAGTATTTGACAGTGGGCTTTTTACCAAACCAAATTTCATAAGGAGTCTCAGTACTCCCAGGCCTCAAATACACCCTATTAATCACATGGCAAGCCGTGTTAATAGCTTCTCCCCAGAAATACATGGCAACACCCTTAGCATGTATCATAACTCTTGCCATCTCTTGAAGAACCCTGTTTTTCCTCTCTACTACTCTATTTTGTTGTGGAGTAATAGGAGCAGAGAACTCACAATGAATTCCCTCTTCAAGACAAAAATTTTCAAGGATTGAGTTCTCAAACTCTTTCCCATGGTCACTCTTCATCCTAACAATAGAGGTGAAAGCCATGTAGTTTTGACTTTCCTCTATTTTGGAGTCCTCACTACCCCTATCAGATGCACTCTCATTAGAAAGAGTGGCATTCATTGCTTTCCCTTAAAGCTTCTTAAATGTGGGACACTCCGACCTAATGTGACCAAAACCCTGACACTCATGGCATCTGATTTGTTGGAGTTTTTGCAACCTAGAGTCCTTAGGATGTTTGGACTCCCTAAATTCAAATTTGATTCTGGGTTTTTGATCTTTACCACTAGAACTCCCCTTTGATTTATACCTTTCATTTTCATTTTCTCTCCTTGGTTTCCTCCTTCTAAACATTTTCCTAAAGTTCTTCACTAACAGGGCAATATCTTCATCTCCCATGGATTCCTCGCTAGAATCATTATAAGTCTTTTCTTTACTAAATTTGAGAGTTATAGACTTATTCTTCTTAGTAGGAGGAAGAGTGAGTTCATAAATTTGAATTGAACCTATGAGATCTTCAACCCTAATGCCATTAATATCCTTACTCTCTTCTATAGCAGTGACTTTGGGTCTATATTTTTCATGGAGAGATCTAAGGATTTTTCTAACCACTCTATTTGGAGGAATTCTTTCACCAAGGTTAAAGCTAGAGTTGATTATATCACTTAGTTTAGCATAGAAGGAATCGAAGGAGTCATCATCTCCCATTTTTAGTTCTTCAAACCTAGTGATAAGCATCTGTAATTTAGAGTTCTTCACAAGGACAATTCCCTCATGAGTGGTTTGAAGAATTTCCCAGATATCTTTACTGGTTTGACAAGCAGACACCCGTTTGAATTCATCAGCAGAGATTGCACTAAAAAGTGCATTGACACCCTTAGAGTTATAGTTAACATCAATCAATTCTTCTCTAGTATAGCTATCTGGGTCTTTGTTTTTTGTCTCACCATCTATAATCACAGTTAGAGGATTCCATCCTCTCTCAACACTTCCCCAAACTTTTTCATCTATAGCCTTCAGATAGGCTCTCATTCGAACTTTCCAGTAGGCATAATTGCTGCCATCAAAGAAGGGTGGGGCAGTGGAGGACTTGTACATGACTAACAGAGTCAAAGATCTGGTTACCCGCTCTGATACCAATTGAAAAACACAGTTTAGACTCTATAACACCTAGAGAGGGGTGAATAGGTGAAACCGATTGCGAAATAAAATTTCTACCAATTAAAAACAAGTTCTTAATTAATAGGCATGCACAAGTCTAAGCAATTAACAATCCATCACACAAAATTGCAAAATAAAGAAGAGACAACGCAAGCAATTTTGGTGACGAAGGGAAAACTCTAAGAGAACTCTCAAAGAGAAAAACCCTCCGGGCGATAAGGTGCCACCTCTGAATATCACTATAAGAAGAAGACTTACAATAGTGGTTCAGACGACCCAATACTGACTCTGACTCACAATGTAAATATCTGAAGAACTCTTCAGATTTGCATCCTTGCAACGATCCAAAACTCTGAATATCTTCTTAGTGAAGCGCCAAACAAACTCGCTCAGCAACCGTAGGAACTCCCACGAGCAAACTCTCCAACCCGGAACTCCAAGGTAAAAAAGAAAGATGAATGATGGTTTTGATGGCTCAAAGAAAGAGGAGGAGGAGAAAAAGGAACTCTTGCTCTCACACACGTTTTAGGGTTTCTAAAACGTCTTGGGTAACCCTCACAATAGTCTAGACACTCCTTATATAGATTAGGAGAAGGTAGAAGTGGAAAAGGAAACAAATCAGAAAAGATCGGACTTCTAAAACTGAAGTTTGTTAATGAACGTTCGAACGCTCAGCGAACGCAGCTCGAACGTTCAATACAAAAACTCACTTTTCCTCTTCTCGTTCGAACGGCCAGAGAACGTAAGGCAAACGCTGCTCTCGGGTTTCTCTGTGGAACTCCAACGGTCGAATGGTCAACGAACGTAGGGTGAACGCTGCTCTCGGGTTTCTCTGTGTGTCACCAACGGTCGAACGGTCGGCGAACGTAGGGCGAACGCTGATCTCGGGTTTCTCTGTGTGTCACCAACGGTCGAATGGTCAGTAAACGTTCATCGAACGTTGGTCGTAACTTTATCAATTTTACTCCGACCTTAATCCTGTTTGAACCGCAATACCTATAACATATCCCAAATACTTTGACCACTTTAATAAGACCTTTTTGACACGGAATAAAGCCAATACAAAATAATCCTTACAATCTCCGATCAGGGCCGTCGGCCGTATTTTGTCTGTCCAAGTGAAGCTTGGAGTTCGATACCAAGATGCTTCCCTAACAGTAGGGTGGGCTTTGTGCCTCTATTCGGTTAGGATCGGTGATCCGATCCTTCCCTGTTTTGGTGCAACTCAGTTAGCGACTCCATCCCCTTTGTGGACTCTTCAAATCCGCCAGTTAGCAGACCCTCCCTCAAGCGTTCTTGATGGTTTTCCATCAGGACTTTCGGCATTGGCCGACTGCCTGAATATATTTGTGTTTGGTGCTCAGCCTTCTATTACTGTTGGTGGTTTTATCTTTGGTTTTGTAACCTAGGGTTTCACGGCTGTTTTTTGTTTGGTATTGTACTCCATGGTGTGGGTTGTTATGTATCATGTACTACCTTCTTTTGTTAATGAAATAGCCTAGTTCAAGCTTTCCACCGAAAAAGAAAAAACTCGACAGTTATAACCCATTTTAAACGCTAAACTTGATTTTTCAACCCTAATCCCAAGTCAACTTGCAAAACCCTTTTGGGTATTTTTTATGGTTACAGAGCCTAATTTAGTAAATTATATGGGAGAAATTGGTTTTCAGTGATACCATTTCAAAATAATCTAGGTTCAGGTAGACAGATCTTAATAATTGGTTTTTAGTGATATTTTTCTAAAATTATTGAGAATTCATGTGTTTATGAAGAATTTCTTTCAAAAATACCCTAACTTGCAAACCTCATTTTTAGTTATACTTTTTCAATATACTTCATATTCATTCATTCATTTATTTCTTGTAATTGAGAATTTGTAATTGAGAATTAGTGATACTTTTTAAAAATAATTAAAAATTGATATAATTTTATTATTGATGAAAATTTTCTTCCAAAAATACCCTCAAAAAGACTTACAAACTTTACTTGTAGCAAAATGAGTGAAAAAGTTTTCAAAGTCTTTTGAGGGTAGTTTTGGAAGAAACTACAGTAAAATGACACTCAAACTCAATTGTTTTAAAAAATATCACTAACTGATTCTCAATTGTTTTAAAAAATATCACTAATTTTCAATTACCAAGAATCAGGCACTGAATCTGAATTATCTGAATTATTTTAAAAAATATCAGTAAGAACCAATTTCCCCAATCATATGAGCATTCGAGAGATCATTATCCTTGAGAGTTCCGGAGCGAAGAATCAAAGCAACACCCGTCTACAAAGAGATAAGTGGTTCCTAAGTCCTAGCCCTCTTGGGATTAGGATTTTTCGGTTTTTCCTCAAAAATTTGATTGTTAGGTGAGATTGGAGTTTCTCACAGATGTCTCCAAGAGTTAAGATCCTCCGGTGGGAGAATAGGCTTCGTGAGTAGTTTTTGGTTATCCAAGGAAACTGATTTGTAAAAGTTTTTGGGCGAACCTTGAGAACCCTAATCTGATTTTGATAAAAGCATGAAAATTCTCTCCGGTAAGAATCAGAAAAAAAAAGGGCGAGTATAAGTGATGAAAAGAACATACATCTGCTGTTCTTGTTATCAGACGTATTCATTATTCTCTGCTTTATTGTTGATAGTAGGAAGGAAATACAAAAACTAAACATACAAGACTACAACCCCTGGTTTTCTGATTTAATAATTACCTAATACTGGAGCAAGTAGGTGGTGATTCATTCCTTAAGATATCAACCCATGCTGTATGAAGGGGTGGGTAAGTTGATTACAGTGCTCTTGACCTTTGTCATCATGTTAATACTGTTAGTAATTCCCTGCGAACCGATTCCGCTGTCCCTCAATCCCTGCAACAAAGAAATGGTTGGTTTCCTCAAACATGAAAGCGAATAGAATTGTCCTGCACATTTAAAATCTGCATTGGTGAGACCACATGCTGTAGGATCATGTACCTGAAAGGGAAAATGATCTGGCCCACGAGCAGGCGCAGAGTTGATCTGTACTGTTCCTGTTTCCATTGCATCACTGATCAAGATTGCTTTGTTGATGTCTCTCGTGAAGACGCAACCCTGTATTTTATGTATCACCTTAGCATTGAGGGAAAGAGAAATAACTGTAATCTCAGAAGGCATTGTTTGCTTGGATTTCATCTCTCTGGTTTTGTTCATCTTGGCTTCTATCAGATGGTTAAGAAAGACTACGGTAGAGTTCAATAAGTGGTCCTATGATTCATTGGATGTGTAAATATAAATACTGAATGAGAAGCTTTGTTCCGATAACGTTCTATATCAGTGAGATGAGAAGCTTGGCATGGACATGGGCCCAAAGATAACAATATTGATTATCATGAACAGAGGTATTTTGGTAAGTCTCAAAGGATATAAGAGCGAAAAGGTAAATGGGTTGTTATTTATTACCTGGAGGCCAAAATTACTAGCATTGCAATGGTGGATTCCTTCTTCAACAGAGTTGATCCTGATAACTGGCAGAACTGGCCCAAAGGGCTCTTCCCATGCGATCCTCATATCAGGTCGGACATTGTCCAGCAACAATGGCCAAATGAGATTACCATCTCTCTTATACTCCTGGCAAAATGTTGCTCCTTTCTTCTTGGCATCCATTACCAGCCCTTCAATGAAGTTTGCAGATGACTCGGACACAACAGGGGTGATATCACTGTTATCTTCAGGTGGTCCAACAGTCAATTTCGCAACTTTGGCCTTGACTTTCTCAACAAGAGTGTCAGCTATGGAGTCCATTGCTAAGACTACCTTAACAGCAGTGCACCGTTGGCCACTATAAAATATAAAATGCAAAAGAATTAAGACATGTTTGCCAAGTAAAGACTAATTTGTCTTAAAGCGTCGAAGCACTCAGTGGTCAGTGTAAATATTTCCTTCACCTGTAAGAGAAGCCTCCTTTTATAATGTTAGCTGCCACTAAATCCAAATCAGCATCTTCAAGCACAATACAGGCATCTTTTCCACCCAGTTCCATCTGTAAGGGGATCATGCCTGCCTTCTTTGAGATCGCAATTCCAGTGTCTCCACCAGTGAAGCTAAATAAGAGAAAAAAAATGGTTGTAAGGAGAAGGTGCAAAAGTTATGTGAAAAAAAAAAGGAAAAATGTCTAGACAATTTTATTTTTTTTTGTTAAGGAAAAAAAATTTCTAGACAATTGGGTAACATAAGGTGACTAATCAATTACCTTATACAGTTTACTCCAGGATGCATAGTAAGGAAGTCACCAATCTCAGAGCCTTTCCCAGTTACACAGCTGATCAGGCCTTTAGGGAAACCCGCCAAGTGAAAGCAGTATACCATGTGGAGGGCAGCTACAGCACCCTGTAAATACAACAGTGATCTTAAGAAAAAGAAAACCCAATTCAGAAGAATCAGGAAACAATCAACAAGTAACTCGCTTAAATGATGCCATAAAAATACTGAAGAGACACCATCTGCCATGGAAGAATGTGGCAGTAAATGGGTCCGGATTGGGTGATAATTAGTTTGGCTTGGAAGGCACCAGGATACCACAACCTGAATACATTCAAATCAATGAGGATTATGGGTTTAATGTCAAAACGTGCTTGTGATGGTTCTAATCAGTCTGAACCTGCATAAGACTCTGATTGTTTTGGGGTTGACAAATTAGGTTGGAAATTGCCTTCCCTACTCTATGAATTCAAAATTGATGTGACGAGGTATGCATGCAGCAAAACCGGTACCTGAGTTGGAGGCTTGAGCACGATGGAATTTCCCGCAATAAGTGCAGGAGCAATTTTTGAGACAGCAAGATTAACAGGATAGTTGAAGGGCGGGATTGCCAAAACAACCCCAAGTGGAATCTGCAGTCAAGTGCAATTGAATTTCATAAATCAGTACTAAAATTAAAATTAGTATTAAGAAACATATACATATTCCATGTTCTTGTCTGCATCCTGGAGCGGCTCACTATGGTTAGTAAAAGTTGGAAAGGGGCATCTCAGTACAGATAGTACAAGTTGGACAAGGCATATATTTATGCAAGTATTTGGATACAAGGAATAGAAAAACCTAATCACTTCAAAGGAGGAGGAAGAAGGAACAATTCTTTATACATTGATACTGTCACATTACAATTGCAACTCAATTGTATTTACCTCAGCATCAAAAGATGAACAGTGAGATTCTTGGAGGCCTTATGTGTGTTAATTAATATAAAAAGTGACAAGCAGCAATTGGATTAAGTAACAGAGACATCATAAGAAAAAAATAATGAACAATGTCATTATTCTCCAAAATAATGGTTTTCGCTAAAGATACAACAGGCAAATTTCCTCATAGTCTTCGAAAAATTTCCTTGAAAGTTTATTTTTCCTTGAAAGTTGTATAACCCAATGTAAGACTGTGTAGTGCTGGATCTTGCCTCACTGTAAGATTGCCTCGACTTGATTTTCTGTTATCAAATAAATTCCTCAGCATTTTCCTTTCTTCCACAAAAGAAAAATGTTGAAAGCAAATCCCACCAACTATCTATCAATTTACCCTGTTGGAATTAAGAATTGGAATGACCTGACAGATATTCAGGTCCAATGTGATTGGTTTTAAGGTTTTGGCTATACTTATAGTGGACTAGTCCTGGCTTAACTTGAGCCTAGTTGAAAACATGGGCTTAGGCCTGAATTATGTGTTCTTATGTTAGATGGTTATCCAACATGACAGTTTGGCCAAGCCATTGGACCCGCAGGAAGTCAGAATTTAATTTTCCAAACCTGGAGCTTTTGAGAATTTGGAGTTTTGTTTTGCGACTAGTATCTCCAGTTGGACATGAGCAAAGGCTATCCAGATTGCATAGGTCCCGGCCCAACAGCTTGAATTTATGAAAAGGCAGGAGAGTTGAATAATACTGTTGGGAAGAGTCCAAATTAATGTTTTGGCCTTATTTGGCTGGTTGACCATACAAAGATAGGGCATTCATACGTGTAGGCAGCCTATTAAGCAACCCCCCCCCCCCCCCCCCCCCCCCCCCCCCCCGCGCGTCTCTCTCTCTCTCTCTCTCTCTCTCTATATATATATTTTATTATTATTATAATTTTTCAAAAGTTAATATCCTTATGTACTTAACATTTTTTTTTTGGGTTAAATTCAAATATATCAAATGATAATGCTTCAAAATTATAATATAATAATATTTTTTTAATAGTAATAATAATAATAACCAATAAATATGATGATGAAGACGGCAACAATAATAATGATACTACCAATAATAATATTTACAGTAATAACTAATAACAATAACATGGTGTTTCTACTAGCGGTTCAACATGATTCAGTTAAAACCAAGAGCCGACTGACCCAAACCCGCTTTGGGTTGGTTTGCTTTGGGGTTTCAAAATATATACTTCGGTTTGGGTTTTGAAATCCGCAACCCGAATTAATTTGTTTGTTTCGGTTTTGGCTTGATGTTTTGCTTAAACCGAACTGAAACCAGACTTAAAATATGTTTCACTAAACTGAACTAAAACTGTATATTTTTTGGGGTGTTTAGAGTGATGGGTTCTCAATTCAGTTCGGTTCGGTTGGGGTTGATGTCAACCAGGATCAAACCAAACCAAGTTTCACCCCTAGTTTCTACCACATGCACTTGGACAACACATGCCAACAAACTACTAATGCATTCCCGCATATGCCAAGAAATATCTGATTCTAAGAAAAAGGAAAAAGGAAAAAAGCAGAAAACTGAAAGGTTTTTAGATGTCAGTTTCATAACAGATGTCATTGCATGCAACAATTCATCTGCCACCACACCTTTTCCATCCATTCTATGGTTAGAAGAAATAACAAAAAGTGGAAGAAGACACAAATGTCTGAACAAAAATTCTAGTGATTGTATCCCACCTGGTCATTGAAAAACAGAAAAGAATGAAATTTGGCAAGGTTTCAACAGACAATCAACCATGGAAAATATATCAATCATAGGGCTAAACATCAATCAACTTGGCTAAATGCAAGAAATTAATCTACTTTTATCACACTAATTTGATCATAAACCAACATGGGTCCTTGTATTCTCTGTTAAAAACTGAAATTTACCTTAGAAACAAGGCAGTATTTGCTCCTCTCATTTCCAGGAAAACTATCAGAAGTGAGAAACTTGCCCTCTCCCAGAATCCTCACACCTTCTTCAGCACAGTACGACACCAAATCGCCAGACCTAACAACCTTCATCAAAACCAAAAACCCCAATAAAATTTAAATTCCAATTTGGATGGTGGCTTCAAGAAAACAATTGGTTAATTAGCTTAGCTACCTCAGTAACAGCATCCTTAGCTGGTTTTGCGATCTCTTTCACCAGGCACTCCCCAATTGGAGCTTTGTGTTCTTTTAAGATCGCTGCTGCCTTGTGAAGAAGCTCTGCTCGTTTCCAGAGAGGCGTCTTTGCCCATGACTTCTGTGCACTCTTCGCAGTTTCCATGACCTTGTTCACCTCTTCCTGTGTACAAGCTGTTGGGAAGATGAAAAGGGTTTTGCTTCAGGAACTCATACAGGAGACTGAGTCGAATCACTCGAGATAATAACTGAACTGAGTTGACTCAATTCCCATCCCAACTATAAACAGTCGAGAACCAATGTACCAGAGTGAAAACTGAAAACCTAACTGATCACCCAAATCAGACATGCAGGAGTTTGGGGAAATTATCTAAGGAAACATGGAATTTTATCTTTGAAAACAAAAATTCAAGAAGGAAATCGGAAAAGATCAGAAAATTTTCTTGCAAAATGAACTTCTTTCTAGTTCGCTAAAAAAGAAGAGAGAAACATTTAAATTTGACCAAAAAAAAAAAAAAGAAGAAAAAAATTCCTGCGAAGTTGCTGGAGAGCTTCGAGGTCGACATTTCCGCAATTACATTTTTGATAAACTTTCAAGGATTATAGCCCCGAGAAAAATCGCTAAAGACAGAGAAACAGTGGCGGAGAAATTCAAGTAAAGAAACTCAAACTCCAAGAGATCGTGCAAACTGAAACCGAAATTCTGTATTGGAAACAAAAAGAAATGAAAATCAACTAAAATCCTTCAATTCCGAAGGAAAAGGCTCAAAAGACTGCAATTCAACTACTACCACACACAGATAAGAATAAGCAGAGAACTTCTCTCCAGTAAAAGCGTAGCAGAACTTCACCAGAAACCGAATTCCTTACCCTGAACCTTGTACTGAGTTTTCCTGGTAGTCGGATTGACGATCGCCACAGATTTCCCAGAAGATGACTTCTTCCACTCCCCCTCTGAGTAGTATTTGAAGACATCACCATCTAAAATCTCTGCAAAAACTCCATTCCCCGCCATTTTTGTGAATTCAAGTAAAAAAAGAAGAAGACAAGCAAGAAGAGCTTCAGAGAGGGTCTCTGCAACTCCCCCTCTTCCTTTCTTCTACACTTTGGTTGAGACCTCTGTGTGTGAGAGAAGGTGAGAGAGAGAGAGAGAAAGAGTCTCTTCGGAGTCGTGGTCATTGGAGAATTTATACAGACATGATAAGCCACGCTTTCGTTATGACCCACAGGACAACCACCGAGTTCGGTGGTTCAACGCGCGCCAAGTGAACGTCTCTGGTTCACTCACCTGGTTAAGATTTTTAATTCCCCCTTTGCCCCTGGCCTGAGAAAAAGAAAGGGTTATGGAGCTCCAAAATTTGCCACGTGGAAAAATCTTATCCAAATTCTTGACATCCTCTGCACGTTTTCTTTTCATACTTTGAGAGATTTTGCCACGTGAAACCTCAACAGTTACGACTTTTTCCGAAGTTTTTTTTTTTTTCTAATTGAAAAAATTCTTTAACATCTCTTTTAAAGTGCAAAGTCAGGTGTGGAATCAAGTATTGAATTAATGTAAAATTCAACTAACTCGTTTGAGGGATAAATGTCATTCAAATAAAATAAAAGTTATCTTATGCAAGGTTTGTAATTTCGGTGCCGGTGGGTTTTGTCAGCACGCCGGTCCGATTTGTCAATAAAAAATACATTCTTTTCCGTTTCGCCCATTTTGTTCGGCACACCGCCCCGTTTCGGTGACAAATCGTCGAAATTTCAGACAAGTCACCAACGATGCGCCCAGAGCGATTTCCCTTGACGAAACGCATCGCCGGAGGTCCAAAAACCGAAATTTCAGATTGTAAACCTTGATCTTATGGGAATCATAGATGAGGCCAAATCTCTCGTTTTATCTTATAAGGGTTAAGTCAAGTACATAATGTTCAATACGAGAGCGTTTTGCCTGGAGCCACTCAGTGTAACTAGCGTGAAACGCACGAATTGATGCTCATGTCAATAGGGGCCCCACACATTCATACTCCATTCCAACCGTGCATTTTACGCTGGTTCCACTGAGTGGCTCTAAACGAAATGCATTCGTTCAGTACATATGGAAGATGGTTTTAATTCCAAGTTTTAGGGATTAGAAAATGTAGGAGATGGAAATAGAAAGAAAATAAAGAAGTAAACAATAATAAAAAGAGCCGTTAAAAAAGAAAAATCAGTTCGGAATATGATAAAATAAGCTTAAAGCACAATTCTTTTGAGTAAACAACTTTTTTGCAGCCATGAATAAATACTTTGACTGAGTCATTAATATAGAAGTACTTACCCAAAAGCATAAGAATATCCACAATACTAATTCCCGACCTTTTTCACTGCCTACTTGTGTAGGTGGGAATCAATCCTGTGTCACAATATTATTGGGCTTTACTAGATTGACAAGTCTAGTACCTTCTACTCTTGCCTTGTCAATTACCTACTGCCATATTTTTGCTTCAGTCTTTGTGTCTACTAAATTAAAATTTAAAGACAAATAAAGTAAAATAAACAAAGAGTCAAATTTTATTTGCTTTTATTCATTGGAAAGCATAAGCCTATTGGAAACCGTTTCTTTAAAAAATTAAAGACAATATTAGTGATTTTTGTTTCTTTAAAAATTAAAAACATAACCCTCAATTTCTTCTTCTTCTTCTTTTTTTTATTTGGATCCTCAAACCTTATTGGGTGGTGGGACTTTATGCCCCTAAAACAGTAAAACAGTGGGACTTAGTTATTAGGGTTGTTAGACTAAATGTGCATACAACCACCCTTAATTATAAGGGTCAACTCGGTTCAACCGCCGATTAGGTTGACCCATACATGCAAAGGTGACGGAGAGAGGATTTGATCCTGACATATTTGGGTCGGGTCGGGTCGTGTGTTGTATCAAATACTCTAGAATAGCCTAATCCAAACATGCCCGACATCGGTCAGGTTTGACAAGTAGATGAATTTTGTATTATAATCTCATTGACCCATTCCAAACGGGCTCCGATTGACCTAATGGTGTCAATACCCGATTTGAACCGACTCGAACTAGTCGGGTGGGTAGTTCGAAAATATCCAGCGGGCCCGGATCCATATTTAAGGTTTTGGTTGGCCAGATTCGGAGCGGATTGCCTGCGTTTAGATGGAGTTTTAAACAACCTGAATCGACCCGGACCTTTTGACCCCCCTGGTTTACTCAAAGCTGCCCATCAGAAGGTTTGTTGAGAGAAATAGGAATTTTAAGTGAAGTAGATAATAAATCCTCCAGGCTACAAGTCTACAAAGGTGGTTTTAACCACAATTTCATACTATTATGGAGAACCACAAGTTGTTGGCCTTGATTCCACAAAATTACAAACCTCAAAGATGGCCCACCCAAGATTTGAAATTGACCCATCATTCAGCATGTTATATGTAGGCCCATGTCATTTATTTGCTAATCAAAGCCCAACCAAACTTCTGCTACTAGGGAGTTAAGATTACTAACTATGATTAGGTCATGGTTTCACCATTTTAATTAGTGACAGTTGAATGATGTGTACATTGTGATGCATTAACTTGCCTAAATTGTTTTCGGGCAGAGTTTTTCTTTTATCTTTTCCATTTGGTAAGAATTTTTTTGGGGTTTGGACCATTTAGGCAGGTTTAGGCTTGTAAACTTGTCTAAATCATGCACCACTAATGTGACCAATGGATTAGTAGGATCAAGGATGTGCTTATAGAAAGTTTTAACAACTTATTTGTGATAAAACAGGAGGTCCAAATTTTAAGTGACTAAAAGAATAAATTATGGGTCAAATGCGAAAATTCGACCGTTAAATTATGGGTCAATTCATATTTATTATCATTTTCTAAGATTTAATTGTGCTATAATAAAAGCAAAACTTTATTTTAATGTTGAGAAATTTCATTTGTGTGAATTTTGGGGACAATATTCTTAAGATATAATAATTTTAGGGATAATTACAGTTTAACCACTTAAGGTTCGAACAATCCCACTTTCTCTCTTGAGGTTTTTGAAATATCAATTTATCACCTTAAGGTTTGTTGTGTATAAGACGTTGCCTCTTATAGATATTTGACCGATATGGTGGCCAAAAAAAAAACATTTACTGACAACTTTATCCCTTTTGACTACCATGACTACTCTTCAATGAGTTAGAATTAACAAGGCAAAGTTGCCAACGTATGTATTTTTTTTCTCTTCTACCCTGATTGATCAAACTTTTAGAAGGAGAAACTATTACACAAAACAAATCTTAAGGTGATAAACTGGTATTTCAAAGACCTAAGAGGAAAATGGGATTGCCTGAAATCTCAAGGGGGTAAAATTTTATCCCTAAATTTTAAACTCAAACTCCAACAATAGTAACGTAGTGAGGGTAGAAGTTGTTCGAAACTCATAGTGGTTCATATTAGAGTTTAGGACAAATAAAAAGATATTAGATTAATAGCTTTTAAGAATTTGAGAAATAAAAATTCTTAAAAAGTTCACTAATGAAAAGTGTCACTTTTGCCGGTTAGCAATCATTTATTGCTAAAAACTGGGATATAGGGGGGAAAATATAAGAAAAGAATAAATATTTATGTCCGAAAGGACTGCTCAAGCTAGCTTTCATAGCTCAGTTGGCTAGAGCACCCGTTTAGTAAGCGGGAGGTCTTGAGTTCAATTCTCAATGAAAGCAATATCAAAATTTTCACTTCTTTGGTTTCTAATCTTTTATTTTAGCGTCTATGTTAATTTAATTTAGATTTGTGCAAGGGAGGCCACAATAATATGTATATCTTGCTATTTTGTTGCCCAACATTCTAATTGACATATCAAAATAGAACACATGGATTATATAAAAGAAACATATTTATTATACAAAATATAATTATATAATATCTTTTTATACATACAGTTCTGGCCACAATCCTATCCTACTAGACCTTTCTCCACTTTTCCACTCTTCTTGATATTATTGGCTTATATAGCAATGGCAAGATGATCTCACTTGATCCATCTACTGTTAGAAACTACAAGATAGGGGTGGCAATGGGGAATAAGTTTAGTGTATAATAACATTTTTTTTTTGAACTCAGGGCATCCAGGCTTGCTTACGCTCAACCGACCAATCCCCGAGGGCCCATGCAAGACCCTGCAACTCACATGACCCCGATAGGTATAAGGTCTATAGACTTTATACAGGTGACCCTAAGAGATTGTGCTTAAGAGAGTTCAAATCTAAGACCTCAGAGAAAGCATACCTCTAGGCCCCAAGTATTGACCCCTAGGCCTTAAATAGAAGTATGACCTATTACAACCAAATATTACTCCTATGAAGAGTTCACCCTATTCTTAACCCCTTCTCCACTTCGCTTCAAAGGTTGGGCTTATTTTGAGCTAATATAACTCTTTTATATTGGGTTTGAAACCTTAAATTTTTGGTAGAAAAGAAAAGAAAATATATGAAAAAGTACTTTTTCTTATTTGGTTGGGAATAAGGATAGATATTTAGAAAGAAAAGTTACTAAAAATTGAGATCAAAGCCTTTTCCCTTTTAAAAGGTAGAGAAGGTTTTTTTTTTTTAAAAGTTAATATGAATTCCTATGATACTCTAACTAGCTACCGAAACGCTCTAAAATCTTTAACGTGTGATTTCTCCTACAAGAAATAGTCTCCATGTTCGCGGATAAGGCCACTTACATCAAACCCTCCCCAAATCATGTGCAGTGGTAGGAGCCTCGTGCAATAAGATCATATTAGCTGGTCCCTCACGCTGGAACATCTACTAGTCCAATAGTGGAGGGTGTGTACACGTAGACTTCATATACTTATTGGACATGTATTTCACCGTTGAACCAACAGATCTTCCAGCCAAGTGCTCCAACAGATTTCAAATCTCGTGCAATAGGCTAGCCCTTTTTTTTTAGTTATAATTCAAATATTTCCAAGTCTCAAATGAGTACACTTGAGTTGTTCCAGGCATGTAATTAAGTTGGATTTCGTTCAACACAAATATATAAAATTTCACATTTGTCATTGACTAAAAACTTGAAACCTAGAAATTAGTTAAAAGCTGATACGCTTTCTGCATCCTTAATGGCTGGTTTTTGGTTGGCTACCTCCTGCCTCTTTAACTCATAGAAACTATGGGATATGTTCATGCTGAGCCGTCAGATAGGTAGCTGTAGATGGTGATTTAACATAGGGTGGGACGGGTAAGTATTCAATAGCGGTAACGAGGCTAAACGTCAATCATAAACACAAGTTTTCATCCATGGGTAAGCTGGCAAGCATATTTGCATCTCAGGAGTTGGTGCTGGTAGTATTGATATTATAATGGTTTACACTAGTGATGTGGTGGTGGAGTTGTGGTCAGTGGTGGTGGTTGTTAATGTTTTGGTGGTGACAGTCATGAGAGTAATGGTGGTAGTCATAATGATGGTAAATGAAGCACAAGTGATTTGATTAATCAAACGAGAAATTATAAAAATCCTATAATTCTGTACTTTTAAAAGCTGAAATTTTCAGGCATCTGAAAAAATGGCTGCTTGCACTTTTCTCCTGCACTGGTTCCTACACTTTGAAAGAGATGTTAGCCATGGAGCATCTCACACTTAAAGAATTTTTTCTTGCCCAAACAGTCATATGCTTCACGTGACAGCATCTCTCTCAAAATGCAAGAACCAAAGTAAAAGAAAACTTTAAAAAAAAAACAATTGAAAGTTGTTTATACCAAAACCAATTTTTTTTATTTCTATTATAAAGATCAGAAAAAATATTTTAAAAAACGCTACCAAACAGCCTCATGTAACTCCTGGGGATCTGCACATTGGTAAAGAAGAAAATTCTTTGTTTTCTGTGTCATGGGGGAGAATTGGTTTGAGCTTCCCACACACTAGCAGTATACAGAAAGGAACCCATTGGAGATGACTGACATTCATGAAGAAAGTAGGGAGCCAAGACAAGCCACAACCAGGCACGGTAGGCATCACAAGTAGACCCAAAACAATAGATAAATAAACACTTATACTCTAATTTGAGAATATGGTGCATGAGGGACATGATAGCTTAACTAAAACCCCCCATCAATGAGGATTATGCATTCAGTCAATACAAGAATGATGAGTGACGGGTAGGAGGCAAGGGGTTGATAGCATGGGAACTGCTGCTGTGGTATGACTCACCTTCCAAAACAGCATCAGCAAACTGATAGAGATTTGAACCAGAACTCTGGTTTGTATTGCCTCCCGTTTGTGCCCCTGGAAGCCCCGGAAATCCTGGTTTCCCAGATGGGGATGGTCCCATCAAGCCTTTCCCCATAGATGATGGTTGCCCTGCAAGGCTTTGTCCAACCGAGTTGTCAATAAAGGCGCCGTGTCCATACCACCCATATGGTCCTCCAGTGTTTGCCTGCAGAATACCATCTCCTCCGGGGGCTAATCCTGCAATACCAGCAAATGAAGCTGCAGAAAGAGCACCACATCCTGCAAATATACCAGACCCAGATCCAACACCAACCCCTGCATTAACACCACTGCCCATTTCTGCTGCCATTGTTCCAAGAATATTTCCAGCCAACAGTCCCCCACTTTGTCCATCTGGTAGGGCAACAGAATTAGATGATATAGCAGCATAGCCGTTCAGAATACCCGGGAATCCACTATCCAAAAAATTTTTAGATGTCAAACCATCATATAAGTTATTGTTATCAGACCCAATGATCGGAGGAACAAGGGGTGATGCTTTAGCACTGTGTCGAGGATATTTTACATCTTGGATTTTCAATTTCTTTGAGAACACAGATTCATCAGCTTTCCTCTTTGACCTTGCTTTCTCATCTAGTTTCTTATCTAGATCTGCAATTTCTTTCTCCAAGTTGCTTATTCTTTCATCGATTTTCCATCCTGGAAGAAGCTTTTCAGCATCAAGCTTGTGATCTTCCAAACACTTGATTATAGCTTTCAGGGTAGCTAGTTGCTTTTCATTTGCTACTTTCTGAGAATAACAGCACGGTAAGGTGACTTCAATAGACAAAAATGGGAACACATAAAATAATATAGGTAGGATCATACCAGCAATGAAGGTAAGCCTTGTGTTTCGCTCCTCGTTTTCTTCCAAGCTTGCTTTGATTCACGTAAAAATGACATTAAAATATTTTTAGGAGGAAATTTATCCTCAATCCCAAAAGCATAAGCAACATTTACAGCTTCAATAGACATTTGACTTTTCACCATTCCCTGAATAATCTCTGGGATAAACATAGAAAAATTCAGTTAAGAATAAGAAGTACAAACAAGAGTGTCAACAAAACGGCTTCACATTACATTTTATTCATGACCATACTTCAAATACTGTTGAATCATCCTCATAAATTAAGAGAGAATGATGCCATGCCAAATAACATAGAAGCAATTTAAAGACATTTCAAGCCACTTCAGTTGTTGCACAAAAAAAATTAGTCTGACACAAGTTAACAGGTTTTTAGTTGACAAGAATGAATCACAGAAAATTGCATGCAGATACCAATTCTGATCCTGTTGCAACATAATTACACATAACCTACATTCCAAACACAGGTTCACAGAAGGATGTGATCACCTATATACATCAGAGCAACAGATATGAACATGCAAAAAATCACAGCTGCAAACTTCTCATTAACCCAAATCGAATAATGCACTCCTACCACCGCAGTAGCTATGATACTTTCCTCTTATTGTCAAAGGAAGTTAACAGGATTTCTTCATTTTTTTCAGCATAAAAAACACTTCATTAAGAGCTTCCAATGAGATACCCAGGAAGCTTGTGCTTGGGAGTTGGGACTAACCAAAAATTTTCTAATTATAAAAATACAAGTTTCCAAATCCAAAAAGGTAGAAAATGAAAAGATTGCAAAAAATGAAGAATATAATCCAAAGACACCAAATACTTCAGTGACAAATGCCAGTAGATGTGAAAAAAGTATAGAAGATTTATGAAAATACAAGGGAGCAGGGAAAAAGAGATGACCATTCAATTTTACATCAGAGAGGGTAGGATACACAGGTACCTTTTCTTGAACAAGATCTTCATAAAAATCTATGACAGCTTTCTTAATAACTCGATTTGCATCAAATACAAATCCTCCTACTTCTTGTCATCTAATACTATTTACATTATTTCTGGCACTAGCAATCGTCTGGAAAGTGTTTTTTTTTTTCTTATTTTCCCTTTTTCAACCAAAGAACATGGGATTTCTTACACCAGCTAATTTACTCCATTCTTGCTACTTTTATTTAGAGTTATCTCTCTCCACACACTCCTAGAAAACCTCCAATTCATCAAACCCTCTGATCTTTGCCAGTACTTACCTTTTTTTCTCCCAATCATTTCCTAGAAACCTGTTTATTCCAGTTCTTAGTTTCTTCTTTGAGTGTCTTCATGCTTCTGCAAAATGTAAACTAGGCAACACAATAAATCTGAACATAAACCACCATTCCTTTACTCATTCCAAAATAGATACATAGTCCACCAGGTGGTTTTAAATATGAAGAGTGATGCAATTTTAAATTCATCTTTGCTTTAAACTTATGAGTCACACTATGAGTAATTGAACATAGATTAAGGCTAATAACTAGAGCACCAGGAAACTGATTTGGATTTATGCCTAATAGATCCACTACAGAAGTTATATTTCTACTTAGACAATAAGTAGAAAAGTCTAGAGAAAAGAAAAAAAGATTTGCATACGGTTTTATTGATTTAAAAAAAGCATGCGATCGAGTTCCAAGAGAATGAATTTGGTGGACTTCATATAAAAAAGGGCTACCAATGAAATATACTGATGTAATGAAGGATATGTATGAGAGAACCTTAATTAAAGTGAAAACTAATAGCGGTGAGAAAACTTATTTTCTGGTTAAGATAGATTTGCATCAAGAGTTAGCTAGTAGCCATTACCTTTCACTACAATTATGGGTGAGTTGACGAGTCAAATTCAAAATGAGGTTTCTTCATATATGTTATTTGCATATGACGTATTATTGATGGATCACACAAGGGAAGAAGTAAATATTAAGCTACAATTGTAGAGAAATACCTTAGAATCAAAGGGTTTGAAAATTAGCCGTGCAATGACTAAATATATGAAATGCTCTTTTAATACAAATAGCTATATAACTAATGAAACTATTAGAATTAACAATCAGGATTTCTCTTTAAGTAATAAGTTCAAATATTTTGGATCAATGACACAAAAAAATGGAGAAATTGATGAAGATGTTGCATATAAGATTAAATCTGGTTGGCTTAAGTGTAGGGTGCTTCTAGGGTTTTGTGTGATAAGCGTGTTCCACTAAAGTTAAAGGATAAATTTTATAAGACAACAATTAAACCAGCTTTATTGTATGATGCAGAATGTTGAACGGCAAAGAATCAATATGTTCAAAAGATGAGTGTCATCGAGATGAGGATGCTAAGATAGACTTGTGGCAAAACAAAGAAAGACAAAATAAGAAATGAAAACATTTGAAAGTGGTCAAGCATAGCATGCATTAGGGATAAAACGGAAGAAAGTAGGTTAAGGTAGTTTGGTCATGTAAAGTGGAGACCTAAAGATGCACCTATTAGAAGGTATGAGAGTGTGCATATTGAAAGGCCTAAGCGAGCAAGAGAGAGACCTAAAAAGACATGGATGGAGTCCATAAAACAAGATTTACAAATATATAAATTAACTAAAGATATGACTTTGATAGAGTGGGATGGAAAGGAAAGAGGTCTAGTTAACAACGTCCAAATCTCAGCTCGTGTAGAATCTTACGTATAGAATGTGTTTCATATCAATCAATCAAACCAAATGCCTTGTCCCAACAAGTTAGGGCCAACAACATGAATCCTATTCCTCCATTCCAATATATCAAAAACCATTCCTTCAATCAGCTTATGAGTACCCTCTCACACCACCTCTCAATTGCCTCCCTAAGTCTTCGTTTTACATATCAAAATCATTTTATCCTATGCTTTTTACTCTTCTTTTACATTTTCAAATATCCATATTTTATTAGGAAAAAGAAAAGTTAAATTCATCAGCTTGGTTAGATTCATTTTCTAATCAAGAAAATTCAATGTTTACAATAATATGGCATCAAGAATCATAAATAATGTAGATATATAATCTATTCAACAAAAATAATAGAAGACAATCCAAAATACTCGTCGTTAGTAGTACAATAAAAATAATAACAATGTTATCCTTGGAACTTAATTCAATGAATCATAATCATGGAATTTGGAGTACGTATAATTCCAATTCCACATATCAAACACGCTCATAGATTCTCCTAAGACCTATTTTCTCTACTCTTCCAATGCAGTTGAACATTTCATCCCATAAAAAATGTATGTTGCTCCAATATTCTATTCCTTTCATTTCATTGATTCATCCATAGAAGATAACAAAATTTTATCCATTTAGGTCTCCCATTTTATTTCTGGATCACTCTTAACCAATTGTCCTCTCTTCCATCTCCTCGTAGAAATATCCAGAGTCATGGCCGTGTAGGAAAGCCAAAAATTCTCTAAGAATGACTGTGATCTTAGCAATTTATCAACGGACTTCTACCAAGGAAATTTTATCCATCTCCAGTTTAGTCTTGTCTTAAAGGTCATTAATCACAGCCTCCATTTTCACATGACTATTCAGGTCCTTGTCTATCAACATCCTAACCTCATTAAGAATTCTTGAATTAGTCTATCCATTTCTGCTTGCAATTATTTCTCATGCTTTTCTTCTAATCATACATTTTTTTCATCAGTAATGGACCATATATTAAAATATTGAAAACGTGAACCTGACAAAGAGCAATAGCATCCCATGAGAAATGGGATGCGATCTATTATTAATTTAAAAAAAAAAACACCACAACCAACAACATCCACAAACAGTCATACAACGAAATGAAAATCTCTACTGTAACAAAACATCCCAATTTCTTGAAACCTCCCCTACCCCTAAACCACAAAACTCTGGACAGATTGAAGACCAAAAAGCTGCAAGGGACAAGACTGCATCTAGAGTTGCCCTTTTTCCTCTGCACTTATCCTCAAAGATTCTCCTATTCTGATTCCACCACACTAACCAAATTGAAGCGAAGAAGGCCCCCGAATAAAGCCTTCTTCCTTCTAATCTTACTTGCAATCTACAGCTTAATTAGAGTTTGTGGTAATACCTTGTAGGGCTGCAACTTGAGTCGGTTAAAACCGAAACTGAACCGGTCCAACCCGACTTTGGGTCGGTTTGGTTTGGGTTATATAGTCTTTGGGTAGGTTTTGGTTCTAAAAATAGATAACCGAATTTGTTTGGTTCGGTTTTGGGTTGAAGTCTCGGGTTAACCGAACCGAACTGAAAACCAAACCGAATTTCCTAAGTGTAAAACCAAACCGAACCAAACTGAAATATAATAATATATATAAAATATACAATAGATAAAGTTGTAATAATAAAATATAAATTATAAGTTATAAAATAATGAATAAGATTATTATTTTATAAATCTTTGTAGTTAATTATTAAATTGATTCATGAGCTCAAAGTGAGAAACCAAAACAATTAACATATGATTTGGGATTCTAAGCTCTTTGCTCCATCTTATGTATGCATGTGAACTACTTAAGGGATTGGACTGCATGCAAGTGATGATCCTTTAAATTTGTTGTGTGTATTCTTAAAATTTTTTTTCTTTTGGGCAAAAGTGGGGAATCTCTCTCTTGATAACAAGTTTTAAGTATGGGAAAATGACCCAAACCGAACCGAATTTTGCAATTTGGTTCAGTTTGGGTTGGGTTACAGGTTTTCTTTAAATAATCGGTTTGGGTATTTCGATTCTGAGGTCGGTTCGGTTCGGTTTTGGCCGACCATAAGTAACCTTGGTTTGGTCTTGGGTTGAAGCCAACCGAACCAAACTGCACCGAGTTGCAGCCCTAATACCTTGTAGCAAAAATACAATTTACAAGCAACACCCCCAATTTGATAGGCATCAATAAGCTGTTAAGCAGCATATTAGCACTTCAAATCCTAGGTGATTAAATTCCTTTGCTTGCCCCTATTTCATTTGAAGGTCTGCAATTAGAAAGGATGGCCTTGAATAGCACAAATCTAATTAGATGATTTGATACATTTAGCCATATTCATTTCACTTCAAAATGAACCTGAGTTCATCAGAATAAAGATCATTCAGAGATTTTCGCTTCTTAAATTGTAATAAATGTCACAGCACTTGCTCTGAAACTAACAAATAAACATACATAATAAGATAATGAAGACCAAGGCGATCATGAACATAATAATTGAATAGAAATGAGAACTGCCAATATTTACCTTCAAGCAAATATGGTTTTGTTGCATTAATAAAACATATCTTACCACAGTGCAAAGCTGTTTTGACCAAAGCTTAGGTACTGCAAGATTTGCGGCCATGTGGAAAACTATTTTTAAGAAGAGAATCCAATAATAAAAATAAAAGAAAAGAAAAATATAATCTTTACTATCTTAATAGCAGAAGTAAATGGGAAAATATAGAAATTCCATATACTTCCAAACTAACTAGGTCAGAAAATCATATCAATAACATCAATAACTTCTAAAATAACGTGGTTCACTTATATCTTTACTCAATAATGGCCCTCAGCTCCTGCTTAAGATTGTTGCAACAAAATTACATGCTAAAGGATCTGAGTTTTATCCCTATGACACCCTAATGTTAGATGTAACCTTAAATAAGTCCTTTAGCTTTCCGAACATGTGTACATCTTTTGTCAATCTAGAAACCCTTGATATTGCACATCCAAATCTGGTAGGAAAGAAAAGGAAAGGTTTTATAATACCAAGTATTATTTTTCACCCCTTGGCTGATTTGGAAGGAAAGGAACTTGAAAATTTTTTAGGGGAGAAGAGCATTGTGGAAAAAAATCTTTCAGGATCTCCATGGGATTTCTAGGTCTGACATTATTTTCCATTTGCAAGAGCGCAGACTTACATCGGGTGAGCATCCAACCCTGTTACAAGGTGATTCCCTCCAAAGGTGATGCTCTAAAGCTGAATTTTGATGGCAGATGCTTATGCAATCCAGGTTTGTCAAGAGTGGGTAGTTTTTTTAGAGAGCATGAGGGGCCAGATCATTCACATATTCTCACGACCAGTAGGTGTAGGCGCAGTAGTTTCGTCAGAGATACAAGATTTTACAGTTAGTTTGAGGGATATTTTATCACTTGGTCTGAGGGATGTAGAGATATAAATGGATTCTCCGTTCATCATCTCTTGGAATCTCTGTTAGTCATCTGACTCATCTCAGACTGGATAAATCTATGGCATGTGGGCTGAATATCTCATTCCGCCACATGCATAGATCAGCCAACAAATTAATGGATAAACTCGCTAAATCTGTGGTGCATGGGGCAAAGCTAATAATAAGATTTTTCCATAAGAGTCACAATAGAGATGTCTATATTTGTATGTCTTGCTATGGCAAAGGGCCATCTCAGTGTCACTTACATTACCTTCATAAATATAAATTCTGGTGTTATTGATCCAAAAAAAAAAAAAAGAAGACGACAAGTCTATAAGGTAGACAGTATGTATAAACTTTGCACTACAGATATATAGGTTCAATGTTTCAAAATATAGTTTAATATGGGAACATGGCTCTTATCCATCATACCTGGAATCCTTTCACGGAGGAAGGATGATCTGCCGAGGGCATCAGCAATTTCAATTGGATTACTCAACTGAATCAGAGAATTGATATCTTCATTTCCAAATACAGTCGGAATACCAAAGCATCCAACAAAAAGAAGCAACCCACGGGCATCCATTTCATCTGCCTTGGAGATACCACCTTCAGAGATAAGCCTCTTTCTCCATGCAACTGCAGCCAACTCTGCTTCTTCCTTGACTGAGGGTTCTATCTCAGTGCAGCCCATGAGGAGTAAGCATTCCAAGATGAGCACAGCTGCTTGTCGAGACGAAACCATTGGAGAATCCTTAGTATACGCTTTGCTCCCCTGCAGATAAAACCGGCCAATGCATTCCAAAACGAGCTTAGGAGGATTAGGGGCATTCTTAAGAGCAGCAGGAACTTCTTCTCTAAGTTTGGCCGATTCTGACAGATGAAATATAATATATCTTCGAAGGCAACGGCTTCCCATTGTCTGACAGAGAAATTTGAGCTCAGATTGAGAGGAATCCTTATCTGCTTTATTTAAAGCTTGTGAAGAACCCACAACTGAAAAGTTTTCAGAGTCTGGAAGCAATGCACTAGGTGTATGGGAAGCGACTACATCGGTTGCAGGAACAACTACCATTTGATGCTGCTGTTGTTCCTGCAGTAGTTGCTCTATATGCTTCGCATCCAGTTGTTTGGTAATGGAGTCCATGGAATTCTGGATGAAATCAAGATGCTTCTGCAGCTCTTCCCATTGGCATCTGAAAGTAGATAGAACAACAGAAAGGCCATGAAGATCATTCACAGACTTCAGGAAACGAGGCTCTCCTTCTTTCTCTTTCTCAAAGTCTGGTAGCAATGGCAGTATTCCTTCCCCTTCCTTCTCAAGCACCACAGTTGATGATCCTGCTTCTGTAGGCTCTTGCTGTTCTTGTTTCACGTACACCATATTTGATGGTCGTAGCAATGGTATAGGTCCTTCTTCCATCTTCACATGATTATGAGAAGAAACAGGAATTGAATTTAAGGGCACTGGTTCTTTCGCCATGATATGTAACAAAGGAGGCCCTAGAATAAAATGCCCTAGAATAAAATGAGTTGATTAGATATATAGCACATATATTGTCTACATAGACAGATAGATAGATAATTGGATAGAAAATCAACCACATAACCAACAATTAAGGAAAGAAACAATGACAAAAGTAAAAAAAAAACCCAATACTGATATTGATGAACAAAGGCTCCCACCAAGAGTGAATATAATTTTAATGAACCCTGGTTAGTAAGACGAGGTATGGGAATAGTACCCATATCAGAAAGGTTCAAGCATAATCCAGCTTCACCATTGGAAGGAACAATTAGAAAATTCAATATTTCTAATCAAAAAGAGTGAACCATCCTATCTTTAAGCCCGAATCAAACATCGAAACCTATGTGATAGCAGAAATTAACAAAAAGATGTTATATGACAAATGGGAAAAGCCAAAAAACATAAGAAATTAAAGTAAAATACAACTCCGTTACTTTTAGAAACATCAACGATTACTTCGCAGGCAAGTGCTTGAGCACAAATCACGAACTATGACGACAAAGCTCGACTCAGATTGCACAAGTTCCCCACAAAAAACATATAAATAAAGGTGCTATTTGCTTATTGGATACAAACAAAAATATCCAGTTAAAGCACAACTTCGTTGAGATATATCAACAAACATGTAGCGGGCAAAGTTCCGAATAAGCATTAAGAGCCAACTACCCATATGCAACGGTTAATTGAACGAGATTTAATAAATGCAACGTCAAAGCCTTGAGATACATCAAAAAGAGAACCAAACCCTTTTGTGACATAAATTCAACAAATAGAAGCGGGCATGGTTTTTCACCAATCTTTCTTGTCCTTGCTTGACTAAAACTTATCAATGTACAGTAACCAAACATTCACAAATTATTTCAAATCCATAGCCCGCACTTTGAAAATTGTGTGTTAAGTGACCGAGAAAGATGGGCGGGCAAGCAAGACAGAGAGGGAGAAGAGAATTGAGCGTGGAAAGAGAGGACGTACTGAGCTGTTATCGGACGCGACAGAGTGGCCGGTAAACGGCAGTCAGCCGGCTATGTTCGGAAGTGCGTCGAGGAGAGAGAATGATCGTCGAACGAGGCACGAAACGGTAAATTAGGGATGAACATGAACTCCGGGAACGGTTCAGTTCATACAGGCAAAATAAGAAGCTCGAATCGAACCCGCCCCTAATGTTAAGGTTTGACACGGAATAAATCTGGTTAGAGGCGGGTTCGGGTTTAGCTCAACCCGTCCTAGCTCCTAACCCGATATTAGTATAATCCTTACCATTCAACTATAAATTATTTCTATATTTTTCCATATAGAATATAAAAGATAATTATATTAATTTTTGTATTTTACTTGAAATTCTAATATATATACAAATAAAATATGATACGCCTGAACCCAATCTATTGCTGACCTAATAGGGTTAGGAGCAGGTTTCCAATTAATTGTCTCCTGTTGTTAAGGTAGGATGCTTATGCTAAAGCATCTCATGGTTGGTGTTTTTTTACCTTTTGTAAATGTTTTATGTGAACCCGCTTAGAAAAACACCAACCATGAGATTCTCCACATGAAAGCATCCTACTTCAATGGCAATAGACAATTCAGAGAGTATTTCAATTTGGTAGCAACCATGAAACGATAGGCGCCCTGTTTTAAAGGGACCAACATGCCAAAACACATTGATGTCATGATACCATTTGCATGAGATTGTCTGCCATCGGGATGCGGCGACAGACCTTGTAGCCATCGTGGGATGTTGCCATGTATAACATCTCGGTTACTCTTTCACATTTTTCAAATGTAAATGTCACTTCAATGACATTTCACATTAAAAATGTAGCTGCTCACAAAATGTCGTGGCAGCATCCTGGTGGTAGACAATTTCATTCTGGTACCATCGGATTCTGGGACTAAAGGAAGTGCGTTCTACAATCTATACTACTATTAAAAGCACGAACTACCTTAAGTGTTTTTAATTTTCATATGCCTAAAATGTCTTTCCCTATAATCTTTAATTTCACATATTTAACATCAATTAAACATCTAAACTTCATTATTATTGTCGTGTAGAGTCTTTCTCCAATAAAATCCTACCACATTACAACTATTCTCAAACAATTATCTCAATAAGGTTTTCTCTAATTAAAAACACACTTTATTATTGATGTAATGAGAATATATATTGTTTTTATTTTTTGTCAATATTTTAAATAGAAATCCTACCTTTCTATTTCAATATAGCTTCTTAGTTTTCATTTTGAATCAATCACAAAAGAGACGCGAGGTTTTCAAAGCAATAGACATAGGGCTTTTGATTCTAAATCATTGCCAAGAGACATGAGCATTGGGATATAGACGTGAGCAATAGACTGACGCCTTGAAACCACTAAAATAGTTTATATTTTTGTTTGTTATTGGGGTATCAAACAAAACGTAAGGAACCAAATTGATAGCAAAGATGAGGATTGTGAGAAGAAGCATTAGTTTGAATATTCACCAAGGTTTCCCCACTGTCGCCTTGAAACCGCTTTTCTATTGGATGCCCAAGGCATGTGCTTTTAACCCATTGGTGATAAAAATAAATAAAAGAAAATGATAAAATTTATATCTATATACTACTATTAAAAGCACGACTACTTTAGGTGTTTTTTATTTTCACATACCTAAATGTCCTTCCCTGTAATCTTTAATTTCACATATTCATCTATTTAAATTAGATGTATATTAATAAATTAATAGTAGACTTTAATTAACTAAACAAGATAAACATCAATTAGACGTCTACTTATATTAAATGTTAATAAATTACTAAATAATTATAGTAACAAACAAATTTTTTTTTTAGTATTTGTATTGAACTATAGAGTTTACTAATAATTATATTGGACGTTAAAAAAAATAGATAAGTATTAATTCCTATTAAATTTACATTAATTAGTAAAATAGATAAGTATACAAGAGAGACATATAATTAACTTCAATATCACTTCTTTTAATTATTACCACGAGTCCTATTAAATCAAATTTCTTCTCTTATACTTAACTAAATAAAAATAAAAATAGATAACAACTACTATTATTTACATGATAATTCCTGACGTATCTAACCAAATAATTTTAATTAAACAATACAAACATTAACTACAAATTAAATAATGTAAACATTAATGACTAAAAATAAGCATAGTTTGTGATATGACCCAAAATTAATTATTAAAAATTATAGTTTAATGTAATAATTCTTAATTCATACTTTCATGATAATGATTTCATACATTTTACTAATACTTCTTAAATATATAATTTCAATGTTGTCTTTTTATCTTTTCTTACAATTGACGTGAATCTAATAAAATCCTATTTCTTCTACAATTAAATAAAACAAAAAATAGATAAGTAGAAGTATTGTTTAGATACTATAATTAAATCCTATTTCTTCTCAAATTACACCATGAGTCTTATTAAATCAAACTTCTTTGCAGAAACTTATACTTATCTAAAAATTACAGTTTAATGTAATAATTATTAATTCATGATTTTATAATAATGCTTTCGTACATTTACTAATAGTTCTAAAATATCTAATTTCAAGATTATCTTTTTTTCTTTTTACCATTGACATGAATTTAATAAAATCCTATTTCTTCTCCAATTAAATAAAACAAAAAATAGGTACATGAACTAATATTTATGTATACATTGCCATAAATAATTCTAATTCTAATAATCATGATAGCACAAAACACTTTTCATTTTTGAAAGTTAATGACAAAATAAAGTATTTTTCATTATCAAAGCAAAAACTATTCCTAAAATTATTTTTTCTATGAGATTCCTATGTAAATAGAATGAAATTTTCAAAACAACAAAAAAAGAAAATTAAAATAAAATAATTTCAAGCACAAACTATTTCCAAAATTATCTGACCTATTTAAATCCTAGGTAAATAGAAAGAAATCTTCAATAGAAACAAAACGGAAAAAAATAAATGATGTTATATTATGACAAGACTTTTAGTAATAAATAAAAATAAACATTTAAAATTCATTATTTTTATTATGTCCATATTAAAACATTTATAATTAAAAATATACGCATAGAAGTCTTAACTAATTTCCTAACTAATATTTTAGTAACAAATAAAAATAAACATTATACCAAGCACATAGAGGTCCTAACTAATTTCCCTAAATAAAAAGACCTCCAAACTTTTAAAATGAAATATATAAATCTACTAAAAGTCAAATAAAAATTGATACAATAATTTCATGAATCTACATAAAAATGAAAATAAGTTATGAAAAAATAAACAAAAAGTATGTAAATCAATCTAAACGTGTGGGTGAGTTGAATAACGTTAGTGTGCCGTATCAAGGCCTCCGAAAAGCATAAAAACGTTCATCCAATTACAAGCATCCATGTCATCCTTACTCCACGTGTAATGTTCTCATTCGCTTGACTGCTCTGTTAAACGTGGCAACAGGGTATCGCTCTTGAACATCCGACGGAGAACCGAGAAAAAACCGCTTGATCTGAGAAGCGAAGTCTTGAAGAAGGCCCGAGGAACAACTATAAGCAGAAGCTCATTTGCAGATTCAAAATCGCAGACCAAAGAGGCAATTTATCTCCCAAAAAGATAACCCCATCTGATAAATCTCCTTCAGCTGCGAGAAAAAGCCAATCCAACACAGAGATCCTGCAAAATCGTCTCCGGAGCTTCGCTCTGGAATTTTCCGAACCGTGGCTCCTTCAGGCCCTCAGACCCTGTCTCGTAGAAAACCTTTCTCAACATCTTCTTCGTCGTCCTCGTCCCATCAGACCCTAGTTTCAGGGCCTACTCGAATCGTCTACAGAGAATCACTTCGTTCTCATTCCGATATCCCTTTCTGGCAACAGACCTGGTTTCTGATTCTACTCCTTTTCATGGCTTTATCTTTCTTCGCTCTCGCTCTCTTTCTCTACCTCGGCCTTGATTTCGATAACGGCTCTCCTTCCCCAGCTTCCGCCGCCACTTCCGAAGGCGTCGAGGTGCCGAAAACCTTATCCCTCTAACCCTTTTTTACCTTTTCAATTCTGGGTTTGTGTTTTTTATTCTTGAATTGATTTGATTTGGAGCTGCAAGATCTCATTTTTCTGATTCGGGGTTCTTGGCAGGTTACTTATGGGACGGTTCTGAAATTAATGCATGAGAGGACGAACTTCCGACTTCATTCCCACGATGTACCGTATGGCTCTGGAAGCGGGCAGCAGTCAGTTACTGGTTTTCCAAATGTTGATGATGCGAATAGCTACTGGGTATACCCAAATTATTTGTCTGCACCCTTTTTTTTCCGTTTTCCCCAAATTATTCTTAGATAGGTATCGATTTAATGCTGGTGGAAATCCAATTTGAGTGATTCGTTGGTTTGATATTTCGAAATGGGAAATTTTATTTGACAGATTGTTAGGCCTATTCCGGATACATCTGCTAAGCAAGGTGACACAATTAAAAGTGGAACAATCATACGGTTTCAGCACATGAGGACTCGAAAGTGGCTGCATAGTCACTTGCATGCGTCCCCGATATCTGGCAACATGGAGGTTGGTAATGGTTTCATGTTTTCCCCTGGTGATATACATTTTTATGTGGACAAGGTTTTGTTGTGAACAATATTGAGTACAATTATGTTTTGGGATCTGATAAGTCTTGAAGAGTCTGGGGTTGTGCATATGTTGCTTAACTGTAGTTAATATGTAGAGGTATGGATTGAGTATTGTGCGTCTTTTTTAGATGATGGTTAGGAATATAGGTGGAAGGTTGTCTTACAAATGAATGTGTGTTGAAGAAACGATACAGATTTCAGAGTCAGTAGAGTGCATATCATGATATAGTTGTTGGTTGGAAGCACTGTCTCTTAATTATTAGGGATTTCTGTGTAGTACACCCTGTTTACTGCAGGCTTAGAGTTTAATAAAAGGTAGCTCGTATGTGTTGCTGTGATAGATTGTAACAGTGTATTCTTTTTATGTTCTTGAGGTCTTTCTGATATTCTTCCCAGCTTACTGATTCAATTGATCAGGAGGCGTAAAATCTATGTGTTCATTAAAAATGTAAAACCAAATATAGTAATTTTTAAGGCACTACGTGCACATGCTTTTTTACAGGTTACACACTTTTTACAAGTTATTATTTATGATTCGTTATCATTATCTAATATATTATATTTATCACTTGTATGATAACAAATTCCATGTAAATGTCTCCTGTCATTTTTGTTATTTTTCTTTTGCTCTTTTTTTTAAAATTTTTTTTTATGTCATTTTATTATTCTTCGTTCATTTTGATCTTGTTTTCTTGTTCACCTTTCTGCTAGTGGTAGGACGATGAATGATGAGGTTGAGGTGATTGATATGATTGGATCATACTCATATAACCGACAATTACAGACATATGTCAAGAGTGAAAGTTTGAATGATGGACAAACTCCTGGATAGATCAGACTGAACTTCACAGCCAATGGACTTCCAATGTAAGATGAGTTTGAGGTGATTGAATCATACTCATTGTAACCTATAACTGCCAACATATTTCAAGATTGACAGTTTGAGTGATGGACGAACTCTTGGACAGCTCAGGCCAAAAACCTCCAACTGGTTTCTGATACGTGACTTTGGGTTTTAAATCTTGGCTGGTAAAGAGTTGTACCAACCAAGGATGGAAATTTCGCGTTTCACCGAAATTTCACTAGCTAGATCCAGAGAGATTTCTGGGAAATTTCGCCGAAATGAGGAAATATTTCTCCACATTTCCCCAGTGAGGGGAAATGAAGAAATATGTGTTTTCTTGTTTATTTTCACTTTTTCTTATTTCTTTTTGGTTTAATACATTCATAATAAGTGCATACATGTGGAAATCTGGGGAAATTTGGAGAAACCTAAGGAGATTTTTGCCACATTTCACCGACATTTCGCAAAATTTTGCCGAAATCAGGGAAACTGGGGAAATCTTGTTTTCCCCAGACATTTTGTGTTGCTGACCTTAAAAATCTTCGCAAAATGTCAATCCATGCTACCAACTAGTACAACTCGGTATCATCCTGCATCAGTACCACGAAATACTGGTAAGTACTGGCCGGTAGCGCACAAGTCTGGTACGGTGTTTTTAAACCTTGATGTAACCCATATCCCATATACCATTTTTTAAAATCTTGGAATAAGAGATCATTTTTGTTCATCGATTACCTAATCTAAAAATCTAAAATTCTTGGAAATAAGGTTGTTTGTTGTATTAACTTTCAGTTTCACGGTTTCATGAACCAGCCAATGCCCTTCCATACTACCTGATACCAGATCATATTGGTCCATACCAAATTATATAGTATATACCAGTATGGATCAGTACTTACTGGCTAGTTTTTTTTGACAAAATAGGGAAAAAAAAAAAAAACCTTATCTTAAAGATGGAGAAGAGGGCTCTCACTGGACTGTCCTGAGCAGGAGCAGCCTGGAGGGTGTAGCACGGGGCTATACTCATGGTCTATATGGGGACCAGCCAGCATTGATCTGTAGATGAAACCCTGTTCTATTTGGAAGAAAAATTGGTATGCTCAGAATGTGAATAATAGATTGGTGCTTGTTTTGGACATCTCAGATTCTGTCCTGTTGCAACTTGGGATTCCAAAAATTTGGTAGGCTCTACGGAGTTAAAATATTGTCTAAGATGGCCAAAATATCCTCTTTTTAAAAGCCTTTTTGGGTTCCATAAAAAAAAAGTCTTTTTGGATTGCAACTTGAGATTCCATTATTCTCTTCTATACCTTTGGGTTTACACGCTGCCTGAGTTTAGTGGTGTTTCCTTGTCTGACATTTTTATTCAGGGGTTTGCTTTAATGGATTATTCTCCATGATACAGCCATACAGGAGTAAGATAGTGGCCCAATATGGGGTGGATAAAGTTGAATTTTGATGGCAGTGGCATGGGAAATCCTGGGCCTTCTGGAACTAGGGGGAGTTCTTCGAGATGACCAAGTCAAGGTGATTCATGACATCTTTGGTCTTAATAGGGTAGCTAGCTCCACTAGAGCTGAATTGGAGTTGCTAATCTCAGGTTTAAAGGAGGCAAAGTTGAAGGGCTTCATAAATTTAGTGGTAGAAGGAGATTCTCATACATTGATAACTTGGATCAACAATGTAGTTGTCGGCTCGTGGTCTCCCTTACACTTGATTTGTTTTGGCAAGGATTTTGGCTTGTGGGTTGAATATTTCATTCCATCATGCCAATGTCAGGCAACAAATTGGCGAATCCATTGGCTAGGGAAGGAGGTGGTAGAACCTCCTATCTTTCTGGCATTCCAGATTATTGGTTATCTGCTTGTTTTTTGGTTCTGTTTACTCTGCTGTCCTTCTCTTATTCTGTATCATGATACAATAGTAACCTTCATTAAAAAAATATATATATATATATATACCTAAAGGAATAAATTCAAAATTATAACATTCCTTAGATATAGAAAAGGCTCTCCTGTTTGTTGAACTAAGAAGTTTCAAAGTGTAAGAAGAAGAAAAGCTTCAAAGAATACGAAGAAAAGGCTTCCCTGGACCTGAAAAGAAACCCTGCTCTTTCTTCTTTTTAATCCTTAGAACCATAGAAGAGGAAATTTCGAATTAAAAAGCGGCAGCAAAAGCATGAACTATACAAGCCAATTAGTTGCATATTCAAAAGAGAGTATCTGGAGCCGAGGTACAGAGATGGATTTGGGGAAATTTAAAAGGGGGAAAAACAGGGGAATTTTTTTTTCCTCCAAATTTTTCTTTGAATATTTTGCCTTTTATGTTTCCTTTATTTCTATATACTTGTTATCATAAAATAAATGCATTTTCTTTAATAGAATTTCAGAACTCATCATATGTTTCTGTGCTGCAATTAGAGAGGGTAGTTTTGGCCTGCAAAATTTTCAATTATTTGTCTTCCAAAGGAATTTGAACCGTTAGATGAAGACTCTAAATGATCACTAGAAGAGATCAGTTTGAATATCCAGGGTTTGTGTTTCTCCATTGTGAGTTTTTGATTGATTTCTATTCTGTTCTGTTTATAGTTTTCGGTTTAGGATTTGCTACATGTTTGTTGGGTTATGATCGGTTCCGCTTCAACATTGCTGGGGAATTGGGAGGGACGTCAATAGTTATTGGGATTGCTTTGATAATTCCAGTTTTTTGTTTGTTTTCTCCTTCCTCAGTCCTTTGCTTTTTCGGGTTTGAGTTTAAGTAATTCAGATTTTTTTTTTTTGGCAGCTGTAAAATTTTGCCCAAATAACGATTAATTGGTATGGTTAAATGTGATCAAATTTGGTTGATAGCTTTCTTTTCTGTACCTTTTCTTTTTGAGGGGGCTTGATTTGTTCTGTCGTTATTCTCACTGTTGAATGTTGCTGAATTTGGAGCTATAGATTGATGAGAGGTGTGGATTTGAAGGGTTAGAATTCCTTCACTGCATATTTTGGGAACCAGAGAAAGTCAGAGAGATGATTTGGGGGGTCTTTGGAAGTTTGTAAGAGAGTTTGTTGGTGGATTTCTCGGGATGAAAAGACCGAAAATTGATCCTGCTGGTGGGAGGTGATTCAAAATGCCTCATTTCTGTTGGTAATTGCAACAACATACCTGTTTTTTTATTTCTCTCAAGTTCCCTCAAGGTACATTTGGTTGGATGGAATCTATAGGAAAACAATTTGAACTTTCCATTGCAGTTTGTGTATTTAGTTCATAGGAAAATGTGGGACCATCAGAAAGTAATTTTCCCAAAAAGCCCCATTTTTCCGCTTAAAGGCTCTCAATGTTTTCCTCTCAAAATGAAGGGAAAACAAAGGAAGTACTCTATTCCTTTTCTTTCGACAGTTTTCTACTTACCAAAAATAGCCCCATTTCTTGGAGATTGCAACGAAGTTGAGTGGTGATGGTGATTTTGCTGGTTCTGATGGATTCAAAGACTGACAATTATGATGATGCAGATTTAAGCAAACTCTTCTTTAGTTCATTTTATAAGGACACATTCCACTAGAAATTGGAAGATAACCAGAAAGGCTTTAAAAGAGAAGATATTTTGGTCATTTTGGACTATATTTTATCGTCGTCCAGCCCCATGTTGACGGGAGGGCACTATCTGCACATTTGTTCAAATGTGAAGGGCTGTGAGTGCCTTTTTTCAAATGTAAGTCGAAGTGCACCTTTCCCACCCTAAAAAGAATAACACACCAGACGGAAAAGCATAAGTCATACCTTCTCATGCATCCAAGGTTTAAAAACTCGGTATCGGGTTTGGTATCGGTCTAGCCCGATACCGAGTTGTATCAACCGATACGTCCGATACCAAATCCGATACCGGCCGATACCGGCCGATACCGACCGATACTCGGCCGATACCGGCCGATACCGGCCGATACCGAGTTGTATCGCCTTATGGCGATACCGATACGTATCGGCCGATACTTCTCGGTATCGGCCGATACTTAAAACCTTGCATGCATCACCTTCCATGTTAGTATACCCCTAAAATAGTCTCTCTAATCAGACTGTTCTTGGCTAGCAAAAAACGAAGCCCAAAAAAAGTTTCACTCTTGGCAGGCTGCATGCAAGTCTCCAGTTTGGGAAGGCTCTGATGGAGTTCCCGCATCAATTGCGTTGATATTCAATCTTGGTTACTTTTAGTGTTTTATCACCCAAAAAATTAATGAAGACTGATAAACTAATATTATTCCAGTCATACTCTATTAATTTTTGTTCATATGCAAATATTAAAGATCTGAATCGGTTTTTATACTTGTGCCCCACTAGAGGGTTCTCCTACATTCCAATACATGTTAAGTCTCACTCTTGTCGCACATCACAAATTGAATAAAACATGCTGATTCAAATCTTATTTGTGTAGGATCTGCTCAATTTAGATCTTGAAAGTTCTATGAATTTTTATGAAACATGTGCTATGGCTCAAATCCATCTTTGGTAGGACCAGTTGACAATGGAACCCTCTTTTTTCCATCTTTGTATCTGTAATAGTTTTAAAAGGTCGGCAACAAGTTGTTCAGGAATACTGGCTTAGAGTGTCTTAATCCTTTCCCTTAAAATTTGCGAGTTATATTTCTAAATAGGGGCCGGAAAGGGTAATAGCTCAGTAGCACAGTGCCACCTTTGCATGGTGGAAGTAATCGATTCTAATTTGATTATCCCTAACATAATGTATAAGTTTTTCTATTTTGACTTGCTCCGCTGTGATCAATGAGAATGGACAATAGGCTTTTGAGATTGATGTCAGGGAGTAGGGATGGGTATATTTCTAGGAGTGAACAAGGAAGCTATGAGTAATATAACTTTGAAGAGAATTGGCTCCGGATGAACATTGGCACCATGCTTGGCATTTCCAGTAGCAGACAGGTGAGTAATGTGTAACAACCTGCTCTTTGGAGGATAAAGACAGCCAGAAATGGTTGTTAATAGCCTGTATGATGAATCTGGCTGATCAGGTCCTTTGTTTGATTAACTAGTTTGCGAGGTATTCTCTTACCAAAGACATGATTAGTAGCTGGTGAAAAAGCATTTGCAAATACAAATGAGGGCCTGAACATGTTGCTCAATTGGTTGGTTTACTGAACAGCAACCATGAGGTCATAGATTCAGGACCCTGCCAGACTGGTATGACCTGTTCCTTCTGTTGCTCAATTGGTTGATTTACCGAACAGTAACCATGAGGCCACAAACTTAGCTCCCTGCCAGATTGATACTCACCTTAGTGATCAGTTCATTCTGCTGGCTCATGAAGAAAGGCATAGGAGAAAGAAATACGAGGTTCAATATGTAGAGATAAGAAGATCAGTTTCACTATAACAGGATCATTCAACTCAGTCCAGTGTTAGTTTCTCAGATTTGAAGTTTCTAATGGAACTCATATTATGCCCTATCTGTGTTAAGTTTGACACATTCACTGCAATAGTTTTGAGTAAAAATATCACTATTGTTGCTTTAAGAAACTGAAACCTTGTCCCAGGAAAAGAAACCTGGTTGGATGCCATCCTGAATTTTGTAGAACTGATTTACAACTATGAAGAAACTTTTATGTTACAATACCTGCAAACCTGAGAAACTGCATGCGCGAGTATCTGATTTTGTTTCTGTTGGTAAGCTGTTGTAATTGTGGCACCTGAACATGAATTTTTTGTGTATTGAAAGAGATTAGATTTACAGCATGACGAGCTTCAGTGTGCCATACTTACATGCCAAATTCTAAGTATCATGGAGCATAGATTTCCTTTGGCTGTAGTTATAAGCATTCCTCAATAATGGCCGAATTTGGAGTCAATTTGGAACTAACAAAGAACAGTTCGTTTATGTCAGGTTAACTGGTTGCGATTTTGTCGGATGGCGTTCCACTTATCACCCTCTTATTGCCTTCCTATCCTTTGGATGGACATATTTCTTGTCCTTTTTGCTTACATTTTTAGTAAAGTTCTACCTGTTTGCCATAATATCAATCTTGTTTTGTCATGTTCGCTTTTCCAACACTACGAACTCACAGGAAGTCCACCTTCCGGTGATTGATTTCACTTTGTTATATTCAGGAATGTAATTACATTCCTACTTCTTGTTCTGTGTGGGAGTTAAAACAATGGAATGAATGACAATCTTCATGTTAGAGAATGCCCATATGATATATTTTTATCAAGTACATTGTTAGGTAGAAGTAGTGTTGAAAATAATATTGTTTACCACTTGCTGTGTGTACACGAGTTCATTCCTCAATTCAAGAATGAAAACGACTTGATTTCGATTCTAACTATGCATCAATATTGGACTTGCACTGAAATATGAGTTTGTCAAAGAGCTCACAGTCAAAACCTTGTTCAGGTGAGCTGCTTTGGAGGGGACGGTGAATCCGATACTGGGGATTATTGGAGGTGAGGTCCAGAGTAACTCTTTATTGGGTCCTTTTTTATATCTGCCAGGTTGACATTCCTGTCATGGCCTTTTTGTCTTCAGGCTTGAAATTGAGGGGAAAGGGAAAACTTGGAGGCAAGACCAAAGGATTAGGCTTCAGCATGTTGACACTGGTGGCTATCTTCATAGTCATGACAAGAAGTACTCTCGAATAGCCGGGGGTCAGCAGGAGGTAAGAAGGGAAAACTGTAATTGCTATCTTTTACAAATCTAAACAAACTTTACAATTTAACACTGCCTTTGGGTTCATGTACAGGTTTGTGGTGTTCGAGAGAAGCGTGCTGATAATGTTTGGTTAGCAGGGGAGGGCGTCTACCTTCCGGTTACCGAAGCCAAATAGAGTTTTTAACTTGATTTTGCTGCCTGTAAAAGCAGTAGCAGAAGTTATATTTCTGTTGGTCGATATTAGTTATGGTAGGCGCATCTAATCTTACATTTCCTCCTGAGTGAATTCTTGGTCCTAAATCAGGTTTCCTCTGGAGGAACTATGGTTTTTATCTCCAGGAACCATATTTTCCTTCTTGTAGAGTTTGAGCAGGAAGGAATGGCTGGCAGTTGTATGCAGAGAAATACTTTTACATGGTGTGATCTGAACTGGTAACTTGTTTTTCTGGTAACTGGGGACTGCTTATGTATGGGACTGACATTGAACTGGTGATTAGAAAAGATATACAGTTACAAGAACTTGAAAGTTAGTGCCTGTAGAGGAAATTGAAAATTTTAAAATTCTCATTATTTCACCAGATAACGATAAGAGAGAATTTTCAACTTAAAAAATTTGGTAAATTTTATTTTTTGGAAGTACAATGTTTTAGTCTGTTTTGTATGGAGAAGTTAGTATTTTTTAGTGAAATAATTTTACTTTCCTGCCTTAATTGTAGGTATGGCTGATTGTTAGGGAATATGACTACTTTTTTGGGACGTCCAAGGGCTTAAAAAGACAAAAGGGAACAAGTTACCCCATTATATTCAAGGCAAGATGATTCATTATAAGATTGTATTGCAAAAAAAAAAAAAAAATTAGGGAAAATTATAAGAAAGGGTTATTTTTAAGAAAAATTTATAGAAAGAGGCATTGAATTTTTGCATCATGCCACTATATTATAATAAATTTGAATTTATATTCTCTTGTTTTTAGTAATTGTATTTATATCCATCAATTTAGTATAATCGCTGCAATTATACCCCTTATTGTCAAATTTTGCTAACTTTTGTTGTTTGTTTTTATTAAATGACTAATATAACCATCTATAAGATTAAAAAATATATTAGATAGCCAAATGATTATATGCTTGGATGCATTTAAATGAATAGTTATCACTTAAACAAATTAATATCAATGGCTTAAGGTGTAAATGGAATAAATATAGTAATACAAACACATAAATAAAATATAAGATAATATAGTAGGGTAAATACAAAATAATCTTTATTTTATAAAAGGTTATTTTAGTCATTTAGTAAAAATAAACAATAAAAGTTAACGGACTTTAATATTAGGGGTATAATTGCAATGATTATGTTAGATGGAATGATACAAATAAAAATATTAAAAACAAGAGGATATAGATGCAAATTTCTTATAAGGTTATGTATGCAAAAAGCCCTTTATATATTATTGGGTCCTTTTTCTCCCAAGCAATGTTTTAAATGTCATGCATTCAGAAAAGCCAGATATTATTCATTTAAAACATTTATACGGCCATTACAAGACATGAAGAATTGTTGCATACTACTCGCAAATAGTAGTTTACGTGATCCTATACCGTGTGAAGGGGTTGAAATCGTTTGTCGTAGTTAACCTGTGGCAGACCCTACAGCACCATAGGACGTGTAGCATCTCACAGTTGCTGAAATTTCACATTCCCCAATGTGAAATGTCATCTAAAATGACATTTCATGTTAGGAAATGTCATTTCAACAACAACAATGGAATCCCATGGGTGCTGCAGGGTCTGCCGCAATAAGCTGCGGCAGACAATATAAGCCGCATGTGAAGGCTCATTTCATGTGGGGTCACAAAAAAGCTCATGTCATGCCAATGCCTATGAGCTGGAAAAAAAAATGCTTAGCATGACCACATTTCAAGAACCTAGCATTCTAACATTGCCTAATTGACACCCTAACCTTTGTTTTTCTAAATTGTCCACAACAAGATATCCTTTCTCTCATTTAACGTCAAAATGGCCCTTTTTCTGCTTTATTTATTCAATTGCCCCACCTTGATACCTTTGAGAAGCTAGTGAAGCTCTTTAGCATATCTAGCTAAATCCGTCTTTTATATGATCCCAAATTCAACATTATCTGATTATAAAAAATATAATATAGATATTTACTATGTGTTACTTTAGTTGATGGGATCAGTAGAGAACAAAAATTGGATAAAACAAGGAAATGATGACAAGATTGGGATATGTGAGATGTTGAATGCAATAATGGCGAAAGTTTCAAGAAAAAGTTTTTGTATACAAAATTGTGGCCAAATAACTTTCTTAGTAAGACACTCAAGAATGACCATATGAATAGGACATTATTTGGTGAAATAATTCAAATACGGAGTTAGCAAATCTGAGTTTGAAATTAAAAAGGAATGGCATATACATACATAAAAAATCACTTCTATCTCCATTAAGTTCTTATCAAAATCACGTCTCATATACAATCATTCCAAGAGTACTAGTACTAACCAATTAATCCGTTTTTATTATAAATTAATCCTTTGAAAACTAGGATCGTTTTGAGTTGAATGTGAAACATAGTAGACACACCGTTTCGCCCAGCTCGTTCACCTCATTAACAAAGAAAAGAATACATGATGGAAGAAAAACCTCAGGCTACTTCAGAGTTGCCTTATCCGTCTGCAACAAAACATATACAGTAAGATGAAATCTATAAAACGAAACCTCTTTACAATAGCCAGAGTTCAACAGGTGCAAATGGAAGAAGAAAACATCATGTTTACAAAAGCAAGAAGAAAACATCTTGCCAATGTTATACGAGAGAGAGAGAGAGAGAGAGAGAGAGAGAGAGAGAGAGAGAGAGAGAGAGAGAGAGAGAGAGAGAGAGAGAGAGAGAGAGGATGAGAGGTTTTGAAATAGGAGAGGTTTTTCAGGGGAAGGAGAGGAGGAGCACGTTTCCCTAGTATGCGGGTTCGACAGTCGAGGTGTAGCCTTCGACTGTCACACCCTAATATAAAAACAATTTCTTTTTTCGAGAAACATATAACGTTTAATGCTGTTGCGTTTCTACTTTTCCTCATGATGTGGTGGTGACAGTACAAATAAGCTGAGGTGGCATTGCATGAGTGGTTACGGGTTGAGGCACCTTCCGATTTTGACCTTAGAGGGTCCAATTCGATTTCATGTGGGGTCACACAGGCTCATGTCATGCTAGGGTTGCTTATCGAGTTGGGCTGGCACGGGCACGGCATGGCCCAGCATGCTTTAAGCGTGCCCGTGCCAGCACGGCACGGCCTATGGCCCCTGGCCATGCATGCCGGGCCCTGCTTTTGGGGCTCGTGGCCCATTAAAGCACAACCTGCGTCAAGCAGGCATGCTGGGCCGTGCCGCATGGGCAAGGCCGGCCTGTTGTGCCGGCCCCCAGGCACGAAAAATGGCTAGCCGTTCCCCTCCTCTCAAAAAGTGCTAAAATTTATTTATTTTTAACAATTTTACCCCCAACAGCCATATTAGGGGGGTATACTTCTAATTGACTGTAAATGACCATTTCTACCATTCCAACAGCCAAATAATAGTCATATTTGAGGGTAGAGGTGGTAAAAAGCCACTTTTGGTTTTCTATAAATAGGCATAACCTTTCCCACTCCAAACCACACCTCTTCTCCTCTCTTCTTACTTTCTTAGGGTCTTATTTAAAGATTTGGCCAATGGCCGGCATACTCGGCAAAGTGCTCACATGGGGGGGGGGGGGGGTGCCCTAGGCCGACCATTGGCAAATCTTTTAATAAGACTCTAAGAAAGTTATGAATTTTTTTTTGTTTGGTTTCCTTCATTTTCTTCTTAGAGTCATGTTTAGTGATTCTGCTAATGGCCGGCAAAGTCACAGTGCTCCCTGAGCCTGACCATTAGCAAATTACTAAACAGGGCTCTTACAAAGTTATCAATTTTTTTTCTTTCTTCATTTCTGCCTCTTCACGTCTACATAGGAGTTGCAAAACTCCCAGCCTCTCCCCACAACATGAAGGCAATGGTGAAAAAGAATAGAGAACAAAGAGGCTCTGTGAGACATGGAAAATCACCTAAATAACTTCCTTATCATCACACGGGGTTCACAAAAGGTTGGAGTCGCCACCATTCAATTTAAGGTGTGAATGAGCACCAAAATGATCATAAAAAGGTAAAAATAGAGCTAAAGTAGTTCTAATTCATGGTTAAATTCAGAGATCAGGTAAGGGGATTAGGTTATGAGTAGGGGAAGGTGTTAGCCACTCCTACTCATCCACATAAGGTGGTTGCCATATGCTGTTTATGCTCAAACAATTGCTTGCTAACAAAAAAAATTCAAAAAGTGCTTGAAAAGAGACAAACACATGTGGGATTTTTCCATATAAATATTCCAATTGATCCTGGACTCTCTCTATAGATGTATCCCTTCTAGGACTTCATGATCAAGTAAAAACCAAAGTAAAGTTCAAATAAAAGCAAGCTAAAACAAATCTGGAAAAATTAGTAAAAATGAAGATATTTGAGCTTGAAAAGTTCAATCAATCATAAACCGTTCAAATCAAATTCAAATTGAATGAATCCAAAGCCATTTTCAAGCTGGTATGAAGTATAAGACTTAGTAAAAATTTCACTCCAATCCGATTAAAACCAAAGGAGATACACTTGTTCAAAATCTACTGTTGAAAATCGGTAAAAGTGGTGAGTAGCCAACTTTGAAAGCCTATTCGTGGAGATTGACTCCATATAAATCCTTGAAAATTTGAATGAATGAAGTATGAGGTACCATCTTTCAAATGGAATAAACCTCACACAAAACTTCATCCATGTGTGGCTTGTGTGCCCTCTCAAATATGCTTAGAGGATTACAGATTGACTATGCTATCTGCTACTGAGCAGTTCAACTTCAATCAAGCACACAGAACTCAAATCAAAATGAAAACTCTTGAAAATAATTTGATTTAAAAATAGACTCAAAAAGAAAAACTCAGAGATTTCAATCACTCAAATCGGAGTTAAAATGAACCTTTGGTGCTTAATCAAAGTGACAAGTTTAGCAATCTGACCTGAACTGACCTATCAACTTTAATCAAATGGAATCAAAAATCGGCTCCATATAAATTGCTCAATTTTTACAGGGTTATTTAAGACCTTTTCACGTATCATATGTCTTTGTAATCACTCAAAAATTCATCCAAATGATGAAGTTATGAACAATCCAAGACAGGGTATAGGTTTTGTCAAGATCTGAAAACTTTGAGTAAAAAACAAGCCAACAGAGTGTGTGTGTGGATTTGGCTCAATTGATCTGGATTGAAATCATTTGAAATAAATTGAAAAAATACTCAAAATATCTAGGGCAAGGATTTGACTCAGATCTCTTATTAGTTGGAGAGGAGGGGCCAAATCTACCTAAATTGAAGCAAAAAGCTCAAAATAGAGAGATTATACCATAGGGTCTTCTCTTGAAGATAAAATTACTTGAAATTAACTCATAAAGTCCTAAGAGATTGTTCCAAGGCTAGTAATCCCAGATTTTCAATATTGAGCATAGTAGATCTTAGATCTAAGCCTGGACAAAAAATCAACAAGTGATATGTGTGGTTGTATAGGAAATCAGATTTTTAGGAGGGAATTGAGATCTAATGCTATTGAGAGCATAGATCCATGTATTCTCTCCAAATTTAGAGCAAACTCACACCAAAACAGCAATCACACACATAAAATCATGAATACACAAATGTATCATTCAAGAGTGGTTCTAAGCCTAAGGTTACATTCCAACACTCGTTTTCCCTAGCTCTCTCTTCACGTTTTACGGCTAGAGAGGGTGCTTGAGGTACTTTGAGTGTGGTTTGAGGCTACAAACACACATATGGCCTTACACTACAGAAAGGTAAAAGGAGAGAATGCTTAAATTTAAGTAAAATGAATAGAAAAGCATTGGAGTTTTACCTTGGTAGCTTGAGAGAGTTGAGTGGAGAGTTGGGCAGAGTTTCCCTTCTTCTTTAAGAGCTCTTCAAGCTTCAAATTATCAGCCATTTGCAAGAGGAGAGCTCCTCTATTTATAGGCAAAGTCAAAGGCATAAAAGACCAAGGGTATGCCAAAATACCATTATAGATTATTCCAATTCAAGCCTAAGGCATGAATTGGAGTAAATCCAGAAGTTTCGGAGGGTAAAATAGGAAGATCGAGTCTCCCAGACAGGGGTAAGAAGATTAAATAAGGCTCAAATCCTGAGCCTTCACGAAATTGCACAAAATGAACGTGTCCGCATACACAATGCGGTTCTGTCCAGTCCGCACTATAAATGCGGACACGACCAAAACCTTCAAAGCCCGCACAATACTTGTGGATAAGATTCTGTTACGTCTCGTGTGCGTTGCTGACGTGGCAGCCCACTTGCGCGCAAGAAGAAAGCATGACTTCACTTGCAATATCTATACGGGCGCGTCCACATACTATATGCGGACAAAACAAAATTGAAAATGTATGCACTATAAGTGTGGGCAGCAAACTTTTGGTTGGTTTTGAGGTTTTGACACATGTCAAAGCTTAATTAAGGTATTTTAAACATATTTTCATTATTTTCTCATATTGTAGTACAATTTGGGGTGTCTACAACTGTCCCCTCTTTGTTGGAATTGGAACTAATTAACAGCAAAGAGCAAAAAGACCCACGATTGCACTTTCTGAGATTTTGTCAAATTAATCATAACTTGCAAGGATTTCAAGGGTAATTTTGGAAAAAGAATTTGTTTAGAGGGTGTGTGCACCCGGTTTCGGTTGCACGATGAGGTGCATGCGAAATGATGCTCGCCTCGGGACTGATTTAGAGTCGCCACTGCTTGAGAGGTGCAAGCAGACACAAAGGGGGTACTTATTCGGGCCTAATTATTCTGGTCTGCGGCTTTATTAGAGTTACGGCTTTATTAGAGATCTGAGCAAGTTCTCGGTTACGTCTAGGGAAGTCTGAAGACACCCTAGCCCGCCCCGTCGATTGACAGGTCCCATGGGTCTCCTTGGTTTGAGTCAACTTAGTTTTCACCCAATTCCTAAGCCAGCATACACACTTATTTGGTCTGGTGGGGACTGTTGATGGTGTGGGTCCCCTTTTTATTTGATTTTATCTTTTTATTAAGTAATGAAGTGGGTCTGGTATGGGCCCCGTTGGAAGGCCCAGTGGAATCCAAGTTGGGCTAAAGTCAAGCCCATACCCAATTCGGGTTATTGGGTAACCCTTATTGGATTTTGGCTATTTGGTTTAAAGATTCAATTATATTTACACAATTTAGTGGGTTTGAGTTTTTTAGGGCCCATTGGGCTTGGATTTGGCCCATTGGCAATTTAATCATGTGGCCTTGGGCCCATTTATCAAAATGGGCCTTGGTTGGGCCAGACAGGATGTGGGCCCCATTGGAGGCCCACGAAGCCCTGGTGGGCCCACTTAGGCCCACAGTCTCAAAATGGGCTTGGAAAAGCCCAAGAAGCCCAATGGTTAAGATTATGTTGATATGGGTCGGATTGGGTCCAACCGGGTCCAAAAAAGATGACTTTTAAGCTATTTTTTAATTTGTCCATATTTACTATACGGGCTGGGCTGAACCGTAAATGTAGTGCGGTTTAGGCCAGCCCGTATATTGAATACGGCCAAGCTTGAACCGTACTTCAACTACGGGTTTCGCTCGAATTTCCAAAAAACGCCGCCGCGACCTCAGAATTTATGCTGTCGACTCCTTTTCGCCTTCCGCCGATTTCAGTTGGTGATTTTAACACCTCCAAATGGTTCAAACCGCCTGCTTCTGATTCAAATGTCTTCTTCTTTTGATGATCCGCAGAAGGAAAGATTTCAACTCTTCTTTTGCCTGCTTACGCCATGTACATGTGGGAATCTTATCAAGAAAGGAAAGAGGGAAATATTATGGGTTACAATAGATGATTAAAGGAGGATAGGTCCCTCCCAAAACAAGATGATCAAATAAAAAAAGTGGTTAATGCAGAAAGTGTTAAAAGAAACCCTTTTTATTTTGTATGGAATTTCTCTTCTCGCGTCTTTTCGTGTATGTGAGCCTCTCTCGTCACGAGAGCTCACATCCCATGCACAGAATCAAAACAAGTGAGAATAAAGCAACAAAAGAGAAGAATCAAATCACGAAAAGGGAAGATCTTGCTTGAAGCAATTAGATTCTTGTATATAGCAAATATAAAATTAACAAAACGCTCACCGTGATATTTTTACATTATTCTGTAATGCGGAGGTTCCCCGAGTGATTTTGGCAGCGCTTCCGCACTCCCGTTGATTCCCCAAAATGGGCTTGAAAAGAGCCCCCTCACTTTATGTTAAAAGGGATTAGAGTTGAGGAGACATTTGGGCAGCGCTTTCGCGCTCCTTTGTATTTCCAAAAATGGGTTTGAAAGAGACCCCCTTTGCCTTTGGATTAGAAGGATGGAGAGTAAGGGTAAAAGGATGTGATATAGGGGCAAAATGGGAATATTTATGGGCTAGCAGAGTTTTGGCAGGGCTTGGGCAGGGGCTGGACGAGAAAAAGGCAGAGAAAGAGAGGGGAAACGGCCTAGGGGACCTGCTTACACAAATGGGGGGGGGGGGCTGGCCCCCTATTTATAGGCTTTTTTTTGTACCAGTATTTGAAGTGCGGGCATCCCTTGCCTGTAATTCAAATGCGGGCATGCCTTGCCCGTACTTCAAATGCGGGCGAAAAACGCACATTTTCAAATCTCGCTGAATCGGCCGTACGGGACGCGTGTCTTGCCGTACAGCGACGCGTGTCCCTTCCAGAAGGTGTGCCCGTATTTGAAGTACGGGCATGCCCTGCCCGCATTTCAAATATGGGCGAGCACGTTTTAAATTCGCTGGATTTCAAACCATTATTCAATTTGGCTTAAAATAAAGATTTTATTCGATTTTTTCAATTATTTTATTAAAAAATGAGATTCTTTTATTTAAAATATTATTAAAATATTTAATATATTAACAAATACATTTATTTTATTGATTTTTGCTACATTTTTGCCACATGGGCAGCTTTTCTGAAACTTCAACTGCCCGTAACTTCTTCGTATGATGTCCGATTTCATCAAACTTAGTATCATCGGAATCAGCTCGGAATGCTCTGTTCAATAGGATCAAATTGGGTAGTTGAATTGGGGTCGAGCAAAAAAGGCAACTTTCACTTCCCCAAAAGTTTGACCGGCTCATAACTTCCTCATCCAGACTCCGATTCCAGCAAACTCGGTTGCGTTGGAACCGTGTCGAAATACTCTTTTCAATGAGATAAAGTTTGATAGCTAATTCTTCTTGGATCAAAAAGTCAATTTTCAGGCCCCTCAGGGTTTGACTTTTTAATTGAAAATTTTATTTTCTTCATTTTTTGGGGTGCAAAAATCAGGTGTCTACAGAGGGTTTGCTGAAAAGTCCATAACTTTAAGGGGCAAATCCTCTTCTTAAGTCTCACAGAGCTCTTGTGGCTATGAAGTAAGATTTGAGCAAAATTTTAAAACAAAAGTAGGTAAAAGGGCAATCCTTACATTTTACAACTAATATGGACATTAATCCCTTGCTAAAGATGGAGAAAATTTTAAAAATCATTTTTTCTTAGTGCTGCCAGCACTTATGTTGCGGTTTCGTTCTGTCTACAGATTGTTTGCGGACGAAGCTTGCTCGCGCTGTGAGTGAGGTTTTCTAGGGCCTATATAATTGCGAACGCGACCGGCCCTTCCTTCTTTACTTGTGCTCGCATTTGATCTCCGGAACCCCTGACTTCTCTCACGACCGCATCTCACCTCCGGCCTTCGCCTCCTCTTCTCCGGAAACTACCTGCCATTCCGACGACAGTAACATCTCCGGTGACCTCTGATTCTTCTAGTGACTTCTTTTCTTCCTCATTTCCAACACATTTTCTCCACTGCCGAAACAATATTCTCCTTGTGTTTGGGTTTGCCTTGATACACTACCGGTTACTAGAAATTCTCTACTTACCTTCCTAAGGGAGTTGATTTTTGACTAAGAAGCTTTGGTGACTCCAAGGTTCGATTTTTCTTGCAAAACATCCTTCCTTGCGACCTAAACAAGTATGTTTTCCACATTGATTTTTCTTGCAAGCACTTCATTCTAAAATTGTTACATTGATTCCATGAGTGAGTGATTTTTTATTCTTTGTTCTTGAATGCATGATTTCGATGCTTTGTTCCTAAATGAATAAATCCTAAATTCCTGTATTTGCTCATTGTCTAATACTGATCTGATTTTTCTTCCAGTACCCCACCCAAAAATATCATATGTATTTGGGTAATTGTGGTTCATGGCTGAAATGCTTCTTTGGTTTATTTTGCAATAGTAGCTTCATGAACCAATTCTGTGCTCAATGATGGATTGAGATAAATCTCTATTTTCAACCATTTTAGAAGCAATGTTCTGATATCTAAATGCAATCCGTTCTCTTGATTTCGGTTGTGAATGTAAATCCTGACTCATGATTAATCCTCTTTTCATTTTGCTCTGGAATGTTTGGATGTCTTACCCACGCCTTGTCTACTTTGATCGGACTTTCTGTTAATCATATGGGAGATCAGGGCTCCAAATTTTTACCAGTGTCTTAATTGAGCTGAAATCTTTCTGTGCAAATGACTTGTGTTTGGTTCATGGCTGTTTATTTGTATTTGTTCTTTCCTTTTATTGACTACCACTTCTATAAATTCTCCTGAGTACAATAGATTCCCCAAATCTGCATTTGCAAACTTTTGCCATGCCTCTTTCCTTGTTACCACAATCATGATATGCATAGGTCTAAGCTGTTGTTTACAACTTCATGCTAGCTTGATCCTGCCTTGATTGTCCTGCAACCAAACCAATTAGATGATTAGGAATCTTAGAAAATATATCAGGAGGAAATTAAAGTATAACTTCCAATCTTAGAGTTCAATCCTTAACACACATTATCATATAAGAAGAATATATAGGAAATTTATATTTCTTGTATATAATTTCTCTAAAACAGAAACTACTAGATAAGAAAAAATAGAAACAATAAAGCTTCCTAAAAATTTTTGGAGAACAAAAGGATAGACTTCCTTGGTCAAATCCTAATTTGGTTGGGCACTTCTAAAGTGTTTCCTTCGCTCTCCACTTTTCTTTTTCCTGCAAACAAATAAACTCAATTAACATGAATAAACAAAAGTAGTAAAAGTTAAAGACTAATAAAACAATTTATCCTTTAATGGAAAATATAATGAATCATCTCCCTAAATTTTGAGCTTGTAGATGGCCCGCATTCGTCCAGCTTCCTGGGATCTTGCAAATAAGCCTTCTTCCTCGAGGGTTCGGAGGGATCCTGCTGAGGTGGCCTCCTCTTCGAGGACCATGCAGGATCCTGACCCTTCCTCTTCTAGCAACTCTACAGATTCCAGTCCTTCTAAGGGTTCACACGAGGTGACCCCAGAGGTATATCTTCATCCTTCTAGAATAGATCCCTTTCTCTCTTAAAAATCATTAATCTTGACTCTTCTTGGAGGTCAAGCGATTCTAAGCTTCACATGCTTTCGATCTTCTTTGGGATCTTTCCACTCAGATGATTCATGGATAAATTCAAGGAATTCAACCCAAAGAGTCTTGTAATCTCCATCGAAATTTCTCCCCGCAAATTATTTTTCAAAAGGTCCAGAAACTTTCCATAATGAAGACTGAAACCCCATAGTCACGTTGAGTTCCTTTTTTAACCACCGGCACCTTCTCGCCAACAAATTGATCGACTGGGAGAGTGGAAGCCATACCAGTCAATTTCCCCAAACACCGGAATAACTCCTGATAGATTATTATTGACAAGGTCTAGGAGGGGAAGCTTGGAGAGTAAACACAGTTGTTGAGGAATATTTCCAACGAGAAAGTTCGATCTTGAGGCGTAGTTTTTCCAGAGTGTGTCAGCACCTCATTTTTGCGCACTGAAAATGCCGAAAATGAGAACCCTAATTGAAAAAGTCAAACCCAGAAGGGTCAAAAAGTTGACTTTTTGATCTGGCATGAATTGATCACCAAACTTTATACCATTGGATAGAGGATTCTGATACGGTTCCAACGGCACCAAGATCGTCCAAATCGGAGTCCAAATGAAGAAGTTATGAGCTGGTCAAAACTGGGAATAGCAGAAATCAACTTTCTGTTAAAACCCAGATCAGTTGTCTGATCTGGCCCCAACAGAGAGAGCACTTCGACACGATTCCAACTCAACCAAGTTTGCGGGAATTGGAGTCCCGGATAGAGAGATATGAGCAAAATTGGCTCCGGGACGCGATTTTGCACTTTTGCTAAAAAAACCCAAGTTTGCTGCTAAATTCTAGCTCAATGGATAGAGCATCTCGAGTTGATTCCAACACCACTAAGTTTGCTAAAATCGGATATCAGACGAGTGAGTTGTGAGCAGTCAAAATCTCAAAAAATCTGCACACGTGGCAAAAAGGCTGAAAAAAAGACATCAAAAAAAATCTAACAATAAAATAATATTATATGATAAATATCTATTGAATAAATTAAATAAAATAAATAAATAAATAATTTGAAGACACGTGCGTCTTCAACAAAAATCAAGTGAATAAAATATTATAAAATCAAGAAATTTAAATAAATGTAAAATAAAATAAAATGAAAAAATAATAAAAAATTCTTTTTAGCTCATGGGGGAATACGTGTCCCCTTAGCTGTATGATATCTGTAAGATGTAAATAATGGACGAGAATATAATCATGAGTTTCTTTAAAAAAATAACATAGAATCATAGAAATTTTAGGTTCTAGTTATAAGATAAAGAATATTTATATTTTAGTCAGTTTTACTAATTGCCTATAAAAAGGGGGTCAACTTGTTCTTCCGACCACACCCTGATCTCTAAAAAAAAAGGCTCTCTTTGTTTCGTCCCCACCCTATCTCCCAAGACCAGCAAACTTTTCTACTCCCCTTCTACTTCCATACTTCATTTTATTCCCCATTTTACCCCCTTTAACCATCTTTCTTCATCTCTTCTCTCCTTTTGATCATTTGGAGACAAAGAAGAGATAATTTTTGAAACTGAAAGTGGTCTTCAAGGCTGTTGTCTTCGTCCACCTAGAGTTAATACTCACTTCAAAGGGAAGGTAAAATTAAGGTAAATATATGTTGTGTTTCATTTCATAAAAGTTAACAATAAAGCTTCTTTAAAGATATATCTGTTAGTTCATTTTGAAATTTATTTCTTGCTTTCTTTCATCCCATCTTGTTTTCTTCTTTCACATGATTCCGGGAGTCCCCGTGGTAAGGGGGACTCAACATACGAAAGAGTGAGAGAAAGGGGTGCTTGTACAAAGCAAAAGTCCATCTTGAGTTACCATTAGTTTCTTTTCTACTTTGTTGATTTGTCTTGTATTTAAAAGAGAGGGGATTGTCCTCTTAAGTATCCGCTGTACTCCTTAAGTTTTCTTCCCCCCTTTCCCTTCTATTAGGATAAGCTATTACTATTTATTATCTTACATATATTTTTGATTGTTCATGGATTTTGCATGTCTAGAAATATGCTTTAGGTCATCTTGCATTTACTAAACCACCCATTCTCACGCACTATCCAATATGAAGGGTATTTTCAAGACACATCCAAGTTATCTTTGGATCATTCGTCATCTCATACACATGGTGATAAAAATCATTTTGTGCAACATGTATTTTGGTTTTTAAACATAAACATGGTATCTACACACAATCACACATATGCATGTTCACCCCTACTCATTGTTTTGAGCACATATCTTAGGGGAAAAGTATCATACTATCTGTCGGCAGCACTTGTATATACACATCTTCTTGGTCACATGTTTTTGGATTTTGAGGATTTCTTTCATAGAAGAAATATCAACTATTCTCCATAGGACTAAGTTATTTCAAATAACTCAAGATTTTTAGTATATTAGATCATCTAGTTAACCTTTTCTTTAATATTTGCTCTTTCTATACAACTGACTTGCATGCATACTATTCACTATTTCCTGTGTGAATGACTCAGTTAGTTAAAGATTTTGGAGATAGAATGATCGTGTGAATGAGAATCTTAGTATTTTGGGGTTCTATTGGTCCTTCCTTAAGGAGATGAGGGAAAGCTCAATGGGGAACAATTGAACCTCCATTTTATATTTCCGAATATTGTTTAGGATTAAGAAGCATCGGGTGGCCGCTTTGGCCATTTCTCGATTTCCTGGCCAAACCGCAAACCTAGAGTGGTTCAGGCTCGACCGCACAATATGTGCGATCAGGTCTGAACCACATCGGGTCTACGTTCATGGCTTGACCGCAAGGCATGAGCGATCAATCCCTTTTTATCCGCAAAAAAAATAATAATAAATAAATAAATAAATAAAAATTTTAGACTTGAACCCGCTTGCGTCGATCCAAATTAATTTAATCCGAACAGTTCAGGCCTTTAGGTTAATCCAAGCCCGCTTTTAGTTACCTGGGTCTACTTAGACCCACCAAGGCATTGTGGGCCTTCCAATGGGGCCCACATCTAGATTGACCCACACCAAGATCTATTTCATAAATGGGTCTCGGGTCACTTGATTAAAAACCCATGGGCCAAGTCAAAGCCCAATGGGCCTTAAAAAACTTAAACCCACTCAATTAAATTGCATGTTTAATTAACTTCAAAATTAAATAACCAAATCCAACAAGGGTTACCCAATAACCCTAATGGGTCTTGGGTTTGGCTTAAAACCCAACTTGGCAACCAATGGGCCTTCCAACGGGGCCCATACCCGACCCACTTCACATAAATAACTAAAAAAAGATTAAAAAAAAGAAGTAAAAGGACTTACACCTGAAGAAAGTCCCAACAGACTTAATCTGATATATGCTGGAATAGGACAAGGGTGAATATAGTTGACTCAAATTTAGGGTGACCCAAGGGACCCGCTGAACTGGCAGGGCGGACCGGGGTGTCTTCAGACTTACCCGGACCGTAACCGAGCACTTAGTCAGAATCTCAAGCCGCAAACCAAAATAGACCTGGTTAGGTTATCTTGTGTCCGCCTGCACTTCGTCAGGCGGTGGCGACTCCGGTATTCAATCTTTTAGGAGGCACGCACACGACACGTGTGCCCCGCCATGCGATTTCACCGCGCACAGAGTGGAAACGCTACCTCCTATCCATGTTGGTAGGTTTCCAGAGATTTTATTCTCAGAGACATCAAGAGTAACTAACCACTTGCAATTTTGCAAGGAAGGGAGTTCCCCGTTAAAATTATTGCTCCTCAATATCAACAAAGCGAGTGAAGTTAGAAATCTCATAGAGCTTGGAATTTGACTTGATAGGTTGTTGTTTGAGAAGTCAACTAAATACAAGGATTGCATACTGCTCCAGTTTCGAGGGAGTTCCCCGAACAAATGATTGTCTGAGAGAAAGAGAGTTGATAAAAACTTTAGCTTGCTTATGGATGAAGGTATATTTCCATCGAGATGATTAACAGAGAGATCTAGATCTACCAAATGTGGCATTAACTCCCATATTTTTTGGGGAATGGATCCTGAAAGCGAGTTATTCCCAAGATCCAACCTGAGGTAATTCAACATGGGCTAGGCTGGAATTGGACCCTCTAACCTGTTGCCACTCAAATCTATAGTAATACTTCCTTGCAAAGAAAATTTTAATGATTCTGGTAGCTTCCCACTGATTTGGTTATTTGAAAGATCCAAGAAATTCATTCGTGGGAATGACTTTCAGAACCAATCTGGTATGGTGTCTAAAATCCCAACATTCGTGAGTTGAATATTGCGAAGTTCATTCTGAGTGCGAAGCCAGGCAGGAAAGTTCGGGCCCAAATGGGTGCACACCAACAGTATATCTTGAAGACTAAATGGAGGAATCCAATCATTGTTTACTTGGAATCTCAAGGTCATGGATCCTCCTAAATAATACATTTCTAGGGTTTTAATCTTCGTAAGATTCTGAAAATGAGCTTCAATGATAATACAATCCCAAGAATTCATAGAGAGCTCCAGCGATTCTAACTGTGAAAGTTGCCCGATACTCTCTGGAATGGTCCTGTTCATGTTATTGTGAAACAGATCCAATTCTTGTAGGGATGACAAGTCTCCGATGGATTTTGGAATCGGACCCCAAAATGAGTTGCACTCGAGGATAACGTATTTTAGTTCCTTGAGTTGCCCCAAGGAATCAGGTAGATGCCCACTGAGTTCATTGGCTGCAAGGTCGAGCACCTGTAGTTGGCTCTTCTTGCATCTAGACAAACCAGCAACGAACTTGGTTATTGTCCCATTGATGCCGGTGGATGATAGATCAAGGACGGAAAGTGTACTAATGTTCAACATCCAGTATGGTACGGAAGAGTTAAAATCGTTCCCAAAGAGGTCAAGAATTGCTAGTGAAGTAAAATTGATAGAACTCAAGGAGGGAGGTAGGTTGACAAGTCCACAAGAACTTAAGCATAGCTCCAATAGAGAATGAAGCTTATTAATGGCTTCAAGCCAATCAAGAGCTGCATTACTAAGGTCTATCATACTCATGACAAGATACTTCAAAAACGAGAGACCAGGTAGCTGGTGGAGGTTGTTTACTTTTGCAGGCAAAAGATTGAGATCAAGATAACACAGGCTCGAAGGTTTCCAAGATGAGAAGGAACTGTTCCGCCGAAGCCTGCACAGGCGAGATTCAAATACCTCAACTTCTTGAGGGAACCCATGAATTTTAGGGTTGGGTCTCCTTCGAAATTGTTGTAACTAAGTGTAGACACCCCAAATTGCACTAAAATGAGAAAATAATGAAAACATTAATTAGGATTTAAAACAGGCCAAAAATGTATGAAAATCAATAATTTGAGCCTTGTTCGTATTGTATCTATGGGCTAAGCGCGCCCGGATTTTGTACACGGGCACGCAGCGCCCGTAATACATATACGGACAGCTTTGGACCGTAAATCATTTACGGGCACATTAGACTCGTGCGAGTTCTATTTTTCTCTCGATTTCTGAGCCTTATCTTTAGTCCAATATCCCTTTAAATGAGCGAATTATATATTTTATTCGTGCGAAGTATCTTTGTGGATAAAGGATGGGCATGATCTTGTGTTTAACTCAAACTGAAACTCTATCTTGCCAAACCTTGGACCAACCATACCCCTGTGTTTGCCTATAAATAGAGGGCCTTTCCTCAAGCAAAAGGCCACAAAAATTTGAAGTCTAAAAAGCTCCAAGAGAAGAAGAGGAACCCCTGCTGCTTTGCTTGCTCAATCCAGGTAAGTCCCTTTCCCTTTTATTTTCTGTCTTCAATTCTAGAAGTAATAGGATCATCTCTATTGCTGTAGAATAAGGCCATCTTTTGTATCTAGTATTCCTAAACTTGCCTCCAAGTACCTCAAGAGTCTCTATAACCGTAAAACGTGAAGAGGGAGCTAGGGGAAAAGAGAACAGGTGGATCCCTAGAATAGAACCCCATATCTGTTTTTCTCTTTTTTTCTAGAATAAAGCCTGTGATTGTGTTTGTATACCCAAACCTATCTCCAAGTACCTCAAGAATCCTCTCTAGCCGTAAAACGTGAAGAGAGAGCTAGGGGAAAAGAGAACAGGTGGATCCGTAGGGTAGACCCCCATGTGCTCTAATCTGTGAGATGTGGTTGCTTTGAATATCTTGATCATGTTTTAATGGTTTTTATGATGAATCTGAATGAATAACATGAATCTATGATGTTTATAGCATGAGATCCCCAATTTTTGATAAAATTTGGATTTTTCACATATTTGCACCTACAGCACTGTTTTCGTGATTTTAGGCTAAGATCCTGGATTTATCATGATCAATATGATAGATCTGAATTCAGAAGCCTGAAAGTAAATTCTAGGGTTTCATGATGTGGTTTTTGAGTCGTTTTTCATTATTGAGAAAAGACCCTACGGTCTAAGTTCTCCCCTTTTGATGTTCTTCATCAACGTGGGTATTTTTTGTTTTGATTTTCAGATTTAATGTGAAATTTGGGCTCTACCTATGTCCTGGTCTATTCAAGTTCAATTTTGAAATATTTTATAAAAATCATATTTTTCTAGATTTCTAGAATTTAACTTGAAGCCAGATTTTTGGATTTTTCACTTTAAATTGATTTTATTTGATTTTATCTCAATTTTATTTTGATCATGAAACCCTAGGAATGGCATGATCATATTTGAAAGTTCTGGATCAATCAGGCTATTCGTATGAAAAAACCATATATTTTTGTCTTTTTTGTGATTTTTATAGCAAGCTTTTTCCTTTATTTTAACATGAACAATACCTGGCAACCACCTTGTGTGGATGAATAGGGGTGCCTAACACCTTTCCCTGTTCATAACCTAATCCCCTTACCCATCACTGGTTGTTTTTTTAAGAGGGTTATTTTTACCTTAAAATTGCCTTTTGAGCTTATTTAATATTTTGGTGTCCATTCACACCTAAATTGAATGGTGACGACTCTTTATTTAATTTAATCCCGTGTGATGATTGAGGAAGTCATTAGATTTGATGATTTTCCATGTCTCACACTAAGGTCCAAGTAAATCAAATGGTTCAAATCTAGCAAGGAAGGATTGATCTGACCACTTCAAGACAATGTGTCATTGCTGAGTGAATATGGAGAAAATTTTCCGAGTTTGAGCTTAAGCATACGTCCAGTCTTGTTGCTGCACTTCACACCTTTCCATCTACAACAATCTTCACCTACCCAAGAAGAGAGCCGACTTGAATGATCGAAGAGACCCACTTTCAACTTAACAAGTGCTTTCCTCTCGATCTCTATGCATCCGATGTTGAAATCACCATTGCAAGAACCAAGATTAATCGTTTCGAGGAACATAAACGCAGATAAAAGAAGAATAAGAGGAAGAAAGCATGTTTTTGCTCTGCCAACCATAGTTGAAAGTAACAGATGATGTGCCCGTCACGAGTGCCGAGTGGGAAGAGAAGTCGAGTAAGAGACACAATTCAACACATGGATACATCATCCACAAAACCATTAAATAAACCAGGCGGGGAATAAAGTCAAGCGAGAGAGTCTTCAATGGTCCAAACATACACGGTGCATACACTACTTTTCAATTATTCCAACTAGCGGGCACAAAAGTCTTACACGTTAGATGACCATTACGGATGGGAAGCAACAATTAACGCTAGTAGACCAACCAACGTGTAGATGCGTGTTCAATCTATTGATTAAAAAACTACTCTACTGTTATTGCTTTGGTTCCATGCTACATTGCATGCTTCTAATGGAAATCAGCATCAGAACATGTTCATTGGACAAAATTCTTCAACTACACGAGTATGGAAGAGGGGAAAACATTAAATATGTTACCACATACTTGTTCTGAGTACAAGCACGACTTTGTTTCTCCATTGTCTCTCAGATATGGTGGATTGGAAGCATATGGTGCAGAATTTTTCTGTGAATTCAATCAAGTTAACTGTTTATCCAAATGTAATGTCCTATACCAGGTATAGATTCAGCAAAAAAAAAATTTTTTTTTTTGGGCGGTTAAAAAGTGGTCTAGTGGTGAACAGAATATACAAGGTATGGACCAGATTAATGGTCTTAATGAGGGACTGATATTACACAGGACACCCCACCTCGATACAAACAAAATAAACCTTGAAACACAACTTGAAACATAATTGGTGAACTCGCCCAAAAGGAGAAGAGCATGTAGAGAAAAAGCTACCTCTACTAGGACATATGCTTGTGCTCAAAACAAGCTGTCCATACACATTTGTGGCCTCTCAAAATAGCCTCCATTAAAATGCCCAATCAGTAATAAGTTGACGATCTCGAGGAGTATCTTTGACTAGATGTGTGTTCAATCTGTTGGTCAAAAGACCCCTATGATGTTCTTGCTTTGGTCACTGGACCAAATTCTTCAACTACCAGAGTATGGAAGAGGGGAAAACACTAAATACGTTACTAGCTACCTCTTTTGAGTACAAGCACAACTTTGTTTCTCCATTGTCTCTCAAACATGGTGGATTGGAATCATATGGACACTATTTGATATGATCATGCTGTGTTTCATTTTGTAGATATTGAACTGTTAATGGAAAAGTTCTGCATTGAAATGAAGCCATACAAGTCCCATCACCGAAAACAAAGAATAGATGCGGCAAACACTGTAAATTAAGCTTCGATTTGGCCACAATTCTTCCAAGCAATCGGTTGTGTGTCTTGCAACCAAAAATTAATGCCCTCAAAAACACGTCATTCATTAACATAACAAAATTTTTAAATAAACCAAGCAAGGAAGAAAGTCAAGCAAGAGAATTTTCCTCATTAGATATTTTTCTATTTCCCTACATAAGTGGTGCATATTCGCCACTTTTCAATTATTCCAACGACTGTGCACTGAAGTCTTTGTCACCTTTAATGACTATTACGGATGGGATGACGAAGTCTCCGCTTTATGTAGGGTTGCTTATCGGGCTGGGCACAGCATGCCCCAACACGCTAGTGGGCTGACACGACATGGCCCGTGGCCCCTGGCCGTGCTGTGCCATGCATTGCTTCTGTGGCCCATTAAGGCACGGCCCACGTCAAGCGGGCGTGCTGGGCCCTGCCATGTGCTGGCCCGCCAGGCACAAAAAAGGGCTAACCGTTTCCTCCTCCCCCCCCCCCTCCCCCCCAAAAGTGCTAAAAGTTATTTTTTTTTTACAATTTTACCCCCCAACAACCATATTAGGGGGGGGGTATACTTGTAATTGACTGTAAATGACCATTTCTACCCTTCCAACAGCCAAATAACAATCATATTTGAGGGTGAGGTGGTAAAAAACCACTTTTGATTTTCTATAAATAGGCCTAACCCTTCCCACTTCAAATCACACCTCTTCTCATCTCATCTCTTCTCTTCTTACTTTCTTAGGGTCTTGTTTAAAGATTTGTCCAATGACCGGCAGACTCAGCAAAGTGCTCATATGGGGGGGGGGGGGGGGGGGTTCCTAGGCCGACTGTTGGCAAATCTTTTAATAAGACTCTAAGAAAGTTATGAATTTTTTTTTCCTTCATTTTCTTCTTAGAGTCATGTTTAGTGATTTTGCTAATAGCTGGCAGAGTCACAGTGCTCCTTGAGCTCGACCGTTAGCAAATCACTGAACAAGGTGTGCGCGCGTGGGAAACGCGGCACGGGGTAAATCGGAGTCGCCACCGCCTGATGGGGTGCAGGCGGACACCTGGGTGCCTAATCTTGTCTATTTAGGGCTTTTTGGTCTGCGGCTTGAGATTCTAAGTTTGGTTCTCGGTTGTGGTCTGGGGAAGTCCGTAGACACCCCAGTCCACCCCGTCGGATGACGGGTCCCGTGGGTTCCCTGATTTGAGTCAGCTCTCTTGCTTGGTTCTCACCCGATTCCTAATCCAGCAGGTATTTAGGTTAGGTCTTGGCGGGACCACCTAATTGGTGTGGGTCCCTTTAGTTGATTTTATCTTTGCTTAACTTAAATTGTCTGAGTCTGATTGGGTGGGCCCCGTTGGAAGGCCCACGGTGTCCTTGGTGGGCTTGGGTAAGCCCATGTGCCAATGTGGGCCTCTGTCTAAGCCTAGGAGGCCCTGTGGGCTTTGGTGAAGTGTGTTGATTTTATTTAGTTTGTTCAAGTTGGATACTTAAGTGATTTCCATGCAAGAAGCGGGCCGGCATTGATTTGCGGGCCCCTGGGTGGGCCCCCATGTTGGTTGCCAAAATGTCTTTAATTTATCTTATTTAAATTCACCCAGGTGGGTTGGATGTTGGGCTTGGGGCCCGTAGTCCAGATTTTAGGCTTGAAAGCCCATTGCTTCGAAGTTGGGGTTTGCACCCTTCCTTGGTTCGGTTAGCGGGCTTTGGTGGGCCCGACAGGCCCTAGCCCATGGTCTCGGCCAAACCATGCAATTCATATGTCCATTACACATTACAGGGCACGGGTGGGCCGCATTGGGTTTGGCCCGCCCGGTTCAAATGGCTCATTTTACTTAAGTTGTTTAATTAGCATGCTTTGGGGTCCATTGGGCTTGGTGGGCCCCGTTGGAAGGCCCACGGGTATTCCGAGTTGGACCGGTGGTCCAGGTCCCAAGTTGGGTTTCCGGGTGACCCGGAAACCCTGTTGGTTCAGTGGTTTTTGGTTCAAATTGCTCCAAATTTCGGCAAGACATCAAATCATACAAAAAAACACATTTTCTGGGTGTATCCGGCCTTAGTGGCCGGATACACATGGGCCCTAGGTGATCCGGCCTGAGTTGCCGGATCACCACAAAAATGGCCTTTTTCGGGCCTTGGCCATTGGGATGGTTTCCAGGGGCTTCCTAGGGCCTTCTACTAGCCATGTGGGCCCTTGGGCAGGCCCACATTGGTTCTGGTTCGAGGTGGCAACTCCTTCTAGTTGCCTTTTTGGCTTCCTAAACAAATCAGATGGCAAGGTGGGGGCGCGGGGCTGCTGCCCCTCCCCACTTCTTCTAAATCATACAACAGCAGTTAAGGGGCCCTGGGGATTTTGATGGGGCATGCTTGCATGGATCATGGCAGCGGATAAGTGGGGGTGAGGGGTCATGCCTTGGCACTTAAAGAAGACAGCAAATCACTAGAAACAATAATGCATTCACACCAATAAACAGTAGGTCATAGGGGAGAGGTAACAGGCTCACATGCATAAGGAAAGTACAGCTAATGACAAAGGGGTTGGGGGAACATGCGTCGACACACAAAGGCATACAGCAGGTTCTTGAGGAAAGGGGCATGCTCATATATGTACATACATGTATAAAACCACAAGACAGCAAATAACCGAGGTGAAATTAGTGCCCACCAATCGGTGGCACGCTTAGTTTAGTAAAAAAAATCAGCAGCTGTCCCTGTGGCCTTGCCGGACTTAACATGCATGGATGTGGCCTGGCCAGGATGGGGGATACATGGATGTAGGGTGGGGAACAGCATGCAAGCATGGACCACGGCTACAAACAGCAAAGTTCAATTTATACGCATATGCAATACAAGTACACAAAAGAAAGAAAGAAGCAAAACCTGCTGTGCCGAGAGGAGCAGCAGTCATCGTAGTATCTAAGAATGCCAAAAAGGGTGCCATAGGCATAGCCTAAAAGAAGGGAATGGAGGGGGCCATGCATGGCTCTTGGGGCTAAAACCATGGTGAGTTGTGGTACACTTGGAAATGACAACACAGCCAATGTAAAGGGAGGGCAGGGCTTGGATGGTAGTGCTGCTGCTGTTCCCAGCAGCAGCTCATGCAAGTGCCCATAGTGGGCTAGGGGGTGAGGGGGACGTGCTCGCATGCATGCACCAAAAACACAGCAAGTAATTAGTGTAAAATCCTTGCACACAATGGGTAACATACATACTTTAACAATAAAGAAGCAGCAGATTAAAAAAAAGCAAGATGCATCCCCTCCTAATAACCACTACCAAGCAAGCACATGGCATAAGAAAGAAGATAAGAAAGGAAACCTAGAGCAGGGCTACGACCAGCGGCTCATTTATCAAAAAAAACATAGAAAGATGAGAAGAGAGAGGAAATGGGAAGGGAATGGGGGCTAATACATGGGTACATTAGATTGTAAAGTAAGAAGGAACATGCTCCTTCTGAGAAAAAAACTTAACATTAACCCACGGCCAGCAACCACAGGAGATTAAAAATATGTTAAGATGAACTCCCATGCTTCCCTAAAGACCCTACGAAGACTTCTTACTGGTGGTGGTTCTCATGCCATAACAAAACAGTAAAACACATGCTCAAGTTACCACATAAAGGAACTCATGCAAAGGGGATAAGAGAGGAGAAGAACCAATCATAGAAAAACCTGATTTTCAAATATGTGTAATGAATCGTGATGAGGAACCTCACCTGGTGGTTCTAGGCTCTTTAGTGGAGGTGGAGACACTCCTTGGAAGCAAAACACCAGCTGGAACCACCTTCTCTTGACAGCAGCAGCAAGGTCTTTGCTTTGTGTTGTGGTAGGGAGGAAGAGGAAGGAGGAGGAGAGGGGGTGGAGGCACCTTGGGGTGGAGTGTGAAGGTGGTGGAGCCAAAGGGGTGCTGGGGAGGGAGGATTCGGATGAGTAATAGAGGGGCATGGAGGTCTACAAGCAATGAAAACCAACCAACCATTGGAAAGGGGGCTGCTGTCCCCTTTTATAAAAAACTTAATGTATCCGGACTTGGAGTCCGGATACACTATATATCATGTGTATCCGGACTCCAAGTCCGGATACATTAAGCTTCCTTTGTATCCGGACTTGGAGTCCGGATACAAAACATAATAATTGGCAAAATTGATTTCCGCCGCGAATTTGTCGGAGGATCGGCGCGAATCTTGCCGAGCAAATCTTCGTATCCGGCCTTGGAGTCCGGATATACACAAGGGTATGTGTATCCGGTATATTTGACCGGATACAAATCGAAAAATTACGGATTTGCCCTTCGACTTGACCGATTCGACCGATTTGACACTTTTGGATATCTACGGATTGCCCCGCACGAATTTTTGTTTAGTCCTTGAGATTTTTGGATATTCAAGATTTAGTCCCCGAGATATTTCGCTGCGTTGGCAGCCACGTGTGCAGTTCCTGCGCCACGTGTGCAGTTTCCGGCTTTTGCTGCCCGGAAACTTCGACAGCTCATATCTCTTTCATCTGATCTCCGATTTGAGCAAACTCAATTGCGTTGAACTCGTATCGGAGCCCTCTGTCCAATGACATAGGGTTAAGCACTTGGCACGGGGTTCGAGGAAAAGTCAACTTTCGGCTCATCCTCAAGTTTGACTACCCGTAGAACCCTCATCCGGACTCCGATTCCAGCAAACTCAGTTGCGTTGGAACCGTGTCGAGATTCTCTATCCATTGGGATAAAGTAAGGTGGCCAAGTTTTATCTGATTAAAAGGTCAACTTTTCACCCCTTAGGGTTTGACTTTCTGTCCAGGGTTTGCATTTTTTTGGTTTTTCTGGGAGCGCAAAAATGAGGTGCTTACAGCTGCCCCTCTTTGCCGGATCAATTTTTTTTTCTTTCTTCATTTCTGCCTGTTCACATCTACATAGGAGTTGCAAAAGTGTTACTTGCATCTATTACCGCTTGACTGTTCAAGCGGTAATCGACGCAAGTAACACTTTTGCAACTCTTTATCTCGGCACGGTTCAATAGGTAAGTAACTTTTTTTTACTATTTTTTTCTATTTTCTCTATTTTTATTTTATTTTTTTGCAAAAAACTACCCCGGGCCAGCGGGCAGCCCGCCGTGCCTGGGTTTTCCTTGACGGGCCGTGCGGCACGAGCTAATCGTGCCCTTGCCCATGCCAGGCCGGCTCGTTAAGCAACCCTATGTCATGCCATGCCTATGAGCTGAAAAAATGCAACTTAGCATGACCACATTTCAAGAACCTAGCATTCTAACATTGCCTGATTGACACCCTAACCTTTGTTTCTAAATTGTCCACAGCAAGATATCCTTTCTCTCATTTAACATCAAAAGGGCCCTATTTTTGCTTTATTTATTCCAGTGCCCCACTTTGATACCTTTGAGAAGCTAGTGAAGCTCTTTAGCATATCTAGCTAAATCCGTCTTTTATATGATCCCAAATTCAACATCATCCGATTATAAAAAATCTAATAGAGATATTTACTATGTGTTACTTTAGTTGATGGGATCAATAGAGAACAAACAATTGGATAAAACAAGGAAATGATGACAAGATTGAGATATCTGAAATGTTGAATGCAATTCTGGCGAAAGTTGTAAGAAAACGTTAGTGTACAAAAAAGTTGTGGCCAAATAACTTTCTTATTAAGACACTCAAGAATGACCATATGAATAGGACATTATTTGGTGTACAATTCAAATATGGATGCAAATCTTAGTTTGAAATTAAAAAGAAATGGCATATTGTTTATGCCCACTGTAGCTCGGCGGTTGAATTGAATCTTATGTGGCTACAAGTCCCCCTAAATAGGGAAGTGGGTCCATTAAGAAACCCCATTACGTGAGAATGGTTTGGAAAAAGTCTACAAGAGCTAAAAAGATGGAAAGTGGGGTCCCTCACGTCCTAAAAACGTGGGAGGTTTGTATAAAGTGGGGTTTAACTTCCTAAGAGTGGGTCGTTGGGAGACTTTGTGATCAAGCGAAATAGCTTATAAATAGAGACTTGCAGACAAGGGAAAGAGATCTCTCGATCAACACACAACACAACTACATTAGCTATTCCGGTATCCTCAGACCCCTTATTCGGTCTTCTCAGACCACCCTACTCTTATGCTATCCTCATAGCATGAAGTAGTATATCCTCCTATCGCTTCCTATTGCAACAACACATGGAGATCCCCCTTACTCCTAGACAAGGCTAAGAAGATACGCCCTATTCCGATCACGGCTAGGTACGATCTCGCTTACTCCTTCAACCAAGGTTAAGGGCAGTCACTATATACACCCTGGAACCGGTAATCTTCAAGGCGGCCCCCGATCTCTTCTCTTTATACTCCGATCACGGCTATAAGAAAATAGGCGGCAGGTACCGAGATTTTATTGGTTTTATTTTTACCTTTTATTGATTCTCGTCACCATCCATCCTTGAAATGGCCGTCACCCCACACGGCCCATACGTCATTGAAACGGCCGTCATCCCACACAGCCCTCAATTTCTACAGATTCTACATCAAACGGCCACCACCAACGTGGTCGTCGTCAATATTGGCATAAAATTAGGGGAAGAACCTTGGAGGACAAACCCCAATCCTCTCAGCAATCGCCGGATCAGAAGTCTCCAAATCCACAGGCGGCCGGATCGTATCTAAACCGCAACCCGTCGGTTTCTACGTGCGATCGGCGCCGGGGTCAAAAGTTTCCAACTCCTTGCATCGGCACAGATGCTGGCACGCCCACGCACTCATGCGTCTCCGAGTCGAGCCGGAAATGATGGGAACACATATACACACATAAAAAATAAAAGTTGATAAGCTATATGCATTGAAACTAAAAGCTATGTGTTGTTTAGAACTATATTTAAAATATATTTAGATCTGTATTTAGTGATGGTGCTATGTTGTAGCTAATAAATTGTAAATTAAAAAAGAAAATTTATGAAAAACCCATCTTGGCGTCATGTGAAGGAAAGAGAAAATGATGTTTTAGTCTTATATAGATAGAACTACTATATAAGCATGTGTTTAGGGCTATTATGTTGCATATCTCTCTCTCTCTCTCTCTCTCTCTCTGCATATATATCTCTCTTTCTCTCTCTCTCAATGGAGTATAGGAATCGCCTTTATTCGATTGCCTTCTTCAGCTTATTACTTCTTATGGTTACAGGTTATTTCTCTTCTTTTTCTCTTTCCAACTTTAACATAAATTTTGTCAATCCTATTGAAGATTGTTTTTATAAACAAATGTTGATAGTAGTACAATTAAATGAGCTTCTTTCACCTTCTGTAAGTGTTTGAAATTAAGGTAGTTTTTCTCTTTTATATTATCACCCCATCTTGAAATTATATATGTATATATATATACACACACAACCACACATATATACACACATATACAACTCATCCTTACAAGAAATAATTTTATGGTCATTTTTGTCTCTGCTATTGTAAATAGGGATGGAACCAAATGTTGTTGTCATGCCCTGAAATCCATCACTTGTATAATGTTACAAGATATAGGACCAGAACGCAACCTTGCTCGTAAGCGATTCCAAAACTCATTCAATCTCATTAAATACCAAACATAAATATTATTTTTTTGCAATAATATTCGGGGTTGCAACGGAATAAAAAAAAATTATCTCATTAACAAAATCTAAGGATCAATCTGTGAGTTTAACTAATTAATCTGAATAACATATAACCTCCATTACAAGTTCAATACTCAACTATAAACAAATAAATATATTCAATGCCCAAATCCAATACGATTATCCAAGCTGTTCCCTTTGCTTCATTTGCACAATCTTGTGGTTACCTGAAAATAAGTAAGGGGTGAGTTTTCACGACTCAGTAAGTAGGGCTAATATTCCCTACATGATTACATGCTTCAAAGATCATAATTTTTAGTTATATTTTTTGTTGAAAATCAAGCTGTAACTGATCAAATATAGTATGATCTATCTGGGATCTGTATATTCCTTAATTTAAGGGATTTACAGCAATTAATTCCTTGTACATATGGTTATACTGTTTCCTATTTGGTTTTATAGCAATTAGTTCCTTAGATTGTGGGTCTAGATTCATAGATATAAGTTGTATAGCTTCTATATAAGTGTGTAATATTGATTGGAAAGATATGAAGTATAACGACATCTTCTTCTTCACTTCACCATATTTCTTTAGTTTTATGTAAGCTTAGTATAAGCTAGCAAAACACCATTACAAGAATAACATTTACAATATTAACAACATATCAATCATTTTAATTAGTTACAAGGTAAGAAAAGAAAAAAACAAACATCAATGATATCAAGAAAGTAAATCTTAGTGATAACAAGAACACAATACAATTTTCCACTTAATAATAAAAAATTTCACAAAAATCTCAACTATGCCAGTCTGTAAACTAAACACAGCTCCCTAGTCATAGCATTTTTGTGTAAATACAATACAACTGGGTCATATCTGTCTAAGCAAACCGTTCTGATCTAGTACATGCCCGTCGAGTCACCGCTTAGTTCCAGCGCATATCTGTCGAGTCACCGCTCAATTCCCATAACACGCCCGACCAACAAACATATACACAAAAATTTCCAATAGATCGGTATTATTAACGAAAGCAATACAAAGTCACAACACTCACAAATAAATTGCAAACAACTTGATTGAGACTAACAATACAAAACAAATTCACGAGGAACTTTATATAATTCAAACCCCAAGTTTATACAACCTAAAATAACCATTATAAGCAAAATAAGTTTCATTAATTTACATTGTTATTAATCGCCAATGAGTAATTTCTATTCAAACCGCATCGAAGTGAAACAGTAAATAAATAATAGTAAAAATTCCATTAATATATTAGTCGATCATGACTAAGCAAACCATTAAATTAGCCCTAAACATCTCATAAAAAATAAAGCACCAGGCCTTTAATTGTTCAATTTATTAGTTTCTTTTAGAATCATTTACAAACCGACACAAAAACTACAAGGACAATTCAATTACCCAACTAATGACAAACACTTTAAACTTGAAACTTTATATGTATATCAATAAGACTAGAAATTTGTTGTTGTCGACCATGTCAATTCTCATAGTAATTAAACTAAACAACTGAATAAGACAAATAAAAATAATAATATGTCTACCTCACAAAATACATATATGTATTGATCTTATACTATGACCATTTGACCATAGGCTTGTTCTTTGACTAGCTAGCAAGTGAATGACGCGATCTAGAGTCTGATCTCCGAAAGTGGTTCATTGGTGTCACACTTCCACCAACATATTTCAGGAAAAATCAATAAAAATATATATGTATATAAGCAGGTGCTTTTACATAAACCAATACTCAGTACTAACACATGCTTTCTGCAATGATGATGACTTAATTTTCAATAGATCAACAAAACACCAATTGAAAAGAAATCCTCACCATTATGGTATTATACAAATAAAATAAAATGAATTTTCTTCTATAAATATCAGACAGGTAAGAGGAAACCATCATTACAATGACCATGTAAAACATAAAAAAACTAGAAGAATTCATCATGACATTACATGGCTTCACCATAGGTGTCATGTGATGCTTGGTGACAAATTGAAACCCACAAAAAATCGTCCAACACATCATTGTTTATTTTGTTTTATTTATAATGATTATTTTTTTCTTTCTTACTAAAAGACGAATTAAAGAAACCATAACTCAATCATCTAATGTAGTACCCAATTAGCTGACCTCTTCCACTCAAAGACGAAATAAGAAACCATAACTCAATCATCAAAATCTAATAACAAACGTTAAATCAAACCACTCATAGGCTTACAGTAATCCATGAATCATTAAAGAAACCAACAAAAGAAACTAAATATTAGGGTTCTACAGGTTGTTTCAGCATTTAAACCTAAAATATTTTAATTCTTTCATAGATTTTGAATGTATGCATCCAATGGAAGAAATATTAACCAAACTTACCTTCCTGCAGCAAATTTTGATTTGAAGAAAATAAGATAGTTCCTTGGCTTCTCTAACTTTCTCTCTTCCCCTTTCAGGATTCTTTGCCTCCTACGATTGAATGAGAGAAAGATGGGGATTAGGGTTTTTTCTAATTCCTAATTTAATAGAAAAAAGACAAAATTAACCCCTTTCATAATTATTTATATATGGTGATTGTGCAGGCACACTAGACCCTGCACAACACCAATCGGTAGCCCTTATTCTAAGGACTTAACCGAGTCAATATCTTGACCGGGGTCAACCATTAATTTATTTTAACTGGGTCTCCACAGTTGTAGAGGCAAGATTCAAAACAGATACTTTCTGGGGACAAAGCAAGATGTTCAGAGGACCATGTGTGAAAGCTACATGTATTCATGTTTGCTTATCACTTGTAGTGATGATGCGGCTCGTTTAGATTTCCTACATGGATAATAAGTTTACCTACGTACCATATATATCATTTATTTTTCCATGTAACAGAATAGAATTTTTCTTGTTTCTTTTTCTTTTCCAAAAGTTCCTTGCCAATGAAATTCATACATATGCAAGCATTGTTGTTTAACAGTTTCTAACATGGAGTGGTTCTCTTTGGTGTATACCTAAACAAATGAAAATCTTCATTTAAACTTAGGGTGGTTAATAAAGTTTTTCAGTGAGGCCACGAAAGCTCACCCTGATTGAACAAAAGCCCTCTAATATGGGTTATAAATTCAAGCTGAATCCATAACCACAAACAATTAAATTTGACAATAGTGGAGCGCAGCAAAAAAATTTATTACCTATGTCTCCATTACTCTCCTTCAAGTGAAGGAGTGAGAAAGATTGATCTCCAAGCCTGATAAACTAAACCTATAAGTGATTTTTAGTTAAGGACTTCTTTAAAATATCAATTAGTTGATATGATGAAAAGACAATAACATGAGAGCTAAGTGCTAATTTCTCAAAAATAAAATGGCAAACAAAATTCTAGGTGTTAACATGATTATGCTTATGCAAAAGCAAGAAATTGGTGCTACTATTTTACTGTTCCTAAAAGCAAAATCAGGGATTAGTCGGTCGCGCAAGCTGGTTGGACACCCAGAGTTACCCCAAAAAAAATTTTACATTTTTATTTAAATTATTTTATATCCAAATGTCAATAATGTTATTTTCTAAGGAATCACAACATTCTCTCAAAGGTTATATAAATAAAACATCATTTATGAAAATTATTGTGGTCCAAAATTATTTTTTCGATGAAAGCTATTATGATAAAAGAATACTTTCCCTACCATGTTCAAAAAATGACAAATAGGCTGCAAAAAGTTTCCAAAGAAATTCCCTGAAGAACCCAAAAATAACCCTGAATAATACCCCATGAACTGTCCTAATGAATCATAACCTGTGAAAGTGAGATGATATCGTTTACCCCCATTTACTGTTGCAATCCTTACAATGAAAATGAGATGCTGCCACATAGAGCATCTCACAGTCAAGCTTTTTTCAAAACAAAAAAAATAATGTTAATTATTGAATGCTTCACGTGCTAGCGTCTGATACAAATTGGAAGCCGCCACCATACATGAGGTTAGGTGTGGATGGTCACCAAATATATCAAAATATTCAAAAATGGATAAAACATTGTTAGATGAGATTTAAGGTCAAGGGCTCCGGTTATTAGTGAGTGAAGGTATTAGGCACCCTCATTTATCCATCCACATATGGTTGTCTATTTTCATCATTTCTTGATCGGTGGCACTAAAATAAAATTCAAAATCAAATGCATGAAATCCAATTTGTGAAAAAGAAAAAAAGAAATAAAGCAATGACAAGGTTTTTAAGAGATTGATCTTGTAGATTGATACTAAGCGTTGGGCCTGTCACCGGCCCTGAGTGCCGGGCCAGCACACCAGGTTTACGCGCTGGGCAAGAACCTTGGGCCCTGTTCGTTCTAGCCTTGGGAGCACCCTGCCCAGCCGCGCAACCTGTACGCACAGATCTAATCCGGCAGACCCAAAATCTGTCTTTTTAAGGGTTTTTTTTTAACCATTTTAAGCCCAGTTTTGGTATTAGAAAAATCCATAAAATTAAAAAAAAAAATTTATTTTAACATTTTGATACTCAAATCCTTTCAAAAAGGCACGCACAAAAATTTAAATTGCCTTTACTTTCATAAATACTAACAGGGTGCACGTGCAATATTACACATTACACATAGTAAATAAAATGTTTGGACATGTAAGGAATACCAAATTTTTTGAAGGGTATTTTTGGAAAGTGAAAAATGAAAAAAAGGTTTAGGGCATATAAAGGATAAGAAATTATTAAAGAGTATCTTTTGAAAAATGAAAAAATAGGACAAGTAAGGGATAACAAATTATTGAAGGGTATCTTTTGGAAAGTGAAAAAAGAAAAAGAAAAAGTTTCCGACCTAAATATAAAAGACAAAATGCCATTAGAAGGTTATTGTCGTAAAAAAAAAGACGGCATATTTTTGGCACGTTTGTTCCCTTTATATATGGTATAGATATAGATAGCATCCAAAATGTCCTAAGTTGAACCAAAAAGAGTCACACATTAAACCAAAGTGCTCTAAATTGAACCAAATAGCTCCAAATTGGATCAAAATTTTCGAATTAAACCAAATGGTTCCAAATTGAACCAAAAGTATACTGGATTGAACTAAAGTGTTCCAAATTGAACCAAAGTGTTCTAAATTAAACTAAGCACTTACAATTCATTACTCTAAGTCAAACACAACGAAGCGCATAATCCATGCAATGAGATTGGTTCAAAGCAACCCCATATACTTCATACAAAAAAAACCAAACCATTTCCCCTTATGATTCTTGTCCTCAAAATAAAATAAATCAACACAAATGGTTCAATCTAAAATACAATCTATGTGATCCAATGCCTTACATTTGATATCAAGTTACCAAAATTAAGCCAAACCTAGTTCCCCTACCATTAACATAATCAAGTTTTCTTAAACCCAATCAGTTGAAATCAATAAAATCAAATGGTTCAATCTTTGGTATGATTCATCGGATCCAATGCCTTAGAATTGTTACCAAATTAAACAGAAGTCAAATTGGATTTCAAGGGCCCAATTGACTAAATTAGATTGAAACCAAATCTTATGATTCCCTCTAAGGTACTATCCATGCCTTGGGATTGATACCAAGTTACTGAAATTCAATCAAGTAATAAATGCAAAAATAAAATGTAAGTTATGTAAAAAAGTTAGAATTTATAAACAAGTTAGCAACATTATAAGGAGAAAAAGGTTTAATGGTTACAACATTAACAAGTACAATACAACAGTTAGAATAAATTTATTTTGCTAAATTTCACAAAAAAAAAAAATGTTTTACGAAATTTAATTGATATTGGTCAAAATTTCTGTTGAATTGTTCAAACTGTTTCCATTTCACTAACCCCATTTTTTCAATGAAATTTACTTGTGCGTCCCTCATAAAACTAGATACAACAACTTGGTTTGGTTTGCGGCTTTGCGCCGGATTGAGCTCAATCAAGGACCAAACCGAATTTAATGAGAGTCAACCCGAAACTGAACCGAACTGACTTGAAAACCGATTCTCTCAACCCGAAAACAGAATGTTATTGGTTCAGGTTAGGCCAATTTCATAAGCATTTCATTATTTTCAATTTGAAAACCAAACCATAACATTTTGAATGGCTTTCTAATTCTTCCAAAATAAATACAATACATAAGTATAATCTAGAGTCACTAAATGTATATTGTATATATACGAGATATGTATAATTATTAATGCACAAACATACACATAACATGCATATTTAGAATGAAATGCATGTGATTCGGGTTTTGGGTTAGTTTGGTTTTACTAGCCGTGAACCCAAAACTGAACCGAAGACATCAAAATCCAACCCAAACGGACCCAAAGTCAGTTTGGATCGAGCGGTTTTCGGATTTACCCAACCCGACTTGCCCCCAAGATACAAGGCTACATCACCGAAGACATCAAAACCAAACCCCAACTGACCCAAAGTCAGTTTGGGTCGAGCAGTTGTCGGATTTGCCCAACCCGAGTTGCCCCAAGATACAGGGCTACATCACCGAAATTTTAACTCCATTTGTAGACTTCAAAATTAGAACCAAGTGGTTATTTATGTTGTTACTATATACCCAGTTGCTGTGGACTCAAGGTTATTAAAATCCATTTTGAGTTGACCCAAACCGGTTCAAAAACTCAACGAATTATCATTGTTCATCCCTAGGTCAAACAAGGGTGAGCTTCCAAAAAGTCAAAACTTTTTCACATGGAGCCATTGAAGTATCTGACATATCACCCAACAGGTAAAGATCCCTGCTATGATAAATCCTCCATTCAAAACCTAAACTGGTGAAGGTGTTTTGGCCTGTTCACAAGTGGACACATGGGTTCTCTGGAAAATTCAGGCACGTGATAATATTCATATATGTGTTCTATAGAAGGTTTTGTCACGTGACAATTGTCACATTACCTGATATCTCTTTTCAAAAAAATTAAATTAAATAAATCCAGCAACTGTACCACTGCTAATGCTTTAAAATTGAAATTTAGCATGTGAAGAGAAATCATCTTAAGAAATAGAATATTTTTTGTCATGTTTGAAACTAAGGATGTTTTTATGGGAATCAAATCCTGTATCTTATATGGTATCTTACATGGGTGCAACTCGGTTCGGTTTGGTTCAAGTCAACTAAACCTAAAATCAAACCGAGGTTTCTGAACTGAGTCAAATCAAAATAAAAACCAATTATTCCAACCCAAAAACTGAACCGAAAATAAATAAATAAATATATATATAGATCAGCTTCAGTTTAATAAAAACACATTTTTTAAGTCTGATTTGCATTCAATTTGGTTCGAATTAATCAAAGCATCGCCCAAACCCAACCAAAATGAATTTGATAAGAGATTTTAAAACCAAAACCGAACCATAGGCTTTAAGACCTGACCCAAAGTCAGTTTAGGTCAGTCGGTTCTCGGTTTTAACCAAACCAAGTTGCACCCTAGTGTGCAATGAATATTAAAAGACCACGTGACCTTCCCATGATGCCATTCTACATATGTAAAAGCAGAAAAGATGTCATGAAGATTATAAGTACTGAATCTATCTTAACTTTCAGTATCAAAAATAGCTGGCATACGGAGGCCATGAAAGCTATAGGTATTGAATACTAGAAAAAGGGAGAGACTAGCAAATGGCACATAAGTTCATGCTAGTGGAGGAAGAATTGATGATGCTAACTTGTACGAAATATAGATCAAATAGAGGGTTAGTGTCCACAAGTTTTTGCAACATCACTCATGCTCAAGGACTAATTAATCTACAAAAAGTGCTTGTGGGGTCATGTAGAAGATGGTGGCATTAGTTATTTCATTGCAATATAGATAAAGGAGAAATAAAAAGGGAAAAAATAAAGATACAATCAATGAGAAAATAGCCAATTAATGTATTTCAAGCTACTTGGTTATTAGGTTAGCAATACCTCATACAACAATTGTAACAGTTAGATGCATTGCAATCATGAAGAATCAACTCAGGAAGGGAAATGGATGTCTGGATAATATATGATCATTATGATGTACCTTGTCAAGTCTTTTGCAGTTTTTTAAGTAGTGGTCCTGCAGGGTTTAGTGTTAAGGTGAGGGAAGTCCATCTCTTATATGGTGAGTGAAACAATGGTGAATTTCCAATGCGGGACAAATTCCAACAGCCCCCCTCATGCTGGAGGCACAGCGTGGACATGGGTTAGGCTCTAATACTATGTTGAAAGCCCAACAACACATAAGAGGAGGGGCCTCAATCTTAAAACCTAGGCATTAAGGTGAGGGAAGTCCATCTCTTATATGGTGGGTGAAACAATGGTGAATTTCCAATGTGGGACAAATTCCAACAGTAAGCATCTTGAGAAAGGGCGAGCAAACTGTCCCCAACAAACCAAAACTTTCCATCCACACCACACTCTAGCTGACCCAGAGATATTCACAACAAACCAAAGCACGCTCTCCTTTAGGTATTTTTTAATAGTACTGCAATGATTCTTGAATATATAATATAATGAATAACATATCCTTGAAACTTTGGTCCAGGACACAACAAAAAACTGAGTACCTACTACCACTATCATAAAGTTCTCAAAAGGGAAATACTATCACATCTTGATAGAGTCTCCCATTCAGAAAGAGAATCAGAAAGAGACTGGTCAGAACAGACAGCCCCATTTCCATTACCCACATACTACTCCCTTTCTTTTTAATTTTCTTTTCTATTTGTTTTCCAAAGCAATGTCAGGATGAGAAAAAAAAACTGAGAGAAATCCCCATACTTTAGTAATCACCTTGTATCAGGAAAATATATAGAACTGTATATAGCTGCTTGGGTTAGGGAAATTATCACTAACAAAGTTCTTGGAATTACATCTTTATGAAGAGAGATCAGAAAGGGAGATGCATGATCTAATGCTTGAGGCCTCAGCCCTTAAAAATTCTAATCAATATGGTGAAGATATCTGAAGAGTTGTCTGGCTGTATATGCCACTTATTTTGTTGCTTATTTTCAAATCTCTAGTAGTTGGTCGAACCATCCCTTCAATGACACCATGCATGACTTAATAACCTAATTAGAGAACAAAACACAAAGGACTTGTGTCTTTTTTATGCTATTGTCTGCATGCCTTTTACCAATAGGATGCAACAACAGATGCACAGCTCTGCCCTACACAGTACAGACTGTCTCTAGGACTAAGATGAACATGGTACAGTAAGTTATATCATAGGGACAGATAATAATTGGGCCAAGCTACAGTCTTCCTTGTTGCCTACTTAGAATTTGTGGAAAGATAAAGACTGTGCCCATAGAGTAGGTATGACATTGAAATTAAGCAGTGGCAAATAATGTGATGCTCCCGCCCGGGGGGTTCACATAGCCTGGTCGGTGAGGATCTTTTGGACTAAAGACCCCACAAGAGCATTAATGGTTCTAATTTCTCTCAGCTGCACAACATGCTGTGCTCCATTGACAGACAAATAAAAAGTCCAGCCTATAATGATTGATGGGCTGACAAGGAACCAATATAATAATTACAACCCGTTTATATAGACCAAAAAGAGAGAATGGCTATCAAATAATCCTAAAATTTCATTTTCTTAATATCCGAGTAGGGTTTCTTTTGGATACTTAGATTAGAATAATCTAAAAAATAGATATTGTTCCAATAATCTAGAACCCATTAGGAAGTTGATTTCCTTAGCACTCAACTTTGATCCTTTTATCCTTCCTACGTGGAAAAAGAGAAAGCAACCAAAGCATATAGCTAGGGAAAGAACTAAACAAAATTTTTTACATACCATTGAATATTTGAGTTCTACACTAAACAGCAATGTGACAACAGGACTAGAGATAACTACCAATTAAATTCAAATTTTTTTATTAAATTTTTACATGATTGTATACCTGAAGAGGTGAAATCAGGAATGATTAATATTAGAAGGTATGAGCAGCTCAGCGTTCCATCTTTCCTCTTCAACTTGGTTTATTTAGTCCTCTTCGATCTCCCTCTGCAGCAGTTAAACAAGTAGAAAAGGAAATCAGTATAGAATAAAACACCGTTCCTATCAAAATCTCAAGCTCAAGCTGTTAGTAAAAGGTAAACTTTATATATTTAATATATTTCTTAACAATCAGTTCATTAAAGTCAAAAGCTTTAAATAAATGGAAAGAGCAATTAATACAAATACTAAACTAATCAAATGAGAGAGACCTTGCCATGATATAACAAGACACCCTCTCGCATGAAGCCATGGAGTCATGGACCCAGAAACAGAAGCCAACAAACTAAAAAGATTCCCAGATGGAAATGGTGAAAGATCTCCATGTGTGTGCAGTAAGAAAATGACACTCCACATAAAAACATAACGGATAAAGGATTGAGATGCGCTTGAACTCGACAAAGATGTACCACGCACAAATCCGATGGAAGTGAAGCTTCGTCAGGGATTCTTCATTTGCGATTCTCTTGACAAAACAGCCCCCGGTTTACCAATTTACATAGAAATCTAAAAACAAAAGAGCTTTATGTTGTCGTTATCCCAAATCTGCTCAAATGACGAAAATAGCCTTTCAGTTTCTACCTATTCACACCTAAGTGAGATACTCTGTTCTTCCTCCGAAGAACAACAAACTAACCAGGAATCACGCTTTGATTTTCCATGAATCCAACAGATTTTATGGGATTCTGAGGATACACAAGTAGGTATCAATATAAAAAAATGACTATTTTGATATAAAAATTATTCGTTACAGAACAATAATTCAAGAAGATGAAGCAGGACTAACTTCTGGGGTCTTTTCACTCTCCAATGTCTTCAGCAGCTCCTCCAAAATCTCAGAATGGTAAGCTCTTTGAGGTTGACGTTGAGGTGAGAGACCTGAAATGCTCCGAGGGAACGAAATCCTGAGGCAAGTTTGCTCTCTTTACTATTCTTCTCATATTGTTCTGCAAGCTCTGTTGCACTAACTCCTTCACTGCTTTTCTCTCTTCACTCATCATATTTTCTTCTTCTTCTTCTTCCACTAAACCCTCCTTTAAACCTGCTTTTCCAACCGCTGAAGATGAGGAAGACCCACAAATTGGAGCAGAAACTGCACTGCTCAAATCCCCACATGAGCGTTGCAGCACTTGCTTCCCTTTATCCACGCACTCCAAAATCCTTGAAGCTCTCTTCTGTGCTAATGGGCTACCCAATAGCGTTAATTCGAGGAGAGAAGAAGCTATTCCTGCTCTGATCATGGCTTGTCGATCTCCGTAAGACTTGTGAGCCATCAACATTAGAATGTACGAAGCCTTCTCCTGGCATCCTGGCGAGTCAGTCCAATTCAACACATCGATCAAAATTGGGAACGCGTCTCTTGAAATGCTCACAGCCTTTCTTCCTTCTGGGGTCGAAACTACATTGCTGAGAATGGATAGGATTCTTTCACTTGTTCCCATATCGCCGAGCATATTCAGAAGGTAAGATACCAGCTCAGTTTCAAGAATCTGAGGAATGTTTAAAGGCGAGATGGAAAGATTAAAGAGAGCTCTCAGAGAATCTTGCTTCGCTTGTGAGCTGATTCTCTTGTCTGCATTTTGAAAAGTTTTTACCAAGAATGGAATCGCCCCTGAAGAACCAATGATCTGTTTGTTGGAATCCAGAGCGCTCAAGCCGAGGAAATTCGCGACTATTGCTTCTGATACAGATGTGTCTAGAGCTTCATTTGAAGGCCCAATAAGCTTAAGCATCTTGTGCACAGCTCCTGCTTTAACAATGGCTTCTTTGTTCCTGCATAAGTGTAGAAAAGAGAGGAACAATTTCGGAAAATTAAACTAAATTAACAAATGATGGAGATAACGAAGAGCAATGGAATTGAAATGCAAAGATGCAGAAATGGCGCTAAATTGCAGTAACTTTTTTGAAAAACGAAACGCTCAGAAAGATTTCTCCAAAGCACAGAAAACAGATTTGATTATTAATTAAAACAAAACTGAAAGATTTGATATCTTAGAAAATAGCGAAAAATCACGGATGGATTTTAAGAACAAAGAGGATCGATTTACGGACGAGACGGAGCCAGCAATCTTACATATCGTTTCCGATCCCTAGATTGAGAAGAGCGTATAGTGAAGCGATCTGGAAATCGACTTCGTCCGAATCAAGCATTCCAACAAGAGGAGGAATCGCACCAAGCGTCGCAAGCGTCTCTCTCGCTTCCGAATCCTCCTTCGCAAGCCTCCTCACATCCACCGCCGCTTCCTTCTGGTGCGGTACCTCCTCGAACTGCAATCTCTTCACTACCACTTGAAGCTCTTCAAGCACCTCAATCTTCATCATCGTCTCCGCGTCCACCTCATCATTTCCCATCTCCGAAGCTTCCGACAAGTTCAGAAAGTCCAACAACCTCTCCGATCCAGCTTTCGTCTTCACTTCCGGACCCTGCTTCTTCCGATTCAGCTGCTTCTTCTCCGGTGATCCCGCACTAGGCTCCACATCATGACGGTGACGTGAAACGCCACACCGCATTGCGTCGAAGAGTTTCCGGCGAAATGCAGCGCCGCAGAACGCCGGCCACCGCCTAAAATGTCCAACGCCGGCATGTTCGACAACCAGTGATCCGACATTGCTCCGCTGGCACTTCGCCATAGTACAATCAATTCTCCGGCTTAGTTGCCGGAAATCGGCTGCATTGCAAATGACGAGAACAGAGAAGGGCTTCTTACATAAGACTCCGTTTTACGAGGACTGTCCCCTCGCTCTCTCTCTCTCTCTCTCTCTATTCTGGGCCCGCATGTGGGTTCCAGTGGAGGAGTTCGTTGATTGGCGGGTGTATGGTAATAAGATGTTTCGAGAAGTATGGAAGAGCGGGGAAACCGAGAAACTGTCGGTATGGCCCATACTATATGGGAAAGGCTCTGACTTGCTTACCGAGAAAAGGTCTGACTTTGAAAAATGTTTGCAGGTTTCGGTAATCAGGGCTTTGTTTTGGTGGGAATTACATCATGCCACTGTACTAATCTGGTCGTGAAAATGGACGGCTGAGATTAGCTGACAAAGTCAGGTCGTTGGCTTCCCATCTTTTGAATTGAAATTCAGAGATTGAAGCGAGCGAAGATGCAGAAACAACACGTGTGCTAACGGCCGTTACCCGTGAACGAAGTGAAGAAGATAATCAATTGGCCAAAAGGGTTTGAGCTGGATTCGCTTGCTCATCAACGATTTAAAAAAAACCGGTGGAGCCTTTCTTTTCTAGGGAAATTTGCAAGTTGCATGTGGTGCACGTGCAGTATTAAAATTTTAGGATACTTTTGAAGAATGAAAAAAGAAAAAGACAAAATTACCTACATTAAGTATATAAGATAGATTATATTAGAGGGATATTTTAAGAAAAAAAAATTGAATTAGTTTGACATGTTTGCCAAGGGCCACCTCGCTTTAAATATACTAGCAAGGGTGCACGTTTAATATTGCACGTCATGGTTAAATATACTAATAAGGGTGCACGTACAATATTGCATGTCGTGGTAGGGAATACTTGCAACTTGCAAAACTGAATGTTAGGTTTTAAAAGATTTGGGTCATTTTTGTCAATTTTATCCTTGTATTAATTAAACTTGTAGTTGTTTTGTAAGGGCAATGGTTGAAAGATGCACACTTTTTCTTGGCGCGATTCCCAAGGGGCACCTCGCGTTAAATACAGTATAAATTAATTATAGATATAGATTATAAATTTATGAAAACATAATTTTTGTACTTTGTTAAAGAGGCTTAAAATGTTCGGAATAAAAAGATGGGCTGCGAGAGTGTGAGAATATATGATTATCAAAAAAAAAAAAAAGAGTGTGAGAATATTTGTTTCCGACTATAAAAGCTTGAAAATAGTTCCTAAATTAACTGTGGGCCCAAAAAATTATTTCTAAGCACCCTTTTTTGTTTTTTTCGTTTTTCCCTCCAACCTCCTTATCATATTCCCTTTAGGGTCTCAAACGGGCTTCAGCCCATTTGTTGTCCAACAAGTCCACAACCCCTTTTTTGTATAAAAATATATTTACAATAAGATTTGAACATATAAACTTTAAAGGCTTTAAACCACTAAATTGGATTTATTATATATCTATTTTATCGATACTATATATAACAATAATAGGCACCTTGGGAAGTGTGCCAACAGTGCATGACTTCGCAAAAAGCCCTTACCATTAATTGTTAAGGCATACTTAATATAGGATTAAAATAGGTAAAACTCTATCTATTCGTTTAAAATTTGGACAGTTTCAAAACTGTTCCCTCCCTCTACGTACAGGCACGTGCCAACACGGCTTGCACAGCTCACCTGGCACACAGGTGGAATGGGTACAGCCCCACCCGTTTGACACCCACATGTGAAAAACCCAAGTTGTATGTACTGCAGAATTGTGAGGAGAGACCCAAAAAATAGAGCAACAAGGGAAAACGTGATCTAAGAACTCCATTTGCGCTTCCTGCAATATCAAGGGGCTTGGAGGACAAGCTGAAAGCATGGTAATGTTTTCTAAAAATAGCCTTGCAATACCTTGTTGCAATGAAGTCCTCTCTGCTCTTTAGCTTGGTATGTCGTGTATCCATTTTCGTCAGTGGCCACACATCCGCTGTGTAATGACAGGCGTTTCAAGACCGTGATCTCTTCGGCTATTGAACCAAAACGAACCAGATCAAACCAGTGCAAAACACTTGTTAATTGAAAAAGAAAACGGTTTTTGAATATAAACAGTTTTTGATCAAGGATATGCCATAGATAAAGTGTATCTTCTGAACAAAAGAAGCATCTACAATTGAGATGAGAAATTTAGATGCCTAGGCAAAGCATTGCAATTATGTTTTCTTACTCATTCTACTCTAAGATTCTGAAATGGAAAGCACTCAAACAAAAGCTCAAAACTTCCAAAAACATAGGTTCCATGAAGCCAATAAATGAGGTTCCTACAGATCCAAGCCAACACAAAATCTCATTATGTATGCTCCACTGGGTTCACTCAGTGGGACTTCACATACTCCTGAACAATATGCAGGCCATCAGATTCTTCCCCATAGTCCTGAAAAACCAAGGGGAAAAAGGTAACAGAAGCATATATCAAGTGATTTCTGTTGAAAATACAGATCAGTGCAGTAATGTGAGATGCTTTACCTTCACGACAACACAGGAGCAACCGACCACCTTCCTCGCTTTCCCCTCGGAATCGATCTTACATAACTGTGCAGGATATGGCACAAAATTAATCATATGAAAGAAATCGTTATGAACTCCTACAGACAAATGCCAGTATTGTGGAAAACATCATGGTTAGAATAACAGGTTTTTGAATATAAACTGAAATTAACTTTTCAAAAACAAGTTTACAGTATGGTTATATGAAAAATCATTTTATCTACAGATCTTTATGACCAGAATACACAGGTTTTAGACCAACCCCAAAAAATGATTAAGGTTTTTGGTCTTTGAGCTCATCAAATGCTCAATTAAATGTAACCAGGAGAGAACCATGATTGTGTTTCTCCATCACTGTTTTCTTATGTGAAAAATATCCTTCTTAATTGAAATTCGTAGCCAGAGGAATAAATATACTAGGCTTGTTCACTTGACTTCACTTGACTTTTGGAGAATGGCTATCTTGGAATGTGCAGGGTTTGAACAACACAAACAAGGTGTATGCTTGAACAACACAAACAAGGTGTATGCCAACTGGGTGATATTAATTTGGGTCTCAAAGAGGTTAATTTTCATATCTCAAATCTTGAGGTGATCATGCTTTAGGAACCCAAGTCAGGTGATATTAACTTGGGTCTCAAAAAGGTTAATTTTCATGTCTCATATCTTGAGGTGATCATGCTTTAGGAACCCAAGTCAGGTGATATTAATTTTGGTCTAATGCTGGATATCTGGGGGAATTAGAGAAGTATCTTGGGTGTGTTAACCAGATGTTTGATCTGCTTTGTTGAATGGAGGAGGATGATGCTTGCAGCTTGGAAGAAATCTCTTGGATTCTATGATAGACTGCTTGGTTGGTTCCTTCTGAGTTTCTGTGGTGCTTCCAGGATATTGAAGCATATAGGGAGTAGCTGTTTTCATCTCTCATCCACGAGATAAAAGTATGCTTTAAGTTATTCTCGGTTGAGTTGGAGATGGGTTGAAGATGAATGGGATATGCCATGGTGTATTGAGGGGTGCCTTCAATTATTTAGATTTAGGTCTAAAAGATCCTCAATTGGAAGGATGTAAAAATATTCAGTAAACAAGTTAATGATTTTATTAATACCAGTAACAAATTGTTTTCCCAAGTTAGGAGGTTTTTTCACTTGGTCCAATGATCAAGAAAGGCCTCCTATTTTAAGCCGGACATATTACTTGTCTACTCAGGCTAGAAGGAATCTTCTGTGACCTTATACGCTTCTTCCCTTCCTAAGCTGGCCTCTGATTTTCTTCCAATCTGGTTTGTGAGCATAAGTGTCCATTCCATTCTGAGAATATATGGATGGAAGATGAATCTTTTGTGGAAAAGGAATGGTGAGGGAAAGTTAGGGTCTTGTGTAAGCCGGTAAGCCCCCCTTCTATTTACGTAAGAAATTGAACGTGTTGAGGCAAAACATCTTGAATTTGAATGAGGAATCATTGGGAGAGTGGAAGTGGACAAGAAGATTTTGTGTAGAATTAATGAGCTGGATCGTCTCAAGGACAGGTGATATGAGAGAGGGGATCCCAAGGCTGAGTTAAAGCTTGTTAATCTGGAGGATGTAAGTTAGAAGCTTATATCTAGAGCATTATAGGTTAAGCGTCAGGAAAAGATATCAACTTATTCCATCACATGGCAAATGCTTGAAATAGAGTAAATAGTACCAATAGAATTGAGGTAAATGGAGCTGTCTTTGAAGAAAGGATGTTATGAAAGTTGTCAAAGGAAACTATCTGGGATGGTTTCAAACTTTCAGTAATCTGCTTCTTTCAGGCATCCGTTCATAGGGGTGCTTATTGGGCCGTGCCGGGCCTGGGACCTCGGCCCGTTTGGGCACGAGCCGCGGCACGACGGCACGCGTGCCGGCCTGCTATGGGGCACGCCCAACTTTGTGGATTGGGTTTGAAAAAGGAAATGGAAACTGTCGACACCAGGGTTCGAACCTAGCTCAACAGCTTTCAAGTCTGTCTCCTTAACCACTAGGACACATCGACTTCTTGCATCAATAGTATCATAATTAAATTATTTTAGCTAAAAATTAAGGATACCCCACGATTGTTGGAAAATATAATTATAGAAGCTCTAATATAATCAATCAAAGCTAAGAAAATAATTAGGTATAAATAAGCCCAAAAAGCTGTTATAAAATCTCCAATTAAATATATTTGTTAAGTCCATGGTTTTTAATTAGACTATTTTAAGTCTTTAATGGGTGTAATTTATATTTTTTTTGAGCAAAATCTATCCCAATATGTGTAAGACAATTTTGTGAATAATAAAATTATTTTTTTTGTGATTTTTTTGGATTTTTTATTGATTTTTTTTAAAAAATTTACTTTTAATACCCCTGGCCCTGCATGACACGCCTGCTGGGGTGTGCCGTGCCAGGCCTAGGGGCCTGGCTAAACGGGCCGCGCTTGTCGCGAGCCAGGCATGTGGCACACGGGGCTCGTGGCCCGCCCAGCATGCCTGGGTCATGCCAAGCCAGGCCGTTAAGCACCCCTATCCGTTCATATGTTGAAGTTTGAGATGATATCCTTAGGACAGATGTTTTAGAGAGGCCTTTCCTAGAGGGAGAAGAACAGAGGAGTGATTAGAGTATGTAGATATACCATTTTTTGCTCAACCACCATGTCACCCTGTTGAAGCCCCGGTTGTGGCATAAAAACCAGATTTGAGCTGGATGAGGCCCAAAAATTTGTCGGGTGGACTTGAGAACCTCGCCAATGAATTCACACTGCTGATAATCCCCAAAAACTGTGTCCGGACACAAATCAGTGAAAAATTGGGCCATTGGCATGGTGTCTGCTCAGCAACCTATTTGACATTTCTTGTAAAATCTGTCTAACAGATGTAATCATGCCTTGGAATATCCCTATTCAGCATGTCAATGATCATTATGGACCCTGGTATGGCTACATACCCAGAAACTCAAATTTTGCAGTTTTGCCTTATCCAACAAGCCTGCTAATTTTGACCAGACAGATCTTTTGGCATGAATTATTTATGTCAAGTGTGAGACTTATCAAACTTATCGGAGCGAAGATCTCCACCATGTGTGAGAGCCAACCAAGGGGATTCCTAACGGTCTGTAAGGTGTGGCAAACATGAGCGTGACAGTCGTCAATGGCCGATGATGAGTTTCGACATGTTGACCTAGAGTTTTGTGAACGTCAAGTGAGCCACGGTTTCACATGTCAAAATGTGGGACCGAGCTTGTGCCAATCAGATATCTCCATTTCTTATCATATTTACTTTCAAATTATCATCTTTCATCTAATTCTTATCATGAACCTTGACAATTGTGTGACCAAATTCACGATAAAGATAAGGAAATCTCTAAGGCCCCAAATTGTGACAAGTATGAAAATCATAGAAACTTCACACTTTCTATAAAAATGAAAACTGACATATATTCAAGAAGCAGTGATCAAAGTAGGGGTCGCAATTTGTCAGGCTGGACCAGGCTTGGGCTGGGCTTAAGAGCACATACAAGTACTTTAGGGCTTGCCCAAGCCCGACTCTAATAAAATTAGAGTTGTCCAAGCCTGGCCCTATTTGGCCCGGTTTTTTTACAAATGATTATTTTTTTTAATTATGAAACCAAAAAGATGACATTTTGAGGCTTAGTTAAATCCCAAAAGAAGACAATGAAGCCACATGTTCACTAACGAATTGTTCTATTTAACATTCTGAAGCATAGAAATTCTGATGCACGTTCAACATATATTTGATAAGAAATGTTTTTTTTGAGACTTGAATACATGCCTAAGTGAATCCTTATATTAACTGAACATAAAAAATAAAAGTAACAAAGTCAAACAAAAGATAGATGTACTATTGGAAAGATTCTATATTGCCTAGGAAAATTAAATCCCACAATCCAAATACATCAAAACATGTAAAATATGTTAAACTAATCAACTTTAAATGAGATGTCTTGTTGGAGAGTGATAAGGAGAGACTAAAATTATGTTTTTTAATAAACATAATATTAATAGGGCTGGGCCGGGCCGATTCGGGCTAAAATAAACTCACACAAGCTCGGCCCTAAATATTATGGGCTCTTAAAATCCAGGGCAGGCTAGCCCGATGGGCCTAAAAATCATGCCTGTGCCCGATTAAAACCGGACCGTGAGGGTCAGGCTGGGCGGGCCAGGTTAGAAATTTCCACCCCTACATCAGAGTATCAACCAAACAGGGAAAAAAATAGACCACAAACATGGAGCTAAAGCTACACCAAGGAAAAAAAATTAAAAAGAAAAAAGGCAAAAAAATGAATTTGCTTACCCCAGCCCACTCGCCAAGAGTTTTAGCAGTTGGTACTGCTATCAAGCTTACATTGTTGTCAGCACAAAGTGCTTTCACCAATTTGACATAGTCTGGCTGGTTGCAATCTTCTGCCAATACACAAAGCTGTGCTGCATGCTTCTCAATCACCTTGGCTCCTTCATGGAGCCCTCGAGCAAGCCCATCATGTGCCAGTGACTTCTTCAGAACAAGCTGCAATGCAGTCATGATGTCCATAGGCTCACCCAAAGCTGGAGCAGGTGTCTCAGTGGCAACAACAGCACCCTCTTCACTGCAAAATTAATAAACAGATAAACAATAAATTATACATGCAAAAAACATCTTTCTTGAAATATGTGTAGCCTTCAAATGGAAATGAAAAAATATAAAAGTAAATGTTGACAGCAAAATAATAGAGGGAAGAGAGGTCATAGAATCATAAAGACGAATTGTTATGTGCATTCCCGGTTAGGTGATGGCCAACCTTTTTGCACTGCTCATATATATTTATTTGGTATTCAGACTCTGAGTAAACACAATATGCTTAAGAATATTGGTATATAATGGATGTGTTGTAACAATTCTCTAAGGCCAACAGAATGCAGTTAAACAAAGATTCTCAAGAAAGACAAGACTAAAAGAAACCAGAACTCATCCCATTTTTTCAAGATTAATACTTCCTTTGTTTATATTACATTTGACATGATTTTAAAACTAGACAACAAAACTGACACCTATGTGTTCATCATTAGTGGTCTCACTATACAAAGTCATCGATCACACACAGACACACAAAAATACAATTTGCTTTAACATACTTTTATAATTTTCATTCAACCATAGCTTAATAATTGGCCAGTAATACTTCCACCATTTGGAGCTGGAACATGGTTGTATTTTGTACACCATGTCAAGCTCAAGAACTTTATTGATCAGAGAAAATTTTTAACTTCAGTTTACCAACCAAGATGAGACAACCACTACCACTGCATTAATGAAATGTACCATATGCACAGCTTTGATTTTGAAAACAAATAGATTATGTAAGGTACATTAAGTTTGTTAATGAGACCACCAGAATCATTCAACTGCGGCGCTTTTCCTCATTCAAAACTTAAATGAATGAAAATCTATCCAGTGCATAGTCTAGATTAATAGATAGGCCTCCTACTTGAATTTCAAGGATTAAAACCCAATAAATGATAGGCCACCATGCAATCATTTCAGTGAAAATTTGTTTTCAGTGAACTCCAAATTTTCTTTTCTTGAATAATTTTCTTATGGAAAATGCATTTTTGAACAATTTTGCCATCATGCCTCCAAGAATTTGTGTTTTCAGAAAGAATCTGAAACCAAAACAACCTACAGGCGTTCCTTCAATTTTTCTTTCTTTTTCAACCATTTTCCTTGCTTTGGTATAGCAATCGTACAATGGAGCTGAAAGAATAATAATAGATTTAGGTACAGGAAAAACAACACCAACCCAAGGCTGAGTGAGATTCTTTTTATCTTCCACTTTTTCTTGCCAAACGGAATGACCAGACAGCAAACTCCTAAGTTTGGTTCACTGGTTGGGGAGAAAAGTGACTACTTAAATGAATGGGTGGTAGCTAGCTGTTAGTTGACTCAAATGGTTTGAACTAAATGCTTGTCTTTTTGGTCGAGTTCCTATCATAGGCCATGAGTGGTGGTGGTGGTGTTGAATTTCTTGTATAGTCTAATGGACTTTTATTGGAGGTATCCTCCTATAAAACGTGTGCAATAATTACGCGCAAGTACCATTTACTGCTGTAAAACAAGAATAATAAATAATTTGTTCTGTCTGGTAAATGCAATTTATAAGGCTACATATATTACACATAAAGATTAATTCTAACCGTTAACTTGTATAATTGATTTATTGGTATGAGAAAATTAAAAAAGCATTACTCATTATACCCATAACGTAATTGTATAATAAGACTGGATAGATTCTCTGTTGTTAAATCAAATGGTTCAATTCAGTTTGATTCAATCCAGGTCTGGCAGAAAAAAAGACAATTCCACATAATGAATAAAATGATTGATGACTAAATTCAACGATTAAATGTTAATGAAATGAAAAACTTTTAAACAATTTTGTTTAATCCTTTATGCAGAATCTAATAATAAGTCGCTAATTATAAATAAAGAAACATAATCTATCAACGAACAAAGACCCTTTTCTTAATTGAATCTCAAAACCTAAAACCAAAATCCTACTATTAAAATAGGTATTAATCTTATAATTTGAATGAGACTCAAAGGAAGCCTTTGACTCATACAAATAATATGACTTAGAAAGCGCAGAACAAAGAGCAAGCCCAGACTCGAAACCAGGTAAAATGAACGTGAACGAGTTGGTCGAGTTCCTATCATAGGCCATGAGGAGACCCTTTAGCTGTCAGTTAGATCAGGTTTTTGGGGGCCGGGGATCATACTATTGAATTCAAGGCATCACTATCAAACAAGTAAGTGATTGTGCCAAGGCAGGACAGGAGATGACTACGTTAAGGCAAGTTAGGCTCTGCTCAATTGCATTCTCAATTGAGAAAAAGCTTTGCGATTCAAAATTATGATCTGATCTAATGACATTAAACAGACATCCTCAAGGATTGCCAGCTCTAGTTTCAACATGCAGCCTCTGAACACATGAACAATCTTCCATGACCATAAATGAGTAAAAATTGTAGAATCAATCAGCCTAACAATGTGATCCTTTCCAGAAATCAATTTACAGTACGTTGTCTATGTAACAGAACCTTAAGAAGATAATAAGAAACGTTGTTTTTTTAGCAATAAAATAACCAATTGCCTTCTTATATCAAGAAACTCTAAGAAACAAAGATCTTGACAGCAAATCATATCTCATAGTACACATATCAACAACCACTGTTTTATGAGACATTTAAACAATCATTAAACAACTTACCCTGACATTTTCCCACTTGAAATTCGAACCAAAATCTCCTTTCCTGGAAGCTGGGATAAAAAGAAGGAAAAGAAAAATTAGATGAGAAAAATAATTTCTCCGTTTAAAAATATTCATGTAAAAGCCCTACACAGTCTAAAGAGAAACACACATTCTCACAAGTTCAAATTCATCACACAAACATAACCAAAACACAGAGAGACTCTTCACTTTCCACTCATCTAACATCAATTTCAATCTTTAGGCCAGTTGAAACGAAAAACACAGGTAACTTCATCAATCTATTGAAATTTAACAGAAAAAATTAATAATAATGAGGATGATGAACATGGGGAGAAGAAGAAAATAGAGCTGACCAGTGATCGGCGCTCTCCGTCTTCTTCTCTTGTGTTTACGTTGCAACGCTAGGGCTTCTTTTCTTCAGGTTTTTATATATTTCATCAATTTTGGGCTAAAAGCATAAACTTTGGCTACGGAGTACCGGCCAGAGTCCTAAAAACTAACTAAAAGCCTTCTTACCTATTTTGTATATTCAAAAATACTTTGGGCCAAGCTTGTAGGGTTAGCTTGAGGATGGGTCAATGCATTCCAAAACATATGGTAAGGCTTAAAATCCAATATTGGGTCCAGAATGCCGAAAGAGCACTTTGGGCAAAATTGGCCCCGTATCTACTAGAGCCTGGTGCTGGAAGATCGGATAGAGCACACGGAACTTCGCCATGTGTCCCTAATTCATTACTGGTACAATTAAATTCATCATTAGGTACAACCCGCTTATTAAAAGTACAACCTAATTTATCATATGATACAACTTAACTCATTGTGGGTATAACCCAATTCATAATTAGTATATGTCATAAGGTATAACTCAACTCATCATTGGATAATATACAACTTGTCATGGGTACAATCCCACTCATTATGGGGTATAACCCCACTTATCGTTGGGTACAACCCATTTCATCATGATGAGTTGGCATGATGAATGAGTGGGACACGTGGCAAAAATTGGTGAATGCTCCAGCCGATCTTCCACACAAGACGCTCTAGTTGATGTGATGACAGCTAAATTGGCCTTGGTTGGCTATTCGAATTGACACCCCTATTTAAAATATAAGGATATCAATGGGGCGGGTTAAACAAGTAACCTGTCCCATGCCCGCCCCTAATGGTTAGGGTTTTGGTGTTGCAAAATTCAAGTTAGGGGTGGGTTTGGGTTTAGGCCAAGCCGCCCTGAACCCGATCTTATAGTATTAAAATATTATTTTTTATATTTTAAATAACATTTTAATATATATATCATATATAAAAAAAAATGTATAGTAAATGAATAAATGTATTACTAGTTGATATATTGTGTTAAAAAACACCTTTTTTTTTTGCATGTTTTAATACAACCAGGTCAACCCCCGACCCACTCCATTACCAACCTGATAGGGTGGGTTAGGGCTTGGTATTGGCTAAGGCAAGTTTAGGGTTCACCAAAACCCACCTCGAACCTGCCCCTCGTTGCATGCTTAATTTAAAAGTAGGGATGACAATGGGACGGGCTTTAAATAGGTAACATGCCCTTCTTTGCCCCTAATGGTTAGGGCTTGATATTGTATAAATTGGGCTAGGGGCATGTTGGGGACCCTACATTGAACCCTATATATGTTTAAAATATATTTTTTTCATTTATATATATGCTATATATAACACGAGGCCCCCATTGGGAATCGCACCAACCAAAATGTGCAAGTTTCCAAAACAGCCCTTACACATCATCGGTGAAGATTCATTGATAAAAGGGTACAATAGTCAAAATTGACTCAATTTTTTAAGAAACTTAATAATCAGTTGCAAAACTGTTCCTCCCCTTTCCACCTCTTTCTTTATATGTGCAATATTGTACGTGCACTCGACTAGTCATATGTAAAAATACATAGTTTATAAATTAATATATTATTAATTTATATATTCTACTGAAAACCATTTTTTTCCTTGTGCATTCTATAGTACAATCTTGTCAACTTGATTTGTCTTGTTACCAACCCAATAGAGGCAGGTTAAGGGTTGGCGGCGCGTTAGGATTTGCCAAAGTATACCCCAACCGGCTAGTTGCCATCCCTACTTATAACTAGAGTTGTAAGTAGGGCGGGTTGGGTTGGGTTATGTTAAGTTTAGGCTCAACCTAGCTAAGATTTGCTAGCCCAAACTCACCATTTGCCTGCCCTAATGCAAACTTGTTAAACCCAAACATTATCATTTGAGTTTGGGCTAAGTTCCAGTTAGCCTAAACAAAATGTAAAATATTTAATAGTTCTTTTGTTTTTTTTATATGAATGCAAATGTTGGAATATCATTAATTGAAATCATCTATTAACATACAATAGCCTCTTAATTGGTCTCTTGGATTTGGAAAAAAACTTAATAAGTTTATTTCTTAAAAAATTATTTTTATGAGCCAATTATATGCTCGTTATATTTGTGGTTGCACAATCTTTTTTCTGTCAAAGATCTATGCTCAAATATTACATTCATTGTAGTATATATGCGTTTGTGTGTATAGAATAATTTATTTGAGAATAAATTAATAAATCTATTATCACATGTTATTAACTTTATGTTTTACAATTGATTGTATAACTAAAAAAACAATTGAAGAGAAAAAAAAAGTGCATATACACAAATATGTATGAGAGTGTGCAAATCTCAATTCAACTTCGGCCTTTAGGAATTTTTGGGTTACATGACATGAACCCAAACTCAACTTTGGGCTAGAAATAAAGCCTAGCCCAAACCTGAACCCAAACTCAAACTCAAACTCAATGCTTATTACAGGCTCTTATTCGGGTTGGGTGGGCTTTGGGCATTTTGGGCTGGATTTACAACTCTGTTTGTAAAAGTAGCATCCACTCAATCAAACAGGGGAAGGCCGGTGAATTTTCATAAAATGAAGGTCGCTAATTTGATTAGTCAAACTATAGGGTTTAAATGCGATTCACCATTTCTTTTTTTGTGTGTGTGTCACTCCCCCACTCGTCGTCTATATCATCTTTCATTTTCTTTGACTTTTCTTCGTCTTTCTCTCTCTCTATCTTCTTCCCTTTCTTCATGTTGATGATAGAAGCCAGGCGGAGAAGGGCCTAAACCGCGTTCAAAGCCCTTCTCTCTCTCTCTCTCTAAAAGCTTCTCTGTGGATCTTCTTGACGCGCCTCTCATCGTCGATAAAATCCTATCTTTCTTTCTCTATCATTGCGCCTTTTATAAAACATATATAATAAAAAGAAAGACTAATATAAGAAACCCTAGAGGAAGATTCTGTGGCCTCTCTCTCTATCTCTTCGTTTTTCTCCAACGAAGAGCAAGCCAGTGATCGGGAATTCTAGATCTGTGATCCAAAGGCGGAGATTTCACAGATTTGAGGTGAGATCTTTGAGATCTACACATCTGTTTAATCTTTTGTTATTTTTTGCGGGTTGTTTGTTTTGGCTTGTTTCCAGGATTTTGTCTTGTAATTGGGTGATTTAGGGTTTTCTTGTTATGGGTTTTTCAGATCTGTTTGAAGGGAGTCGGTTGACGACAAATCGGTTAGGGTTCTGGGCCTCTGGCTACTGGCTTCTCATGTTCTGTTTGCGGATCTGGATTTGAGTGGATTTGGTTTGGTTTCTGAGTCTGAATTTACGAAATGTCAATTCTACCGAAAGGCGATTCGATTCAAATCAGAGACGTTTGGAATGATAATCTTGAGGTTGAGTTTGCTTTGATTCGTGAAGTGGTGGATGATTACCCGTATATAGCTATGGATACCGAGTTCCCTGGAATCGTTCTTCGTCCCGTTGGGAATTTCAAGAGCAGCACGGAATATCATTACCAGACCTTGAAGGCTAATGTTGATATGCTGAAGCTGATTCAGTTGGGGCTTACATTTTCAGATGAGGACGGTAACCTTCCGACCTGTGGAACTGACCAATTCTGTATCTGGCAATTCAATTTCCGCGAGTTTAATGTCATCGAGGATGTATTCGCCAATGATTCCATTGAGCTATTGCGCCAGAGCGGGATTGATTTCAAGAAGAACAACGAGAAGGGTATCGATGCGCAGCGGTTCGGTGAACTCTTGATGTCCTCGGGGATTGTTTTGAACGATAATGTGCACTGGGTTACCTTTCACAGCGGATATGATTTTGGGTACTTGCTGAAGCTCTTGACTTGCCAGAATCTTCCTGATACACAAGAGGGCTTCTTCAGTTGGATCAAAATGTATTTCCCCACTGTTTATGATATCAAGCATTTGATGAAGTTCTGCAATAGCCTTCATGGAGGGTTGAACAAGCTTGCGGAGCTTTTGGAAGTGGAGAGAATCGGTATCTGTCATCAGGCTGGTTCGGATAGTTTACTCACGTCTTGTACATTCAGGAAGTTGAAAGAAAATTACTTTAATGGCTCACCCGAGAAGTATGCTGGTGTCTTGTATGGTCTCGGTGTTGAGAATGGTAACCATTGAAAATAAGAAATGAAAAGAAAAAAAAATGGAAATTGAAAAGCTGTTTGTTTAAGTGTATCTCTCCCACCTGTCTATGTACACTTCTGGCCAAGTTGTTGCCTAAGTTATGAAATTTTTCTTTGTTACTTTTATTTAACCTTGCCATCTTATTCTAGAAAGTCATCTGGGCATTATCTTCACTTTGTTTAGGAGTGAATTCTGCCTTTATCTGACCTAAGCTTTAATGCTTTTTTCAGCTATGGTCCTCTGTAAATTGATAGAATTGTTGGTGCCTGCAACAAAAACAGGCTCTGCTCCAAAATTATCTTTTACGTGGTGCGTTGGCACCCATGTGTACCAATTAGTATAAGTTTTGTGATATTTATCACGAAATTTGTCATAAGAGATTTAGTAAAAGTTTTATGATAAGCTACCTACATATTAAAGCCCTCATCATTTACCTGGCATGGGACCAGTAATGCACAAAAGATATATCAATACAAAACAGCACTAATGGAGCTTGGATGCACATAAACTAATCAATGATATTGTATTTGATAGACTGGGACAAAAGAATAGGTTTCATGTTGGTGACCCCAAATAATTGGGATGAGGACATTTTGTTGCTGATATTGCTGTATCCGGACATGTGTGTCTTATAACACAGGTTAGAAAATGACAGTTTTTTGTTGACATTTTTGCCTCGTAAGTTAGATTATTGCTGTCATTATTAGTAGGTGAGGGTGCGGTTGGAGGTGTCTTTTTACAAGGCTGAGCTGCTTGGTTTGGTTCTGGAGTGTGACTTTTATCTCATCTTTCCAGGTATGTTTTGTATGGAATTTTTTTCCCTTGGGTAATTTATCATATTATGTCTTGTTATATATATATATATATATTACCTGCTTGATCTTTGAAAATTATCTTGGTTTTCAGTTGTTGCTTAGCTTCTTGCGCCGTTTTTGATTGAATTGCTAGCCTGATTGTTCTTTTTTCTTATCTCTTTAATATTGCTTCCTGAGTAAATTGCTCATGTAAGGATTCTGAAGGGCCTGAGACCCTGATTGGCTTGAGTTAGCTTTTACTCGTTGCAAAATTTATAGTTGGATCATGGTTCATAGCTTATTGTGTGTTTCATGATTCTCTGAGTAACTTATGGTTTAAAGAATTGCCCGGTACCCCATGAGTAACGATTCATAGTTGTGGTAAGAAATAAAGAATGAAAGAAAGAAAAAAGAGTACTACAAGAAACTCTAGCTGAGGTTTGAAAGAAAAAACCAGAAAATTCAGAAGCCAGGTCTTACAAGAGTGATTCCTGCTAACTACTATAATCAAAACACATTTCTGCTGCAAAATCACAACACCTTTTGTTCACACAAGGAGTGATTCCTGCTAACTACTACAATTAAAAAACATTTCTGCTGCAAGAAGTTTTATTAAAAATTAAAATGGAGAGGGAATCTCTGGAGAGAAAATCTTGGTAGTTAACCTAAGGTTGGAAACCGAAATCTCCATAGACAGTGAGAATCATTTTTCTCTCTTATCACCTTTATCTCAGTCAAAAGCACATTTGACTTTAATTATGTACCTATATAGTTGAAAAATACTTGACAAGTGTCTCATATGTATCAACATTCCATAAATAGTTATATAATCAACTGTTTAAACTTCATTGCTTTTGTTTTATCCCTTCATCTATATTAGAGATAATAGCTCATATTCGGAAAAATTAGTTTCTCTGGATCCAGAACAGTATGATGAAGAGTATATTGGGATTTTTCTAAATGTACTGGGTTAGGGTTGTAAAAGGTAATTGGAGATATAAGTTGTGACCCTGATTTATTCTAATAATTATATACTGGAAAACTTTCTCCCTCTGGTGGACATAGATACACTGCTAAACCACATAAGCGCCTGTGGAGTTACTTCTTGTTTCAGTTATCCAAAATAGCAAATTCATTCCAGTATCATTTGTACAAACCATACGCCTTTCTATTATTTGTACATTCATGAATATAATATTTATTATCCATGTTTTTTGCCGTTTGACGAATGCTCTGGTTCTCATGGTAAAGTCTGCGGAAAACCTTTTCACATCCAGTCATCTATTGTGTTCTATTGTTTTAAGCCAACCTTCCTCTGTAATTTATGTAGATTTCATGATCCCAAAATTTGTTTACAGTTTGAAGACTCATTTTTGTCTCTATGCTGGAGCTTCAGTTTCCAGTCCACAAGCTGCGTGCATCGAATATTCGTCTGGTAGGGTTCTTCTCCTAGTTTGTTTAAATCTTACTGTAGTTCTTGAGCATTTAATCAATACTGATTGTCTTAATTCTCATGTTTCATATGAAGTACCAATATGATTTCTATCATACTTTTGAAGTAATGTATTTCTTTGATCATTACCATTTAGAAACTGATTTGCTTTTGAATGGGTGAAGAATCTGACTGTATCCTCTGAATTAGCAGTTAGATTCCTCGGTGTCATTAGATATCTGAATGGACTTGATTTAAGTGGGAATGCATTGTTGAAATTTACAGTTCTGGAAGATGCTCATGGTCTGTTCGTCTCCTATTTTCACTAATTGATTTGCTGGAACTTGAAAGAGTCTAACATATGTTGACCTTGGGTTTTTATTCACAATGGATTTGCCATGTCAGCCTTTTATGGAGCAGAAAACTGACTTTGAAAAACTTATTGTTGCAGCAGTGGGCTAACCTTTGTTAATGTTAGTTTAATCCTTTTGAGAAAGTTTTTCTTAGTACCTGAGGACTGTTGTTGGTTATTAAGTTCAGCATTTAAATACAGTAGCAGAATCTGTTCACTTCTTCATATACCAATGCTTTTGTGCGATGGTTTCTTCTTGCAATACAAGCGTGCAAAATTGAAAGTGAATTGTCTATGAGAATAGGAAAACATTCTTGAAATATCTACAGACAAAATATGGAAAGTCAGATCTTACTGGAATTTCACCATTGTATTGTATAATTTCACCATCAACCAAGATATGGAAAGTCAGATCTTACTGGAATATGTTTTGTTTTCCTGCAATTTGCTACTGAACAGAGCTGGGAAGAAATTTCTCTTGCAAGCCAAACCATCTAAATTGCTTATGCTGAGGGATAACTAATTCAAGATGACTCATTAGATTTCATGAATGGTTTTTCGATTAGCCTTCTATTAGGTTGTCTGATTACATATGATGTATATATTGAACTATAACCCTTATGATCGAAGAGAAAATGTGAGTGATTTGTTTGTAGTTTCAACAGAACTAACCATCAGACTATGCATTAACCATAACTAAGAAGAGTTTCTCATCAGGGGCTAAAATATGCCCAGGTTTGGAACTTGCACAACACTTGCTAAAAGCTTTTCTCAGTAGAATTTTTAAATTTCACTTTCATCAAATCAGATTCTGGTACTTTGGAGCAGAACCAAGTATCTAGAAATCTAAGTCAAGGAAAACTTTACTGATATTCAGGAAGTTGTGTTGGCTAGGCTAGTCATGCTGGTTGTGCCACTAAGCATCCTTGCTTGCCGTCTCTGCCTATGTCATTATTTCATGTCCTGCGGTCTAGTGATGAATCCCAGCCATTACTGCTTGAATCCGTCTCACTGGGAACCACTTACTGGAATGGATGGGCCGGATACCTGTCGATACGTAGGTTGTTAAATAACCGTTGCACCTAAAAGCTTAATCTGATAAGTGAAGGTGAAATTATGATATAAGAAGATCCGGATACAATATCTCAACATAAGTATTCACTGTTGGGATGACAACATACAGGTATCTCAACATAAGTATTCACTGTTGGGATGACAACATACAGGTTCAAGGCAGGTTTTGGCAAACTCTAACCCATCCCTATAAGGGTTTTGTGTATTCCAAACCCCCTTTTAATCCTATTTAGGGTTGAGTTGAGTCAGGTTGACCTACACCTTAAAATACTAAAATATGAATTCTTTTAAATAGAAAATGTAAATTAATCATATATTTATTTATAAAATGTTGCATTTTTATATAGGGCTTTTTGCTTCCATACCCCTATATTATAATGTACTTATATTTATATCGTCTTGTTTTTAGTATTTGTATTTATATCCCTCCAATTAGTATCTAAATGAATTCATTTAGTATAATCACTATAGTCATATCTTTGACTTTAAAGTCTGTTAAATTTTATTTTTTATCTTTATTAAATAACTAAAATAACTTTCTATAAAATAAAAAATATTTCATATTTATTTTTCTATATTATCTTATATTTTCATTTATATTATTATATTATCATATTTATTGCATGTATCCTTTATGTTATTGATATTAATTTGATCAATTGAAAATTATTCATTGAAACTTAGCCTAACCAAATAGTCATTTTGATATTTAGTATTTTTTTTTTATCTTATAGAAGGTTACTTTAGTTATTTAATAAAAATAAACCACAAAAGTTAATAGATGTTAATGTCAGGGGTACGGTTGCGGTAATTATCTTAAACGAAAGGATATAAATACAAATACTAAAAACAAGAGAATATAGATGCAAATATATTATAATACAAGGATATGGATGTAAAAAACCCTTTTATATATGATATATATTAATGTATCAAAGGTTAGGTTGGGGTGGGTTGGACTGGTAATCTATTTAAAGCTCTTGTAAGTTGTAACACCTGGTTTATGAACGGTTGCAATTAACCAAATGCAAGTGAGGTCCATGCTATACCAAAAACATCAGGGAATGTATTTATAATTTCTTCTAGCTTCATGAGAGGTCTCTATGATGTATCTCAAATATCTCACTAACCAATTTGAAACCAATGAAGTCTAAGAAGTCAACTTAAAAGTTCTTGCCCTCTAGCTACCAAGACTGACTTCCATCCATGAGAAAGAGGATAAGAATCCTGAGTCACCTATTTGATCTAGTCAATGTTGGCATACAACACCAATTATAATTGAGAACGACCAAGAGACGCCTAAAAAAGAGGTAAATCACGTGTCTCCGTCAACCCAATTGATAATCTATTTTTGCTATTGAAGAGGAGGAACTTTCCTCGTCCATTTCGTCTGCTAATAGACTTAACCCGCGAATAATTGAACTTCTGAAGTCAACATGACTCTAATGTGAATGATCAATGGCTTCATAGAAGTTATCGAAAGAACCGGAAAGTAGACTCTTCCTCTTTGGTAACGTTTTTCTTTTTTTTAATAAAAATAATTTTATAATTAAAAAAATTTCCGTTCTGATAACATTCAGTTAAAATCACCTTTGATTTTTAAAAATCAGTAAAAATTAATTCGGTGAAGTTTAATAACCATGATTTAAAATTAGTTTATAATTATAACGGTGGTGTCAACTATGATTATGATTACAATGTTGATCTTAATGATACTAGTGGCAATGATGTTAACAATCAATGTAGTGCAGCTAGTAGTTATGATGGTGGTGGTAGTGGAGGAGGAGGTGGTGGAGGCAATGGTGGTGGTGATGGAGGCAATGGTGGAGGTGTGGTGAAGGATGACATGTGTAATTTGATTAATCAAAAAAGAAATTACAAAAATGCCATAAAAGAAATTAGAAAACGATTTTCTCTTTCTAAAAAACAGGCTGTTTCTAAAAATGTTATAAAAACAATATGAAAATTGTGCTTTCGAAACCAGATTTTGAGGTTTTTGTTTTCGAAAAAAAAAAAACCGTTTTAAATACTATAACCAAACAGCCTCTTATATACTTGATGTTGTTTTCCGAAAAAAACATTAATACAATCTCCCTATACGACTTCTGCCTTAATCTCTCTATACAACGTCTGTCTTACAAGGTCTCTCACACTCTGTTTTAGACTAATCAGAGGATAGATTACCTTGTGAAATCCACGGTTAAATAACTCATACAGGTGTCACTATATGGAAGAATCGTACCAGAATAAAGAGTTACAGCTAAGCTCTTGGTGCTTTTAAAACCAGAAATCTTCTTAACATACTGCATTAATCAGAAGTTGAATAAATCCAAATAGACCTTGATTTTATCAATTTGAAACCAATATCGGTGAAAAAACTACTAATGGTTAACACAAAGACCAAATGGAAGGAAGAAAACAGTACATATTATATGAATCAGCTGCACCAGGGAGAATTCCATCTCAATAACTTGGAAGGAACTAGAATTTCAATAAGCAACAAGAACCTGCAGATGTCTATATGCTGTCACCTGCATTTTTGAGTTGCAGGATAATGTTGAACGTAAAGCACTCATTCTTTGAGCTGGTCGTCAGCCTAATCTTGCTTCTCTTCTGAGTACCTGCAACAAAAAGGAATGGCGGGCACAGTGAAAAACATGTTTACATGTTTAATATGAAAATGACCGGAGTGGCTTGGTGAATGCCTAAGATTAAGAGAAATGATATACTATTTGTAATGAAATAAAATTGTACCCCAGAATGGAGTGACTTAAACCACAAGGAGTTGAGACATGGGGGAACATGATATGGTGTATTTATTTTCTAGAATTCACACATAAAAGTGAAAAAGTTCTGAAAATGATGAGGACAATTATCTTTAAGAGGTGAAAGTGCTTGAAAAAGAGAGGTCAACTCCATGTAGTAAATTTGGTATTTTCCCTCTGTTTTGTACCATAACCACGTGGGTCCTAGCCTTCGCTAATATGCTTAGGCTAGCGTAAGCTATAGGGTCTGGTACACTCTTTGTGTACCTCTGCTTGTATGATTTCTCTGTTTCTATTTATATAATATATCTACCATTTACTGATAAAAAAAAAACCACTTTGTATCCTTCCCGTTTGTTATAACGAAATATAACCTTACCAGGAAGAAGCCAAAGAAGAGAAAGAAGAAAAAAACATAAAAGAAATGGGCAGTGCTCCCTTACAAGGTTAATATGGCCGATATACCCCAGAGAAAAAGAAAAGGTTTATTGCTCCATCTCCTACCATGTGTTTCCTCGCAGAGCTGAGGGTCAATCAAAAGATCATCTGTTCTTGCCCTGCCCAGTGGTGGGTAAGGTGTGGCAGCATTTCATCTCCTTTATTGGCTTCACATGGGTCATGCCAGAATCTGGGTCATGCAAGAATATTTACTATCCATTCTTTTCACAGTGGCGTTTCGAAAGTCTTTGGAAGAGCCCTATGTTGTTTATCCTTTTTTATTTCATGCCGTTGTGTGGCATGCCAAGTTGGAGTAATAGGAGGACTTTTTAAGGTAAGATTCATACAGTGAAAGCCATTATTAATTCCATCTGTGTATCCGCAGCATCTCGGGTTTCGGTGCTTCTGGAATCGGGAGTTCATCAACATCAGATATTTTAACAGGTTGGCATGATATTCGTTCCTCTGGCCCAACCATCCTAACCAGGTCAGTTAGACGGTGTCCGCCTGTTCCTGGGATTATCAAGCAGATCTTTGATGGGTGTTCTTTTGGAAACCCTAGGCCTTCGATCATTGGAGGAGTGTTCAGAGATTCTCATGGCCATATCATCCTTGGCTTCTCTGGTCCTTTTGTAAAAGGGCTTTCCATTACTGTGGAATTGCTAGCGTGCCTGAAGGGATTGGAATTAACCAAGAAGGAAGGATATTTTGGGTTGGAAATCAAGGGCGAATGTGATGCTATCATTCAGTGGATGAAAAAGCGTGGAGGGTCCATGGAGGCTGAGGCATATTTTACTCAAGGCTAGAGCTTTGGGACTTGACATGAACACTTCATTCATAAGAGTCCCAAGATTAACCACCTCATTGGCAAATAAAATGATGAAATAGGGCACGAGTAGATGAGATCATGAGATCTTTTTGTACGAATTCCTAATGATGAGATGAGGGAGTACAGGTTTTTATGAGAGAGAGGGTGGTGGACACCCTTGGTTGCTTGAAGGGTGTCTAGTGCAAGTATGTTGTTTGATTTCAATTAACGAAATTTCAGTTACTTACCAGAGGGAAAAAAAAGCCAACAACAACAACAACAGCCTTTCAAGGTCTTGATCATGGAAACTCTCCAAAAAGAATTTCATGGCCAGATCATCTTGCCCGTGAAGATGGTGGCATGTTGAAATGTAGAGAGACAAAAGCCTAGATCAACAAGAAAATCCAACATTACAGTTGTCATGCAATAAGTTGCACTAAGTAATTGCAGCACACGAGCTTGGTTCCTCAAATAAATTGGGGGAAAAAGGTAAGTACATAAAAGATGTTATATGAGTTGGAAATCTGACCCCAAAAAAAAAACAGAATGCTTAAAAGAAGCTAGGAAATGTAAAATAAAAGAAGCTGTGTCTCCAGCACATTTGAGGAATTTACATGGAAGTGGAATCATTATAGAGTTAAAATGGTTCCTTTCATGTCAATGGGAGACTACAGCTTCAGATATTCTTTAAATGACAGGCATGAAATGTTGGAAGAAACATATATTTCAGTATTTTCTGCATTTCAGCAATTATTAAGACAGTCAATTTCAAGTAATTAGTATCAGAAAGTACTCGAAGTAACAGAGTTAAGTGGATCCCTTGATCCTGTGCATCTAAATAATAATTGAGTTCAAGATGTTGTTACGATAAGGGAATTTCTATGTTTGGTTACTCAGCATTTCCATGCAAAACACTTAGAGAGACAATTATTCCCATGTCCATGATGCATATTACAGATAGTACTTCACAGCCCTAATAAGTATATGGACTTTTCATGAACATATATGCATATACAAAATCTACACAACTAATTACGTATTCTCTCTTCTTTTGCATTAGATTGATAAGCTAAATTTTTCAAGGTAAAAAAAAGATTGCATAGGGAGAAAGAAAAATATTGCCTAATCATCTGTATTCAAAATAATTTTCCCAATCAACTGATGTAAAAATCACAATTAATGGTATGATAGTATCAAGACTATATGTGAAAATTAATTTGGGTCACACTGTATATACCTCTTCAGCAAACTTTATCAAAATGGTCGTCCGAGGTCGCTGCTGGCCCTCCATTGGGACAAAATGAGCTGTTACTACAGCTGGGAAACCTGCACCGTCCAATACGCCCTGCACAAGAACAGTCTATGAGAAACATCAACCACCAGATTATTTGTCGAATGTGAACGGAAACAAAATATGTGCTATTGGTTGGCCGCAAAACATACCCTCACTATTCCAGCAACAAATGCCCCACAATTAAATGCTCCCATGTCCTTTGGTATGGAAATAAATCTTCAACAAGAAGTAACATTTGAAAGATTAATCACAAAAACCTACAGCTCTAAATAATTAATCTAACAGTCTCAACCTGAAAGATGCAAAGGATTCAATTTATACCGATTCACGAGGAGCTCCTTCTCACTGATCATGTATTCATCTTCATGTTCAGTGCCTTTCTCAAGGGAGTCAGCTACCTGACAATGTGTTGAAGGGAACACTGTGTAAGATAGTGACAACTATGGAAGTTTCTAAAAAAAAATTGTTCAAAAAGAACGGAGGCAGAGGTTTATCATAATGTACATAAAGAAATGATGACAAAGAATCACTCCATCTCAAAGAGAATTGAGGCAAGGAAGGCAAACATGCTTAGCATTTGACATTCTAATATTTTAGATTGCCACTCCAGTGACACCAAAGCTCAACATATCAAACGATAGAATTGATACTGCATGCAGGGTAATTCACACAAGATGCCTTTCTCTAAGAAGTTCAGTTTACCAAGTGGGTGGAGAAGGTCAGGGGAATGAAAAGTTAACATACAGAATGGAGAAGATCATGGAAGATTATTAGGATGATGATAATTGTTGATAACAAATATAAATGAGCTTCTAATCGGGTGATAAGTATTTGTATTGGTGTCTGCGTCGGTTAGATCAGATAACAATAACTAATCAGCAGATCCATGTTGGTATTAGACTGGATTGGCATTGGATATTGGGTGAAACAAAGGTTCTTTCAAGTACCAAACCACATGTCTCATTGCATATCTCGAGTTGGTTCAAGTTATTAACAATATATACTGGCCAATCCATATCTGTATCAAAAAATAATCGGTAGATTTGCAAATCTCAAATTGATTCAGTGGAATATCAATATGGACTGTCCAAACCCTAGCGGTCCAAAACAATAAGTTAAAGTTTAAACCACATTTCCCAATATTCAAAATCATTTCAAAATTCTAATTTTATTCGCAATTTCTGCTCTCCTCAAAACTGAAAATATGCCATCCTTAACAGGGGAAGCTAGTAAAAAAGACAGTGGAAGCTAATGAATAGAGTGGCAAAGAAAAAGAAAAATAAAAGGGGAACTACAAGATTCTAAATATTTATATGTTTACCAAATACATGATTTTAATTTCTCTCCCAAAGTTAAGATTTATAATTGTGATCATCTTAGGCAAATGAATACCTAAGTTGTCAACTTGAAAGAGAGAGTGATTATGTTACCTACTGAAGTACATTATGACAAAGGGAATTATCCATCTTTCCAAAATTCACATGAAGATTAACCTGAAGTAATGCACAAATAACACCATCCACTGCTCCCAAAATTATGATTCCTTACATAAAATAAAGAACTAACAAAAACTTATAAGTTTACCAAAAACAAAAACTTATAAGCATGAAGATTGAAAACTAGTACGTAAACATTTTTAAAGCAAGGATGTAAAAGGAATTCATGGGTGTTTCCTTCATAGGAGCAAAGACAACTGATTCACACATGTTGTGATAATATGTATTGGAATTTCCCCAAATATGGATTGAATATCATTGACTTATTTCATACCATGAGTACAAAATTTATTTAATATCAAATGGAATTCCTAACAAATGAAATTGCAATAAAAGAGACTCACCTTTCCAAACAACACCTTCCATACTGTGCTGTGTACAAAGGACAGAATCCCCAATAACCGTGTCTCCCTTCTGTTTCCCTTTGTCATTAATTTAGAAAATACCAGTATAAAAATAATAACATACTTGATTCTTTTTCTCAATAAAGTATCAGCATTCACAAAAACGAAAAAAAATAACATCAATCTCACAAAAATTATCTACTCTTCATTCCATCTAAACAATTTTGTGGCATAAAACGCCATCATTTGTCCATGTTAATACAAATCCACTCAATAAGCTGGACACTTTATTAGGTAATAAAAAGATAAAGGCACCAAAGAAGTCCATATTTAGCCCCTGATTCCATAGAATTCTTAAGAATCAACAGCATATTTTGGCTAGAAGAACATTGACAATTGTAGAAGATGATGCAGTAAGTAATAACGAGATAGGAAACTGATTATGTCACAACTCTAGTCATAACAAGGTGCTTAGATGTACTATTTTATTTTCCCTTACAAAGTTCCCCATTGGCACTTTAACTCAAAAATTTTAACAGACATACATTCTCAGCAGTATTCCCATTGAAGCTCTGGACAAGTAGAATGTAACAGATTTTCTGACAAACTTTAAGAACTCTATTCCTAGACAAGTTACCTATGACTAAAATTTCCCCTAAACAGAAATAACATCAAGATTATACAGGCCATACCTATATATTTTTTTAATACCCATTCATTAATTACTTTTCTTTTGCATGTCATAACAGCTAAAGCATCTTATTAGTAACAATAGTTCTAGACAGAAAACAAAAGATAGTGCCAAGAAACAACAAATAAATAAATAAAATGGTGCTAAGAATGGACCTTCCTTTTCTGTCTAACAACCAGAATTAGGAAATGGTAATACCATTAACTACTTGTATAAGGAAAAACCTAGATTGAATTCAGTTAATGGAGGATGCAATAATTTCTTGAAAAAGTGATTTCATATGACTCTTTAGTGTACAATTTGATCAAAATTCTTAAGAATCCAGCATGATGACCTTAAATATGCAATGATCTGCTTAGAGCTTAAATATACAAAATTATCATAATCATTAAGATCAACGAGTTGATCAAGCAGCATAAAAATGTACAGCATCACATAACCAAATGTCTTACCTTTTCCCTATGGCAAAGAAGTTCAAGAACTCGTGCCCCAACAGCATATCCTGCATCCTCTAGCCTGATCTATCACCAAAAAAGTTATATAATATTCAATTATGAAAAACACAGTATTAACAATATACTATGATTCGAATCTACAATAACGTCATCAATGCATTTAACACGGTAAAACATCTTTAACATAAAATTGGCAATAAAAAAATTCAACGGTGAGCTTCTCAGATGTTATACCAGATCTCCACGAAAAAAGCTAAAAGGATCAAATTCACATCAAAATTAAGAGGACACAAACCAGAAAAAAAAAAAGAAATGCAAAAAGAATAGCGAGTGCTAAACGACTTCTAATAGTCGAGATCATCACCTTCGCTCCAACTCAGCAATGTTGTCGACCTGGGTTTGATTGTACTGTACAAGCTCAGAAAACAGGAACGCAAATGCACTCAAACTAACCTGCAAAAGATTCAATCACTCAACTCGATCACAACAAGGATCACAATTTCCAAAAAACCTAAACAGCACAATCAATTTCCAGCTAATGCGCAACCAATATCCACATTTCAAGATGATATCGAATGAATCACAACGAATGACTATTAAAAGCCCAGATTCATCTTCGATTCAAACAAAAGATGTGTGAAATATAAAAAGGAAATCTGAAGTTCTTTAGAGAAGGATCTGCAAGGAACAATAACGTAGAAGAAAAAAAAACCTCTTGTTTGCCTCTGCTGAGGGGCTTGTCGAGGACGTTTGAGTACTGCTTGATCTTCCCTACTCCGATCATATTTTCCTCTCTATCTCTCTCTCTTCGTTTCTCTCCGCAAGTCTCAGAGGAAAGTGGAGAGAGACGAGGACAAGTGAACCGTTCTATTACGGGCTTAAAGCATGGTTGAACCAGGAGATCTATTTTTCCGACCGGGGACCGGCTTTCTAACTGAACTGTTTCTAAATGAACAGTGGATTAACCCACTTTCAGTGAACCGGGAGCTAAAAGAGCTAAGTTGGGCTACGGGGATAGGACGGCTTTGACCTTTGATGGGCCGTGCGGGAAAAGAATTGTGTTTGGCAACGAGGACTGCCCAAGAGATTCTACTGTTCTTTTGTGCCTAACAAGGGCGTTTCTGTAAATGGGACCATGCGGAAATTGTGTTTCTTTTGTGCCTAATCAGACTAAGGCCAAAATTGTCTCAAGGGTGTATCTGTAAATTTCTGCGATAACTCTTGCTCCACACTCTAATTTGCACAAATTCAATTGCGTTGGAATCGCAGCGAAATTTACTTTTTAATGATGTAATAATCATTGGCCAACTCTGCTCTTAGTGAAAGAAAAATTTACGATTCTTGATTTTAGCTGATTTTAGGGTTTCGTTGTGCTTGGCGCTTTTCTGTTTTAATAAAATTTGGGTGCTTACAGTAACATTCAAGGTTAATATCTGAGTTGAAATGATGGCAAATCTGATATCTTTCTCCTTAAATTCAAACAGAAACATAAACTCGCAATCCTCACTGATAGTGTGATCTAACATAAAATATCCAAAAAGATTGGAGCAAATGCCTCTTGAGACTGATTCTCTCCTTCTGGGCTAGATACACCAAACTGAACTGCTTATATATGTTGAACTATTATCTTTCCATGTGGCTTATAAGGTTTAGGGTTGTTACCTAAAAGGTAAAATTATGTTCATTAGTTTTAGGTTTCTAGGCACAAAAGAGGTATAGCGTGGGGATTGCACATTGTGATATTTTTAGGTATGAATGACTTGGGCATGACATGTATAGGGTCACCTAAGAATGCCATCGAATTAGATGATGTATAACCATACTATAGTATTGCCATCAAATTAGATGATGTATAATCATACTATAGTATTACATCATAAAAGGATTGTGCAATAGCTTAGGCTATTCTACAACAAAAAAACCCCATGATCATATGAAAGTTTGAGTGGACATAGTCATAGAAAATTTCATTTGTCACATTATAAGGGATGAGATTGTCTGCTGTCGAGATGCTATGGTAGACCATGCAGCCATCGTGGGATGCTACCATTTGCAGCATCTCACTGTGGCTACTCTTTCACATTTTTCAATGTAAAGTGTTAATTCAATGGCATTTCACATTGAAAAATGTAGCTACTGTAGGAGCATTTGACGGATGCTGAAAGGTTTGCAACAGCAAGCATCCCAGTGGCAAACGATTTCAAATGGCAGCATCTCACTATGATTGCTCTTTCACATTTTTCAATGTGAAGTGTTAATTCAATGACATTTCATATTAAAAAATGCAGCTGTCGTGGGAGCATCTGACGGATGCTGCAAGGTCTGCAACAGCAAGCATCCTAGTGGCAGATGATTTCATTCCACATTATATTTCGTTCCACACTATGTTGTTGCCAAACTTATCTTTACTGAGTCTAAAAATCTTTAGGCTCACTTCCAAAAGTAAAACCCGATGCCCTTTTGGGTTCAGTACGCATCAGGATGGGCATTGTCTATAGCATACGCTGTAGATAGCCACTGACATGAATGGGTGGGGGCCCCAAATGAATGGTGGGCCCCCCACTGAATGTGAGGGGGTGTATGCAGAGTATGCTGCAGGGGATGCGAGTCCTACGCATCAAAGCATAATCAGGGTCTTTGAGACATGTACCCATGAGGAATCCATGTTTGGTTTCGATGGCTATCTTGCCTAAGACGATCAACAATTATCGGCCCCCAATTTGTTTCAAATTACATTTCAAGTCTCTGAGCAAAATCAAATAGAACCCCATCCTAAAGACAAAAACCGCTTTCTTCACCTTCTCCACTCCAACCTTGAAGCAACTCTCTCTTTCTCTCGTTCTCTCTTCGCTCTCACTCTATTCATTCGCGTGATCTGTCTCTCTCTCTCTTCATCTCTTCTGTGATATTTTGGCATGGAAGACGATGACGAGTTCGGGGATCTGTATACAGACGTGCTTCGTCCCTTCTCTACACCCGCAGCTCATCAGCCACAGCCGTTAGCATCCTCAGCATCCTCTGTAAATCCTCCACCCGATCTTAACCTTCACAGCGACGACGAAGAGATCTTGTATGGATCTTCCGATCCCAATATCAAGGGTCCTCCTTCTCAGACCACCGATCAAACCCTTGTTTCTGATCGTAACAAGCCTGACAAAGACATAATTCGTGGCGAAAGAATTGACGTAGCTTCGGATTGGAAAAACGAAGATGCGTTAAAAGACCTGGAAGAAAATAAAAAGAAAGAAGAGGTTGAAGATAGGGTTTTGGATGTACGGGTGTTGGATTCGCCGAATGTGGGCACGGCTGGGGTTTCGGAGAATCGGGATGTGGAATTGTTAATTGAAGGAACTAGGTCTTCTGATGCTCAGGAGCCTGGGGATAAAATTGATGGTGCCGAAGTCGAAAAAGGCGGTGTTTTAAAGGAGAAGGATGGAAGTTTTCCTGGGGAAGAGATAGGGGAGAAGTTGGAGATTGACGTTGGAGTTGATGACGTGGGCTCGGAACCGATAATTCCTGGGCTTTCTACAATCAGTGATAGTAGTCCCCTAATTCCTGGGGTCTTTGACTCTGCGGAAAATGTGGGAGATGTCAAAGCTGCTAGAAAAGATGATACCGGTGATGATTGGGATAGTGATAGCGAGGGTGACTTCCAGATTGTGCTGAATGATACTTCCGGGCCTCCAGGAATGGAAATGAATGAAGAAGTGGGAAGTGAAGACGAGGATGAAGATGGAGAAGATTTGGTCATAGTCGCTGACAGTGACCAGCATCATCAGCCTATTGAGGAGCAGGGATGGGGCGACGATTCAGCTCAGGCGGCAGATGGGGACAGGAAGGAGATGGGCGAGGCAGAAAAGGGCACTGGAGGGATGATTAATAACGTAGGGGCAAGAATTGGGTATAGCAATCATGGGTTTTATCCACACCATTCTCAGTTTAAGGTCAGTTTCTCGATATATGTTGGTTGTTGAAAAGCAGGTTGAAGAAATGTGGTGTTCTTTCTTTTCTCATTTTGATGATGGGAATTAGAAATGGAATGTAAATGTTTTGTTAAGTTGTGCAATGTAAATGTTGGTTTGTTAATGTTGAAAGGTGTTTCAGAAAATGTTGCTCCTACTATGCATCCATGTATTTTTTTTTTCTACCTCCATACCATATATTAACATATGAAATAAACTAAATTGGTAGGCAGAAAGGAGTGAAGCAAAAGAATGGGATAAGTGGCCCTGATATGTACAATGGGATATCACCTTGTAGTGGTGCCATTCGTTTACATGCCACAGTGATTGAGCTTGAAGAAGTGGAATTTTATTGGTGCCATCAAAGTGTTGTCTGGTCGACTGCTTTGCTCTAGAAGCCCTTCTAGAACCTTACAAAGGGCTTATGCTGGTGGTGATGATGAGGCAATTGCTTAGGCTAGAAAACAAGCCTCAGAAGTGGGTTAATTTACAATTATTCATATCTATATCTATATTCACACTAGTACACTACTAATAAAGCATCAAATAAGTGTTTTCTCAATTTCACATACCAAAAATACCGTTGTTCAAGAAAGGATATTTTCACTGCTCTTATTCTGTTCTAACTCAGAAGAGCAAATCTTATAAAAAGAAAGAAGGATTTTACTTTTTTAAAACATTTATTTCTTTTAACATAACCGTACTTTTAACAAAACCATACTTAGTAACAAAAAGGAAAAAAATAACAATCTTAAAATCATTATCTTTACTTAAATCCATATTAAAATCTGTGGATATGCATATTTCTAAATCCCAAGTGCAAAAATCCATAGAAGACATGGGAAAAAAAGCACTCCAGGAAACATCCATGGCACCTCCCAAAAACCAATATGATAATTTATACAAATATTTATTCTAAGGTTCTATAATTATATGAAACAGTTTAATTATTATCAAGTATAATCACAACAAAAAGTTGTAATGTAGGCTTCACAACTGATTAAAAAGTTTGATAAAAACGGTGACCTCTCTCTCTCTCTTTAATAAATTGAATTGTACATACTCGTAATCTTAAGCATGCCCAGCCCTTATTCCACTGGGATGATTCCCTGAAAGAAATGTATCCTTTTTTATTTGATTTTCTCTATGTATGCAATAAAAATAGTCATTTAAACTCGAAAACTTCATGAACAGTTTCTTTATATTGTTTTGTCTTGAACCTTCATTTCTTCACATGTTGCATTTACCCACCCAGGATGTGAAAGTTCATCTGAAGTACTGGAAGATGAGAAAAAGGGGAAATATTAGTGAAAAAACGATGGCAGGAAGGGAATGGTGAATAGTAATAGATAAAGTTATATGATGCTGGATACATGAGCGATTCTCTTAGCAAAATGAAGTAGAAAGATGCTCATTGTTTATGGGAACAGTTGAGTTGATAGGGAAAGGAACCTTGGTTTTTGAGTCTTCTTGGCCCTATTAAAGCCTTTATTGCTGTTTTTTTAGATAATAGAGAAGTATATCTCATGTTAATACTATATTGTTTCATATCTGTTCTTGTACCTTCCTCACACACAACGTATAGACAACCTGATTCAAAGAGGGCAATTCTTCTATGCTTAAAAATCTATATAATGACCAGTTCAAGCTCTGGATTGAGTCCTGCCAGGAACTTGAAGATACTTTTAGATTCTATTCTAGGTTCTTCTTATATGGCACTGCATTTGGCTGACAAGCTGAGTTGAAGTTTGCTCATCCTCCTGCATGCTCTTGAGACTTGTACAGTAACTAAGCGAAACCTATAAGTCTGAGCAGTTGTATCTCAAATATCTTTTTCTATCTTCAAAAATAAAACCCAAATAATTCCCAAGTCCACAGAATTAAGAAGCCAATATACAACAACCAGGCTTTTAACCCCCACTTGTCTTGGGTTGGACCTAACATGGTTGGATCCCTGTATTCTGCTAATAAATTATCGTAGTTCACTTCCCCAACTAATACATGCCTTGACTGATTTTGACTGCTCTAGATAGTTATTTATATTTAGTTTGGTTACTGTAGTCTGCCTTTTTCAGACTTCATAGTATCAAATTGGTTACTTGCGTATGAATTGGATTTGACCTTAATGGAAAAATTCATTTTCCAACATTCCCAATGATGATATAACTTGAAAGTGGGAAAAATAAGTGTAGGAGGTCTGGAATCAAACTTCATTTTGGGGTGTTGGCTCTTCACAAAAGTCAGAAATATCAGGTCCAGACTCTGTAATTCATTAGTGTGATTTATGTTTTTACAGAAGATGACTGTCACACAATTAGGAATACTGGATCTCCAAATCCCTAAGTGCTGGATTTGTGCCTCAAAATGAAAATCACAATAAAAAAAATAGAAAAGAAAAAAAATATAATGATTTGTGCTATATTAATGTGATTGAACCAAGTTGCATGTTGATATATTCCTGTGCTTTTACCAAGTTGCAAATTGTTATTAAATCACTTGATATAGAAGAAAAAACAGTGCGTAAAAGAGATAAGAGAGGAAATGAGAGGAAACTTGGGAATGGATTGACAAAGTGTGCTGGACTTCTCACTCCCTTTGTTATATGTTGGTAAGGTTACAGTAGCACCCTTGAAAGTCAGACTAAGGAGACACATGTTTACTGATCATAAAATATATAAAAAAGGAAATTTTCCCTAAACAAAAATTATCTTCATGTTAAGGAAATGCACATTGCTTTTGAGAAGTTTTTTGATATTGCTTTCAGGAAGTTCATTGTTTGATAAACATTTGCTTAAATGAACCCCCATAAAGTCCATTACTGATGCTTAAACAATACTTTCATTGTGATTGTATTTCTGATTTTCGTTGTAGTTTGTGGGTCATACTTACGTTCTTTTTGTTTCATTTGTAGTATGTAAGGCCTGGGGCAGCAATCATGCCTGGAGGAGCTAATGTTGGTCCTGGAGGTGCCCCAAATCAAGTTCGTCCGCCTGTTAACCTAGGCCCTGTTGCTGGTCGTGGTAGAGGTGATTGGCGACCAATTGGGCTTAAAACAAATACAACCTTGCAGAAAAATTTTCATTCTGGTTTTGGGTTGCCTGCTTGGGGTAGCAATTCATCAGGACGTGGTTTTGGTGGCGGACTGGAATTCACACTGCCATCTCACAAGTAAACTTATACAATTGCATAGTTTTAATTGGCTTTTCTTTATTGATTTAATCATTATACGTTATTTAATAGGTTATTGGATTTTTTGTTCTTTTTTGGTAGACTAATGGCACTTCTCTTGAACTTTTGAAAATTTTTATGTTATTACTTATAAAAGGAAGTTAGATGTATTGAAACTGCTTAGTAACTGAGCATTAAAATTCTTTTCATTTACCTAACATATTGGGATGGTGGTGGCACACAGCTATTGTTTTCAAAGAAAATATTTTTCTTTTAAATTTTAGTTTCGTTGTAAAAGTTCCGTTTATTATGAATGGATGAACAAACTTGTGAAAATTTATTCCCATTGTATTATGTGGACTTGGAAGAACATTCTTTAGCATGATGGTTTGGTTCTTTCAAGTGTTATGATCACCTATTTTTGTTGCATTACACACACATGCATTGACACACACACATATGCATATATACACACGCACATACATACATACGTGCATGTGATTATATATATATTAGGTTTCAGATTATTCCTGTTTTGGTGCAGCTTGATTGGTGTTGTGGGTTTTTCTGGCGCGTGCGGGTGGGTTTGGGGTTTTGGGGGGGGGGGGGGGGGGAGTTGGTGGTGGGAGTGGGTTGGGGATAACATTTTTTATAGGGATAATGCTTCATAGGGGCTACGGCTAATGTATGGATTAACATAGAAAAATTCTCTTTACGGTATTTTAATGTTGTTTTTAATGATAAGCACCATTACCTTAAGGAAGGTGGCAAAACAGTTTAAAGGTGTCCCATTCGGAACCTTTTATGATTTCTGCGCTATTCTTTCTGAAGGGTTATCAAATGTTCAGAAAAATTGAGGTAAGGGAGCCCCAACAAAAATATATGTGATCATAGTTGTGCAGCTAGAGGAATTATTTTCTTAAGACTGTGTCCAGGCCAAGCACAACTTTGCCAACTTACCTATTGGTGGGAGGGAAATCAGTGGTGGTTTCCATGTTGGGAAGGAAAGGAAAGATTTTGTACGATGCAGCTTTTCTGGCTGTAGTGTGGCCCACATGGCTGACAAGGAATAGATGCATCTTTCAAGGGAAAAGGTGCTGAAACTGAGGATTATGGAGGAGACTCTTTCTATGACTGCATCTTGGGTTTGTATCAAGGAAGAATTCAAGTCCTTGTGCCCAGAGGAGGTGATACAGAACTGGTCTTCTGTTGCTCTTTTGTCTGATTTGTAATTGTATGACAGGGTTGAAAGTGTTTAGTGTTCTGCTACTGTACAGGTGTCCTGTTACTCTATGATATTGGTCTTGATCACTAGAGCAGGATAGTTATTTCTCTTATTCACACATCTCGTGGATAAGATTTATCTTATCTAATTTTTTATTCGTATATACATATATATAATCCATCATCGTTCATCAGAAAAAACAAAAAAACTTTGCCAACTTATCTGCTTTCTTATTTACCCTACTATGGGCTTTTGAAGACAACATGTACATATAAATAATCAGAATTCTGATGTCTTAAATCAAATTCATCAGTCTTTACAATCTCTCTCCCAACTCCACCACCTCACCATCCAACTCATTCTCTTTTCTTGACCTGCTCTAGATTAGAATCTTCTTTGTTCAGTGGATGAATAATGTTACATTAATGGAATAAGAGGACATAGTTATTGCAGGAGGTGAAATCAGAAGAATGTGGTCAGTATTGATTGCTAACTATTGTGATTATAGGGAGATTGGATGGAATTTTCTTCCTTTTGTTAGCCCTTATTTAGAGGAAAGTGTTCTATTGATTGGTGACACAAAGGTGGTGGGAACTGTCTCATTCTCATTGGTAGATTTTCTGTTTCTGTTCTGTTCCTTGACTGTGATGCTAATATTAACTTTAGCATTTTTTGCAGTCTATGCTAACTAGAGCTCATTGAAGGAAGCTTTGTGGTTTGAGTTGCAGCAAATCATGTCATAGTGGAAGATTCCTAGGATAGCATGGGGAGAGTATGTTGTCATTAGAATTCTCGTCAGATAAGTGGTTGAAGGGAACCATGCTGTTTCCCTGTGTGATAGGTTTGGTGTTAGCCAAATAAATGGCTTGATCAACATGCCTACAAGAGGAAGCTTAATTATGTGCTAAAGACAATAGACCCTGTTCTTCGTAAGCTAGATTGTATTCTGAATTCTGATCTCTATAGGCTTGAATGCTTATTGGTGTAATTTTATCCGAAGAAGTTCTTACTAACCTAATTTTGGCAAGTGGCATTTTCATTTCATCAGTCTATTTCACATAAACAAATATTTTTTCTTCATGGTTAAGAACTTAAAATTTGAGAATACGAGGCATCCATATGTGTGTATTGATGGAGAAGGTAAAGAATTGGTTGAACTCATCTCACTTGGCTGGGTAGAGAAAGACTCATAATTTGAATGAGCTCACAACTTTATTGCACTCAGGTGTGATACAATATTCTATCTCATGGGTGGGCGAAAAAATCCATTTAAACATTGGATGCATCTTCTTGTTCATTAAGAGTTTGGACTTCATGCATAATGTGAAGCTCTCAAACACCTAGAAAATATTTACACCAGAATAATTGGTGGAGCAAACTTCATGAGTGAGCATCTGTCAGGAGCTACAATCGCTACCAGGAAACAGAGCTGCTGATTCTTTGAGTCAGAAGGGATCCAGTACTCTAGTAGTTGGATTTCAGCTATTGACGCCTAACTTTGCAAATGACAAAGATTTTATAAAAATAGCAGTGATTTTATTTGGGGTATTGAGCATTCATGATGGTTCATCGATGATAACTTGTTTTTAGAATGTCTTTCTTCTTAATGAATAATGAAATTTTTTTATAAAGGGAAGAAGTGATGAGACAAGAAGATATCAAACTCTGGAGAGTAGCTAAACAGGGTACAATGAAATATAATCAAGCAAATAATAGATAAAAAACAATTGGCTAATACACATCTCCTTCAGGATGCCCTTAGACATGGATTCATGTATCACTTTGATTGTTTTAGCCAATCTGCAAGGCTTTTTGTGACCAAGGGACTCAAAAATGAAATGTTTGATGCTAATGCCAAAAATATAGTTGATTGAGCTTAATGCTCTGGATGATATCAGTAATGTTGATTTTTTGGCTAGCCCAGAAGTATGGAAAACTCGAGAAACCTGCCTAGCACAGCACTTGGAGCAAGGTACTCAATGCAGTTCTTATAGCACCCTCCTCTGTATAAGAATTAGAAATCACGTGAAGGATGTTTCCATTCTTGACATTTAACATACCTCTGATTGGTGATGGCCCTGGATTCCTGAATGACTCTCCTTCATTATCCAACTAAACCACTTTTATTCATAGAGGCTGCTATGCTACTTTGTGTAAGGGGAAAAAGGCCTCACTGGTTCATTCTTTCAAGATGCCAAAATTTGAAAGACTTCTGAGAGTCAATTGAAGCTGTTGCATATTGGCCATGATCTTATGAGCTTAACAATGTTGAAGCTGGGGAACTCCTGTCTTGAAAATTCTTCCAATTTCTGACATTTAAGACGGAAAAACTACACAAGCAACACCACCAGCCATACCATCTTCACCACCCTGTTTGTCATTGTCATCATGACCATCATTTTCATCAAAATCAATATGTCCACCTTTACCATCATTTCATCACTCTCATTACTCTCTTTTTCTTATTTTTCTTCTGCTACATGAGTATCTTTCCTTGTCCATGTGGGGTTAATGTTGCTGTTGAAACTTGTTCTTCTCTTTTCAGCTTTGGTTGCACCACCTGGTTTCAAATTTCAATCCATTTGCTTGACTTCAATGATCAAGGAACAATTTGCACAGCTTTGTCAATGGGTATGAAGTGTCCTCTCCTCTTTCCCACATCACAGCATTGACTTCAATTCCTATTTTTGTTGTATCACAAGCAATCATAAGACGTGGTCAATTATTGGGCTTATATATCTCAACACACCTAATCTACTCTAAAAATAGATTTTGCTTGTCAACTTACTAAATAACACATCCAATGAACCTTCATTATAGCTTTTATTTTTTGATCTTTAACTGCTTTGTCCTGAGTTGTATGTTGTAGTGGCAATATACAAGCTTTTGGTGTTTTTTGCATTCAAGTCTAGTTCTTTGTTTTGTATGAATTAGGGTAAATGCACTCCAGATTCTTTCATTTGGTGAATATGATGCTGTTTTTTTTTATCAGTAATGAGAGAGATATAATAGAGTATATAAGGAAGAGAAAGGTACAAAGATGGGAGTACATCCCATTGAGGAATGGGATGCGTCCAAGAAAACAATCAAAAAGACATTCTAAATAAGAAATAGCAAACAACCATCATCACAGTCTTATACCACTTGCTTAACCACCCTAGATATAAAACTTTCCCAATTCTTTATGATATTCCCCACCCCATAATCACTCCAATCAGCAGAAATCAATACCCAAAAGGCTGCAAGTCCCATTGCTTTATCTAGGATTAACTCTCAGCCGCTGAAGGTGTCTTTAAAGATCTTTCTATTATGGTTCAGCAGCTTCAGCTACACTACCCAGATGGTAGCAAAGAAAGCAGCTGAATATAGACTACTCCCTCTCTTTGACAAGTGAGGAAAACACCATTGGGCAGCTATCTTGCTAAGAGAGCTAGGTAGAGCCTACTGTACTCCAGCCAAAGCCAACAAACTCCTGCACATAAATCCCACAAACTCACAATGTAACAGCAAGTGATCCATTGACTCCTCTGTCCTCATACAATGAGTGCAAGCATGCGGGGACAAAGCCCAAGACTTCCTACGTCGCTAGAGATTGTCTAGAGTATTAATCCTTTTCAAAAAAGCCATCCATGTGAATATCTTCACTTTGAGGGGGATTTTGGCTTCCATAGAGACAAAGTAGGGAAGCAAGGAGGGGATGACGATGACAAATTCCAAAAATATGACATCCAGGATTTACAAGAGTACTTGCCCTTGGGATCAAGCGACCACAATCTGACATCGGGAATAGGCGGATGAAGAACCACCCCTTTAAGGTTATCAATTATCTCGAAGTTCCCTACTAAACTGAAGGTTCCATTGAAGCCCTTGATGAGACCACAAAAGGATATCACAAACAAATGGATCCTTGGGAACACAAGCACAAAAGAGGCAAGGGAATCTAGCAGCTAGGGAAGAATCTCCCCACCAAACATTCGACCAAAACTTTATAGAGTCACCCCTTTGAAGATTGGTTGATACAAGGGGCAAGAATGAACCGGCTAGGTCCAACATGTGTTTCCATGGGCAAACAGAAAAAACCTTCATGTTTTGATTGACTTCCCTCCCATTGATATGAACACCATAGTTACTTGAAATAACCTTATGCCACAATGTTCCTCTTTACTGGCCAAAACGCCACAGCCATTTACCAAGAAATGCATACTTCTACAATTGCACATTACCAAGAGATAATCCCCCTTGCTCAAGCCTCCTAGTTCCCTGATTCCAACTCACTAGATAATCCTTCTTTTTTTGCTTTCCACTTCCTTCCCATAAAAACTCCCTTTGCAAATTTTCAATATTGTGCACCACCTTCGTCAGTGCTCTAAACAAGGACATAAAGTAGATTGGCTAACGCAGCTTTGATCAACATGACTCTCCCCTCTATGGAAAGATACTGCTTTTTCCACATTGGTGGCTTCTTTCTCATTCTTTCAATAACTGGGTCCCATGCTCCTACCGATTTGGTTCTTCCACCTAATGGGGTTCCAACATACTTAATTGGCCAGTTTGCATGCCTACGTCCATTGTATTCTGCAAACATCTTCATCTCCTCTTCTCTTACGTGAATCCTAGAAATACTGCTTTTTGCAAGATTTACCTTAAGTCTAGATATCATCTCAAGGGATTCAAGGATACGTTTTGCCCAAAAAACTGTGTTCCAACATTTCTCCAAGAAAAGAATTTTGTCATCTGCAAATTGCAAATGTGATATAGAGACACCATCCTTGCTAACTTTAAAGCCTTTTATCAACTCTTTCTTTCTTCTCTCCCATTTCCATCTACTAAATACATCACCAATCATTGTGAATAAGAAAGGGGATAAAGGCAACCCTTGTCTAAGCCCCCTAGATGCTGAAATCTGACCAACCACTCTACTGTTGATAATGAAAGAATACGATATGTTCTTCAAACAGCCCCTAATCCACCCACACCACTTATCACCAAAACCCTTCCACTTCATCACCTCTTCCGAAAATTCCCATTCCACTCTGTCCTATGCTTTCTCCAAATCCACCTTACACACCAACCGCGGTTTCCCATTCGTTTCCGTTAAGCTACACATTCATTAGCCATCAGGGAACAATCTAATATTTGGTGACCCTTTACAAAGGCACTTTGGTTTTCTGATATGACCGTCCTATCACGTCCTTTAGCCTAACCGCCAACAAGTTGGATGTGATTTTGTACATGCTTGTGACTAGGCTAAGCAGAAATCCTTCACTTCAGCCGCTCCTTGGATTTTTGGAATAAGACACAACAATGTGGCATTGACATAGGCTAATCAGACTGATATGATGCTGTTTGGGCAAGGAACTTGGTTGCTAACATTTTTAGTGCAGGGATGGTACTTGAGATTGAGGAAGTAATATGGTATTGAGCATTACTGGAAAACGATTTGTATATTTGTCACAAAATTTAATCATTATCAAAAGTTAAGTCTTAGAAATAAATACACACCAGCTAGATAAAAGATTACTCTTATCATCTTGAACCAGATCTCATCAATGATCTTTTTAACCCATTTATGTGTCTTGAGTCAACAACTTTGATTTGGGCTCTCATCACCTTCATGCCCTTATATATGGATTTGACTGTCGGGTATGCATTTTTGTCCACTATTCTCGGCACATGGCGTACGGGTTCTAACATACATAGGAACTAAATCCCATGCCTTCTCCCAAAAAGCATTGGAAAGATCAATATCCTCCAGTCTACTCCCAATATTTGTGTGGCATTGATGGCAATTTGTCCAATCTTTATTAGTAAACAGCGCTTTCAAGCTCTTCTTGGAGCCTAGAATGGTCTCTAATGCTATTTAGTTAGTGCTAAATCTAGCGATGCTCGATTGTACTTGGTCACTACTACAAAACCTCTCTCATCTTTTCAAGTAAATAATTATGATTGTGGAGGAATTTGGTTAGTATCCATGCATCTTGTGATATTCTAACAACATTCTTCCTTCCCATATAGACTCCAGCATAAAGTCAATATCTTGTGTAGCACATTGGGGTTAATAAAGGGCATATTTCTCCTACATCTTCAAGCCTGCATTTTAAAGGCACTCCATTATCTATCATAATTTAGAACACATTCTTCTTGCCAACATCTTTTATAACCTGGTCTAATAATCTAGTAATGTCCTTAGCGTCTTCTTTTCTTATAAGATGAGTTTGTTGATTTGAGGAACATGGCTTTACTCTTACTATAGATTATGAACTTGATGATGGAAAAATCGTCGGGGACTGTCCATTCGTCACACATGACATTAACCTCAAACCTTTTTTTTTTTGGATTGGTAATAAGATTTTATTGAAGGAAGGCTAGAAGCCCAAAAATAGGAAACAGATAGTGTACCCGAACAGTGTACAACAGAACAGAGCCAACACTACACTCAAACTAGAGTATCAAAATTAGAATAGTTCATGAATGCAATGAGGTCCAAGTCTTTGCAAGACTCCAAATTGGACAACCAGAAAAGGATGAATCTGATGGCTGACTGAAGGATGCTCCTTTGGGGCTGGAATGGTCCTTGAAAATCCTTCTATTCCTCTCCTTCCATAAAGCCCAAACAATAGCTGCAGGTGCATATTCAATATAATTTGCTTCAGATCCGATATTTTACACCAACCCCAGGAATCCAGAACCTGACCAATCTCTTTAACCTCAAACTTGTCACAATGAGGTTGCAAAAAAGAAGTAATATCTCTCATCTCGCCTATTCTCAGCATCCAAATATATACCCCCAAAATCTCAAGGGCATAAGAGGTACCACTTCAACTCCAGACTCCTGTATCACATCAACCATATTCTTGAAATGCCGTGAAGTCACTGCATTAACAGGAACGTGAATGCAGTGACTACAAGACAAGTTTTACTCTCATAGCATAATATATATATATATATATATATATATATATATATATATATATATATTTATATCATCTTGATTACTGATAAAAAAGGAATGTGATTCAATATGAAAATCTTTGAGATGAATTTTCCATTTTTTTCTTTTACATTCATTAACCTCTTATATCTAGGATTTGAAGACTTGTTTAGTGAAGGCTTTGCCAAATAATCTTGCATCCCTATGCTTTGAGAAGATGAAAAGGCGGAGGTTGATCAAACCCCGCCACCCCAGCCCATGGCCTTGACATTGATGCTTTGACATTTGTTACAACTTATACTAGAAGTGCCACCTCTCTCAAATTCATATCTCTTTGCCTTGATCAACTCTTACTGAGTATAAACATGCAGCACATGTAATGGAGACAAGTGGCAGTATCCTTGTAAAAGTTATAACTTATAAGAGGCGGGGAAAATATTCTCCTAAGGCCCAAGCCTTAATTTGGCATATTTTAGATGATGTATGTCCTACTTGGAAGCTTGCATAATTTAATTCAAGTCTAGTTGGGTTTTATTTGTGCATTGACTTTAGTTTTTATTTATGAGCTTCTCTAGTTATTTAAGTTTGGGTTTATTAGTTAAAAGCCCAAGGAGTCCAAGCCCATCAGTATTAGGCATTATATGCCTATAAATGAGGATTCAATGGTTTCTTCTTTTTTTTTAGGGGAAGAGAAGAAGGCTATGAATTTTCTAGCAAATATTGCTCTAGGGATTATGTGATGCAATCATCTCTGAGACGTGTTACTGTTCACGAATGCTATTTATGGGTACTGATCAGTGATTACTATTCATGGAATACTGTTGAAGGATTAATATTTTCAGGTAATATTCACTAGTTTTTGTCTCGTACCAATTTTTGGTATCAAAGTTGGTTAAACATGTCTATGCATTCTGGAAAATCGTATAGAGGAAGATTGACAGATTATGAACGAGATGAGATGTTTTTTCGCCTAATGAATCAACTCCATGACATTACAAGTCGATGGAGCGTCCTATAAGGTAGAGTCACTCAAGTTATTGGTGGTGAGATGGCTGGTACACAAGGAAAAACATCTGCGGTAGGAAAGTGGAAAGACAATGAAAATTAAGAAAGAGAACAAGGTGTACAGCAAGTAAACCCTCCTCCGATGCAGCAAATTAGGACTCCTCAAGGCCATGGATTGCCCGAAGATCACATGTTTGGTTGTGCTAGAGATGTATCTTAGCAAGTACCATATGAAGCATACAATATGGAAGAGATATTACAAAGAGAGTCAAGGTAGAGGTTCCTGATTTTGAAGGAAAGATGAATGAATCTGGTGTTATTTAGAGACTTCGCTTTCTTTTATTGAAGAGTATTTTGATTGGTATGACATGATGAATGAACGAAGAGTATGATTTGCCAAGATGACACTTAAAGGTTTGGCAAATGTTTGGTGGACTAGTGTTGAAGGGGATATTAGAGAGATTGCCTTTGTGCAAGGATCTTAGCATTATCTAAGCTGATTTACTGGCTAGACAGCATGATATGTATGCTAATTATTCATTACATGACAGCTATTTTTGTAAGGGAACTCGGCTTAGTTTGCCCAATACATTCCTATATGAGCATATAGTTTGAGAATTGTATTTATGAGATGCAGCAGGTCATTTTGGAAGAGATAAGATCATTGAAATGGTTGAGGATTGTTATTACTGGCTGATCTTGAAGTGGGATATATCAAGAGTTGTTTCTTGAAGTTGTATTCATTAGGTTTCAAAGGGAAGGAAGAAAAATAAAGGGCTGTACATGTCAGTACCAATTTCACATTAATCATGGAAAGACCTAAGTATCGACTTTGTCCTAGGATTGCCTAGAACACTTTGAAGTCTTGACTCCATCTTTGTGGTGATTAATAGATATTCAAAGATGGCTCTTTTTATTTCTTATTTAAAGAGGTTTGATGCTGTCAATATTGCTAAACTCTTATTGAAAGAAGTTGTTTGATTCCATGGGCTGCCTAAAAACTCTGTCTTTGACCTTGATGTGAAATTTACGAGTTATTTTTGGAGAACTTTGTGAAAATTTCTGAATACAAGGCTGAAATTTTCCTCTTTGCATCCCCAGCTGAGGGGCAAATGGAAGTCATTAATCAAGCTTTGGGTGATCTTATTTGATGCCTTGTTTTGACCATGTTTTTAGCTGGGGTCAAGTATTTCTTATAGCAGAGTTTGCTTAAAATAGCTCTATTAACAGGTCTACAGGTCACAGCCTGTTGAGAAGTGTGACAAGGTTACTTCCTAGGAAGCCAAATGATGGTGTGCATATTGGTATAATTAACTTTTTCAATATCGAAGTTCTCACTTTATACCAAGGAAATGATTAAGAGGCAATTATTATGGAACTTAATGACTAAAACAATTGTCTGGACCTTTTGGAAGGAAAGGAATAGAAGAATTTTCAAGGATCATTTTAGCCCTAAGAGCATCATTGTCCAGTCAGTCATCAGACATCTTATTTTGGGTGGCGAATGTGGAATTGTGTAAAAATCTGGTCATCAACGTAGTCTCTGGCATTGTTCTAATTTGAGAGTCTGTTTAGATTGTAGTACTTCCTGTCTTGCTCTAGACCGTTTGTGTACACTTTTTGTATCCTCTCTCTAGGCTTATTGCCATCTTTCAATAAATTTCTTGTTACAAATAAAAAAAATGATAAATAGGAATCAGTTGATGCTGTGTTGCTAAACTTCCACCGGCTCCATATGTAAAGGAAGAGATAGATTGTATTGATCATCAACTCTTGTCTGCAAACAGAGGGGGCCATCAGAGGTTTTTTATCCTATGGAAGAGGGAGGCATCCACTTTTTGTTTTTGATTGTACTTTGCTTATAAATGATGAGTTTCAATGCCTCAACCCTAACCTGTATGATTTAAATTTCTAGGTTTGTGTTCTTTTAAGTCAGAGAAAGTTGAAGGAGAGAAGTGGCAGCACCCTCATAAAGTTTATAAGAGGCGGGTAAGATATTCTCCTAAGGCCCAAGCCCTAATGTGGCATCTTTTAGATATGTGGAACCTACTTGGGAAGTTGCATAATTTAAGTCTAGTTGTGTTTTATTGGTATTTTGGATTATTATTTGTGTTAGTTTTCATATATGGGTTTCTCTAGTTATTTAAGTTTGGGTTTATTGGTTAAATTTGGTTTATTAGTTAAAGCCCGAAGAGTCCACGCCCATTAGGGCCAGACAATGTATGCCTAGATAAGGATGTAATGGTGTTTTTTTGTTTTTGTGAGAGAGAAGAAGTTCTAAGGATTGTGTGATGCAATGATTTCCAAGGTTTGATGCCAAGGAACCATATGTGAGAAGCATAGGTTTGTTTATTTTTATTTTCATTTATGTTGCTATTAACGAGTGCTATTCATGATACTATTCACTGGGTGCTGATTACTATTCACAGGTATTCACTAATGTTTGTCCTAAAACAACATGAGCTTGGTAATAGGCCTTCTATGACTTCTTCATTATATTTTTTTAGTCAGTAATAAGAGGATTATATTGATAAGAGGGGGACTGATACAGCAGTGGTACACAAGTTGTGTACGTCTAGAAAAAAGAACTGAAAGAAAGGGAAAAAAGAAGAAAAACCTAAACCCCATTAATTCAGAGAACAGGATGCATGAGAGAAAAGCTTCCAATTGGCTGTTAGAAAAAGACGGGATCGAAGATGTCCACCAAATTAGTAACCTTTGCATCACTCGCTCCAACGCTTCCACCTTCTTGACCTTAGTTTGGAAAATTCTGTGGTTCCTTTCCCCTCGAGTCACCCAAGAGAGTGCTGCAGGAGCTATATTTCAAATCATAACCGTGCCTAACTTGCCATTCTTTGAACTTCAGGATTCTAGAGCATTGGTAATTTTTGCCAGCTAAACCCTAGAAAACTCAAATCTCTTAAGGTTAGAAATCCATAGGCTGCTGGCCACAGTACAGTAACAGAAGATGATCAACTGATTCCTCCATCCATTTGCACATAAAGCATTTGTTAGGTAGGTGCCAACCTTTACCTTGCAAATGATATATTTTTAAGATTTTGTCAATAGAAGCTGTCCCGAGGAAGAAAGCAACCTTAGGAGGAAAATGACTGTACCATAATAATTTTTCCAAGTGAGAAACACAACCTGTGATTGCCGAAGACTTGAATGCTGATTTGAAATGAGAAAAATCCTGGTTTGTCCTTAGTCCAGTTTCTCAAATACTTGTTTTGGGTGAAAGAGGAACCATATAGCACCTGAAGCAACTCATCCATCATACCTATTTCCCAATCAATTAAGTTCCTCCTAAACTTTATGTTCCACACTACATCTGAAGGCTTACTTGGATCAATAAAGAACATTGCTTACTGTAGATGTCTGATTCGAGCTGATATTATACAAAATAGGTAATCTATCTCTTAGGCACTGATCATCGCGCAACAAATCCTCCCTAAAACAAACTCTGTTTCCATAACCCACTACAAATCTGCTCTCTTTTTTTTAGAGAAATTAACAATTTCAGAATAGGCCTCCACAAGCTCACACCAAGAAGTAATTGCGAAGGACGAGGGAACCAATTGCCTAAAGTGTTGTGATATTTGTGGTGGATTACTTCCCTCCATAAACTATGAAAGTCCATCTCGAATCTCCATAACCATTTATGGAGTAAGGCTTCGTTGAATAAAGATAGAGGCCTCAAACCCAAACCCCCTTATTCCTTTAACTTGCAAACTTCCTTCCAAGATATTAAGTAAAAATTTTTCTCCCCTTCCGGACCTTCCCAAAAAATTTTTTCTGAATATGTTCTAATCTCCTAGCTATTGATTCCGGAATCTTAAGGGCATACATTTAGTACGTAGGAATACTTGCTAACAATCTTTTTAAAAGGGTTAACTTACCCCTTTAGAAAGAATAAAGCTTTTCCAAGACAATAACTTCCTCTCCATCATTTCCAGTTTCCACCATCAGCTCCCAAAGTGAAGTTTTCTTGTAAGAAACCCCCAAAGGTATCCTAAGGTAAGAGGTAGGAAGCCTCCCAGCTTTACAACCCAATACCTGATTCATTTGCTACATTTACCTCTTCACCAATACCAAAAATGATACCTTGAGCCAGGTTAACCTTCAGACCTGAACATGCCTCAAAACATGGGAGAATACTTCAAAGCATTAGTAATTGATGGCTTGAAGGGTTGCAAAACAGCAATATGCCACCCACAGATGTATGTCGCAACAAGTCTTTTTGACAAGTCCGCGCCGCACTCGCACGCCTACGAGTCAGTCTATAAAGATAGAAAAGAAGGCAAGCAAGACAAAGACAAGAACACTGGAAGAAAAGAGAAGCTTTATTAATGCAGTCAAAGAAGTTACATTGTGTACAAACAAGATACAATGTTAGCCTAGTGTGCTAGAGAGGTAGGTTGCATAACAAGGGGATCCTTGCAAGCCCATTGGATTAGTGCCACCATCCCCTCTATAATGAGGATGCTAAGGCTTTGGGGGAATTCCAGAAGGAAACATCAGGGTTGCTGGTATAATCATACTTTTACTTTGATTTTCTTTTTACATGAATGGAAATACCCTTGAGCATCATGTTACACTACTTATATCACGGGCCAAGGCCATGCACACATTGCTGGACAAATGGCTGGCAAATCCCCCATTCCCAAAAGGCACACCCTCTAGTAAACCATTCTCCGAGGCTCTACCTATTAATCGGTTAAAAAGATTCCATATTTATAGTGAATAACAATGGAGAGAAAGGATCCCCTTGACTTGGACCTTTGTGGTCTTAAAGAATCCAGCTGCTGTCCCATTTACTAGATTTGACACCTGAACTGTGGCAATATAGATGTAAATCCAGCATGTCCATATAACTCCAAATCCCATCCTCTCGAAGTAAATAAAGCAAAACTTTCCAATTCACATGATGATATGAATTTGTAAGTCCAATTTACATAAGATCTTGTTTGAGCTCTCTTTCATACACAAATCGCTAGCAATTATAAACCCATCCAGATGTTGACGAGCTCTAATGAAAGCACTTTGGGATGATATTAAGGATGGCAACACCATTCTAAGCCTATTAGCCAGCATCTTGGCTATAATCTTGTAAAAGCTACTCTTAAGGCTAATAGGTCTGAAATCCTTCAAGCTTATCCCATCATCTTTCTTAGGAATCAATGTGATTAATGTAGCATATATAAATGATTTTTTTCAAAACAGCAGCAGGAGTAGAAATCTCCAAGAGCCGCCATCAAGTCATTATTAATGATATGTGGACAAGCTTTATAGAAAGAAATGGAAAAGATATCCTCTCCGGGAGCTTTATTACTGTTGAGTTGAGAACTGGCACCCTTAACCTCCTCCCAAAAAAAAGGCATTCCAAGCTATCTTTATCTCCACCATCTAGCATATTGAATTCAATTCCATTTAAAGATGCCCTGAAATGATCCTCCAAATAAATTTCAGAAAATAAATCTGATATTGCAATGTTGATGTTATCTTCCCCCTCGATAATTTGACTCTACTCTACTTTACTGATAAAATTAGCTTGGAATTTGGTGTTTGCAATCCTGTAGAAGAAATATGTATTTTTGTTCCCCGCTCAGTCATAAAGCACATGATTTTTGTTGCCAACTTACTTCTTCAGGCTTAGCCCATCGTCTGATATCCATTTTTAGATTTTCCCTTGATACCCATTTACTTGGCTCGTTTGTCTCTTCTTTATGGTCAAATGACCTTATTTGCTCTAACAAATTTGCCATTTGGACATCTACTCTCCCAACTCATCCCTAGTCCATCTCTTTATCTTTTCATTCAAGGCTCTAAAGTCTTAAAGAATAAAGTTTGGTTGCTTGAGAACTGAAACTCCCCGCACCACTGCTTCACTCTCTTGATAAAAGACTCCTCCTCTAGCCACATATTCTCCAACCTAAAGAGAGATGCCTTGTGGATTTCATTTACAATTTTCAGTAGCAAAGGAATATGATCCGATGTAGGCCTAGCATAGCCCACCATTGAAATTATTTAACAACTTATCCCACTCCAAGGAAACCAGAAATATATCTATTTTAGATAAGGAAGGCACTGACTGATTATTAGACCATGTATATTTTGCTCCTTCAATTGAAACATCAATAAGGCCAAAACAATTTAAAAAATCATCTTCTGCATAAAGGCCTACGTGTACTTAGAAGCCACTTTCTCGGACAGGAAACGAATCTCATTAAGATCCCCACCAATGCACAATAGAACTGAGCTTCCTTGTCTTGCACTACCCAGTTACTCCCAAAGATGAATTGACAATGAATCACTTGAAGGACCATATCCTCCAGAAATCTGGCCAATCTCTAAATTTGTCGAATGATGATGTAGGACTCAAGTGGAATAAACACCTGTCCAAGATTAATACAGCTGCAAAAAGCACTTTTCCAGCAAAAATAATACCCCCAGCCATGGTTTAACATACTGGACGGTACCAGTTTGCACTGTTCGGTTCAGGTCGGCACTCGATGGTCCCTGTCCGGTAATCTGAATTGGGACTGTCCATTACAAAGGAAAAACTGAACTTGTACAGTGTCAACTTGAGAATGCCCGAAAAATGGGTAGCTTGAAACTACAGGAGACTTCAAAACGTGGTAGAAGGCTCTAAAGAATGAAACTAGAAGCATTGAAGACCTAGCAGAAAATTTTGGAATTTTTAATTGCTTCCACAACCCTACTATAAGTACCATACCGATCCCTCACCCTTGACGTTGTTGAGCAGCAGCCGTTATTTCGTATTTGGAGATCATTCTCTACAAATTGTTTCTGCAATTTCAGACTCGGGTTTTTTTTCGTAATGACAAAGTTACCCCAAATACAATGAGATGGTGATGATTCCTAGTATCTTCGATGGCCTGTGAAGCAACATCTTTGATCCCTTCTCCCTAGCCCTGAAGGGCTTTGTCAAGACATAAAAAAATTGCTGGCAAAAGAACGAAGAAAGCAGGGGCTTCGGTCTTTGTTTTCTCTCTTCTCTTGCAACAAGTGGATGACCAGCCACATATCGACCATCTGTCGCACAAATCTCAGGGGTTTACTGGCGATCGTCCGGACTCCAGCTATTGTTCGTTGCTCAGCACCCCAATCCCAATGAATCGGCCACTGTTAGGGTCAACCAACGTTGCGAATACATCTGCTGTTAACGTTGCAGATTTTTCTTTTTAAGTTCCTGGATTGCCCTCGACCATCCGGTCTGGCAGGTCCGGTGCAGTTCATATGGGGACTGGGCACCATTGGTCTGATCCTTGGTTCTGGTACAGTAAAGCATGCCGCTAGCATTCCCTTGGGCTGGTAAAGATAGCGTTGTACCTTCTTCTGATTCCACACTTCCCTAATAAGTTCTCTATCCGCCAATTCCAGCTTTGATTCTTATTATATCGGGATCACAGAAACTGACTGCTGCCTTCACTGTATCCCTTTTCACACCCGCGTTCAAACCACAAACATTCCAAGATAGTTAAGCTTCATAAATACTCAATTGCCTCTTCTTGGTAAATTTTTGACCACTTGAATGGCCTGAGGCTCTGGATTTGTCCTAATCTCACCAGGCCAGCTTATTTAACTCACTCTCGATCTGATTCTTGACTGCTTTGGCCTTCACATGCTGAATTTTGTTGGCTATGAATAAAGCCATTGCTTCCTCTCCAAAACCTTCAAAGGACCCAAAAATCTTCTCAGCTCTAGGATCTTGCTGAACACTCACTCAGAGGCTGTGACATTACCACACTGAGATATGTTCTCCACATTCACCAATGTGCATGCTACAATTTCTGATGATCTCCCTACCACATCAAGGGTTGCAATCTCAGGGTCTGGAATCACATATCCAATGGTGACGTAACTTCTCTTTCAATGGCTGTGTACTTGGGCCCTTCTTTATTCCCAACATTTGGAGCTTGACCTGAAGACACTAGAGGTAGAGGCAAGAAGTTGGAGGCTAGGTGACCTTGCATAAGAATTAAGAAGGCCTTCTGAATCTGTTCCTTCCTCACTCTAGTTTGAATCATGAACGTTGAGATTGAGTGCAATTACTTCATTTAATGGGTAAGTGCCAATGAGAATGGGAGCTGAGATATCATGCCTCCCTTCTTTAACAAGTTTACTAGAACAGGTTGTATTTGGTTGTGGCGACAATGCCTTCTTAGACCAATGAGAGATTCCATGATCTTCATCCTTCGAACCTTGAAGCATTGGAACCTGATCTATGAGTTCTACCAATTACTCACTAAGAGACGGTAAGAAAACTTGTGCAGTTTTGAAGTGTCGGCTTCTCAGATCAGTGCAACCGAGATTTTGGGCCTTTGTCATTATATTAGTTGGTTGTATTATATTATTGTCTGAGTTTGTCACCCTAGTTGTGGAAATGTAGGTTCTAGTACCTTTTGTAGAATTTCCTTATATCGTTTCCTCTTTTGCTGCCTAACACTTTCTCCAACCTGTAGATGCTTTCGCATTTTCTTGCACTTTGGGAGGAAGTCTTAGACAATCAACCACATTCTGATACTCATGTGCCAAGTGTTCTTTTGAATTGGAAACTCCACCACCCTTAATTACCTGGCTGAAATAATTAAATGATGTTTTGTTCTTATTGCCCTCAAAATGGACTCATGGCTCCACCCTATATCCATCATTGGACCAGGCCTTGCACCTCTGGCACTAAATGCTATATTACTCACAAATCATAGAAATAACAGCAGGTAGCCACATAAAAAATGGTCCCAAGCTTGGAAAACATACAAGATGCAAGAAGTCAATAACATACAAATGGTGGTCACAACTCACAAGTCACATGTTAATTACTTAGATGGCCTTCACAATATTTCATGTTAATTACTTAGATAAATAATTGGCCTTCACAATTTTTTCAGTAATTTTATACCATTTTATAATTTTTTAAAATCCAAAAAATTTATATACCTAATTAATGGAACATTGATTGTCCATTAATCCTTTCATAATTTAATTTACTTTTCCTGCATTTTTCTAAAATTTCTAGTTTTTTAGTTGTAAAATATTTAAATAATTAATTTATAACCGATTAGTTGGATAACTAATTGGCTATTAATGTTCCCACAATTATTTCCTGATTCTATCATATATTTTCTCTATTTCTAAACATTATATGTTTTTAATTAATATTTATTGGTTTATATGTTTTTCTAGTTAAAAATTTACATAGATGTATTTTTGGTAGAAAATTAATGATAGCAAAGCTTAATATTTTCAAAATTCTCTATTTTTCATGTACTTTTCTGTATTTTTGAATAGTTACTGTATTTTTAAATATTTCAAATGATTCTTTGACTTGAAAATTAGGCAAATTTTTTTCTCAAAAAATAAAAGTGGCGGCACATACCGATAGATTAGGTGTCCACCAATCAATTAATTTTACTTGCATTAGAACCTTCAACTATGCTGAAAACACTGTCTGCCTCAAATGTGCGTGTCCCACGAATGAATCAAAGCTTCACTCAAATCTACAATACCTTTAGGACATTTATCTTCTGAAAATTTCAAGAAAACAAATGTGTTTTGGCAAGATTTGTGGATTTTTTGAAACTGGGGAGAAGAGATAAGAAATTGTTGAAATTTACCTAATTTGGGTGAAATTTCAAGCTGTTATTCCTTTTAAAGGGAGGGTCGTTAGTTCACATGTATGGCGATGCATGAATTTTTTTAAAGCATGTTTCGCTTGAACGTATTCATTGTGTCCCATCGAAATTTCAATTCAAATCGCAGTTGGTGATATGACCCCCGCAATTAGCCTTGCAGGGTGTCTAGTTGGTGAAATCTCATTGTAAATACTTTTTCTTTCATTACCAGGCAAAAACATGGCATCACCAAGTCCACTCCCAAGTTCTGTAGGAAATAGCAACTTTAGCGCTCAAAAAAATCAATGAAGAAATGTGCTATGGACTCCTCTTGGAACATACAATGAAAAAGCTAAGACCGAATAGTAGGAAATTACTCTCTCGAGATGAAAGTTTTTAATGTCAATTTTTCATGGAATTTCTAAAATAATTTCCTTATTTTAATGTCTCATTGTTGGATTTATTGGAGAGTCACGTTCTAGAAGATGAGGAGGTCATTTTGGTGGGCATGAGGTACTTATCGTTTCAATGGGAATATTTTATCGGTCATATTTGAAGAGGGGCATTGTGAATGTTACTAAAGAGTGTAGTATTGGCCATTTAAGTAGGAGACAACAATAATTCAGGTTTCTTGCATCTTGTACCCAAGGAACCATGTTAAAACTTAAAGTATGGATTTGTGGTAGGCTTATCTAAAGTTAGTACAGGATTTAGTTATACTTTAGTTGTAGTAAATAGAATTGGTATAGCTTTCTTTTGGAACACGGTTTAATGTGAAATTTATGAGTTATTTTTTTAATGAATAATGAAGAATTTTATATAGAAAGCTTAGAGAAAACAGTACAAGCAATTGAATCCATGAGGAATTGGATCAAAAGTTACACCACCTAGTGAGGGGATAAGAAACACCACCCACACCAAGAGATACACTACACCTACTCAAGAAGAAACCACGCACCCCAAGAGAAGTACCACCTAGTGAGGGGATGGAAAACAACATCTATACTAGTCCCTCACTATCTTTGGAGAACCTAATCCTCTAAACTTTGATAGAACAGACACCTACGAAGCAGTCGCCATCATGATAGACTCCACAATGTGCTCAATACTGCCTCTCGTGTCCTAGAAGATTTTGCGGTTCCCCTCTAGCCAGATTTGCCACACAAATAAATGGAATATTGCGCCAAATATAATGTGCCCTCTCCTCTCTAGTCCTCTGAACCGCCTTTAAGTGAACAACTGGATGACAAATTTCGGCATAACCCATGAGATCCCAATAATGCTAAGTAACCTCACCCATATGCCCATGCAAACTGGTACTTCAGGAAAATATGGTCGATGCTTTCCCTTGCCTCCATGCACAAAACACAAACATGAGGGGATAGAGCCATCTTCTTCCACCTCCTTTGAATCCAGTTTGCCATCTTAATCCTTTAAAGGAGTACAATCCACAAAAACGCCTTAATTCTAGGAGGAACTTTGGATTTCCATAATAGAGACATGGAGAAGGGGGTGGAGGATCCGATCCCCCCCGGCAAGAGATGTTGAAGAATGATTTATGAGAAAAGGATTCGGACAGGGAAGGCGTCCAAGAAATTCTGTCAGGACTAGACGGATCAATGAACACCTCTTTTAGGCAGTCAAGGAGAGAAGCAAGCTCCTCAACCTCGGCTGCTCTAAGATCCCTACGAAGATGTAAATTCCAAGAAAGCCTGCTGAAGATCAAGAAATAATATCAGAAATAAATGCCTCAAGATAATGAGCAAGAGAAAAAACACGTGGGAAAGCAAGTGATAAAACCTCACTCCCCCACCATGGGTCGTGCCAAAAGTGAATGGAAGTGCCAGACCTCACTACCATACAGATATGAGGATAAAAGGAAGGTGCAATAGCCACTACGGCTTTCCAAGGACCACAACCCAAGTTCCCAACGGACGCGCCTTCATGTTAATAGACCGTCAATTATCTCCTGATCCATACTTGCTAATAATCACTTGGTGCCAAAGACTATCTTATTCTGTGCTGAATTGCCAAAGCCATTTAGCCAATAATGATGAGTTGCATAAGGCTAAGTTCCCAATGCCTAAACCCTCTTTCTCTCTTGCCTTAAACGTTTGTTTCCACCCAACAAGGTGTGTCTTCTTTATCCCTCCTCCTTCCCGCAGGAAGTCTCTTTGCGCTTTTTCAAGGATATCAACTACTCTCTTAGGCATACAAAAGAGTGTAAAGAAATACATGAGAATGTTGGCAAGAACAGACTTTATTAAGGTAATCCTACCCCCAAACGACAGGTAATTTCTCTTCTACAAAGCCAACATTTTTTTTTCCAATTTTTCAATCACAGGATCCCAAAAGGTAATAGACCTAGAGGATGTTCCCAGCGGAAGACCTTAGAATACGGCTAAAGACTTGAGGCTCCTCCTTGATATTCATACCCAATAATGTGCTCTTATTTCAATTGACTTTCAGGCCTGATACCATGTGGAAAGTGTGTAAGATGTTCTTTAGCCATAGAATTTGTTCCTTTTCCGCTCTCAGAAACACCAAAGCATAATCTGCAAACTGAAGGTGGGATACCTTGAGGGACCCTCTCCCCACTGCAAGCCCCTATATCAATCCCATCTCTACCGCGCACTACATAAACTCGTGCAAAGCCTCGGCCACTAACATGAACAAGAAGGGGGAAAGCAGGTGTTCCTGACACAGAACTCTAGAAGAAGGGAAAAATCCATCTACTGTCCCATTCAGGATGAATGAAAAGTGTACTTTATCCACACATCGCATAATCCATTTCCTTCATTTAAATCCAAATCCTTTCCATTCCAGGACAGAGTCAAGAAATTTCCATTCGACTTTGTCGAACGCTTTTTCTAAGTCTTAACTTACAAATAACTTCAAAAGCGTTTAATCAACTCAAACTCTCTACACATTCATAGCAATCAAAGCACAATTCAATATTTGTCTTCCTTCTACATATGCACTCTGATTTGTTGAGATGAACTTAGGGAGAACTCTTTTCAATCTGAGGGATAATACCTTAGTTGTGATCTTATACGAACTGGTTATTAAGCTGATGGCCTAAAGTCCTTGATACTTTGGCAATCATGAGTATAAAACAAATCTATTCAATTGTGTTTCATCCATAATCAGATGGTCGGACAAGACTAGTGATATCATTACTTAAGAATCATGTTAAGATTTTTTCAGATAAAATATCCTAACAAGGGATTCGATTCTCTGGATCCATACATTGGATTACTGCTTCCATAAACTGCACGATGGGCATTTCATCATTCAATATTATTTTGTGAATTGAGTATTAGACCATAATAACTTAGTGATATCTTTAGTTTTCTGATTTCAGCAGGACCTAACAAAGAAGCAGAGGATACTTGTTGAACTAATCAGACGAATTCATGAGGATATACAGTAAATGATTGCATTAATGTTGAGAATTATGCAACATGAATAGTAAGAAAAATAGAGAAGAAGAAGAACACACAAATTTAAGTGGTTCGGCAATGTGCCTACGTCCACTGTGTACGACAAAATTTCCACTATAAAAACGTCAATTAGGGTTACATCAATGTATATATACCAACCATAAACCCAATATTTCTGAAATCCTGAAAATACTCTTTACCGTACCGCGGGGGGAGACCTTCAGGTTCCCTCCCCCCCCACAACCCCATTGTTCACTACGCATCCAACTCGTTCCTCAACACGAGGGAGGGACCTCTCCCCATGGGCTCCACTACGCTCCACCCTAGGGCCCCTCAGGTCCCTCCCCTCTTGGACCCAAAATATGAACCATTGTTTCCAACAATTAAGCAATGAGCACTATTGGAAGATGCTGATGTCCAGAGGGGACTTGTAGAATTTTGATCATGGTTTGATGATAATTAGGTTATGATGTTAAAGTTATGAAAGAAAGATATCAAAAGCGTTTCTTACCAAAAGCAGGACCAGGAACAATGCTCAAAAAGATTGTGATTAGATGCCTATTTTTGATAACTACTGAGAGTTGTGTCAAATCTTCATGTTGACAGTCTTATAAATTATCATAGTCTTCTTAAAGAAGAAATCTTTGAGGAGCAAACCTCAAAGCTGCTGGTGATGCCCAAACCAACAGACAAGGAAAATATTTTAGAAGATCAGTTTGACTAATAATGGTGGATTTTGAAAGTCCTTATCAAATGGAAGGGACAGCCAATTACCACTACCACCTGAGTTAAACCAAAATTCTGATACTCATTTGTGAGTAATGTCAACCTAGAGTTCATTGGACCCAAGTTTTCTCTAGGTTCGTGAATTGATGTGGATCAATTGGCAGATTCAGTTGGCCTGGCAGTTTCAAAGTTTTTACGAGCGGAAATCAGGCCCACACATGGGCTGACATGGCACACTGGTTTTAGCCCTTGTTTGGTCGAATTTCAGAGTATTGTAAATTGATCATATAGCCATAGTCATCGAAGCTAGATTTCCGTTTAATAGCAATAAATTCATGACGTTTATAAGTTTCTATATCTGAAAGTTGTTTAAAGCCTCAAAGAGGCATTATAAGAGGTTGCTGAGGGAGAACAGCAGCAGAGCTGTTCTCCCTAGCTCACATAATTGTGCAGCAATCTATAGTGCTGGACAATTCCTTTCTTGTTCATAGTATGATGTTTATGATAGACCTTGATTTACTTTATGTATACTTTCTTGAGGTTGATATACTTTTATATGTTGTGCAATCTGAATTGTCAAGTATCTGAACAAATCTTAGTTGATAAAGTGGGACTGTTGCACATGTCAGAGATCATATATCCAGAGCTAGTTGAAGCTGTAACTAACTGGTGCTTAGAATAGCGGCCCTTTATTCTTTGATTTTCAAGTTCAGTGATGCAGCAAGATTATGGCTACGGAAAAGGGGATTTTATAGTGTGCTTATATGCATGATTTCCAAGGGCTGCATATTTTTTTCTTTGATATATGGGCAAAAAGCGTATATGGAATTGTGAAGTAGTTCTGAGATCTAGAAAAGTTATTTGCATAGAAAGTACACATTAAAGGAAAATTTCAACTGTATTTTGGCATTTCTCAATTCTGAAAATGATACGGGAACTTGCTTTCAGTGTGGTAATTGGACTTGCTTCTACTTGTGTTTTTACAAGTTGGTTTTGGTTACTTACAATGATTGATGACTGATATGCCTTTCCCATATGAAAATTAATGTTTTGGCTTTAGTTCTAACAATAACTACCAGGTCTTTCTCCTGAAATCTTTGTTGAATCCTTAAAAATATTTATAAAGTTATCTAGGTGTGTTAATATTCATTTGGGTTTAAGTATCTCTGTCCAGCAGGTCAGTGCCATTCTCTTTTTTGTTTTTCCCCCGTGGCTTTTTCCATTTTCTATTGGGCAGACATTCTCAATCTAAATTTTTAGACATGTTATGTTCATCTCTGGAGATATCTTATTGTTAGTGCTCTTTCATGAAAATTTTTATGTGAGATTGGGAGTGTAACAGAGACATTTTTCCACCATATGAGTTATTTATATATTATGTCTCAAAAATAGAGGAGTTGCCATTTACAGCTTGTGAGTGCTGTTTATGTTTAAATTTTAATCTCAAGTCAAAGCTTAAGTCATAATTTTCTCACATTATACCTTTTCACCTTGTCTTTAATTTTCAGGACAGTATTTGATGTTGACATTGATAGTTTTGAGGAAAAACCGTGGAGATACCCTGGTGTTGATTCATCTGATTTTTTTAACTTTGGGTTGGATGAGGAGAAGTGGAAAGATTATTGCAAACAGCTGGCAAGTGTCAACCTTTCACCATATCTTCTATTAGACATTACCAGGTAATGAAGGGATTAATTTTGGGTTTTGCAGGAACAACTCCGCCTTGAGGCCACTATGCAAAGCAAAATTCGTGTTTATGAAAGTGGGCGATCAGAGCAGGTAGCAATTTTTCTTTCACATCTACAGACTAATTGAATGATTCTTTCTCCTTGATTTTCTGAAGAAGAAAGATAGAAGGAAGAACTAGTTATAACTTCTAATTTTTATGTCAGGATTATGATCCAGATATGCCCCCAGAACTTGCAGCTGCAGCAGGTATACATGATGTTTCAGCTGAAAATGTGCATAATGGAAAGGTAGATGCAGGACAAGGTGATTTAATGGGCCAAGGAAGAGGAGCTGCACGTGTACGGCCACCATTAGTATGTCACAGTAGCTCTTTTTCAGATTCTTCTGTAAATGTCTATCCACGAAAGTGCAATATATATATATACACACACACACACACTGGATTCTTTAAATGAACCTTAAGATTTTGTTTGTTTACTTACACTATGTTTCACATTTGCTTCTCAAAAATTGCTGCTTAATAGATTGATTTTGCTTCAGTGAATATCTTCTATGAAACAAAACTGTTTGTTTCACATTTACTGTGCTACAGAAAATCAGAAAGGCATGTTTGGTAACAGCAAAAGCATAACAATTGCTTCTTGGCTAATATTATTACAAACTGCTTTGTTATGCAACAAGTCTTAAACCAGATTTTGCATAGGTTTCTCAATTTAAAACAAATACAAAACTATTTACTTAAATACAAGTTAAAGAAATATAAAAGCTTGGATGGCTTTATCAAAATGGCATTCAAAATTGCTTCAATCTAGGTGCACTAACTAATCTATATGAAATTGAATCTATAAGTTTTGAAATTTCTTGTCGAGATCTAACATATAAATGACCTCTGCCCTTTAACTTTAAAAACACTTTGAACTTCACCACCTAGCAACAAGATACATGTCATTAAGAATGAAAATTAAATAAAATCTATTGATAAAAAGTGGGAACTTATACGTGAGAACTCTCTTTGGAATTTTCTCTTGAAGATTCTCTCTCTAGGTCATTTTCCTTTCCCTTGAAAGTTCTCTCTAGAACCTTCTCTCTATAGTTTTTCTCCCTAGAGGATTCTCTCTCTATGATTGGTTTTCTCTTTCTAGAATTTTTTCTAGAGGATTTTATCTCTCTAATCTCGAGGTTTTTATCTCTAGAATTTTCTCTCTAGAGCACTTCGTTATTTTTGGAGTTTTCTTTATCTAGAATTTTCTCAGTACAACATTTCCCTTCTCTTTCTACATTTTTCTCTCTAGAACATTCTATCTAGATTTTCTCTCTCTAGAGAATTCCTCTCTTTCTAGAGTTTTCTTTTTCTAAAACCTTCTCTCTCTAAAGTATTCTCTCTTTTTTTGAGTTTTATCTCTCTAGATTTTTTCTCTAGAGCATTTCCCTCTCTTTCTCTATCTAGATTGTAAGGCAATATGAAGGTTAGAGAATCAGTCTCTCCTAAGAAAGTGATTGGGTCCTTGTTTAATTTGTAAGTATCAGCACAGCAAAAAATAGAAAGCAAAAAAAAATTTTGCTTCTCATTTGAAGCAAAATGATTGCCTTTTTGCTTCATTTTGTTAAACAGAAAAAAGAAAAAAAAAAGCAATTGTAAAACGCTAACCAAAAACTGATATTGTTTTTTAAAAGCGTGCTTTTGCTTAAATAAGCAATGCCAAATGCGGCCTTAGTTCTCAAGTGTCTTACTTTATTATGAAAAAGTTTTACTTGTCTTGCTTCTCTCCTTTCCTCTTCTCTTTCTTTCATGTTATGAGACTAAGAAGTGCACCATATCCTTGAGACATTTTTGCCTTTCATAGTCTTTTAATGTCCAAGATACATGGCTTAATTTGTTTCATTATGTTCTCTCTACACCAGCCAACTGGGAGAGCAATACAGGTAGAAAGTGGTTATGGTGAACGCCTTCCATCCATTGATACAAGGCCTCCACGAATCCGTGATTCAGATGCGATCATTGAGGTTGTCAAACATAGTTCTCAGATCACTGTTCCTTAAGTTCCTTTTTTTTTTTTTTGGTGTACATCTTGAATATCTGGTACTCCATATGCAGCCTAGATTTACTGACAGAATTTGGTTGAACAGATTGTCTTGCAGGATTCTGTAGACGATGATTCCGTTACAGCTGATGGTGCCGTGGAGCAACCAGACAGTGATCTCCAAAGAGAGGATCTCAATAGAGGGAGCCATGAAGTTGAAGAAGATAATGTGCCAACTGATACTGAATATTTTGATCGTTTTCCCCAGTCGTATAATGGTAGGGACAGGGAGATAGTGGAAAGAAGAGCAACTTCTAGAAGTTCCGTTCAAAGTAACATACGGGAAGGAGATGGGATCCTACCATTCCCTCCAGAAGCACCCCTTCAGTATCGCCCTGGTTCAAGAGGGAGAAACCCTATATATCCTAGTAGGATTTTGGGCACACCTAATGGAGAGAGGTATGAGATACATTCATACAAGTAGTACAGTTGTTATTCTTTTCCATTACTTATGCATCAGTTTACTTTATTGATGTAATTCTTTTCAGTACGCTATTACAGAACTTCTGAAAAATGGGAGGAAAGATTAATTGAAAGAAAATTTTGTTTTCCTTAGTTCAAGATAGCAGATACTGAAGTTTTAGTGTAGTTTTTGCTAATGAAATCCCATTTGTTTAAATAATAGGGAACATATAGTCCGGTAAAGTAGGTTTGACCTTGTTGGAACTGGAAAGATGAGATGAAAATGACCATTCTCTAGAAAGTTCATACGTGGTGGCATTTATTGAGACTAAGTAGCAGACGTTATTATGTTGAGATAGATGTGAAACAAAAGCCAGTACCACTCAAGGCAAATGGAGTGAATTAAAATATAGAACTGAATTCAGAAATAGGATAGCTCAATGTGAAAGAGGCGGGGGGAGTACTTCTAAATTCTAATGTTACTTAAGGCTGGAAAAATGGAACTGGGAAGACAAATATTTTTTTTTTTTTGGGTAACTCAAAAGAAAGGGAAAACTTGTACTACTGGTTTAAATCTTTTGTTGGGAAAATGGACCAGTGGGCATATAAGAATCATCAAAAAAGGTTTGTATAGTTGTACTTGAAAGCGTAAATCAGAGATGCAAATGGGTTGGTCAAGCTAGATTGACCGCCAGCATCATGATCTTATATATTCAATAGGACTATGTGTGTGTATTAGTGGGTAAGTTTGGTTAACCTATTCTAGGCGTATAAAGAAAAGAACTTGGGTGACATCTATGATGAGGTGTAAGGGAATGTTAAATGAAGTACATATGACAGCGAGACCATGAACTAAAGGAAACTGGCGTCATAAAAGATCTAGACACATAATATGAATGAAGATATTGTTTTTGACAGATTGTGATATGGGAACATGGTTCCTATTGTTGACCTAACTAGTTGGGGTGAGGTTTTTTGTTGCTATTGTTGTACATCATTAAGTCTAATCTATGCTAATGTTTTTGTTCCTTTGAAGAAATTGATCTTGCTTGGAGATTTTATCACTTACATAATCTAAACATAGATCTCATGTGCACATATATTCTTCTTTCATATTGGCAATAATAAAGAATAATTGCATAGTAGAAGGGGAAGGGAAAGAACAATGGGCATGTGTAGAGATGAACTCAATCATTATCCTGAAAAGGTTGAACATTGAAAGAATTCCTACAAAAATAATGCTTTTTATGATTCCCTGTTTGGTTTATGAGTCAGCAAGGTTATTTAGATTTCACCCAAGAGAATGACATGTTCAAGTCAGACGTCCAAGAGAATCATATGTAGTCCACCATTTCATATATGGTCACTTTTATTTATGATTCTTGCTTGAGTTTTTTGTTCAAAAATTTAGTTGAAAGCAGTGGTTGTGTCCTCTATATAAACGTTAGAATGTATGTGATGCCTCTAAACTTGTGGATGAATTTATGGTTTAGATTTGGCAGAAAAATATATTAGATTTGCTTAATTATGAATGTTTAATATGTTCGATCACTTGTGATAGTAATGGTTTAGATTTGTGATATTCTAACACAGATTTCATTTGCTAAATGTCACACTTTAAGCTATTTCTTTGTTAGGATGATTTAGCAAAGAATATTTATGTTTCATATATGGCAAATTTATTTTTTAAGACTATTAGTGCTTTATCAGCTTCAAGCAGTCAATAAATAGTGCCGTTGTCCAATTGGATTGATTTTTTAAGAATTTTATTATTTTCTATATTGTGTAAACTTTGTATGAAGTGGAAGCCTAAACTTCTGTTCTTGAACTCAGGTGGCCACAGGAAAGAGCACGAGATAGATGTCCGCCATTAGCTGGTGAACGTGGCAATGATTTGGCCCCTAGTGAAAGTGCACAAGGAAATAAATCTTATGACAGTGAAGAGAAATCGGGGGAACAGATAGGTGTCAAACAGAGTCCAGATCCAGCATCCCCTGTTACAGTTGATGCTGTGAAGGAGACAAGTGAAAATAAAGATGGTGTGCATGATGAGATTGTGTTGTCCGATAGAAGAATTGGATTGGAAAAGGAAGGGATGAATTTAGATGAGTTGACCCCGACGGGTACCCCTGAAGACACAAGCTCACTCCCTTACATTAAGAAGCAAAAACTGAGTTCTCGAGTTGAACAACCTGCAGTTCACGATATTGATGGGACGGATGAAATAAGGGCAACACATAGTAGTGATAACAGCAAAGCAAGATCAGGAAGCAGCAGCTATTATAAGAAGCAGAAAGATGGTGGTGATGAGGAAGTAATTCAAGACAGCCGCTCTATGCGACAATTTGACATGAAGAGGCACAGTGCTAAAGATGAAATTAGTTTCCGAAAGCAAGATCGCCATAGCCGAGATGGAAAACAAGAAGTAGATCGGAACCATGCCATAGTAAAAGGAAGGGATGATTCAAATCACTCATATCCTCGTAGGGAATCGGTTACTGATTTGGCAAATTATCCGCGTACAAAGACTGAAGGAATTGAACGGTCAAAGGAGAGGGATAATTCTCTAGGATTGTGGCATAAGAGAGATGATGACATGCATGGGAGAAGGTTTAAAGATGAGAATATGAGGAAGCGAGAACGTGTTGAGGAGACTGAATCTAAGCACAGAAGTAAGATTCGGGAAAATGAGAGGAGTGACGTAGATGAATATCTTCATTCAAGGAAACCCTTGGACAATGGAGATTGGAGGATTCGTCATGACAAAGATGTTGGACCTAGACGCAGGGAAAGAGATGATAGTTTGACAAGCCGGCATGAGAACTTAGATGATCTTCATGCCAAGAGAAGGAAGGATGAAGAGCATAAGAGGAGGGAACATGCTGATAAAGAAGAAATATTGCATGGTTACCGAGCTCGGGAAGACACCAGTCGTAGAAAGCGAGAGAGGGATGATGTTTTGGACCAGCGGAGGAGAGATGATCAACCAAGAGTAAGAGATAAGCCTGATGATCACCATTCTTTGAGGCACAGAGAAGAGAGCTGGCGGCAGAGAGAGAGAGATGAGCGGCAGAGGCTTAAGCAATCGCATGAAGATAACCTATCAAAAAGGGAACGAGAAGAAGGTCGCGGACCAGTGAGGAGTGGACGGGGTGTGGAAGACAAGCAATGGGTGGGAAGCACTAGGGCAAAAGATGATCGTAAGAGTTCTGACAAGGACTACCAACTCAAAGACAAGAGGCGGCCTAGTGAGCAGAACAAGAGAAGGGATCGAGTAGAGGATGAGACTCATTCACAGCGCAGGGGGCATGAGGATGTTCATGCACATGAAAATCAGTTTAGCAATGAGGAGAGAAGCTCAAGGCCAGAGAGGTCAAGTGGTCATAGTGATCGTGTGTTAAATACTTCTGATAGTAAGTGGATGTACAAAGAGAGGCACAAAGTGAACCAGAGATGTAAAGAATCTGAAGGAGGCGATCAACTTAATCTGGTTCTCAATAAGAGAAAGCAAGAAGATCACGGTAGTCACCAAAATGAAAAGGTATGGCCGATTTACTTACAACAGCATGAAACTTATATCAAGATGTTGAAAGCAAACCTCCCAAAAAATAATTTGCATTGAACAAACTACGACTCTGCATCTGTGTGTGTGTGTGAAATACCTTAAATTTTCTTCACAAACTAGTTTTTGTGAATAGTCTTCATGGTGTGGATGAAGTAACTTAAATTTTCTTCACCAACTACTTTTTGTGGATAATCTTTATGGCGAAGATGAAGCACCTTAAATTTTCTTCACAAACTAGTGATAGAATCTCTGTCCTAATCTTTTCTTATATCCTTTTACCAATTAAAAAAGGTTGAAAAATCACATGGCCTAATCTCTACAGTGCAGGTATCACGAGGTGGACTTCAAAAATGTTGTAGAGCCAGTCCATCTGTTTTCTGTTCTTGTACTGTCCAAAGTGATCTTGTACGTTTCGGTATGTTTGATTGTGTATTCAGGATAAATTAACAAGTATTAGTCTAGAACTAGACATTTATGAAGGTTTTCTCCCCTCTTCCTCTTGCCCATTATTGATTGTCTGGATTTCAATGGTTTGAGAAACTCTATTTGCCTGTCCCTAATAGATAAGAAAGACTTTGAAGATATGATAGCTTATACTGCGCAATATATTAGTGTTAAAACCTGTAAACCCACTCCACTAAATAGCAAAGGCTGTTCATCTTCTGTATCAGTTTACCATTAGTTGAGCCACTCTTAACTCAGTAGCACCATCTTGCTAAGTCTTAGCAGTTACGTTCAAAATTTGAAATAGGCTTGCTATACTTCGTGAAATAATTTATATGTTTAATTTAATGTGGTTCTTTTCACTTTTCACTTTGTCATTGACTCTGACAAGGTGTTTATGGATAAGCTTAGGCCTGTTTTTTATTTGTTTCAATTATTTTCCAGATGTGAATATCTGATTTAACTCTGCTGCATGTTGGTTAAAATGCATCATCTATGAATTCCTGAGGCTCCCTTTTCCACTAGTCAGGATGTTAGATGGTCAGTAGCCATGCTTTCACCTGTGTTTTACTTATGATGCATGTGCATAATTAGGACTTACAATCCAGTGGGTCATTAGGTAGATGATTCTGTAGGCTAAAGATGACCCCAGTATCATAATCCTTTAGACCATTTGGGAAAATCATGGATGGTCTAGAAAATGTTCCATTATTATATAATGATTTTTAATGGTCAAGCAATCTTTGATGAACTTCATTTGTTGCAGCTTCCTATCTTTTCCACTCCCCATTCTCCATTGACTTAGAGTAACTCTGAAACCACTTGCTGAACTTTCTGCCAGATCTTAATTGAATTTCCTGTGCATTGGGAAGTTTGCTTATGGTGAACGTTTTGCCCTTTCAGATTAGTACGAAATTCAGGAATGAGAAAGACACTGGTGATGCACTGACATCAGGTCCCAGTGATGCACGTGATAATCTCCAGCTAAGGTCATCATCTGCTGCAGTTTCCAAGAAGAATCATCTGGAGAATGATATCCAACAGCAAAATTACTCTTCCAGAAAACATAGAGAAGATGCTCATTCGGGGAATGAGCAACAGGACTCAAGGAAAGGTCGGTCCAAGCTGGAACGTTGGACAAGCCACAAAGACAAGGACGACAATACCAATGTTCAATCTACAACATCTTCATCAAAGGCTAAAGACACTGAAAAGAACAATGATGAGTCTCCTTTAGCTAATGAACAACCAGATGAATCAACCAAGATGGCCGAGGTTGTTGATAACCAACATCCTGTGGGCAATGCCAGCGATCCAGAGATCAAGGATGCAGATATGGCACCTGTACCCGTAAGCAAAAATGTTGACTCAGACAAGATTGATGAGGATCGCCACCTGGACACGTTCACAAAGCTGAAGAAACGAAGTGAGCGGTTTAAGCTTCCAATGCCTAGTGAGAAGGAGGTTGCAGCAAATAGGAAATTGGACGTTGAAGCATTGCAGTCAGTACAGAGTGAAACAACTGCAGAAACCGAGATCAAACAAGAGCGTCCAGCCCGGAAGCGTAGGTGGATCAGTAACTAAGTTAGAACCCAGAAAGAAGCTCTAAGGGCTGTTGATTTTGTGTTTCTGGGTCTTTTCAGAAGCTCTGCTCGGCTGATTCTTCAGTGTAAAGTTCAGAAGATCCAATATTTCCACATCCTATAATGCCATCTAAGCATATTCTGAAACTGTAATAAATGGCATTCACCGGGGGTTGTAATTCTGATCATTCAGCTCTGCCATGGTTTAATTTCTTGTAAACATGCTTCCACCATGCATTTTCCTTTTTATAATGTATGTATATGGAGGTGTAACATTGAACGGTCAAAGGGTGACCGTGGAACTGGTTTTCTGGTGAGCATTTTGACATTTCTGTATTACCATGGGGAGATGACATCTGGGGTGGCATGGAAATCATGTTCCAGGCCCCTGGTCTGTGGTGCAACAGGATCTGTCCTACAAGAAAGCTGGCTAGCTCCATAAATGGGAGCAGGCAAAGTGAGGCTGCTGCTGACCCTTTTTTCTCGGCAAAATTACGTGCCTCAGCATGAAGCCCCTCAGCAAGAGCTGCACGGAGGAAAGTGCAAAAGCAGGGAGACAAGGTGCAAATTCCCAAATCCAAGGTGGAATTTCCACATGCTTAAGTGGAAAGCTTGGGCAAGTTTCTGCCATTAAAGCATGCAAACCCGCAGAAGGGCTCATGGATGGACTGATGTTTAACAACGTGTATCTAATCTGAAGAAGTTTATCTTACTATTTTTTTTTCCACATTTTTTCTTTATCAGGAAGGCCTAAAACCAAATCATGTTATGAAGGATCGAAACAGTTCTTGACTGTAAAGATTTGTACTTCTCAAAAGGTTACTTTAGAGCAGAAAAAGATGCCCGGATTTATAATACTTATCAGTTATTAATGGTCACGATTGTTTATACACCAGCCTTGCTAGCCATGGTTTGCATGCTAATGAAGTTAGACAGACAATTCAGACGATTAAATTCTTCCGATCACGCTGACAATCGACGCATTTTAAATCTTCTATACAACCCAGAAGTCCTTCCTCAAAGAAAAAATTTTCAAGTTTGCTCTAAGATCCTTACAGATTCTTGAGCCCAGATATTACGCCAAACCACAAATCAGTGTGGTTAATTTCATAATGTCTTCTCGGCTTCCAACCTCGTGAGATCCTTGAAGGTTTGTATGCCCTAATCAGATGATGACAATGTTGTAGATTTGCAAACTGAATTTCAGTTTTTCTCCTGGAATATAATTTTACCAAAAAAGAAATTGCTCAAAAGGCAAGGAAAGGCCAATAAATGGAGACCATCAGATTCAAACAACATAGCTTATAAATATCTGTATGTTAGATGGCAAATGGTGCTTCATCATTTGAAGCATAATCTTTACCGTGAAAGTATTAATTCATTTTACTGAGAAGTTCATTGATGAGATCCTCCCGATTTCCAGCATCTCCCCCATCCTTAAATAGCTTTTTCTTTCCCTGTACACCATCTTCAGGCTTATTCAGCTTAAAAGGATACAGAAAGTTGGTAACCTCCTTGAAATGGGGACCAACATTAGCAATTTCATGTACAATATCTTCTATGCATATAATGCCAGATTTTCCGAGTGCCTGCAAAAAGCAGAGAAAATTACAAAGGTTACATCATTCAAATACAGGGGGAACTTCCTTTGAATTTAGCGATAATACCTGTTCAACAATGTTGTTGTCAGTGAGAGGAACTCTCTGCCGGTTTATCTTCACACAACCCTTCTTATAAATCAGCTCTTTAACATTTTTTAGGTTAGGATACCTGCAACAAAAAAATTGAATGAAACAAGAAAAATTGATCTACTAGACCAAAGCACAAAGAGAAAAAGGAAAGAACATAAGGAAGAGAGGTTTTGATTCTCCCAATACCCATATGTCACATATGGTTCCACCATTTGTATCATTTTCATCATCCCATCATTTGCTTTCACAAAGACACCACTGAAGATTCTCCTTAATCTCAGGAAGTTCAAAATCTTCCTTGTCTTTGGATGTATATCATTTTTGCTGAAACAATTTGAAAAATATTAATAGGCAGAACAGCTGCAGGAGGAAAAGAAAGAAAGAAAGAAATAAAGTTTAAAAAACTGAAAATCGTAGGGTAACTGACCCACAGATCCGAATGATGAAAAGAAGCTTAGATTCTGGTGTGACATATGACTTTCGCCGTTTACCCCTTTGCTTCATCTGGATCAGGTCCAGCTCCTGGTGGGCAGCAGATAAATTAACATTTAGAATGAACAGATCATTAAATATGTATGACCATAGGCAGCATTGTGCCAATACATAATGTAGAATACGGAGCTTCACTGCAGATATGATATAAACATAACTGCAACAATCCATGCCAAAATTATCCAGTTCATTGAGCAACCATAGAAGGTAGCTGTGGTTTGTGATTTATCTTCCATGATTCCAAATTTTGTTACACATAATTCTGTGATCTTACCATTCACATCATTGTTTTAGTTTGAGTCATATATATTGCAGAACTATGCTTTATAAGAAGGATAAATATAATATGTGAGTCTCTTTGGTAGCAGCTAGAAGTCATAAACAGAATACTGAGCTTCACTGCATATGTGATATAACTGTAATAATCCAAGCCATAGTTACCTAGTTCATTAATCAATCACAGAAGGTGGCTGTGGTTGTGGTTTGCGATGTATCTTCCATAATTCCAAATTTCGTTACACAATTCTGTGATCATATCATTCACATTTTTCTAATGAAGGAGAGAAAAATCAGAAGAATAAAAACAACAGCAAAGAAAAGGAAAAAGACCATGCAAGATGTAGGATACTGTCCCACCACAGTGGCAACAAAAAACTAGCTTTCTAATAACAAATCCAAAAATTCCCATTCAATGCAATCATAGGCCTCATGTAAGTCCAATTTGCATATAAGGTCTAGTGCTCTGGATCGGATACAAGAGTCCACACACTCATTAGCTATTAATGCACATGCAAGGATTTGACGATCCTCCACAAAAGAACCACTGGTTGGGAGACACCACCGCAGGTAAAACCTTTTTAATATGAATTGACAACACCTTAACAAGACTTTTGCAGAGGCTAGTGGTTAAACTAATGGGTTTAAAGTCTTTAGTTTCCACTGACCCTGGCTTCTTGGGAATTAGAGATAGGAACATCACATTCATACCCTTATTAAACATTATATTAGATAAATACATAGATAAATTCAATTTCATTATATTGTTTCTAAAAATTATCTCCTACTACTAGTATCATTATTATTATAGCTGTTCTTAAGGTTTATCTGTTGTAAGTTTAATCAAATAATAAAACTTATCACATGGCCCGGTAATGAATAGATAGTGTTCTGCAATATTACTAGTAGAGATGGAAACATTTGTTCTGAAGTTTCCCCTTTTCCCCCTCTATAAGTCTCTGTTCGCAAGGTAGATTCTAATGTTACACGGATTTCTTATTCAATTGGAACTAAAACGAAACGATTTGTGCACTGCTTCATTTGGAACCAGCTCAATATCTGCTATGAAAATCATGATTTTGGCAACTATGATCTCAGCTATTATTAGTCCTTTGGATATGTAAAGAAACATAAAAATAAATCCAGATGAAGTCCATGAGGGCAATATAAGAATATGTCAAAACCACTATACATATCGCCATGTCCTCATTTTCCACCTGAACATGGGAAAAACTATTTTCCTCTTGATAGGTAAGGTTACCATATAAACTTGGGTTACCAACTTTAAGACTAGGTTCTGAAAAATCAACAAGGCTAGCTCTCAATCTGAAGAAAATATCATTAACTCTTTAGCATTATTTTGTAGTCCTCTTCATTTCTGGCTGGAACCACATTCTGACAGAATAGTCATCTTGACAAAAACATTGGTATGGGTATGTAAATCACATTGGATCCTTCAAAGGTGTGCCATTTTTTTTAGAGTTACTAAGATGGCCCTGGATATTCGTTACCTACCCGATCATCACGTCTTAAATCTGTAAAAACTGACAATAAATAAGTAGCTTAAATAAGATCAAAAGATATAGTATATGGATCAAGTCCCATTTTGCTATGATATAGGAAATAAAAATAGACAACATGACTATGACAAGCTAAGCACACACATGCAGCCTAATTCATTTATCATAGGATTCGACAAGCAACAGCAAAAAGAGCATCTATAATTGCATGAAACTATAGATGTTTTTGTCAGAACATGAGCATTTAAGCAATATAATCATCATTTAGTTTGAACAAACACCATTTTATACTGTTGGAACATGACTATTTGGGCAACGAAATCACCATTTAGTTTTAAAAAAAGATCACTTTGTTTCTTGACAAATACTTTGTAATCACTATCGAAAAGTAAAAAGCCACATTAATGAAACAAAAATAAAAGCAAATAGTGTTACTTTGTTTCGATATTCTTTGATATATTGCTCAGGCCTCTTGAAAACAAGCTTTCGATCTTGTTTGCTTCTCTGTTTCCTCTGTTCAAATTGTTCTCTCCTCCTGATTGCCCATTCTTCATTACTTTTCCTTTTCTTCAATATTGTCTCTGGTATGTAAGTGAGTGCTTTTTGCTCCTCATCCCCCATGATTTAGTGCAGCGACCAAGCTTCTGTTGAATTACACAGCGGCCAAAATTACAAGGGGAATTAAATGCCTGTTTGATCCTTGCAAATTTATGATAATAACAATATATCAAAGCAAGTATGCACTTCATAAATTACAACGCCTAAACAGGAAAAAGGAAAAAAAAAATTCAGGGAGGTGATATAATCAAATAACCATATCTTGCTATAAAAATTCCTCAACTGTAGTGAACACTACCCCAGATGAAACCATGGTTCTAAATTCTGATTCCAAAGGAGAAAACTAATGCAAAAAATCTTAGAATAAGGAAAATTTTGATGTGACGGAGATTTGCATGCCCCGTAAAAAGTAAAAATTTCACAGGAAAATTCATTATGTCTCAGGAACATTTAAAACACGGAAGTTAATTACAAACAAAACAGGCATTTCACTCGATCATTGAAGTTTCTATCATATTCCAAATTACACTAATAACGATAACAACCAATAATATCTTTCTGCGTTCGATTTACAGAAAGAACGAGACGAAGGTTGGAAAATATTGGTAGGTCAGTTTGAATGAGAAATAAATAACAATTGGAGGGAAGCAGAAAGAGAGAGAGCGAGAAAGAGAAGTACTGAGGAAGAGAACGAACCTGCAGTTAATACGTTAATGGTTCTCACGACGAGACACCAGGGTGGTCGGCGACGAACAAACCTTGATTTGCTGCTACTAATACTCAGAGAACATTTTAGTGATCGACGAACGGCGTACGAGCTGCAGGAATAGGTTGGCTGCAACGACTGCCGCCGGTAGGGTTTTAGTTCGTCGTCTTCAAAAGAGAAGACGAAATGCCTCCTCGATTTAAGTTCTTATATCTCAAGTTTTGCCGGTTCGATCGGTTTATTAGACACATGAACCGTGAACGGACCAAATTAATTCGGTTTATAAATTTTCAATTGACACCTCTACCGACATGCAAGCGACCGCACATGCATACGCATACACACGAGACGTGCACATGATCAGTCACGCATTTTTGTTTGGTCCGACAGAACGCCATTGTCATGGCCAAAATTTGTGGGGTAGCTTAACGATGCCTCAAATAATTAGGGCTGGCAATGGTTTGGATTAATTATCCGAATTCGATACGAATCCAATCTGGAAATCTCGAATTCGGATGAGATATAGATTCGTGGTTCAAGTACGGATACGGATATCGAATTTCAGATCCGAATTTGAATATGCTCATATCCGATTTGAACCGTGCATAAACCATGGTTGAACCATCCTTACTTACGTCTTATATTATTTTGATGGTTCATTAGTTTTGATGTTAAAATTGTTAATTAAATAAAATTGATTTTTGAGTTTTAGTTTCAAATTGGATCGGATTTGGATATAATTCCGATTTCGGTTATTTGTTCGCTGGTATATTGTATGAATTCGGTTTCAAATTCGGATATCGTTTCTTTTTTCTTTTCTTTTTATTCGGATTCGGATTATGGTAGATCCATACCGTATGCAACTGATTGCCAGCCCTAATCTTAATCAACCGATTTCTTCTTTAACAAATTCCACTACCAATCTCTCTAACGGAATTCATTTGTCGACACGCGTCCAGGATGGATCTCAATGTTAAACGCTATTAACGTTGTCGTCGGTTGCCTTCCTATTAAAAAAAAATTTTTTTTTATCAAGAACGAAAACCTTATGCATGAAGAAAAGGAAAAGTAATGAAGAATGAGGTATTATATATATATATATATATATATATATATATATATATGTTAGCGTGTGCCACGTGCAGTACTACACATAGATGATTAAAAAATTAGAAATAAATAATTACTTAAGAGACCAAGTTAGAAATTACTGAAGACTATTTTATGAAATTAATGGAGTGGACACTCGTTGTTCTTTGATAAAATAGAAGATGATTTGTTAGAAAAAATGTAAAAGGTAAAAATTTATGTAACCATTTTGTAGTAGAACTGCTACAAATATTAGAAAGGTAGCAAAAAACAAACATACCCCAAACATAATACATTATTCTAGGTAATTCAAAGGGTATTTTGAGAAAAAAAGGTTATTAACTTTGGCATGCTTTTCAAGGGGACACTACCCTTTATATATACTAGCCAGGTGCATATGCAATACTGCACATATGTAAATAAAAAGATTAAGACTTGTGAGGGATAAAAAATTGTTGAAGTGTATCTTTTGGAAAGTGAAAAATGAAAAAAAACCTAAATTATCCATGTAAATATAAAAGACAAAATGACATTAGAAGGCTATATTCGAAAGGAAAAATTAACATAAGGTAATATGTTCGAATAACAATGAAGCCGGTTGAATAACTTCTCAGTGCCATCAAAATAGTTTGGAACATGTAAGTTAAAACTTCTTGGTGTTCGTCGCCATGTTTTGAAACACCTGTAAATGATGCTTATACTGTCTTGGGTTCTACCTCCATACCCTTAATATGAAATAGCTGCTCTGACAAGTCCCATCTTATAAAATGGAGGAAAATTATATTGCCCTGCCATGGTAATCAGTCACAACAAAAAGCAAAGCAGCTAATATGTATGACAGACCTTTCTTGAAGTTGCATCAGATAGTGAATGGCATTGAAAGAATGTTAAAGAAGAGAAATGCAATTGCAGAAAAAATTATGACAAATATCATCTATCATAGCCAAAAACTAGAAGGTATACAGGATATAACATGTTCCACACAGAAGTTACAGAACAGGTTTAAGTATAAACTTGAAATGGAAGCAGATCAAAAGCCCCACCACATTACCATCAAGCTAGACAGCCTAGACTAGGCACAGCATTCCTGAATTAGAAAATCATTTCACAGAATATCACTAGAGTTCATTGTAAAATCATCTCATGAGTTCATTGTTCATGGCATCAGACTTCAGTGAATCATCTGGGGAACAAAATATAAGAGGCACGTCATTGAAATGAAGATCTCAGCCATAAAGCTTCATTCTCCATAAAATACATTCCCATAATCTTCATTCTGCATAAAATACATTCCCAAAGGGGATCACTGTTTTATTCATTTACATGCACATACTTGTAAATAGCAGCCACCCCATGATGAGAACAACAAAATATTGGGGTTGCACCATCTCCACAAGTCCCCACTTTAGAAAAAATAAATCAATAATTGCATTATCCAAATTATTACAGCTCTCATAACTAAGAAAGATTCCCACTTTCTGCCAGTGTGTGTAACACCTTCTTTATCCGGAAACCTTGGCTAGCAATACATCTTCTAGCATCTTAACCCCGAGTTGACCAAAATTGAAGATTAAAAAAAATATGTATGTATCTCATCTCTAATTTTTGAAAAATGAAACATGCATTCCTCTCAATCTGTGAAATTTCAAGCAATGGACACTACTCTCGGAATTGCCAGCTTTGAACAAAAATAGATTTATTTCACTGGAAGAGTTCAACTTTCAAACTGCAGATGTTCACCTCTTTTTGTTTTTCTTTCTTCCCTTGACTTGCTTTTCTAGACTACGAAGCCTCTGACTGATAATTGACGATGAAGATATTCTCTGTTCAGGATGTTTTGATGGTTGAGTTGGTAATGAAGAAGGTTCCTGCCCCACTCCTGCAGATCGCTTTAGTGCTGAAAATAGAGAAAAGGCAGGTTGTGGTTTGGTACTAGGAGTCACTGGTATTTCAGGAATTTGCAAGTACTTCTTCACCTCAGGTCGTTTAATAACTGCAGAATTAAATTCATATCTTCAGTTATAGCAAAAGGGGAATCCAAATAAGTAATATTAGACACATCAAGAAATATAATCTTTCTTTATTTTGCCAGCACAACACAAAAGTCCAACCTAAAGCTACATTATTTAGAAAGTTTAAAAGGAAAAAAAGGAAAAGAAAAGAAGAAACTCCTGCAACTTTTAGCTAATGGTCAGTCAGATGTGAAGCACCAGAAATAATTTAATTGGATTACTTTATGGTCGAAACTATTTTCTGTGCCCACAAACCGCATTTGCAGGGCCTGAATGTGAATTCTTGGTGTTTTTGTTCTGCAATAATGCCACAAATAAAGATAGCTGTATCACAAAAACTATTAACGTAAGATTAGGCAAGAAATAAGCAGTCCCTCTTCCTGTGACAGTTTTTTGCATGAACAACTTATCTTGCAGGCTTTCTAGAAAACGAAAAACTATAACCATGAGTTTGTGGTACCCATGGAGTCAAAACAGATGACAGAAGAGGTATAAATAAGAATTTGCTCATATATCTACTGGTAAGCCAAACATGAGTGTTTACAGGGCACCTCTCCATTAAGCATTTCGATGGAAGTCATATCACAAGCCAGTAAAAACCATAACAGAGTTTAGTGGAAGGACTCACCTTGCCCATACATTAGTGAAAATAAGTTGGACATAACCCAATAACAAAATATGGCCTGCAAAAAATGCAACTCCATCACTCAGCAAGCAGTGAACAGGGAAAGAATGAAAGAACTTGATATAATTGTGAGGAAACAAAACATTTACAGAAATGTCTTCGCACAAAATTTTCTTTCTTACCACAGTTATATTCATAAAGTGAAATAAAATATATATATATATATAATGAAGGTCTTATTGACATAGTCTGTTATGTCAATCACAGTGGAATAATCTATATGAAACTTTTATTTTACAGAGAAGAGAACATATGAAGAAAAACTTTTTCTACTACTATGTAGCTCAAGACTAGTAAATATACCTTGGGGAAACTCATTGTAAATGGAATTGTCAGAACAGCAAGAATTCTGGAAAACGTTTTCATGGTACCAGCAACTGGATTTCCTTCTAGACCCTCTTGCACATTGAGCTGATGGAACAGAGATCAGTTTATTGAAAGCATATAAAAATTGGGGAAAAGTGAAATTAAGAAAGCCAAGTGAACATAATGCAAACATACAACGGGTGCGGAATAAATTAGACATGAGACAAAAAGAAATGGCAGAATTAATAAAAGTACCATCTACTAGTCAAGCTAATTCATCTTCTTGTTTAAGTTGTATGGTGATGATAAGGTAGCATTACAGATCTTCTAATCCAATCCCTTATTAACAGACAAATCTGGAATGGGACATCCATTACAAGGGAAGTAGTCCTGGGGATAAGTACGAAGGGGTGCTCAAGTCAAGATAGCATCTTGATATATTAGGGATCTTGGGGATTCCTCCAAAAAGATGACTGTAAAGGATCCATATCTTTGGCTAAAAACTAGCATTACTATCATGCTAGATAATGTGTGTCTGTGTGTGTGCATATCTACACACACACACACCCACACCCACACACGGGGCAGATCAGAAAACACTGGGTAAATTGTGATCAGAACTGAGCTTTTCTTCCCTCAATAGGCAGCAGGTGGGATGGTAGTGGTGTGGAACTTAAAAACATGTCGAAGAAGTGGAAGTCAAAGTTGGTATCATCAAGGTTTCAATGAAATTTAAACAAAAGGGGGTCATTTTGGTAGGATATTTCAGTATGGCCCGGTTCCTCAAGGAAATAAAGGAAAGCCATTCTATGCAGTATTTGAAATTTTTCCTTGCTGCAGATTGGACAGATGCTCAGCTTTGGTAGATTGAGATAATAACTTCCCCAACATCACCAGTCCATTCATTCTAGGCCCGCCTCACATCACAGACTAATCCTCATCTCATCGAAGTTCACAGTGAAATAAGATATTTCAAATCAGTCGCATCTAGGAAAAAACCTGCTTCAACATATTGAACAGATGGAAAGAATTAAGCAGCCCAGAGACATTTGTAAAGGTGGAATAAGGAAAAAGCCGAATAGTTAATTAGAATTGCCATTGAAACAAGACAAAATCATCTGGAGGCAGAAATTGAGGATCACTTGATTGAAAGAGGGAGATGAAAACACCAGATTTTTTTCATGGCGAATGATAGGTTCTTATCTTGTGCAAAATTTTGAGGTGGATGGCACCCCTGTAGAGGGGAAGCAGCCATTGTCACACATTTGTCAGATTTTTATTTGATTCTTTATCACTCAAACCTGAACTTAAGTTTGCCTGAGAAACTTAGGGTATAAAATTGAATAGTGGGCAGTCGAGGTGGCTGGAAAGACTTGAGGAGGTTGTCAATAAAAGATCGGTTGGAGAATTAAAAACGACCTGGGGCCAATGGTTTGACTATAGCCTTTATATTTCACTACTATTTGGGGACTTTTAATTGAAGTTTTTAATGAATTCTAATGGTCTTCTGTAAATTCTAAATTCATGGAATAACAAATAAAATCTCTAATGCAGTCTTCTGGGAGCAATTGCAAAAAGAGGGGCTATGGAGTTAAAGGAATTGGGCCAATTAGTTCAATTCTCAGTGTGTACAAAATTGAAGAGGAAGTCCTAGCTATCTACATTGGTGCATTGATTGGTGAAATAGTGTCTAATCATCAGAGTACCTACATTTGAGATAAAACAAATTTTGAACAGTTTTTTGTTTGCAAATGAGTGTGGAAGGTATGAAACGTTGGGAATAGCTAGCCTTGTTTTCAAGTGACACTTAGAAAAGGCAAACAATAAAGTGGAGTTGGAACTATTAGATTTAATCTTAGAATGAAAAGGTCTAGGGCTTAAATGGTGTTATAGGATCAAAAGCTGTCACTGGTGTTTTCTATTTCATTTGGAATGTCTATGTCAAGGAACATGTGGTTTTACCTATGGAGAAGTAGAGGGTTAAATGGCAATAGTCATAAAGTTGTCAGATTTTTATTCTCAGATTTATCACTCAAACCAGGACCCTGGATTATGTCTACAAGACTTTGAGGATAGAAATGAAAGAGTAGACAGCTGAGATTGCTTGAAAGATCTGATGAGGTTGACACTAAAGGAGCAGTCCAGAGGAGGAGGGGGACCTAGTAAAGATCATCTGGTGAAATGAGACACGGTATATAGAGAGAAATATATAAGGGTTTTGAAATTGTGAAATATTCTCGCTTGAAAGTTACCTCTGCTTAATAATGGGTTATGGAGATTTAGTACAGACAAAAAATTAGCCGTGGTCAGGGCGATAGGGCAGAGTGGCTAGGACATCAACACCCATTTGAGAGTGCATACTTCTAGCCCTTGAAAGGCCATTGTCTCAATAGCTGCTAACTATAATTGCCAAGCCATTTAGGTTTCTTATTCATTCCTGATGAGATCTCTGGTGGCACAACTTCCTTATTTCCTTGCATGTTCAGTGTTATGCAAAATAAAAATCCCTTAGGTCAGATATCCTTTATTGGTCTTCCTTTTGTTTCGTGTGGAAACTTGACTTGAGGCATGGCCACAGGCTAGCAAACAAGGTGGAACAGATAGATCTCTTTGAACAGCTGAAACATTTTTTGTTGATCCCTTATCCCAGGACCTCAGAATTTGGATTCCAAACTCAGAAAGGGCTTTTGTCCACTAGTTCTTTGTTCATGTTATCCACAGGGATGGGGAGCTTCCTTCTAATTACCCCTACTCTAGTCTTTTGTAGAGGACGCAGGCCCTACCAAGGTTGAGAGATTTCTAATCTTTATAAGAATAACAACTGGGACACACTACAACAAAGAATAAAACACCTGGGAATTTCTCCTCATCTTTGGCTTATTTCTATTGTAAAACCCCGACCCGGATTATATCTTAATTATTAAAATTTATTATCTAAAGTGTGATTATTAGACTAATTAAGTACTTGTATTATGAAGATGAGATAAATGTGGATTATACTTGAGGACTTAGGGAAATCAAATTGAACTTTATTGAAGCTATTAAGGTAAGCTTAGTTAGTGTTATGTCTTAATTACAATTGGCTAGGTATCTTTCAATTAGATCTAGTGAATTGGAAATCAAATTTTGAAAAATTAGAGTTAAGTGAACCACAAAGTATTTCCTAAGTATACTTAAAGTACCTCCTAAGTGTACCCAAATTATCCCCTAAGAATACTCAAAGTAACTTTTAAGAATGCCCAAGGTACCTCTCAAGTGTACCTTAAGTATCTCCCAAGAATACCTAAATAACCTCTCAAGTATACCCAAGGTACCCCATTTCTATACCTAAGGTACCGCTCAAGTGTTACTTAAAGTACCCCCAATTATACCTAAGGTACCCCACTTGTATCCCTAAGATACCCCCTGTGTTTGCCTAAGGTACCCCATGTGTTTGCCCAAAGTATCCCTTGTATTACCTAAAGGTAACCCTTTGTTTTACCTAAGGTATCTCACTGTTTTGCCTAAGGTACCCCATTTGAATACCTAAAGTACCCCCTAATTATACCTAAGGTACCCTCTTATATTGCCTGAGGTACCCCACATGTATACCTAAAATACCCCCTAGTATTACCTAAGGTACACCCCTTTATATAGCTAAGGTACCCCCTCATATAACTAAAGTAAACCCATGGTTCAAAGTATCGTATCGACATGCCGTATCGGACGGTTCAAAGTATCGTATCGATGTGCCGTATCGGACGATCCAAAAATGAAAACGTATCGAGGATACGCACTAAAATGGTGGATACATGAAACAAAACATATCTAGATAGAAAGCTAAGTCAAAAATATGATAAATAAACATGTTTCTGACATCATAGGTCTACACATAATATTTATGTATTATGGAAACAAATCAACATATATGCAAAAAGACTTCAAGAAATTTAATAAAAAATAAATAAAAGCCATAATATGCTAAATAAACAAATAAATAGAGTAAGAAAGGTTATTGTGCATACCAATTTAATATTTAATATTAGAGTAATAATTATGATATATTATTATTATTATTTCAAGAAATATATTATTAATAATAAATGAATATATACGTGTTTGTAAATAATAATAAAATATTTTTTACAATTATGTATGTAAATTAAATATAATTATCTAATACTATATTATATATGTGTGTACATAAGAATAAAATTTTTATAACTTTTTATCATTCAAATATTTTTTTGTATGTAAAATATAATTTTCTAATATTATATATATATATACATACATATTTATAATTTTTCAATTATTTTATATATATTTATAATTAATTTTATCACATTTATCTGTATTCATATTCTATTATTATATTTATATAATAATTATAAAAGAAAACTCTTTTTTTCTTATATATACATATATATAAAGTCAACATTATAACCTTTCTTCAATCGACTTCAAGCCAAGGAGGAAGTGGCAACTTCGATTCAAGGAGAAACGAGGAGCTTCGAGGAGAAATCAGGAGGCAGCGACGGCAGAACCAGGTACGCCACCCACCCCTCTCTCTCCTTCTCTCACGCTCACTCTCTCCCTCTTCCGCTCTATCTCGCTCTCTTTCTTTCGCACTCTCTCGCTGTCGTTCTCATTCTCTCCCTCTCAGTCTCTCGCTGTCTCTCATTCCCTTTCCCTCGCTCTCTCTCTCGTTCCCTGTCTCTTTCTCCCTCTCTGTCTCTCGCTCTCTCTCGTTCCCTTTCTCTCGCTCTCTCTCTCTCGCTCCCTTTCTCTCCCTCTCTGTCTCTCGCTCACGCTCGCTCAGTCGCTCTCCTTCTCTCGCTCTCTCTTGCTCTTCTTTTTCCCTCGCTCGCTGTCTTGCTCCCTCTCGCTCTCTGTTTTTACTTTTTTTTTTTTTTTTCATTTTTTCAATCGATTATCGACTGTATCGAGTCAAAACAGTCAATTATCGACTGGATACAGTCGATACATGGTGGATACAGGTCGAATCGACCTGTATAACGAAACAGGAGCATGTATCGCACAATACGATACGATATTTGGAACCATGGGTACACCCATTCTATAACTCCAGTACCCCTCTTATATTATTAAGGTACACCCCTCATATTACCTAGAGTACACCTCCTTGTATTACCTAAAGGTACTCCCTGTATAACTAAAGTACAACCTTCAATAATCAAGATACCCCCCTCTTGTATAACTAAGATACCCTCAAGTTTACCTAATGTATAACCCCTTGAGTGACTAAGGCAAATCCCCTTGAAACACCAATGTACCCTACAAACAACACTAAAGTACCCCCAACCTAACACCAAGGTACCCCCTTAGATAACACTAAGGTACCCCCTGGCATATCTTAGGTACATCCTAGGGTTTTAGATGAATAAAAGCTTTGTTTAGGGGCAGATTTGAAAGACCAAAACTTGGGCATATAAAAGGATGCCCTAATTTCCATTCCAAGTGTTTTGAGAATACTTTCTCTTGTCTTGGTCGTATAGAACAAGAGGGAAAGTGTGGGAGCTTGCTTGAAAGCTTTAAGAGGAAGAAGAAGAAGGAGACAAGAGCTTGAAAAGAAGTTAGCTTCTCCATTAACATGTAAGCAGCAAACCCTTCAAAACAAAAATGAATTATCAAAATTCGTATTCTCTCTCTAGGGTTTGATTTATTTGAATAAATAATCTTGCATGTTGCTATTTGTTTCTAAAACTCATAGGTTTTGGTTGTTTAACACTTTTGGTTTGTTTTTCCATTGATTTGCCATGGATTTCCAACTCTATCGTTCACATTTCAAATTAGGGTTTGAGTTGGGTATTTGAATGATGATTTATGTGATGGATTTGTGTTCATAAGGATTTGGGGATGAATTCCTGTTGTGAAAGGTGTTTTAAGTGTGTTGGGATGATGTATGATCATCAAATTTGGTGTTGGAAAGGTTAGGAATGATGTGTAGGAGTTTTTATGTTGAAAATAGCCAAAAATATTTCAAACCCCGACCTGGCGATTAATCCTGGAAATTGGCGATTAATCCTAAGCCAAAACCTCAAAAAACCAGCCTCTGTTATCCTAATCGCAGCTCAGGATTAACCTGGGCGATTAATCGTGAGCCCCAACGCGTGCACGTCCATAAGGAACGCGCGAAAGTTGGCTTGCTTTAAACCTCAACGCGCGAACGTTAATTCTTAACGTGCTCGCGTCGACCCTGTTTTAAACATGGGTGCACGCACTTTAAAGCTGGATGTCCGAACGTCCAAGCTAATCCAGGGGCTAATCATGGTTGCTGTTTTTGACAGTTCTCCACCCTTTTCTTCTCCAACCCTTTCCCAAACAACCCAAGCCTTCTACATAGCACATTTAAGTAAATGTCCTGTGTATTTATTGCTCAATTTACTTAAGTCTTTACATGTAAATAAGGTTTTACCCCCATTTGGAACCAATAAAAATACTCACAGTGCCCAATTCCCAACCAATAAAAAGTCAACTTTTCAGTTTATGCTTAAATTTCCAAATTTCCTAATTTTCAATAAATACCACTTTTTGAGTTTGATACCCAAACAAGTGATTCAGAAGCCCAGAAAATGCTAGAAGATTTGTTGGCCTTGGATTGAGCACCGGTTTTACTCATGGATTTGATTTAATTGGTTTGTTTTGAGTTGTGAGTTGTCTAATTGGACATTGTTCTTAGTGTGGATCCACAGTGAGTCTAATTTGTGTGTTAGTGTTGGCTTGTTAGCGTTAATTTTCTTCTCCATATAGCTTTCCACTGTGGGGAATCAGTGAGGCCCTCTCGGGGAACAGAGGTGCTGCGGCAACCCCCCGTCGCAGGGAACCGGCGGGAGTCCTTGTGATTCATTGAGCAGTGGGTGGGGAATCCCACTTTGTCTGGATCCTTGGTTAGGTTGTCACTTGCCAGCCCATACGTGGGTGCTCCGCTTACTGAGATGTCCCTAGCTAGGCTTCTCTCTGTAAGTCGTGTAGGTGGCAAATGGACAGTGGATATTAACCTAATTTACAGACACACTAACCAAAAGTCCTAACAAGACATGTTTACAGTATTTGATCGTATTTGTGGATTTGATTTCAGGAATTACCCGATTGAGATATTTGAATTGGAATTTCTTTTTATATCCGATTGAACTGTTTTGGTTTATAATTGGCACTATATATTTGTGAATATCATCATGATGTTATAAAACTGCATAAACTGTTTCTCTACATACATGTTTGCTGCTTACTGGGACTTTATGTCTCACGCGTGTTTTGTTTTACCGAATTTGTTTTCAGATCTGCTTGGTGAGCCGCGTACCGGGGCAATTATTGAGGGTGAGCTTGAATACAGGCTTGAGGGCTACTACTACCCGCAGTAGGATTCTTTTTATGATGTTGTATTTGTCTTGGGGATTGTATATGGGATGCAAATATTATTTTTGGACTTGTACTCTTGGTAGATATCTTTTATACATGTCTGTATATTTTGGAGAGGACATTGTGAATGATTAGTTGCCTTAGTTGTATTTTGTTCACATATATATCATGTTTTGGAGATTATAGTACAGATGATCTTTTGATTATATGGAAATTTTTATTCCATGCTTCTTTAGTCATGCACTCTGATGATTACTTTGTGATTGCCCAGGATTGATTGTGTTAATCAAATTCTATTGGGCCCATAAGTAGGTCTCGGGGACGGGTTGGTGCCGTGATAGGGCAGACCCGGATCTGGGGGGCTACATCTATGAATCAAGGCAAGTCCACAGATCACTTGTTCCTCCACTGTACTGATGCTAAAGAAATATAAGACCTTCTTTGAATCTGAATAAGTAAGATCAGCATTAAAGCGCTAGCCTAGTGCATGAGGCTCCCACCACTGCATAGGGTCTGGGGAAGGTCTGATGGGTAAGATCAGTATTGAGTGTATTAATCTATTCTATTCCTAGATCATTGGAAAGTAACAAGGGTGGGAGTTTTTTTTTTTTTTTGGGGAGGGGGGGCGCGCCATGGTGTGGGTGTGGGTTTGGTTGTGGTGGCGGTGTGTGTGTGTGTGAAGATGAGGTATAGGTCATTGGTCCATGCGGTTCTATGGTTGATTTGGCTCAAACATGTGTCCATTAATGGACATGATTTATGGGGGCAGTTAAGCCATAGCAGAGGAGCTTAATATTTTTATTTTGTTTTAGTATTAGTTTGTAGATGGCTTTTTCCTTAGAGACACTTGCATGCATTTTATACCCAGAACTTCCTCTTTTTTCCATATAAGACAAATTAACTTTAGAATTGTCTACACAAAAGATAAAGACCTTTTAGGATCATCTCTCCCAAAGAAGAAAAACATTAATATTATTCCGAGCACAGCATTGTTGACATCTGTGCTCCATCTTGAGAAGAGTTTACAGAGTGACATCTTAAAGAGGGAGCCTGGACAATTATGCACTATTGTTCCCTCTTCATCCCCTTTCCTCCAATTGTATCTATAAAAGAAATTCCGACCAAACTCATGCCAAAAAGGCATGACATTGACAGAGAATATAAATGCAGAACTATATTGAAAATAGTCTTTCGGTTTAGACCAATAATTTATATTTTGCATTTCGCTGACATGCCACCGGTGGCTTCTGGCAAAATTTCCCCAACATGCCGGAGGCATGTCAACGAAATCTGGGAAAATTTCCCCACGTGAGGGGAAATGTGGGAAATATATAAGTTTTTTTTGTTTTTCTTTCGTTTAATTCATTTATAATACATACATGGATGTGAAATAAATCCAAATCCAAAAATAAAAAATAAAAACAGAAGGAAAGGCATGGAAATGTGATGTATAAGTCATTTCATGCATATAGCATATATAAAATCAAGGGAAATGAAATCCACTACATCATCATATCCACTGAATAATATTAATCAACTCAACATATACAAAAAAGTTTGAGTACAACACAATCATATATCTACATTCCATGTCAATCAATGGATGTGTATCCAAAAGGTCACATCCACATGGGTGTGAAATAAATCCAAAATATCCACTGAATAATACTAACCAGGTCAACACATTGACTAATTTCATGATATATCGTTACATGCCACAAAATTTAAGGAAGCTGGGGAAATCTCGCTTTCTCCAGTAATTTTGTGCCACCATCATAGCTACAGCGACGTTTCACAGATATAAAACAGTAAACGCTGGTTTAGACACTCAACTTGCTCCTCTTGTGGCTGACTAAGAAATTGATATAGATGCCACTTTTTTAAATCCTTCCATAAAAATTTATTCTTTATAATGATATTCTATACAGAGAAAAAGATTTATATGGCTGAACTCCATAAATTAATCACAAAAATAAAAGCCAATATTCAAAGAAACCTTCAATTTAGTATCATACATAAGAAATTAAAAGATGAGAAAAAAAACTGCCACAATAGTCAATCCATATCAGACAATCCACTAATCAAAATTATGTCTAAATCCTGATCAAAGATGTATTAGAAGTTCAAAAATTTTATGCAACAAACATATGCCTACCTCCACAGTTATCAGGAAGGTCAAGGATGTCAGAACTGGAAAGATGAATAGACTATCTGGAGTTGTGAGATCAGTAAACCAGAGTGCTCCACCAGATTTAAATGATGGAACTTTCTCTACCATGTTGTTGATCTACATATGATGATCAGAGAAAGAGCCAATGTTAGATTTCAAGATGCCAGAAGCTAAAGAAACTAACTCTAAAACGGACTGTATGATCAAATATAGGGTTTACAGAATGACAAAGTTAATTATCTTACAGCAAAGAAAAAGCTGACAAAAATAGGACCTTGAATTAACATTCCCTTAAAAGGAGCAAAAGGCGTGACACCATACCTGCAGTAATGGAAATAATTAAAGAATGGAGGAGAAATCAACAAGAATAGAGAAACAAAGACCACATATGGGAAAATGCTAGAGACTTAATACGACCTCTTAATAAAGTATCACATCAAGAAAACTACCAATATACTTTTTCATGCAATCGCAAAATCCTTATTTATAACCAAATCTTCTAGTAAGTATATTTAAAAGACTAACCATAGAATCAAATTCATGGAAAAGCTTCCATTTGAGTCCTAATAATCCAAATAAATAAATAATATGTAACAAGTTCCACTAATGATAAATGACAAAATGGAAAATGAACTTGCCATTGAAATTTGTATATTCGGTTCATAGGAAAATGTGGGCCTGTCAAAAAGTATTTTTTATAAGGTCATCAAAGATTTCCTCTCAAATGAAAGGAAAATATAGGAAAGGAAAGGAAAGCACTATTTTACTTTCCTTTCCATTCGTTTTCATCTAACCAAACACAACAAGGCCAAGGTTCATGATAATATATGCCAGGTTTCACAAATCAAATGCTGCCAGAATGAAAATCCTAGGGGGAAAATAATACTCATGATATAAAATTTTATTCCTCCCTGCCATTTCACCAAACTTTCTAACAAACCAATAAGAATAACAACTGAAGTAGGCTCTACCTTAGCAGAAGCTGAACCAGTATTTTCCTGTCTATCCCTCCAAAAAGTAATTGGCTTTCAAAAGTTCAAAGCTGGTAGGATAACTATATTTCAACCCTTGTCGTGTATACACAAAAGAACAAAAAAGAGCCTGTAAGGAGGAATGTAATAGTCATCCTCTGCACCCTAGAAACAATACACTAAATTGGTAACATAGAGGATCATAGATAGGTGTCATGGTCCAAAGCCATTTTCATGACTTGGTCCTGCGTGGCACTTGCCCCATACACTTGAGGCGTGCGAGTCGGCGTTATATAGGATCAATTGTGTGTAATAGCGCGCTGTGCAAGCAAGCAATAAAAAGAAATTAGGCAACCAAAGTGAACTCCTATTAATGCCAATAAGTGTACAAGGGTCTTGATGTAAGGAAAGCACTTGTCCTTTGCCACCACCCACTATGTACCTTCTTTCAAGGCGGATGCTAAGGTTTTTACACTATGACAGGAGGAAACATGCCTCCTGCTGGTATAATAATACCGCCGTTTTCAGGAGCAAAAAGTTGAGATTTCTTGAGCCGTTCTCTTCTATGAACTCATGAGAACTTGGACATAATGTAAAGCACTCATGGCACATACACAACCCTCCTTGTGAGCTCCATACCCTTTGACACCCCTCGTACATGGTTTGTCAACAATTCATTACATACAAGTGCTACAGATGCACAGATGACTTGGTGTGCCTTGATTTTGCTCACAAATGGTTGTGGGTCTTCAACTGCTTCCTATCTAGTTCCCTCATATCTTGCTCCCTTGCATTTCACAAGATACTCTTTTTGCAGCATAGGCATCATGGTGTTCACATGTACATGGAGGAGAGGATGTACACTGATCCATGTAGGAGTTCAATCAGGTAAGCTGCCTTTCCTACTCGAGCCTTGACAATAAAAGGGCCTTCATGTCTGCACACTAGACGTTTGTCACCTGCCCTCACAAATCTGTGTTACTCAGTTGGGATATTGACAAGGACAAGGTCTCTAACACTAAATTGCTTGGTCTATGGCCCTTATTAGCTCAATTTTTCATGCGTCTGGATGCTTTCTCTAGGTATGCTTGAGCTATGCTGGCAATTCTTGTCCATTTCTTGGTGAAATTAACAGCTTTGGGGCATTTATTGATGCAAGGGTCCACAGTAGTGTGGGTTTGTATTGGTTGTTGCCATACAATAATCTCAAATGGAGACATGTTCTTCGTTGAGCTCTCTTGGGCATTTAAGCAAAATTATGGAACACCCACAGGCTGCACCCAATGTTTTTTTATTTACACTAAAAAGTTGCCTCATGTAATTTTCCAATATAGAATTGAATTTCCATCTGGCTATTTGTTTGTGGATGATAGCTAGACAATTAGCGAAGTTGGGACTCAAGGATTTTGCATAATTCAGACCAAAATAGACTTGTAAACCTGGAATCATGGTCAATTCCAATATTTTGGGGCACAACCCAATATTTCACCATATTCTTGAAAAAAGGCCGTGCAGTCCCCTTTGTTCAGGAATGAGAGTGTGCTGGAATGAATGTCGCATATTTGGAGAAGTGGTCCATTGCCATTATTAAGGCTTCATACTTCCATACTTTTTGTAAATTTGTGATGAAATCCAATGATGCACTTCCCATGGCCTTGTTGGGATCAGGTTCCAGCAACCCTACAACCTTCTGCCTCTCTGTCTCCTCTTGTTGGCAGATGAGACAAGTCTCAGTGTAGTTGATTACATCATCCTTCATACTTGACCAATAGTAGCCCTGTTCTAACAAAGCCCAAGTTCCTTTCCATCCCAAATAGCTTGCCTGCAAGGAGTCATGGCATTCCTTCATAAGTACTCTCCTTAAGTCTCTTGCTCTTGGTGCATACAAACATTTTCCATGGGTGAGCAAGAGGTCATTTTCTTATTCATAATCGATGAGTTTTGCCATCCTTTGCTAGCTGCATGATTGTAACAACCATCAGGCCCCTCTAAAAGTTTTCTTTGACGGATTCTTGCAAGTTGCAACATGTGGGAAATCTTACTAGCAGTCAAGTGCGCTAACAATGCTATTGCTGCCAGTTCAGCCTTTTGACTTAATGAATCCAAAACTTGATTGGTAGTCCCAACCTTGTATTCTAACTCCAAATCAAATTCTGCCAAAAGCTCTTGCCATCGGGTATGTTTCGTTGTCAACTCTGGTTGAGTCAAGAAGTGGCTTATACCCATATTGTTGGTCCTTGCAACAAACTTTGAGCCCAATAGATAGTGCATCCACACTTTTGCAGTGAACAAAGGCCAATAATTCCTTCACATAAGCAATGTACCTCCTTTAAACTTCTTAGTTTGTGACTCTTGTAAGCCACTGGATATCCATTTTGAAGAAATATCCCACCTAAAGCAAAGTCTAAGGCAATTGTCTGTACTTCTAATGGCTTTGATAAGTTAGGTAAGGCAGGAAGGTCTTCAAATCATCAAAAGCGCCTTGGCAACACTGCTACCAACACCAAGGTGAGACTTTCTTCAATAATTCGATTAAGAAAGCAGCACACCTCAAGTAGCCCTTAATGAAGCATCTTTAGTAATTAGCCAACCTGAGGAATGAGCGAAGTTCACTAACATTGGAAAGGGCCCGCCATTCATTGATAGCTTGCACCTTTTTCCAAGTAATTGACTCCCACCCACCTGGTGTCCTAAGAACTTTATGCGTTCTTGAGCAAATGAACACCTCTCCCTTCTCTCATACGCTTATGTTCTCCTTAAGTCTTCAAAAAACCAAGCATAGATGCTTAGCATGCTCTTACATTGTCAAACTACAAATCATAATACCATCCAAATAGATCAACATGAACTTATCAAGGTAGTCCTGAAAAACATGCTTCGTCGATGTGCAAAAGGTGGCATTGGTGAGTCCAAAGGGCATCAACAGAAACTCAAAAGCACCGTATCTTGTCACGAACATGTCTTAGGCTCGTTATGCAAACCTAAGAGTACCAAACCTTAAGTCTAACTTCGAGAATTATCTTCCTCCTCCCAAGTCCCAATTGACAAAACAAATCTGCACACAGAGGTATGGTATACTTGTTTCGAACAGTCACATTTGTTCAACGCCCCATAGTCGATACATAGCCTTGAACTACCATCATGCTTCTTCTGGACCAACACCGATGCCCCATACAATGCTTTTGAGAACCTAATTAAGCCCACTTCCAAGAATGCGTTAAGCTGCCTTCATAGCCCGGCAAGCTTAGGTGGAATCATACGATAAGGTCCCCTCACAGGTGGCTCTAATCTTGTGATCCACACTCCTTTGTGGAGGCACGGCTTGAGGAGCTCCTCTGGCATCACATTTTGATACTCCTCAAGTAAATCCCTGACTAAGTCAAGAATGGGGTCCTGTTCCACCTTTCCTTCCCCAACTTTCAACGCATCTAGGTAAGTATGTTCACCCCACTCCAGCCCTTCCTTTAGTTGTAAAGTTAACAACTTCGCCCCATCCTTTTCTAGGACAGCAAATATGATAAATGGCATCAATCATAACGCACAACAAGTCAGCATATGGCATGGGCATTGCTTTATTCCTGCACAAGAAGTCCATGCCCAAGGTCACTTGGAAATCATCCAAAGGCATTGTTTTCATATTAATATGCCCTTCTAAATCGTCTACTTTCATGAGCACAGCATAAGCAATGCCATGAATGTGTGTGTGTGTGCGTGCGTGGGTGTGTGGTGGTGTTGGGGGGAGGGAGGGTGGGGTGGGGGAGTTGGTGGGGGTTGGCTCCGAGTTCACAGTTTTCATGCAACTGTTATCATTCCCCAATTTGAGGCCTAAGAATTGGGCCTCATCACCTGCAATGAGCAGTCTTAATGCACACATATTCATTGGTTCATCCTCACTTTCCTCTTCCTGGGGTTGTGCAAGAGCTTGAGAGACAGTTGCTTGCAAGGCATTCAAAGCTTGTTTCTAAGGATGCATAGCCACCCGGTGCTGCCCACCGCATAAGAAACAAGAGATTGTCATTTGGGTGCTTGCAGTCCTAGAAAAGTGGGGTTGGGAATATTTAGGATTTTTTATCAGTAACAGAAATAATGCAGTTACAAACAAGAAGTTACAAATAATAATATCCCACGAGAAATGGGATGCATCCAAAAGGAAAACAGCACCACCCTATTACCCATGACAGGCATACAATAGATATAGAAAGCCTCTAAACTACCAACATCTCCCATTTCTTACAATCTCTCCCAACCCATAGCCACAATAATCTGAGTATATCCAAAACCAAAAAGCTACAAGGGCCATAATTGCATCTAGGACTGCCCTCGTCACTGCATCAGTCCTCAAAAATATGTCAATTCCATTTCAGCGACACTAACCAAATGATAGGAAAAAAGACTCCCAAGTAAAAAACTATCCCTATTTTGATCATGCATGAAAAACGCCACTGTTCGGCCAATTCACATAGGGCTCTTGGGAATGCCCATTGCAGGCTTGCCAAGTGCAACAAACTCCTCCATACAAATCCCAAAAGGTTACAATGCACCAATAGGGAAGCAAGGGGAATATGAAGATTCCAACTTCTAAAAATGTGATGTCCAAGACATACAAGAGTACTGACCATGAGGATCAGGCAACCAATATCTAACAACTGGAATTGAAGGCTGAATGACTACCTATTTAAGATACTCAATATAATGCTCACAACTCTTCCACCTCAAGATCACGCAAGTCCTAATGAAACTGAAGGTTCCATTGTAACACATCAATAAATCATAAAAAGATGTCATAAACAAAGGGGTCCCTCAGAGAACAGACACAATAAATTCGTGGGAAGCGAGAAGCAATAGAAGACTCACTCCATTAGACATCAGATCAAAACTTATTTGTGTCCCCCATACAAAGCTTGGTAGACATGAAAGGCAAAAAAATATCGGGGTAGGACCAAAATGAATTTCCAAGGACAGTCATTATGGTTGACTTTACGCCCATTGTTATAAAAGCCATACTTACTCAATATTATCTGATGCCACAAAGTCCCTCGTTCTCGGCCAAAACCCCCAAAAGTACACATTACCAAGAGAAAGCCCTCCTTGACTAATGTCCCTAGTAACATATTTCCATCTTAACAAATGATCCCTTTTTTTTTTTTAATTTCCTCCACCCTCCCATTGGAAATCTCTCTATATTTTAATTTAATAGCATGCATTACCTTAGCCAGGGCTCTAAACAAAGACATGAAATACATTGGAAGGTTGGACAAAGAGACTTTAATTAGCATGATTCGACCCCAAAGATAAATATTGCTTCTTCCACACAAACAATTTCTTCCTCATTTTCTTTAACACTATCTCCCAAAATCCCTTAATCTTAACTTTCCCACCCAACATAAGACCAAGGGGCATTTGGCGGGGATTCTAGATTATGATTTGCATTTTGAAAATCCAAATTCTCATTGTTAATTTTCAGAATGCAGAATTTTGTTTGGATGCCCTAGATTTTAGAATTTAAATACGAAATTAGAATCTAGAAACTCATTTGGTTGACCCTGATTTGATTGATCTTGTAGGTTTATATTAATAATTGCATACAAGAAAATTATATAATATTAAAATATATATATATATATATATATATATATATATATATATATATTGTATATATATATATATATATTGTATATATAATAAAATATTATTTAATATTATAAATTACTAACACAATGTATATAGTATAGAGATATAATGTTATATATAGCATAGAGTACATTATACTATTTTTATATTACATGTATTATGTAAACTATATTTTTTTTATTGGTAATAAAGATTCTATTAATTTAAGATAGTTAAATAAAAGAAACATAGCTGTACACCAAGAGTGTACTGAAAACATCAACCCAAACCACAAACCATTACAAAGCACTAAAACTTTCACACATCAATACATCCTAAAGATCTAATCCATTGAACGACCCTCTAGCCGATGCCCAATAGAGGATTAGGCTAAGAGAATACTTAAACAAAGCACTTGGAGATCTCTCTTTGTGCTAAAAAATTCTGTTATTACGTTCCTTCCAAACAGCCCCTGGAGTCAATCTCCATAACACCTGAATCCGTGAGTCCCCTTTACCACTTCTCCAAGATGACAGGAGCTGTTTCAGATTTCCAGGCTGTACCCAAGCCACTCCAAATGTAGCTAGATATGCTGTCCATATCCCATTTGTGACCTCACAATGAATAAGAAGGTGATTCACTGTTTCCTGATTCGTTTTGCACAGAACACATCTGTTGGGTAGCTGCCATCCTCTTTTCATCAAATTCTCCATAGTCAAAATCTTCTCCAGCACCGCAGTCCACATGAAAAAGCCTACTTTAGATGGAAGAAGGGGTTGCCACAGCTCTCTATAGACACGGAGATTTGCTTCTTGCTTATTTAGATGGCTATAGAAGATTTTAACTGAGAACTCACCATCCGGGCTCCACCTCCATCTCATGCTATCTGGTTCCAAAGGTGGCTGTTGACCATTAATGCTCCCCAAGAGTTGGGCCAATTCTTCCAGTTCCCAATCATGAATATTTCTTCTAAAGTTTAGATTCCACACATTGCCTCCTCCTTGAGAATTCAGATCTGAAATAATAGCTTGTGGTGTTGATGTTAAGCTGTATAACACTGGATACATTTCCTTAAGAGCTGCCTCTCCGCACCAAGGATCATGCCAAAACCTCACCCTATCACCCTTCCCCACCTGAAATCTCTTAAGGAGCATTAATTATTATGTAAACTATATTATGTATAGAATATTATATAATTTCATATATTATTATAATATATAATATAATATATATTTATATAATATATATTATATATAATATATAATATAATTTTATATATTTTATATCATCTATTATATCGCATTTATATATAGCATGTAATAGAATATTATATTATATTATATATAATATTATGTATGTTGAATAGAACATTATATTATAGACATTATATATATTATATAATATTTATGTATTTTTTTGGTTATTATATTTATAATTTTACCCTTAAAAAACTTAATATTCTACCGTAATATTATAATTTTTGTTATATGATATCCTAGAATCTCGATTTTGATATTTTAATGTAAGGTGACCAGAATCCATGAGAATCGCAGGATTCTAATTATAGGGTGATTATAGAATTGGATTCTTTAATCTCAATGATAATTTGAACCAAACACTCTACATGGTATACAACGTGATGCTAATACATCGGTGGAGGAAAAGGGAGATGATACGGAGGAGGATGAGTCAAAGTCAAACAACAACAACGACAACGATAATGGTAGAGATGATGACGCTTAAAGTAGTGTAAGCACAAGTTACCTGGGTTGAGTCCTCTCCCCACTAGAGAGGCGGAGTTTGAGCATGCCACGCAAGACCGAAACCACAAGACCAGAGATTATAATGATGGCAGTAGCAGCAAGACAGACTTTTCAAAGGGAGGAAAGGAGAGGTAATCTACTGGTGTACATGATGAAGAGTCCTCTATAGCACAAAGCTTAGGATCCTTGGATGTTGGATCATCCCGTACTTCTTATAGGATATATTATCCATACTAGGGTTAGGGAGACTAACCATACTATTTTTTTTTTTATTAGTAATGTAGATGTTTGTATATATATATATATATGTGAGTAAAGAAAGAGAACTGTACAATGCACACAAATCCGTGCGGACGTCAACATGACCAAAAACCTCCTATACACCAACCACAAAAAGCCCCCCAAGAAATAATTACCACCATCTATCAATGCTCATATCCACAATGAATCTTGGCTCATTACGAAACAAGACGTTCAATAATGTGCCAACGACAACCACCCTCCACCAGAACTACCCAACATCCCATGGTAAGTGTGAACCCATCCCTCTTACCAAACTCCCCTCCACAGTAGATGTGGAGTAACACCATCTATGCCACTCCCTAACTATATCTGAAAGTGAAATATCCATAAACTCTAGAAGAATCGAAACCCATGACGCCACTGCTATCTGAATACTCCCTATCACCTGGTCCACCGTCGACCGACTATCCCGGAAGATCCTTCCATTTCGCTCCAACCATATAGACCACACAACAGCATGAAACACTGCTCTATACATGGTATGGCCTCTTCTCCCCAATCTCCCCATCTGCCATTGAACAAAGCAATACTGAAATGTCGCAGGTAGAACCCATGACACCTCAATCATCTGTAACATCCGCATCCACACGGCTCTTGCAAACTGGCACTGAACAAACAAATGATCAATGCTCTCCCCTGCTTCCATACATATAAAACACACCTACAGGGATAGGGCATTCGTCTTCCATCTTTTCTGGATTCAATCAGCGGTGTTAATTTTATACAAAAGGGCCGTCCACAGAAAAGCTTTGATCTTAAGAGGTACCTTGGGCTTCCATAGCCTAGACACAGGGAAAGGCACACTAGTGTATGAAGGATTCTGGCTTATATAACTGAAAAAAGATTTGCAAGAGTAATAGCCAGAAAGAGATAGGGACCAAGTAACCTTATCATAACCTAGAGGGTCAATCACCACCTCCTTAACATCATCTAACATCACAGCAATTTCTTCTACTTCGGGAGGACGAAGGTCTCTTTTGAAGGGAAGGTTCCATGATATATCAGATGGAGTCCAGGATAGGACTTCGGCGACAGAAGCATTCGGATTGAGGCCAATAGGAAATAGACGATGGAATTCAGTCGATAATAAGCAACTACCCCACCACAAATCCTTCCAGAAACGAATAGACACCTCAGACTAACCATACTATTACCCTTAGCAACCTGGTCCAACAAGGTCATTTGATACCGGTAGTTACTATTCATACAAATATCCTGGATCAAGGTGTAGACATTTGATACGTACGAGTTTTTCCTAATGAACCCTTATCCATATGGCTTCTATACTACACCAGGTGCAGTGGTAGCCCCATATATAGCTATATTGGCTATCCTCTTTCTCCAGCACCACCACCACCTCAGCCAGAGCTAGATATTTTGGGTTGGGTTCAAAGCCTATGGTTCGGTTTTGGTTTTAAGATCTGTAAAACCAAAACAGTTTTGGTTTCGGTTGATGTACTTCAAGATATTCTTTAATAAACTGAAATGAATTGAACCTAACCAAACCAGTATATATATAGTATAGACATACACGTGTTTGGTTCGATTCTCAAGTTGGAATGATCAGTTCTCAATTTGATTCGATTTGATTTAGGGTTAAATGTCACAAACTTCAATTTGGTCTTAAGCTGGTATCGACCCGAACTGTGTTGCATCTCTCAGACCCAGTGGCCGAAATTGCTGATTCTGGATTCCGGGGAAATCCTAAATATTGTGAATTGGTCAAAATTCTTGATTTGGGTGAAATTTTACTAGACTTAGGTGAGATTTCAGGTGTCTCACCAATCTAAAAGTTGAAAAATAAATAAATAAAGTAAAAAAAAAAACATTTTCACTGCATTCACTTGGCATCCCTCTTCATTCAGAACCAAACGAGATATCCCCCACAAAACGTCTCACGGGGGGAGTCTGGAGCAAAAAATCCGCTGAAACTGTAAACAATTGTTACACTGAAATTGTCTTAAGATGCACGAGAACCATCCTTCCATATGGAACTGGTGATGAGACTCCCACACAAACTATTAAACAATGAGATATGAAATATTGCAGAATTAAATAAAGGTCCTCTCTATAAGCAGCATCAGAAAGTTACTTACTCTTTGAATAGCGCCTGCATGCGGGCTTGGCCTTCAGCAACAGCCTTAGGATCCATAGCCTAAGATAAAAAGAAAATTATTAACGAATCCTAGGTACATATTGAATCATACATAAGAGCAGTCCACAAACAGCACATAATCCTTCAAATAACTTGGGGTCCAGGACTCACTAGTTGTCAGATCCCAACTAAAAAACTCACTTCAAACTAAGTATGAGCAAAAATATGATCATAAACAACAGTAGATAAACAAATATCAAAACCCAGATGTGGTATCGGTTCCTACCACATGGTGGTATTTATAATTGCTTGAAAGTCTGAAATTATTCTCGTAAGCTGGAAAATAATGTAATGGACCATTATTACAATACAACTATCTAAGCAAGTCCAAAGTGTAGAGATTTCCCAGGTAGGAGACACAGAATGAGACCATGACATATTTTGCAAACTAAAGGTATAAGCAAATCACTGGTAGTTGGGTAAATGATGCACATGAGATATCCTTCATTCTACCATAAGATAAAAGACACAAGTATATGTACCCTATCTTCCATCTGTTGTTTAATCTCCTCTAAGTGTGGCCTCATCATCTGCATAAAAATAAACATGAATTACCAAAGATGGAGGGTCAGGGTACAGCGACACTCTTGAACACAGCCAGAAATGAAGTACAAGCAAAGAGAAAATTGTGACCAAAGGACTGGCAAGCCATAAAGCATAGAACATGTAAAACTATTACAAATAAAAATCTTCAATAATATCTGGGATAAGAAAAAGAACAACTTGAAAACTTGCCCAGGTCAAAAAAAGTGAAAACTTGAGCGTAACAGTTATTTAATTATGCAATACTACAAAAAAAAAATCAAAAATTGTAAAAGTAGATGAATGGCTGAATATTGAGCTATTCAGTAACTAATTTGGTTAACTGCCACAGAGTCTGAAATTCTTAAGCCATTTAGATAGTGAAAGAAGAATGATGATAGAGCAGAACAACAATGATAACAACGTACGTAAAAAACAGGAGGTAAGGCTCAAGGATAAGTGAAATTCAAAAAGATCATAAAGGTAACAAGAAAATATTAAAAAGGGATAGCAAAAACTAGAGCAGATTACTGTTAACTGTTAAGGCATGTTTCAGGTATATGAGTTCAGTTGGTGATCAATTTCAGCAGCCAACATCATTTGGCATAGTCATATTCCATCAAAAGTGGCCTTTTTCGTGGACAGCAGCTCTAGATAAAATATTAACCATTAATCATTTGAAAAATAGGGGATGGTCGATTCCCAACAGACGTTCACTTTTCAAGGAAGATGAGGAAACTGTTAATCATATTCTTTTGCATTGCACGGTGGCTAGAAAGATATGAAATTTAATTCTCCAGAAATGTGGACTTTTGTGGGTGCAACCAGCCACGACGAAACAAGTTTTAATTGGATGGGGATTGGAAAAAGCAAAAGACAAGGAGCAATTTGGTATGGAATTCATGTCCGGCGGCGATCATGTGAATGTTATGGAGAGAAAGAAATCACAGAATTTTTATAGGTGAAGAGAACTCAGTAGAAGTTTTGTCCCAAGCAGTATTGTGTCTGATTTTCAGCTGGGCATCGATTCTTCCAAAATTCTACAGTTTATCTTTAGAAGAGTTCTTGAAGGGTAATTATTTGTCGGACCTTTGAGTCCTGAGAAATCACCTATTTTGGGAAGTTGTTTTGGTCTTTCTTTCTTCTTTGGATATCGGGGTCCTATTTAAGATATCAATAGGAAATCATCCAATAAAAAGAACTCAATATGTAGACATATGCTTAAGCCCAAAATTTGCATGTGGATGTCTCCTTTGGTGAGGACATCCCCTTTTTGGCAAGAAAACAATTTTTCTTTATTACATTTTTTTAATGAATAATGAAGTATATATTATAAATAAAGCATAAGGAGAATACAACCCATAGTACTGGATCCATGAGAAATGGGAGCACTAGAGACCCTACAACTACTCGAGAAGAAAGCTACATGTGTGCCAGGGCAGATCATGTACAGTGTAGCTTTCACTACATGCTTAACGCTCCCCTCCCGCTCCTGCAATTCCTCTCTAGCCATGTGTGCCACACCACTGAGAAGAAAGCTACACTGTACATGATCTGCCCTTTCCTCTCAAGACCTCTAAAACGCCATTGGTCAAGCAGCTGGATGATAGATTTCGGCAATACCCATGATATCCCAATGATGCTAAGAAGGCTCGACCATATGGACCATGCAAAATGGCACTCCAAGAAGATGTGGTCAATGTTTTCCCCATCCTCCATGCACAAAACACAGATGTGAGGGGATAAAGCCATCTTCCTCCACCTCCTCTGAATCCGGTCTTTTTTGTTAATATATGGACGTCTGAAACAAAATTGTGGGAAATCTGGATAGTGGATACGGCAGAATCCTTGGACGTCCAAAGGAATTGGGGAGGTTTAAAACACCCAATAAAAAAAATAAAGAGGAGATAATTTAGGAAGAGATAAAGTGATGAGGAGGTAATTTAATAAAGACATAATGTCCAGAAGGAAAAGATGGGAATTCAAAGTAATTAGAGATTCTTTACATCTAAGATTAAGAAGAAGAGTGACTACAAAGACATATAAAAGGAAACAAACACTTACCATTGATTGGTTTCTCTTTGGTGTTTATCCCCTTGCTCTCACCTCTCTCTTTTTTTTTCTTCTCTCCTACCTTATCGTTTTGCCTCTTTTCTACAACTCTCTTCGTATCCTCTTTTTCTCTTCCTTATATCCTCCTTTTTTGAGACTCTTTATCCATTTTTATAGCAGGTTGGGTAGTTATGCAACTACCCCATTGGTTGCTAACATATAGCAAAGTGGGTTGGGTGTATGGGAAGTTTTATAACTTCCTACTCTCCCAAGTTTCTCTCTCTCCCCCTCCCTCCCTCTCTTTCTCTCTTTTTATTCTAGTTTACTGTTTCAACAGATTGGTAGCTATGGCTCAATGTGGACATACTGCAGTGGGGAGGAAGCCACTATGGTCACGTTTGGGGCGGGGGGCGGGGGGTTTGGAATAGGCCCCTCCCTCCCTTTCTTGCATACTGCAAAAAAAAAAAACCTATGCAGAATTAAATTTTCAAATCTCTTGTGACAGAACAGAACTCAAACAAAACTGCTTCAAATCTACGGGGATGTGGTGGGGAGGAGGGGGGCGCAAGCAACTAATTGAAGCTCCATGGATTCCCACATGCCTCACATGAATTCTAATTCCCTAAAAACTGTAAAGCAACACAACATTTTGGTTTACAATTATTACCTCAAATTGTAACTAGATTATAATTCATTGTGCATCAACAGGAGTCCACGAACCTGCTGTAATATCAGGATTTGCTTTTGATGAGATTTGAGCTTTACTACTGCTTATTCAATAAATTTGATTCTCAGCTGTGTGCATGGGGAGTGATATTTTTTTATTAAGATTCAATATCCTTTACATCCTACCATTATTTTTTATACAAATCAATCATCTCAGAATAAGTCTATAATTTATCAGATTGAGCACCTTGTTTTTATTAATTTTTGCAATCATCAATTACGCCCTCTTTTTCATTTCACTAGTGTTTTTTTTTCCTATTTGAGTTTCAATAAGCAAGGTTGCATCCTATAAAATGCTGCATGAAAACCATAGTTTCTTGACATGTGCTATGATGACATCACATTAGCAATTTCACGGATCCTAGAAACTAAAAAGGCTTTATGGAGCTTATCTATGTTTCTGAATGATTCATATCCCACTCGTTCAGCAGTTCACAAGGGTGCCAAGATCAGATATAGAACGCTAATAATCCCTTCAATAAATGGATTTACAAGGAGATTTAGATGTATGGCATAAGATTGTGGTTGTAATCCTTTTGTTATGCTTCACATCATTCTCTCATTCAAATTCTACTCGTTACTGGTGAAAAATTCCAATTCCATGACAGCAGTGTCACTTTAGGAGAAATCCTATATGCAAATGATCTTTGCTTTTGGTAAGATAGGTGGTGGGGCGAGTCTTGCTCATGCATTCAGTTTCCTCGTATTTTTAAACTCTGTAAGAATAAGGATTCCCTAGTTTCGAATGTGTTATCTTGGTATGATCCTGGGCTTCAATGGAATTTAAAGTTCCATAGGGAACTGCATGTAGGGGAATTAGAGGAGCTGGGTTGTTTGTTAGAAACCCTAAAGGGTGTGGTATTAGATCCTTCTTTTTCAGATATGGTCTGTTGGTCAGTTGATAACTCTCTGTTATTCACTTCTAAATCGTTCTACTGCTTTCTCATATGTTTGCCGCCACCTCCATCTCTCCCTTGTTCACCATGCTTTTAGTGGAAATCTCCAGCCCCTTCTCGTGTTTTGGCCTTTGTATGGGTAGTGCTCCATAAGAAGATAAACACTCTTGACTATCTCTAAAAGCGAAGGTCTAATTTAGCTCTTTCACCCCATGTGTGCTCTATGCTTGAAGGACGGGGAATCAATTTATCACCTATTTATGCATTGTGAGTTTGTGAGTATTATATGGTGGTCACTTATGAGGATGATGGAGGTCACTTGGATGATGCCAGGAGATGTTTGCCATTTATTTCAACAGTGGTAGTTCCCATCCTTGACAAGGTTAGGATGGTTGATGTATAGGGCTGCGTTCTTTGCAGTTCTTTAGGCTATGTTTGGAACCTTGGATTTAGGGGAAAAGAAAAGAAAGCTAAAAAGGAAAAGAAAAGAAGAGAAAAGAAAAAAAAATACTGATTTTCCTTTCTTTTCTAATGTTTGGATGAGATGAGAAATGAGAAGAAAAGAAATATATATTTTAGTAAAATGACGGGTTGGGGTGGTGGGCGGTGGTGCCGGGTGGCGGTGGGTGGTAGCGGTGGCTAGTGGTGGCAGGCGGCAATGAGTGGTGGTGGCGGGAGATGGTGGTGGTGGTGGTGGTGGTGGTGGTGTGGGCAGTGGTGGCGGCTGGTGGGTGGTGGTGGTTGGTGGTGGTAGGTGGTGTTAGGTGGTGGTGGTCGGCAGTAGTGGCGGGTGATGTTGGGTGGTGTTGGTGGTGGTAGTGGATGGTGCTAGTGGTGGGGTGGGTGGGTGGTGTAAATAGTTATGGTGAATTTTCTTTTCTTTCAAAATTCCTACCCTTTTGGAGAGAAAATCTAATTTTCTTTCATCTAAACCAAACAAGAGAAAAGAAAATTTTAGCATTTTCTTTTCTTTTCTTTTCTCCCAAAAAAAAGAAAAGAAAAATACTGATTTTCTTTCCTTGGATTTGGGGAGAAAAGAAAAGAAAAATATTGATTTTCTTTCTTTTTCTAATGTTTGGATGAGATGAGAAGAAAAAAAATATATATTTTAGTAAAATGATAGGTTAGGGTGGTGGCGGGCGGTGGTGGGTGGTGGTGGTGGATGGTGTTGGTGGGCAGTGGCGGCGGTTGGTGGGTGGTAGTGGGTGGTGGTGGCGACTAGTGGTGGTGGTGGTGGTGGTGGTGGGTAGTGGTTGGCAATGGTCGGTGGTGGTGGTAGTGGGTGGTGGTGATGGGTGGTGGTGGCGGGTGATGGTGGGTGGTGGGTGGTGGGTTGTGGTGGTGGTGGATGGTGATAGTGGTGGGGTAGATGGGTGGTGTGAATAGTGATAAGTAATGGTGAGTTTTCTTTTCTTTCAAAATTCCTACCTTTTTGGAGAGAAAATCTCATTTTCCTTCATCTAAACCAAAAAAGAGAAAAGAAAATTTTAGCATTTTCTTTTCTTTTCTCCCCGAATCCAAGGTTCCAAACACAGCATTAGGGAATATGGAGGACAAGAAACCGTAGGATTTTTTAGGACTTTCACATTCAAGCCCATGCAGTTCTGGAGGAGATAATGATGATGGCTTCATCATGGCTCAGAATTAGGAAGGAATTTCATCAGATATCTGAATCTGAGATTGTGTCAAAATGGAGGGCTTTGGCTATCAGATGATATGAGCTCTTTGAGGAGCAGCTGTACCTGTAGTTTTGTTCTGTTGCATTTTTCAGTTCTTCTAGTGGCTGTAGGATAGCTTGGCGCCTATGTATCTAGTCTTTTATTTTGTTTTACTTGCGGTATCCTTGAGTCCATTACCTCATGGACTATGTATTTTCTTTGCACTTTTCTTTTTCTGATCTAATGATATCTTTTATTATTCATAAAAAAAAATGATATTTTGTTTTATATCTAAGATAATACTCTTAAGAGAAAAAGGGACTATGATTGAGAGTCCATATATGATATCAAAATGATAAAATTAAGAGTCAACAATGCATGCATAACCGTGTTCAACAATTTTAAATGATGAACATGACAATTAAGCAGCTTTTTAACTGTACATACATAACCTTTTACAAAAAATTTAGATAATAGCTATGAGAAACAAATAGCTCTCTGTGTGATTAGAAAAATGCAACACAATGCAGCAAGAAATGCAACTTACAGTTAGTTTTGTCGTCGATTTGAGTTGACTTATTAGAATTGGAACTGTAGACCCTCGAATCAAAAGAGTAGTTAAAGCTATGGATGCCCACCTGCAGAAAAGGACACTTTGATTTGAGGACAAAGAATTAAAATAAGGGGATATCTTACTTTATGACCAAATACCATAGCAATCTGATATGGAATTGATTTTGAACTTATTGGATAACATATTGAATGCATAAAGTGCATTTCATTTTTCAGTCATTTCCATTAGTAAGAGCTAACAGACATGAGAAACCTCCATTCCTAAAAAGTGCCCGACTTTCTGAGCTCATCAATTAAAAAGGAATTGATCTGATGGCTAAAGAGACTGATTAACAAGGAAGGGTAAAGCATGTAGAAGAAGAGGAAAGCAAATTACCAAAAACAGTTGAATAGTATGTGGTTTATCCTTTGAAATTCAGAAATGAACCCCTTTCTTTGTTTTTCATGCTTAAATAGGAATACTATGTTTTCTCCAAATCTTTCCTTGCTTTGCACTAAAATCCTAGAAAAGATGCATTTTCCAGGAAAGAGAAGTTTTAATAACATTTATTTTGATAGAGAAAATGGAAGTCCAGAAAAAAAAATTTGAAAAACTACAATGCCGGAAATATCATCCCAAAAAGTATCAAAACCTGTCTTTCAGTTAATTTGGGAGCACTATTTATGGCATTATTGACACCAGAAAATTCAATGTTCAGAAACTGAGAAAAAGTTCCATGATTCATGCCAGCAAAGTCCCTCACAAGACAGGTGTGGTGCTGCAGCAACACTAGCAACTAATAACTATCTTCCCCACCGAGTAAGCAAATATAGATCAAACTCTCTCTCTCAACCCTGCATTGTTGTTAATTATCAAAAAAAGAAAAACCCTGCATTGTTGTTACTGGCCATGGCTCTACCTCAACTGTCGCCATCTTTTCCCACCCAACATGTGTAGGAGCCCTGCTCCAATACCAATAATCTCTTCACCACTGAGAATAAGCAAATATGGACACTCTCTCTCTCAACCCTGCACAGCTGTTACTGGCCATGGCTATACCTAAACTGTGGCCATTTGATCCCCACCCAACACCTCTAATACCCCTGCTTCAATACCAATGACTCTACACTCTTCTCAACTGTCAGGCATCCTCTTATCTTATCCAACATCAGGACTCCTCCATCTTCTCCGATGCCAATTACCCTTCCCATTCTAACAATTCAGTCATCCAAGATTTATATTTCCTACTGTGTTGCTCGCTATTATTAATCTATCATAACATTGTTATGCAGATGCATGTATATATGCATATATATTTGTATGTATATAGCAGTATTTTTTCTATAAGATGTTTTTCAAATACGATTCTCTTAATTTTCCATATTTCTCAGCATGGACAAAAAAAAAAAGAGTAACAAAAATAACTCCTCCATTTTAATGGCCAAAAAAGACTTGATTTTCAGGGGATAAATGATCAAGTATGAAAAAGAGGAATAAGAAGTATTTTTTTTTTTCCTTTCAAATTTACATATATGAACTCACTTCTACTTCAGTCATACTAAAGAGAAAAAATTGCCCCATTCCCCACTCTCCCGTTCCATCTCTCTACTATTCTAACTTGAACAGAAAAATTATCCTTCCACCCTACAGTTTTTCCTTTGAAAGTCATGCATGAACTCACTTCTTTACGCCTAAAATACAACGGTTAGCACTTTGATGATAAAATAAGTGAAATAATATAAAAATGAGAAAAGGAAAAAAAAAAAGGATATAGAGGCTACCAGTTGAAGCCAGTAAAAGAATGAACACCATCAATTAAATACTGAAGAGCTGCAACGGGTAAGGCAGAATCTGCGGCAGCAATAGCCACTTCACTCACAGCAGGAGCCTGAGATGATACCACTTCCATGGTCTTGTCCGCAATAACTTCAGCAACATCAGTCATGTACTCAATCTTGTCTGCCCCTTTATCAATTGTGCTTGACATATACCGGCAGTGAGAGAATCCAACTACTGGTGGTTGAGACAACAAACATTTCTCTCGAAACACACCACCAAATCCAGATGCTGCATTCTCGATGTTGGTGTTGTAGAAATTCCTCTGGGTGAAATTAAAAATTGGGCGAAAAGATGGATCTGTATTGGGTGATTGTGCTTTACTGTCATCATCATGAAGAATGTAACTAAAAGAGGGATGGAACTTCCATGTCAGAAGGTTCGCTCTAGTAGAGATGCTGCGCTTGAGAGCCATTGAAATGGGGGATCGGTTGAGCTAAAATATATGGAATAAAAACCAAATTAGAAACAGAAATCGAACAGGAAGAGATAATAGAAAGTCCCAAAACAAAACATAACCCAAACAAATCTCCGCTACTCTACGTTAGGAATTTCTGAGGTTTCTCTATGTTTCGTTTCAACAAGAGATCAGTATAGTGAGCAAAATATTTTCCAACATCCTCCCTCTCCTCTTCCACATCATTACACTATATGCCACTACAACCCTCAAAACCAACATTAATGCCACCAACGATATAATCTCTTATCTCCTAGAGACACCACTACGACTCCCTCCCTCCTCCTCCACCTCGTACCCTCTCCTCTTCAACAGGTATTCTAAAATTCTTTCTTTGGCCCACATATGCCAAATTACAAGATATGGAAAATGACTTTTTCCCACAAAATATTATTCTGAAGTTTACTCTAAGTTGTCCAGACTTTCCGTGTAACTGAGTCTTGTCATGTCCAGATAGATTAAAGCTCAAGCCTTTTCGAGCTCAAATAAATTAAACCTCAAATATAACAATAAAAGACATAACTAACCCACAAAACCCTATAATTATATACTTCAACCAGGAAAAAAAAACTGACTTTCTGCAAGTAAGTTTATATTCAAAGGCGCTAAAACGAAAAAGAACAGAGTTCCGGAAAATAAGAGCCGAAAACTACTCATTAAGGAATCATGTCACGGAGCTCAATCGTTTCTGGGCTCAATTTCCATAACCAGCCCAATCTTTCACGATTGAAATTCTATAACTATCAAAAAGTTAGAAATTTCGTTTTGGTTAGCGTTTAGGACAAAAAAATTTCGGTTCTTATGCCAGTCCAAACCGAGTTCACAAGTAATTTCGACCAAACTCCTGAAATCGAACATGCAAATAATAAGAGAATGAGCAAAGAAAGACAGCAGAGCAAACCAGAATCCTGTGTTCTGCTGATCCTCCTACTTCGTCTCCTTGCGTCACCGTTCCCAACTTCTAGGGCTTCCTTTTAGACCTTCTGTTAGGTCAGGCACTGAGGCTTCTGTAGACGCATAAAATTTGAACTTTTGGTTTGTTTTCCCGGAAAAAAAGGGGGAAACGCCATTATTTTTTAATAAAATTTTTATATCTGTAAATATTGAATTATAGTGAATAGATTATTTAGTTTTATTTAGAAACAAATATAATTTTGTTTTTAATTTTGTTAATTTTATATTTCACTAATAATTTTCCTTGGTAATTTATATTTAGTTGCTGTTTTTTGGTTATTTAAGCAATGTTGCATTTTTTAGGAAAAGTTATAAAAAGTAAAAATTACTTGAAGTTTTGTAGATAGAAAGCAAAAGTTTGATATGATATAGAATAATTTTATATTATTATATTTTTCTAAAATTATATGCATTTATTTAATTTCCTAAAGGAATTTATTATATATTGTAATCATGTAATTTTACCCATCAACTTGTAATGAGAAGATTTAAACCTCAACTTAGAATTGTATTCTTTTTGCTTCCATTATCCATGTTTACTACTAATGTTTTGGTCAAGGACTTCCATAATAAAGGCCCATTTGGCAAACATGAAAACAATGGGGCTTTTATCTAAGTATGTACAACCCTTCACATTTTCAAGCGTTTAGAAGGCTGAAACCTTAATTTTCTCCATTATTTTCTCATTTGATTGGATTTTGCTTGTTGAAAGACAATTGCTTAGAATTTTGGCAATCAGCCAATTGATTAAGCACCATATATCTTTCTATGTTTGGTTCCTAGTTCCCTTTCTAATTATTCAACTCTTTTATTAATGTGCAGTTGCCTCTATTTTCTTTTCTATTTCTTATGTAATTATACTATTCAATTTACTTTCCAAATCTATTTATGAAAACAATAATATGAAAGCACAGGGAAATTATCCTAAGTTAGTTCTAGGGGCAATTAATGACAGGGGTAAGCATTTTCTTGATTGATTGCACGTGACACTAATAAGATTTATAATGGCTATGGACTAAGTGCACTACCTCAAGAATTGAGCATTATTCAATCCTATAGAAAACTTTTTGCTGCAGCATTTAGTGTGTTACCATAATATTAAGAAGACAAGATATTAGTTTGAAGAGAAATTTACTGTTACCTCCCTTCTGGTTTGTGACAATGACAAATACATCTCCTAAAGTTTATAAAATGACTTACCTCCGTTTTATTTTGTTGTTTACTTAGGCTGCGTTTGGCATTGCTTTTTGCTTATTGCTTCAAAAAGCAAAAAAAAAAAAAATGGATTGCTTTTACTTTTATGAAGATCTTTTTTTTGAAGCAAAACTGTTTGGTTCATATTTTGCTTTTTTTGAAAAAAGTAAAAAAGCATGGCTGGGTACTATCAAAAGCATAAAAATTGCTTATTGGCTAATATTATGACAAAATGCACTATTATGGTAAAGGTGGGTAGTGGTAGTGGATATGTGATGGGTGTAGTAGTGATAGTGGCGATGGTGGTGGGTGAGTGGTGATGGTAGTGATGGTGGTGGAGGTGTCCTGGTGGGTGGCAGTGATGATGGTGGTAGGGGTGGTGGGTGTATAGTGATAGTCATGTTGGAGCTATGGGGGTGGTAAGTGTTGGTGGTATAGGTGGATGGTGGTGGTGGGAATGTTTTTGGTAGTTGTAGTGGTGGGGGTGCTAGGTGGTGGTGGGACGATGGTGGTGGATGGTGGGGGTGGGTGATAAGTTGTTACTTAGTGATGGTGGATGAGGTGTAATGGTGGGTGGATCGTTGGTGTTAATAGCGGTGCCCATGGTGGGAAGTAAGGGTGGATGGTTGTGGTGGGTGGTGATAGGGGTGGAGCCAGAAAATTAGCTCAGGAGGGGCAAATAAATAAGCCAAAATAAATGTAAGACCCCGAATTTTCCTAATTAATAAAATAAATTAATAATTAATATTCTTGAGGGTTTTAATTGATGGAAATAATTTATTAATGTAGGTGATATCATTGATAGTGGAGATCAAGAGTTTGGCGCATATCCGACCGTCTGATCGTAAGATATCGAGGTATAATCAATATTTTAATTATGATGAGTTATGATTGGGCGATGTGCATTGAGTTTTATGTAAGTGTGTTGCGTGGGATAGGAGGTATATAAATACATTAAAAATAACCTAGAAGAATACAAGTGGTATTCTAAGCGTATTGCCTTCGTATTGATCAGCCGCAAACGCCAAGAGCGCACGACTGAGCGATTGAAGAAGAAAGGAAGAAGAAGAAGAAGGAAAAGGGAGAGTGTTGCCTAGATTTTTGGTCTTCTAAGCATTGTCTTCGTGTCTGAGTGTTGCTGTTTAGAGAAGGAAGAGGAAACAATGGAAACAAAGGTAGGTAACGCACGGTTTTAACGTTCGTGTTTGTATTTCATGATTAATCGATTCGTTTGCATGTTTGTATGATGTATTAATATATATTTAGTTTGGTAATCATCTTATATGTATGTTAGAGGCACATTGAGCATGAAAAATTGGATTTTTCACAGTTGGATTGACGTTTTCCTTAGAGCACCGACCTTTCTGTGCTCAGCACTTCTGAGCGCTAGTTGGCGTTTGTTAAAAATTTTAAACCGCCATCGACCGCTAACTGACAGGCAGTTGGTGCTTGATTTTGAACTACCGCTGACTTTAGAACGCCTGAGCGATCCTAGGAGATCCTGAGCACCCAATGCAGAAAATCCAATTTTTACCAAATTTAATCCCTGATTCAATTCTAAACCATTTTAATCAATTTTAATAATTAAATAAGGGTGTTTTTAGACCAAAATAAATTACCAATTACCTGTTTTACAAAAAAATAAAAACAGGGAAGTATTTAGGGTATTAGTTGCCGAGTTTTGTAATTAATGAGAAAATCTAAGTTTATGACCAATAGACTTACTGATTTGGAATAAATAACTATGAGACATGTAAATTTATATTATCAACCAGATTATTATATAAAGGATTTCTAGATCAGAATTTCAAACCCAGTTAACCCTGATATTGAGAGAAATTACAAATTTACCCTTTTATATGCTGCTAGGCACTATTATTTACAGAAATATTAGTCCTTAGGGATTTTTGGTGTCTAGTGGGTATAGCTGGTTATGGATCCATAGTTTTGACTAGATAGCTAAGGGATATTTCATTTGGGTTGAGTTACTCCCTTGTGTGAGCGCGCTTCCTTTGCAAGTTGGGTTGCTTTGGAGGGACACCTCGGTGTTCCGCTGGTGATTCCCTGTACATGTGAATCAGCGGCCATCTCCATGTATTCATTTCGGTGCTGCATGCTTGTGGTTCATGCCAACTCTGTTGAGTCGTGTGAAATAAGTCGATGACTACGGTTCTTATTTAAGGAGATGTCTCGGGTTTGAGTATCATTAGTAGCGTTGCCCCTAAGCCGCACGGTGGTATAACATATGGTTGAGAGTCATCTCAAACGTCTATCTTTTCTTTGTGAGTCCTACAATGATACTGAGATCACAAACACTTATTATTGATATTGTTCACATGCTGAAGGCATGTATTTGATACTATGGGTGGATGTGACTGTTTAGTACATCCCGGTTTTATATTGGATTCTGTTGTTGAATTCTGAATCACGATCTTTGATATACATGATACTGTTCACTGATACTTAAACTGTTTTAGATGTTGTTTTGTATCCCATGATCGTTAAGAAAGATTATACGAGCCTGTTTTGTTCGAGACTGCTTAATCGTGCATGAACATCTACTTTTGTATAGATGAACTGTTTATAGCATGCATTTGTTACTGTAGACACCTCAAATTGCACTACAAAATGAGAAAATAATTGAAAATATGTAATTGGGATTTGAAACAAGTCAAAAAAGTATAAAATTTGGTCAAACATGCAGTGCCCGTACTTTGTTTGCGGGCTGGTCGCGCCTGCAATTCATATACAGGTATGCTATGCCTGTATTAACTCTATGAGCAACACGCGCTCGTAATGTATATACGGGCACGGGGGGTTTTGTGTCAATTTAGCCTTTTTTCGATCTTTGAGCCTTATTTGCACCCAAATCTCTCTCAGAGAGATTCGAATTCTCCTATTTATCCATTCTAATTCTCTTATTTATCCTATTTGGCAATGGATTGGCATTATCCCTGTTTTTAATTCAATTTGAAACCTTATCTTGGCCAAACCCTGGACCAACCATGCCCTGGATTTGGCCTATAAATAGAAGGCCTCTCCTCAAGCAAATGGCCATTAATTTGAAGTCTCAAGAGCTCCAAGTGAAGAAGGGAATCCCTACTGCTCTGCTTGTTCAATCCAGGTAAGTCCATTTTCTCTTTTATTTTCTGTTTTCAATTATAAAAATAATCTAATCTTCTCCATTGCTGTAGAATAAGGCTTGGTTTATAATTGTATTCCCAAACCTGCCTCCAAGTACCTCAAGACTCCTCTCTAGCCGTAAAACGTGAAGAGAGAGCTAGGGGAAAGGGGAACAGGTGGATCCCTAGAATAGCACCCCATAATTTGTTGTTCTTATTTTCTGTATAATAAGGCCTCTTTTGTGTTTGTATCCCCAAACCTATCTTCAAGTACCTCAAGAATCCTCTTTAGCCATAAAACGTGAAGAGAGAGCTAGGGTTAAAGAGAACAGGTGGATCCGTAGAGTAAACCCTCATGTGCTATAATCTGTGAGATGTGGTTACTTTTAATATCCTGCTAATGTTTTAATGATTTTATTTTGAATATGGAGGAGTTCTATGAATCCATGATGTTTATAGCATGAGATCCCCACTTCTTTCTAAAATTTGGATTTTTCACACCTTTGCACCTATAGCACTATTTTCTGGATTTTGGTGATATTTGGCTAGGATTCTGGATCTATCATGATCAATATGGTAGATCTAAAACCAAAAGCCTGAAAGTAACCTGTAGGGTTTCATGATATGATTTTAAAATTGTTTTTGATCTTGGAGAAAGGATCCTATGGTCTAAACTCTCATTTTTGCTGTTTTTTCATCAACATGGGGTTGAGTGGGGGTTCTATTTCCCACTATTGAGAGATCCGGATCAGATCTGTACTCCAAGTAATTTTATTCTTCGATGATTTAATCAAGAGATTTCAATCTAGTTTTTCAACCTTTTAATGGTTTAGCCTAAAGCTAGTTTTTCAGGTTTCTCTTTAGATTGGTTTTATCTGATTTTTATCTCAATTTTATTTTAATCATGAAACCCTTAGAATGGTATGATCATATTGAAGGTTTCTGAATTAATCTGGATATTCATATGAAAAACCGTACATTTTTGTTACTTTTACGTTTTTTTCCTTTTTTAAGCAAGCATCCTTTATTTTAACATGAACAATACCTGGCAACCACCTTGTGTGGATGAATAGGGGTGCTTAATACCTTCCCCTGTTCATAACCTAATCCCCTTACCCATCTTTGGTTGTTTTTGTTTTGTTTTTTTAAAATAGAGTTATTTTTACTCTAATTTTGCCTTTTTGTGCTTATTTGATGATTTTGGTGTCCATTCACACCTAAAAGAATGGTGGCGACTCTTTGTTTTTAATGAATCTCGGGTGTGATGATTAGGAAGTCATTAAATTGATTTTCCATGTCTCACAGTTACCTACTGAGATATTTGTATCTCACCCTACTTCTCTTATCTTATATTTTTCAGCTGATACGTGAGAGGGGGATCCTAGTGGGGATTTCCAGAGTGAGGCTTGCTGATTTTTCACTGGAGGAGTACTATTATCCAGACATGATCTGAGGTCGAGGAGAGATGATTTTATGATACTTGATAGTTTTATTTATTTATTTGGTTTTGATGCATTTGGAGACAGAAAAGATTGAGTGATTAGAACCCTTTGATTATTACCAGACTTGATCATTTGGATGGATGGTTTACTTTATTCTTATTATGATGATGTTAGGCTACACTTCTGCACATTGATGTTTCCGCACTCTCATAGTTATTAATAAATGGATTATTTGATTGTTCTAGTTTGGTTATTTGTAGTTGATTGTATGATATGGGCCCAGTAGCATCTCGAATTCGGTTGTTGAGCTGGATTCGAGTTGTTACAGTAGCGAACTGGGTTCGGGTTTGGTGCCGGTTTTGCATTGACCCGGGTTCGGGGCGTTACAATAAAT